>CM038145.1:164099341-165299341 GCA_021437245.1 Aegilops speltoides
GGCGAATTCCTAACTCCTCGACCGAGCAAAGTCCTTAGTGACCGGAAGAACTGCGTCTCATCCTCAAGAAATTGACAGAACTGTATGAGATTTCCAATTGCTTCACTCGAAGGGATTGGTAGGTATAGGATTTTGAGTTGAGCATCACATGGAAATTTTTACTTAGTATTTCCTCGACCCCCTTTAACAGTACGGTGTTTCCTATGACTCAAGAAAGATAAAATGAAACTACGAAAACAAAAGTCTTCACGCTTCATGTTCCTCAAATGAATACCAAGTCTTCAAGGTCACACCAATTTTTTCACTTTCAAAGTCTTCAGAAAGTCTTCAAAATATCAAAGTCTTCAGTCGAAGAACTTCATTTTTAGGGGTCGACTTTCTCTGTAGATATCAAACTCCTCATAGACTTATAGACCTGTGTACACTCACAAACGCATCAGTCCCTTAGCCTATAAGTCTTCAATACACCAAAATCACTAAGGGGCACTAGATGCACTTACAGGGGAATTAAACAATGTATGAGTTGAAGAGTTACTCTCATTAGAAGGTGGGCACGGTGATCAATCCGCTCTTCCTCCTTTTGTTCTTCGCTCTCCTCATCATCTTTTTCATCCAATGAGCTCACAGTTTCATCAATTTCTTCTTCCATAGCTTCCTGCAAAATATTAGTCTCTTCTTGGACAGCGGAGAATTTCTCAATATATAATTTAACATAGGCATTAGAAGCATAATTATCATAACAATATTCAAGTATGGCAAAATTTTCAGATTTGTAGAGAGTAGCATCATACTTTTCAATCAAAGAAGCAATTTCATAAGCACCCTTAAAAGCAAAAAATTCTTCAATTTGTTGAACATCATAGTAATTATAAACACCCTTAGCATATGAAGATACGATTCCATTATCAATAAACTCACATTGGTAGGGAAGGTGTTTCTTAGGGTTTTCAGAACAACAAGTAATATCATATATTTCACATAAATTCCAAGCATAACATTGCAAACATGAATTTGATCCAGTAAAAGTTTCCCTTTTTCAGATATACGGTGTCGCACATAACAAGCATGCTCATATAAAGATTTTCCCTCAACTAAGCTAGTTGGGGTTTCAGCACGAGCACAAAGGGATCAAGATGATCCAAGTAAAAAGCTTCAGCAGTGATAGATTTTGAGTGGTTCTTCAACCATTGGTGCAGTAGGTACAACTAATTTTTTGGTATTTTGCGTTTCCTACCCATAACTAAAGATAGAAAACAACTAAGAATAGAAAATAAAAAATTACTTAGTGATAAATCAAACAAGCACACACGAGAATATTCAACCCACGCTATGAATCCCGGCAACGGTGCCAGAAAAAGGTCTTGATAACCCGCAAGTATACGGGATAGTTGTAGCCTCTTTCGATAAGTAAGAGTGTCGAACCCAACGAGGAGCTAAAGGTAGAACAAATACTCTCTCAAGTCCTATCGGCCACTGATATGACTCTACACATGCTTAGTGTTCGCTTTACCTAGAACAAGTATGAAACTAGAAGTACTTTGTAGGTGTTGTTGGATAGGTTTGCAAGATAGTAAAGAGCACGTAAATAAAAGTAGGGGTTGTTTAGATAAATATGCAATAAAGTAAGTATTAGTAGAGAGCTTTTTGTTACGAGAAAGTTATTTGTCCAAGGCAATCGATAACAAGACCGGTAATCACTATTGCAATTTTATTTGAGGGAGAGGCATAAGCTAACATACTTTCTCTTCTTGGATCATATGCACTTATGATTGGAACTCTAGCAAGCATCCGCAACTACTAAAGATTCATTAAGGTAAAACCCAACCATAGCATTAAAGCATCAAGTCCCCTTTATCCCATAGGCAAACAACCTACTTACTCAGGTCTATGCTTCTGTTCACTCACGCCACCCAAGATAAGCAAATCATAAACATATTGCAAACCCTATAGCAGGGATCCCTCACGCTTGCGCGACACGGAGAGCACCATAGGACAACACCAATAATAAAACATGCAACTCAAACCAATCACGATCATCAATTAACCCATAGGACAAAACGGATCTACTCAAACATCATAAGATAGCCATACATCATTGGGAAATAATATATAGCGTTGAGCACCATGTTTAAGTAGAGATTACAGCGGGTAAGAGAGGGGTTACACCACTGCATAGAGGGGGGAAGAGTTGGTGATGAAGGCGGTGAAGTTGTTGGTGAAGATCGCGGTGATGATGATGGCCCCCGGCGGCGTTCCGGCGCCACCGGAAGCAAGGGGGAGAGAGGCCCCCTTCTTCTTCTTCCATGACCTCCTCCCTAGATGGGAGAAGGGTTTCCCCTCTGGTCCTTGGCTCCCATGGCGTGGGAGGGGTGAGAGCCCTCCGAGATTGGATCTATCTCTCTGCTTCGCGTTCTCGATTCTCGCCTCGCACCGCTTTCTTTTATATCCAAAGTGATCCGTAACTCGATTGGGGTGAATCTTTCGCCAGGTTTTTCTCGTAAAATTAGCTTTCTTGCAGCAAAAGAAGGGCGCCAACCGCTTATGGGTGGCCCAGAGAGTGCCAGCGCGCCAGGGGAGGGCGCGCCTCTATCTCCTGGCCACCTCGGGCACTGTTTCGCGTTGATTCTTCCTTCGGAAAATCGCAAATATTCCAAAAATAATTCTCCGTCCGTTTTTATCCCATTTGGATTCCGTTTGATATTGGGTTTCTGCGAAACATAAAACATGCAACAAACAGGAACTAGCACTGGGCACTGGATCTATATGTTAGTCCCAAAAATAGTATAAAAAGTTGCTAAAAGTATATGAAAGTTGAATAATATTGGCATGGAACAATCAAAAATTGTAGATACGACGGAGATGTATCATGAAGCAAGTGCTATTTTGGTTCATTCACTTGGCATGAAACTCCTTAGGCATCTTAATATCTTCAAATCACTGGGCCATAACCATTTTCAGCTCATTTGATGTAACTATGTGAGTGCATCATCCAAATCTCTAAATCTAGCCATTATGGCACTTTCTACACAACTACCCTATTAACTTCTCCTAATAAGCTGCAAATTAGCAGAGGTGATCATCTTAGTGTGTGATCACACCATGTCAAAGCCCAGCCTCTGCCTCCTTCTATGTTTGTCCCCCTGCAGCACAAACAAATTGTTGTTCATGTCTTTTGGTTCCTCCTACCAATCACTTCTTTGCCCCTGGACTGAATTATTTTCTCATTTAAACTAAGGGCAGCAGGGTCTATCTCCCACACATGATTTGGCTGCTCAGAGTGCACCGTGTGCGCCAGCTCACGCGGTGACCACGGGGTGAACTAGCCAAATCTCGCGCTCTGGAGTCTTCCCGCCCATGTTCCCTTCGCCTCCCTCCATGTCTCGACGTCCCACCTTGTCCAGGAGCAAGCCCGCGATCGACTCAGTCACCCTCCGTCGCTGCCCCGCCCTGAATCACTCCTGTGTGGTCAGCGTCGTCTCGCCCGTGCCATGCCCAGCCTCTGACCACCATTAAAGCTTGGTCGGGAGCTCGCCCGTGAGCTCTAGAATCCTCCCCGCGCCTATATAAGGACCCCCGACCTCTCCCGCAGCTCCCAAGCCTGTCCCCAAGCCTTCCCGACCACCGAAGCCATCGGCCCCCTCTTCTTTTCGTCGAAGTTCGCCTCGGCCGCTGCGGTTCCTCCTTGGTTCCGTGAGCCTAGCCTCCCTCTCCTCCTCCTGAGTTGTCCATCGTGTTCCCCTCGTCTCTGCAGTTCGCCCCAACCCCTTGCCCCTCGCCGGCGAGCCTCATGGCCGCGTCTCCCAAGTCCGGCCTCGCCTCCACCGTTCGGCCACCCCATCGTCCGGCTGCCCTAGCCATCGTCCGACTGCCCTAGCCACTCCCTCTCCATCCTGACACCACCAGTGCACTCCCCATGCTCCGTAGAACCGCCCCACACCTTCAGCCCTTGCCAGAGTTGCCTACATCGCCGTAACCCAACATCGCCCGCCGCCTCCTATCTTCTCTGTTGCCGCACCTCGCCATCTTCCCAGGCCACCCCGGCGCCCCTGCTGCATGGGAACGGATGCTCTAGGCCCCGCTGGTTCCGTCGGAGGCCTCCGCTTGGCTGGAGCTGGCCGGAGCCAGCCGGCCCTAGCGCCCCCGCCTCCGCTCTGCTCCAGGAGGGGAACAGAGGCACGAGGTAGAGAAGACGCACCCGTGCCCCCTCCAGCTAGCCTGGCGGGCCCCGCCTCCCATCCTTGACCCCACGCATAAGTGACCCAACCCCGGGCCCAGGTGTTTTAAGTGGAAACGTATTATTGAAAGTACGCTTTCCTTTTCCCGAAAACGTATTCTTGAAGTCCTTCAGAAAGGAAGGCATTTCTCCTCTGGAAAATGTATTTTCCTCTACTGCAAGCAAGAATATGCTTTCCCTGTTCTAAATGTGTATTTCTCTGAATGTGGGTCTGCTCTTCCACTCAGGACCTGGCTGTGAAGATTCTTTTTGTAGATAGGCCCCTGAGCTTCAACACCTCACAACTTTTTGCCTGTAACTCCGATCGAGGTGAAACCAACGCTCACATCTTCGTATCGTCGAGCTCTTACTATTGGATCCATCTTCACTAGGTGGTCCCATAGTGAAAATGACCAGTTTTCCCTTGCCCTTATCAGCCCCCTTCGAGAGAGAACCGTCCGGCGTTTTGTTTCCATGGCTTCACCGCATATCTTCCCGAAGTCTCCGTCACCCCCAGGCAAGCCACAACAGCCACTTGCATGATAGTCATGCAGTAGACTTGGTTTTCAACTTGAATATTTAATAAAAGTTTGACGTTATCTGTCTGCCGGTTTGCTACTACTGTCGTTGTTTCGGTTATGCTCATGGACTCGTGTCCACCTTCATGCTATCTTATGTTGCATCATGTTATCCTGTGCTACTTGCTAGTATCATTTTCACATGTCATGCTTGGTAGTAGTAATACATGCTGGTAGAAGTAAGGTTCTTTCCGAAGCATGCTAACCGTCAGTTATCCAGTACCATTGCTATGCATGTTTTGTTGCACCTAGTTGGTTACATGCTTTCTTTGTAGTGTTCTTGTTATGTTCTTGCATGGTACTTATTCATGAGGTTAGTGGTGATGCTATTCTTATGGTAGTGTTATGCTTGTGTTATTCATGCTCGTCAGTATGCCATGGTCATTCTGATATATGATTCAAGGTGGTTATGCTCGATGATTATGTTGCACCTCCATGCTTACGTTGATATCATGCTCATGTATTGTAGTTGCATCATGTTAATTTTTACGACTCAACTTATTGCATTCAAGTTTAACCGGATAATAATGAACTTGAACATCTATTGGCTGAGTCATGGTGCCACTGAATCGAGCAGACTAGTGCAACCACATTTGCCTTTATGGAAAGGCCCTAATGCGGTCTATTGTCATGTCTCTCGCCGGTGCCTCCAACGAGGCAAGGTTATGGGCGCGTGCTACCCTGATCAGGTGGCGGACATAAGCCTTGTGTGCCTGTTGTTTTGGTGTACCCGAGTGGCCGTTAATGCCTTTGGTAGGCACGGGGCCACCCATGACTTATCCTAGAGGGGAGTTGGTCGGAGTGGCCGGGAGAGTGTCATGGTAGTAGATTGGTTTTGTTGGAATGTCATTGGACCACCCGAATGGGAGTGTGAGGCCTAGGGTTCCGTGGTGTGGGTACAGTGTGCTAACCTCTGCAGAGTGTGTATTAAATCTATCGATAGTCGCGCCCACAGATAAGGGCCCAGTTCGAAGTCGGTCACACTATGGGTCAACAGTAATAATAATGATGTGCTTAATAACAACCTTGGTTTGATAATGAGAAAGAAGTTGGTTGATATTTATGTGATCGCGAGATGATCACCGTGGTATCGAGGATACCGATGTTGGTAAGTGACGCATGTGTTGGTTACGAGGTAACCCGAGCAGAGTAAGTTGCTGCATGATATCGTTAACCTGTTGCATGTAGTTTTATCATGTTCAAATGATCATGCCATGCAAACATTGTATCATGTTTAGTTGTGCATGCCATGTAGTTCTATGAGTATTTTGGTCATGATTGCTTTAACCTGGTAATGCCATGTTGTTGTTTGTCTTGACTGCTTTTGGTTTATTGTGAGCTTACAAGTACATTCAATGCCAGTTTGCAGGTCGTTCCTAGAATGCTTGCTTGTTTGGTGTGGTTCCTGTGTTCGCGAGCTAGGATAAATGTTCCAGCCAGAGTCCCTGCGGATTGGAGTCCATCATCCACTACAAAAAAAATACACTTCCGTGATTATACGTGTTTGTCATAGTAGGTCGCGTTTTTTGTCATGCATGTACATCCATGAAAAATTTATGACAGAATCAAGATAGTCATACCTGTGCTATCGTAGAAGTGTTCCATGACGTTACCAAAATTATCATCACGGAAGTGTCCACTTCCATGACGATAAATCGCGCGTCACAGAAGTGCTTTCGTCAATGGTGATCGACACGAGGCATCCACCATAACGGAACGTTGTTAAGCTATCGGGTTGGGTTTTGGATCTGATAACCCGTTAACAGCCCCGACCAATGGGGATTTTCCACGTGTAAAATCATCATTGGCTGGAGGAGACACGTGTCAGGTCCGCGCTGGCACAGGTGTCACTCATCCAATGGGCGACACACGCCTATGATATGTTGACATGTGGACCGGCCCATCAAGTTTAAATGGGCCGGCCCAACTAAAGGCCCACAAGATTTTGCGAACCATAATGGGCCGCCCAGCTAAAGGCCCACGAGATTTTCCGGACCATAATTGGCTGGCCCAGCTAAAGGCCCACAAGATTTTGCGGGCCATAATGGGCCGGCCCAGGTAAAGGCCCACAAGATTTTTGTGTGCCATAATGGGTCGGCCCTGGTAAAGGCCCACAAGATTCTTGCGGATCGTAGTGGGCCGGTCCGGCTAAAGGCCCACGAGATTTCGCCGACATTAATGGGTCGGCCCAGCTGTAGGCCCACAAGAATTTGAGGACCCTCGTAGGCCGGCCCATTAACTGGCTGCCATGTTTTGGGCCAAATGCCGGACCATATTTGATCCGGTACATTAATGGCCTGCCACGTTCGGCCTAATAGTGGCCCATATGAGATTCGGCCCGTTAAAAGCCTACCACGTTCTGGGCCAAATTACGGCCCAGATCAGGTCCGGCCCTTTAAGAGGCTATGGGCTCAATTATGGCCCATATCGGATTCGACCCGTCAACTTGGCACTATGCTTTTGGGCCCACTTGCTAAAGGCCCACTAAGTAATTCGGCCTGATATTAGTCTTGGCCTCTTAAGGGCTCATTTAACATTTCGGCCCTATATTAATTTCGGGCTGTTAAATGCCCGTCATATAGTTGGGCCTAACTACGGCCCAGTTTGCATCCGGCCTGCTCGCAGCCGATATCTGATTGGGACAAACAAGGACCGAGACAATTTTGGCCTGTTAAAAGCCCGTGATTTGATTCGCACAATCATGGGCTGGGGTTCATTTCGGGTTGCTGCCGGCCCGTTAGCTGTTCGACACGTTTCAGGCCCAACCTACATTGTGATTGCATGACGGCCCGATTATGTACCGTAATTTTACGGTTTGGCCGGTTTACTGCAAAGACATGATATATATACAGTAAAATAACTGCAGCATCGTGAATAAGAAAAAACCTAGACTATACAATAAAGAAATTGCAGCATATTACATCCACTGGGCATCAAAGTTCGCCACTATGATAATAAAGCACAAGCAGACAGCAGATTACATACATCTGGGCATCAAAGATCGCCACCAAATTGCAAATAAACACGACAAAATAATATACAAAACCGACAAAGACTTCAATAGAGTTCAAGAAAGGTTAGCCTCATTGGGAGCTGCAGCAAGCAAATGAGCAAGATGATGAGACTGCGCTTGTTCAACACTTAAATCTTCCTCACTCTGAAAGATAAACAAGCAGATAGATGACATGTTTTGCACATAAAAGTATCAGTGCTGACAATTCATCACATTTCTTACTGACGAATAATGTGACACAGTTTAAAATTGCAACACAATATGGTATTGTTCAGGTCAAGCCATTGCAGGAAATGACATTGTGAAGGAGTTGGCAGCTTCACGACACCACTGGATTACAGATCAAGAACTCATAAATATCAATGCTTAGTGTGCTGTCAATTTATCCCATTTCAGATTGGCAAATAAAGAGACGGTTTAAATAATACTCCCTCCGTCCGAATTACTTGTCATCAAAATGGATGTGTCTAGAACGAAAATACATCTAGATACATCCATTTCAATGACAAGTATTTTCGGACGGAGGGAGTAGTAGAATGATATGACATTGTTCATAGTTAAGACATTGCGTAATATGACATTGTGTTTGTAGTGGGTAGGTTCACCACACCACTGGATTACCGATGAAGAACAGAAGCTTACATGCAGTACAAAAGAAGATCACTTGCTCTGTATAGTTTAATTTACATGGTATGAATAAGGAACTTGGTTGTACAACTGAAAACTTAAATTGAGAAAGGACAAACTTTTATTTATGAACTACATAATAAACTTTAAACATGCAATTTGATGCAAACACCAAAAATAAACAGCTGTTGCAGTCATGCCTAACCAAATATATACAACAAAGTTTGAAGGCTTGAGATGGACAAACTTACATTATTGGTGAAGACAGCTCTATAAAGGCCTTGTCCATGCCGATGGGGGGCAATTCAAGAAGTTTACCACGAATCTTCTTCATAAGCATTGCCTTTATTCTACATTTTGTTAAGAGTAAATATAGATGTGATAATATATGAAAAATGGAGAATATTTAAGATAAGATGAAGAGTGATGCTACATAACCAAGTAGCTATAAATGTAAGTCTTGACGATACAGCAAAAGGTACAGCCAAGAGCAATGCACAGCTAAACTTCTTCAGTACCAACCTTATGGTAAGAGTAAATATAGATCTGATGTGTAGAAAATGGAGGGCAAAGGAAAATAAGCTGCAGAGTGATGGTACATGAACAACTACCTATCATTATAAGTACACTGATAAAGGACAGCATGTACTTACAAGAACAATGCAGAGCTAAAAAACATTGGCATTGAATATATTCTACACTAATGTAACCATTCATACAGATCAGATAATTTAGAGCAAACAATTGATAAGCAAGCTATCATGCATACTGCTGTCACATAATGAACTAGGTTTTGCATACAGTGATACAGGACAACAGGTACTAACAAGAGCAAAGCAGCGGGCAGCATATTTGCGATATCCTGTCGTTCTTTTCAAACCGGAATTCTTCTTCGAGCAGATTTCCTGCAAAAAAGATCCGTAAGGCACATGCGGAAAAGTAGAAGTTCAAATTGTCATGTGATTTCATAGACAAGACCTCAGCTCGAACGAGACCATTGCATAACAAGGTTTTTCCATTCAATGTCTTCTAAATTTAGCACGGGAGACTTCACCGAAATTCGCTTATAGACTTGCCACCAAAGTGTGATTTCCTCAGGTAACACCGATACTGCTGCAATGCTTCCTTGAAAAGCACAAGCAAGCTTTGCTCGTCATGACTATCCAGATTGACCCTCGCCTAGTTACAACAATGTAATGTAAATCATTGATGTGTTCAATCAGCAGAAAACAGGAAAATAATAACCATGAATAATAGCACTTACATGTAAGTTGGACAGGAAGATGTGAAAATGAAGTTTGTCTTCACAATCATCTTCCCATGATGGGAATATATGCACGTAGTCCCTAACAACATTGAAAGCATTGTCTTTTAAACTGGGAATAAATGGAATGGGGTTCCAATCTGGAGGATTTGGCCGTCTCTGCAGTTGGGATAGGTCTTCGGCCGGTGGACTTGCTGTACTTTTTGCTGGAGTGGGATTTTTCTGTGGTACGGCTGGTGCTATGGCAAATGAAATCGGTATACCTTTTGCTGGAGTGCAGGTCCTGTGTGGTGGGGCTAGTGGTGTGGCCAGTGAAGTATGGGTACAGCCTGCTGGAGTCGGTCCTACGTTTTGTGTCACTGGTTGTACAGCCAATATAAGTGGGTGTCATCGATTTCTCCAAAGACCACCACGTTTTTCAAGGACTTTGCTAGTGCTCCTTCAGGTTCGGCAATCACCCTCTTCCTTTTTGATGTCTGATGCACAGGACAGCATTTGAGTGGAAAAACATGGTATGATGACAGATGGAATATGTATTGATAATGGATTGGCATGGCATCTCGACATATATGATGAGTAAACTAAGCAGATGGCGGTGCAACAAAGTAGAAGAAATGCAAGACAACATATGCAAGATACCCGCAATCATAAAACATTGCCAAATTAGAATAGGCACCTTGATGGGTGAACAGGACAGGCCATCTGCCTTTGACTCCTCGAGGTTAGAATAGTCATCAGGATCATATTCTGAACAAGAGTCAACAGGTGGGGAGCGTATGAGTTTCATTGCATCCAGAATGGCACTCAATGCCTTGGTGCCAATTTTGTAAGTCATTGCAGTGTTTAGCTTCAAGAGTAGACTGCTGCTAGTGCGACACAAAGCAGCTACACAGATCATAGTGTAGATATCATGGGAAAACCTTAAGCTTCAGAGTAAAATCAGCAAAGTGGAACTTGCTGGAATATATGTGCTAGTATAGCCGGTACGGCTAGAAAGGCTTCGAATGCCAGCTCTCTTCAAGTGAAGGTGCGGTACTGTTAATATCAGTGTAACTCTCAAAGGCGACACAGCCCCGCGCATTTCCTTGCTATTCTTATAGGATTCAAGTGGGCAGGCCACTACAAATCCTATTCCTATGTTTACAAGATCCTACGAATCAAAGATGCTCAAAGTGTCCATCACAACCGACCGTATAGACCTCTACACTGCAAATGTCCCTGCTCGTCTTCAGTACAAGGAACATATTGTACTACTAGCATACTCCCTCCGTTCCAAAATATAAGTCTTTGTAGAGATTTCCACTATGGATCACATACAGATGTATCCAGATACATTTTAGAGTGTAGATTCACTCATTTTGCTCCATATGTAGTCCATGGTGGAATCTATACAACGACTTGTATTTAGGAACGGAGAGAGTACATATTAAAGAAGAATGGAAGAGGAACATGGTAAAGAAGAGCAAGCAGATTTTGGATAATAAAATGTTGGTTGCGCATTGCCCACACAAGATGAACCAGAGCGCATTAAGAATGCAACTCCCAGCTGTCTCTCGACCATTTCAGGCAGTTGGATGAAGATCCTACGTCTCCTAACCCTTCTTCTTCCTCGTCTCTTAATTCTTCCCATACAGAACACCGCACGGGCTGCCGGCCGGACCACCGGCCCCCACCGCCTGTGTTCCTCCGCCACCCCCACCCCCCACCCGCGTCGAGTTTTCTTCGTTCGGCGAGGCCCCACAACCACCCGAGCCCCTTGGATCGCACCGGCGAACTCCGGCGAGCTCTGAAAAATCGACTGACCCAATTTTCAAATTTAGTCTATTGTGATTTAACTAGTGTTGAATATAAAAGGGGAAAACCATAAGCATTGGGAGTATAGTGTTGAGCGTGCCATGGCGGATCTGAAGGTGCAAACCGTACAAAGGCAACTTCGCAACCAAGACAAGAAATCAGAGTAAAGCAGTGGCGATCTATTTTGTTGCTGCGATAAATAAGTTGAGCAGATACGAAAGAGTACCGCCTCTAGTGCGGCGCCGTGTACGCATCTGCTGAGAATTTGACGGTGTTGCGGTAGCGATGGCTATCAGCGGCGTGGAAGCAGATCTAGGAGGGTAGACGGTGGCGGCAGGGCGCGGTAGACAAGACGGTCGTAGGAGCGGCACCGGCAAGGTGGACGACGGCGGGGATGAAGCGACAGGACAGGATGCAAGGATCCCGGTCCGAAGGCGTGGATGAGAGATGTCAATCTCTTGTAATGGATGGCAGCGTCGGGGTATCAGCTCCGGCATGGTGGAGGAGGACGGCGGTGGATGGGGTGGCGGACGGCGGCGGATGGAGGAGGGTGGAGTGGAGAGGGTGTTTTGGCGCCCACGGAGTACGAATGGGGAAAAGGGAGGTAGAGAGTAAGGGGGGAACCATGTATTCAGGGCGCGCTTGTCTCAAATGCGAGGAAATTTACAAACTTAGCCCCCGTTTCAAATTTGTACTACATCACAACAACATTAGTCGGTTGGGGATAGGACGGTAATCTGCATACACCGAATATTTGCCGATGAGAGTTTGTTTTTGGCGCCCACCGTGTATGAATATGAATCGGGGAGGGAGTCGATTTCGGCCGAGGGCACACTGTGTTTTGGTGCCCACCGTGTATGAATCCGGGTGAGAGGCGGTTATGTCACGTTTGGGTGAAATTACAAACCTACCCCTATTGAAACTTATAGAAATCCACCAGATAGGCTTTGCGTGGCAGCGATAGGCAGTGGAGATTTCCATCTCGCAGATTTTGGTTTCGGGCGAAGTTACTGCGAGTTTCCCCGCTTCGTTCAAATTTTGCACAGTGCACGTTTACCGTGCCAACTCAATTCAATCCCGTTTGTATTCTACTATTTTTTTGGGCGGGATCCATTTTCAATTGGAATTACATTCTATATACATCATTTTTTTATATATACTTTCAAAAGCACAACAAAGAATTCTGCTCCTTTATATGTATAATATGATTTAAAAATACAACGATCTCGAAATCTTAAGGTTGAATTCAAAAAAATTTAACCAAATTATGTTCTACTAAAATGTATGGATCAGTAATATCTACATATTAAATAACATAGATGTGCGTGAATTCATATGAGTATGCATGTTTGATAGATCAATTTTGGTTCGAGTATGGATTACATGTATCATCATCTCGATTTCAAATATTTGAATCCCTTTTTTGTTCACTCCTTTCACGCCCATCTCTCTCGCATGCATGCTCCTTCAGGTAGCTATCACTCTCTTTTCTTCAGCTCACCCGTACGCTCACTTCATATTTCTCCTATCCTCGCAAACATGGTCTCTCGACGTCTCCCTTGAGAAGTGTCACACTCTCCCTATCATTATACATTACACGGTTTTCATTATCTCTCATGTCTCTACTGTTCTCTGGTATCACTCGGTACCTAAGCTTTCTTTTTCACCGCCACACACATAGTCTCCACTCGTCTTTCACTTTGTCTTTCTCTCTATGGGATTCTCTCACACACCCTATATGTCTCTACATATAACTCATACCACTAAAATTACTCTCTCTCTCTCTCCTGTAGACACAACATTTGGTACGGTCTCCTTTTCTTCTCCATCCCAGACTGACATTATTCATTTGTTTATCGAGCAGACAACCCCGACTACCGTCTCCTCTCTCTCTCTCATAGACACACACACACACACACACACACAACTCCTGCTTCCACTCCCCTTCCCGACTACCGTCTCTCTCACACACACACACACACAAAACTCTCGCTTTCGCACCCCGACTCGTATTTCTCTCACAAACATTTATCGACTAGCTAACCTCTAGATAGGTTTATACACCCGCACACTCGTGCTTCCACCATCGCATACATGTCTCTCTCCCGCTCCTTGTATCTATGTAGCTTTTTCTTCCCTTCTTGACACACGCCCTCTCGATTGTGCACACACACACTATAGCCTCATTTTAAGCTGATACCTATCGCACACACACTACTTGTGTCTTTGTCACACATGCACTCCGTCCTCCTCCACTCTCCCTCTCTCTCACACACACATGGGCTTTTTGCAACAACTAGCAAGATGCCCATGCATTGCACAAACATCAAGATGCATTTGTATGAGTAGTTTATCTTGTGGTGGAAAAGGATGAACGAGGGAAGGCCTTATTTGCAAATGTGGAGAGCGGTGTGGGTATCTTTTTGCAAAATTGCCATAGTTTCCTTCCTATCCGTCAGATATAGATCGGACGGCCTATATTGTAGGATGGCAGGCACATGATCATCACCGACAATGCTTTTATAAGAGTAGGGATAAAAAATAGAGTTGGTGATGATGGTGGGCCTGCCATCCTGCAATGTAGGTCGTCCGATTTATATCTGACAGATAGGAAGGAAAATATGGCAATTTACCCGCACTCTTCACCACATTTGCAGATAAGGCCTTCCCTCGTTCATCCTTTTCTCCCACAAGATCTTGATGTTTGCTAGTAAGAGTAGAAATTAGACATATACCACTTCTCGAATCTAGAAACCAACAACATTCCTCCCTTATCTCATCAAAACCGCCAAAGGAATATATTTTGAGTGAAACATAACATATTTTTAGTGATATACGTATTTCAAAACTAGACTTTTTTCTATCAAATCGGTGAATATGTATTAATCTACTTTCATCGTGTGGCAACGCATTGACACATTGCTAGTAGTTATTATAACTTTTTGGACACCAAACAAACGGTGGAGTACATATACGAAGAGAAGAGGCGCACACACGCAGTCGGCCTCTCGCTGTCTCGCACACATGAGTGTTACGTAAAGGCGACGTTAACAAATAAACCCTAAAACCCTAGGCGCACGATTGCTGCATTCGCGGGTACCGGGTACGTGGTGGAGCACCTTTGTAGGAGTTGATGGTCGAGACCACAGGTGAACGACTTGGAGCGCAGTGGCTCACCAGTTGCCACTGATCGAGTAGCCACATTTAAAATATCATTTTTTTAGCGGGGTTAAGAGTTCTGATTTTCAATGGCACATTATAAGTAGTAAGTAGTTTTTAGAACGATTGGTATGGAGCGAAAATGGAATTCATAGTACTACGTACCTCCTTGGCGTATGGTTGTATGGGTTTATGTTGCGAGATGTTGAACCTGGTAGTTCTAGGGCAAATACTATGGTTTATATTTAGATGCTGGTTTTCAGTAATCGGAAGGGGAAACCCTTCCTTGATTGAAAAAACTACTACCTCCATTCTGGTTTACTAGTCCCCATCGTACTTTGGGTCAAAGTTTGTCCATGAATTTTACTTGTAAAATATGAATGGAAAACGAGATTTTGTTATACCCAAACAAAAAAGGACTGGAGGGAGTGATTGCTCTAACACGGACGCGACCTCTCATAGCGCAGGCATTGAACCGGCGCGCCGGCCAAGAGGGCCGCACTCGCTGCAGGCCCGACTGAGCACGCCTCTCGCTGTGTGCAACCAGCTTAAGACTGCCCCGCCTGCCTTCATTGAATCCGCGCGTGTGCCGGCAACACGTCCTTCCGCGAGCCGGCATGCACTTTAGAATAGAAAACATGACTAAAATATAATTAATTTACGCATGGTCTTGACTTCTTGTGCTCGCACTGGTAGCAGGAACTGGTAGAGGTTTTTCTTTATTTATAACTCTCCTCACATTTTTTTGGCTTTGAAGTGAATCATGGTTGTGGACATTATGTATGAATGTGTAGATATCTGTGAACATGAGTTTGATGTGGAAGTTGAACTTGGAATTTGGGCTTGCGCGTGAACTATACCTTGTCCAATGCTTTGTCTGTTATTGTTTGGAACGTAATTGTTGTTATTACATGACCCAAAAAACATTTTGTGCCACATCAGTAGATGCACAGACATCACAACAGGCATGCTGACTGGATAAACATTTGAACCTAGCTATTATGAAGGAAATTTTGTATTGACAATAGTTTTAGATAGCAGGAGACGCCTAGCCTGCTCTGCCTCTGCTAGCTTATTTCTGGCTTCTTCCATCTCTTCTTTGGCTTGGGTGAAGAGAGCGTCTGATTGCTCTTTTCGCTTCTTCAGGAACTCAGCTACATTCTCAAGGGCTGCTGCATGCTTTCTTTCAGCCTTTACTAATGCCACGAGGACACGAACAGCTGACGACTCCACCTGGCTTGTGTGTAATCCAGCATCATCTGGGAATTTGCACCTTGTGTCTAATCCAGCATCATTAGGGAACTGGCACCTTGTGTGTAATCCAGCCTCATTTTGGAAACATGATCTCGAGGTTGACCATACTTCCCTCCTTGCAGGAACTGCATCCTAACATGAAGGTACTTCTTTTTTAGATCAATACTCAGAGAAACCTAGATCTATTTAGTAGAAGCCAGATAAACAGAACTCGGAGAAGTGAATTCAAAAGGAAAAGAAATATAAAAACAGACTACAAGGTGAGAACACCCACTTCCTAGATCAAGTTAAAAACGAAAGCATTAGGACGATTAAGACTCTTCTTATTACACATGGAAGAACACCACGCTTAAGAGAAACAGAAACTACAAGATATACACATTGAAGAACACGAGGCTAAATGAAAGTAATTGAAAGGGTGTTACTTACCAAAGCTCGTTTTACAGGTTCGCTGCAGCTCCTATTTCACTTGCCACGCTCCTTGAAGATGTCCCGAATATCCCGTGTTTGGTCTTCATTGCTCCTCTGCATGTTCACACTCATGGTTTTAAAATCTCAACATGGCAAGAAAAATACTACTAGTAATACTCGTGCATCTTGTGGGCAACATTAAAGCACTCGTCTGCCATGTTAGAGCATCTCCAACAGAATCGCAATGCGCGGCGCTTTGAAAAAGTGTTTACAGTGCTGAGATCGAGAAGTAGTTACTAGAGAGTAGAGGATAGTTCTCAGCATAGCTAGATAAAAAAAGATAATTCAACTACTCCTCGTCGTTCGACTCCTCCTCGGTGATGTCCTCCTCCGATGTCTGACTGTAGGCATGAAGATACCGATCGTCGTCGGATTCCCAGGGCGACGCTGCTCCTAGCCTCATGTTGAATTGAGCGTCCGCTTTTTGCCTACGCTTGTCCTCGCGATAGGCGGCTCACTCCGCCCTCCTCTTATCCCTCTCCGCCCTCCTTTGCGCGTAGAAATCGCACTTGTTGATGATGTCCAGCGGGAAGTGTTGGCGCCATAGCGCCATGGCTTCCTCGTCCATCTCGGCGATGCCGAGACGATGCTCCCGCCTCGGTTGTCGCGATGATCCTCGTCGGTGCTAAGCCACGGCAGAGGCGCGAGCTCCTGCGCCCGCTCCCGTCGGCACGTTGGGGAAGTTCAATGTTCTATGAGGCCACCAGAGGCGCCACGCCGCCGCATCGTACGCTCGGGCGGCCCTCGTTGGCGGTGTCAAAATTGCCGAGGCCGAGGCGCATCCCGCGGAACAGGATCTCGGTGGAGAGCCGCCGGAGGGGCGCGCGCGGACGCCGCGGTATCCCCAAGTTTCTCGGCGACACGGCGGCATCGTGGTGCGGTGGCGGTGAGGCGAAAAAGAGCAGGGAGAGAGCGGTGGCGAGGCATAGAGCGGTGGCAAGGCATAGAGCAGTGGGAGGGCGTTTGATTTTATAAAGCGTGACGGATGCCGCGCGCCAAAACTAGCGCACGCCCGGCCGCTTTTTCCCGTGCACACGCGATCCTTTCCCGACGTCTCTGCTATCTATACTCTCTTATCTATGGTTATATTTATTTTATATTTAATATTTAATATTTATCTCTACTTCCTTTACTGTCTATTTTTTTTCTCTATACTTTTTTCTTGCAATATAGGCCGTCCGATTTATATCTGACAGATAGGAAGGAAACAAATGGGAATTTTGCAAAAAGATACCCATACCCCTCTCCAGATTTGCAAATAAGGCCTTCCCTCGTTCATCCTTTTCTCCCACAAGATAAAATACTCATAAAAATGCATCTTGATGCGTGCAACGCATGGGCATCTTGCTAGTTCTAAAAACCTTTCCATCATTTGCCACACTACAGGTTGCAGATGAAAAACCTACCCAAGCACAGCGCGATTCAGGAGCGACGCACAATTACAAGCTGATATTATGTTGGACAATGGAGGCTATAACCAATTACTTTTACGGGAACAATAGCACCCAGGAAAATTGAAGGGTAGGTATGAACAAAATTGGAACTACACATGTACTGCTAAGTGATTCAATACACACATTACCAATCGAGGAGGAGAACGATGGTCGCGGTGGCCTCTATGAGTCATGGTCGGCAACGGGAGTTAGTTCATTGTCCACGACGGTGGTACTTCTATGCTTGGCGTCGGCTTCCGAGAAGCAGATTCGAGAACATGGAAGATGATGCCGGGGAAGAGGCTCCGTCTACGACGACGACGGTGGACCGGCTCTAGTGCGGCGTACGAGGTCGTCGATGAGGTAGATGCATTGCGGTGGATGAGTGTGCCGATGTAAAGGGGAGGAGCACGAAGGCTGCGGTGCCGTGGAGAAGTCTATTTTGCGGTGGGGATAGAAAATGGGGAGTATTCAGGTGTACTACTCTGGGTGCCAGGGTGGGGTTGGCTGGGTAGGGTGAACCTGAAGTTAAGAAAATAGCCCCCTACCAAGTGTCATCCGTAGGCCTGTTCTGAAGGCTATGATGGTAACTTCCCACTGCTCGAATCAGGGCCGCGGGAGATTTTCCCACCGACCTCAAAATTTTGTGACACTGGACTCCCCGTGTGGCGTGTTGAGTGATTCGGCTAAGCAACTAGTAGCGAGTACTAGTAGTAAACTCTGCATATTAGGTTTGACCAAAGTCAAACTTCCTAAAGTTTGACCAAGTTTATATAAAAATATAAACATTTACCATAACAAATATGTATGATGTGGAAGTACATTCAATAATGAATCTAATGGTATTCATTTGTTATTTTATATGTTAATTTTTTTTTGTTATAAGCTTTCTGAGAGTTTACAAAACTTGACTTTGACCAATGCTAATACACGGACTTAAATAAAAATGGAGGGAGTACACATTTGTTTTCTTAGTTTGTAGTGAACTAATCATTTGTTGAAATTGTGAAATAAATATATTAGGCTATTGACTTCGAATGTAATGGTCTATACAATTCAATAGTTACAATCATTGTCAAATCCCAAGATGTATACAAGCTCTATAGTACTTCACAACATGCTCAAACTCACATAATCCCAGTCAAATGAGAATCTAAATGCATTTCATAGTTATTACTTTGTAGGATGCAACAAAAACAACCAAAACTCTACATCAGCTATTATAGAAGCAACATTTTGACATATCCCATTGTGTGAATGAAACGTGCAGAAAGAGCTTTTGAAGATGGAGCAGATAGGGCGGGAAAGATTGTATGTATGTGGACGAGAGAGTAGGAGACAAACCTAACGAGAGAGAGAGAGAGAGAGAGAGAGAGAGAGAGAGAGAAAGAGAGAGGAAGAAGTTAGGTATGTGAGAAAGATGGAGACATGTAATATACGTGAGATGTGTGTGCATCTGGATTCTGTATACATGGAAGGAGAAGAGACAACATGTTCGATGAGAGAGCTGGAAAAACATGGACGAGAGGGGAAGGATCTCAAGGGTTGAGTGATGCGGAGCATCCTACGGTCATCACCATGTCAAGAGTCCGTTTGGCAAGTGACACGTGCGACCTCTACTTCTCATACATAAAGGTGAATCTTCTCCTTTACACGTGTTCACTTGACCCCTTTGAGGATGGTATACTACTTGACACTCCACTCGTGTGCATGCATAGGTATTGTCGGAGCTTCACGCACGACGAGGAGGAGTGCAAGCGCCAAGGAACGCCTACACCGTCCGCGAGGGAAGCATGGAAGCAAAGTGATAGCTCATTTGTATGTGAGCTTTGCTCCTACCTATCTCTACTCTTGAGAGAGAGAGACCACTACTCCATTGGAGGCCAAGACCTCCATCTAGGAGAAGATCCTGCGGGATATCATCAAGACCCCCTTGTGGGAAGATCCATCTAGGATATCATCAAGACCTCCTTTTGGAGATGAACCTTACCTTGTATCTTTCCTTTGTTGTTCATGTACCTTGTGATCTTGTGTGTTTGATTGTCTAGTGGATGTGTGATTTGGACTTGTTCTTGAGTGTTTCCCGTGTGATTTCTCTCCGCTCTTCCCGTGTTCATCGTGTTCTCCGTAGGATCCCTCCAAACGTGAAAGATCGACGAATTAGGGTTCCACCCTACATCATATGGTATCATGAGCCACGCTGATCACGCTTTTTGGAGCCCCTACCCTCTTTTTCTAGCTTGATTTTGTGTGTTCTTGCCTAAATCCGAAAATCCCCACCAAAAATAGCCCCAAATTTTTTGTGATTTGTTGGTTTGATGATGTTTTGTTGATTTTGATCCGTGGATTTGCTTGGTTTCAAGTGGATCTAGCATTCCCCCAAGTTTCCCCTCTTTCCATCTACGAAATCCATCAAATTTTGCCCCCGAAATCATCCATTTCCGCCCCAAAATCGCGCCCGATTCGATCTGCGAAAAATCCGTCACGAGCGGTACTACCATTTCCTACAGAGCGGTACTACCGCTGAGAACCTCAAGCGGTACTACCGCCCTGCTAACGGTACTACCGCTAGGCCCTGTTTCAGCCGAAACAGTCGAAAAATCCCGACACGAGCGGTACTACCGCCCTCCCGAGCGGTACTACCGCCCTGGCCAGTTTCAGCGTTCCGAGTTTCACCGTTTCGGCCATAACTAATTCATCCGAACTCCGATTTTGACGTTCTTTAGCTCGTTTTGAAGCTATTGACATCCCCCATCCCACAAAAATACCACCAACACAATTTGACTCCATCAAATTTTCCAAAGTTTGTCAAGTTTGCCTAGGCCCTCCACCATATCATCCGCATAGCCACCACCGACTTTCGCAACCTAACCCATTTTGTTCCCCATAGCATTAGTGGTTGCTTGAGTAGTGATTTGAGTCTCCTAAAGTGTTTCGGCTACTTAGGGACGATTGCTTCTTCATCAACCACCACCACCACTTCCGCATAGGCGTGCCCACCATACACTTCCGCCACCCCCAACTTAACCCAATAGTTGTTTGAGCTTGTTTGAGTTGTGGCTTGTGTCTCCTAAGGTGTTTCGGCTACTTAGGGACGGCAACTTCAACTTCGACACGTGTATAGCCATCACTCCACTTCCGAATTGCCTAGTGCAAACCACCACCGCTTCCGCTACCACCATTTGACATTTGTCATTTGAGATTTTGAGTTTGCGGTTTTTCCGCTTCCTAAGGTGTTTCGCTACTTAGGACGAGTCTCCATCATCTTGGTATCTACACCAAGAACACCGCCACACATCATCGCAAAGGACGGTAACCTCGACGACACCTTTGTATATTCCTTGCAATTGAATTGTTAACCCCTAGCCCATTTTATGCGTTATTTGCCTATCGAGACTAGCCATTTGAGTATTGCCGCAACGTTATTTGTGCACATTAGTGGTCCATACCTTCCATTGCATACATACCATATCATCTTGGTATCATATCATCCATTGTGCCTCAAGTTTGTTCCCGCATATACACAATTGCTATCTTGGATTGTGCATTGTGCAAAAGTGGCCACAGAAAAAAAAGGAGAAAAAGCTTTTAAGCAAAAAGAGAGCAAAGAGCCCGTGAGCAAGTGCCATAGCATCATACCCCATTGCACATAAGAGCCATACCAAAATCTACATCATATGATATCATGCTTGAGAGAAACACCGGGAACCATACATACATAGCATACTTGGGATAGAAAGAATATCCATTTTGCATCTTATAGGTTGTGCACAAGTGTCGATCCGCCTATTGAGCAATCGTGCTAGCGCTCTCTTGAGTTGTGCAACACGAGCGTTTTCCGTGGATTCCACATTTTGTGCTCATTCCTTGGTTGCACGACCCCATTTATCTATCCGTGTGTGTTTCCGTACCTTTCATTGCTATTGGTCCATTTGTTTCACTTGCGAATTTGTGAATCTTTTTCAACATTATTGACTCTTGCTAACATTTTGCATCAAATTTTGTGCCACTATCCTCACCGAGCTCTACCATAAGCTTTACTTGATAGGTGTGAGTGAACAAGTCCGTACCAATTCCACTATTCTTTCATCTCACATTGAGTGAAACGGATACATCCTCAACTTTGGGAAAAGGTAACTTGGTATTGTTTATCTCATTTCCTACCCACCTCTACTCGAGTCTTGTGATGGATAGGCAAGGCATTTCATCTTCGGTCTACAACAACAACGACGAGTTCGATGCCATGAACAACAACTCCGACGCCAAGATGCAAGCTAAAATGGAGGAGATCAAAGCCCTCATCAAGTCCTACAAGCGATCTTCCTCATCTTCGAGAAGACGCTCAAGAGCACATGCTTCCGAGCTACCATCTCCGGCAAGATCACATCGGCATCGACTCTATCACCAACAAGAACGTGAAGGTCAAGAGCTCTACATCAACAACCGCTCAATGACTTCACCATCTCCCTTGGCATCTTCGCCAAGCGACTTCAAGGCATCTTCGCCTACGGACATATGGCATCTTCGCCAACAAGAACCTCAAGATTACACTCAAGAGAAGCTACCCAAGCTCAAGTCCGCGACTTCCACGAGCTACTACGACCTCGACACCGACCACAAGATTCCTTTCTATGGGACTCAAGAACCCGAGGAGTACCTCGAGTGGGAGCGTTTGATGGACGACTACCTCAAGCTACATCAAGTTCCTCCGAAGATCAAGTGAAGTGCGCCACAAGAAACTTCCACGACTACGCATTGGCATGGTGGCTTCACACACCTTCGAGTACTACGACATGAGTTGGCCCAAGACAAAGAAAGCTTTATGGCGAGAGTTTGTGCCTCCAACCTACACGGAACAACTTCAACGCCAATTGGAGAACACTACCCAAGGATCCAAGTCCATCGACAAGTACTTCAAAGAAATGATGATTGCCTTGCGAGCCGGCGTGGATTTACCCCATTTCGATGAAGTTCCACTTCATGATGGGATTGCACAACGACATCTCCAAGACCATCGCCCTCAAGAACTACAAGTCCATCGACGACTACTACATTGGTGCTCTCAAGGCGGAACAAGAACTCATGAAGGCCAAGGCTTCTCCACCCCAAGCAAACTTCACATGACCAAGCTCTCGACAAGCATGAGGCTAGTACCACCAAGATGTCCAAGCCCGACAAGCTCCAAGACGATGCTCCCAAGTGTGACTTCACCGCCATCCCTCTTTGTGACATTGATGATGCCGAGTCTACTCCGACTCTTTTTCAAGACGGTGCGGCGACGAGTTCGACTACGGAGACCTTCAAGGACCAAGCTTTGGAGGCGAGTGACAAGGTGGCGAGCAAGGATGATGCTTCCATCTTTGGAGGCGAGAGTGATGATGTGCCATCTTTGGCCTTCATCTACGGCGACGGTGACAAGATGATCGAGCATGGGATTTTCCCTTCGGTCATGGAGGAGAGTGATGATGTGCCATCTTCGGCCTTCATCCACGGCGACAACGACGAGATGGTTGAGCATGGGATTCTCCCTTCGACCACGGCGGCGTATGATGACTTGAGTGACTTGTGCCACCATATTGAGAGTGAGAGTGACTTCACCACTAGCCCCATATATGATGAGTTGCCACAATTCCCATGTGAGGAGAGCCACAACCCCCACCACTTGAGTGAGATGAGTGACTCCACCATACGTGAGTTTGAGTGCACCTATTTTGAGGGAGTGAGTGAACCACCACATAGAGAGAGTGAGATAGTTGATAGGTCTCGTGAGGCCATTTGCATTTCTAACAACTTGACCTCTACCTCTATTTTGTCTTCTCGTTTGGTGCTAGGTCCCATTTATGATGACGCGCTGATCCTCGACGACTTCGTCCTTCCTTCGGACAAGACGATGGCCATGGTGGATTATGATGCACCACCCACATGGTTCCATCAAGATGATGATGATGACCACCATTTGGTCTTTCCCACCTCACCTACACCACTTGAGTGGAATGACAATGGTAACATAGGTGAAGGTGATGCTCTAGTCCCACTAGTGGACATTCTTGACATTGATTGCTTGCATGATATTGATCCACCTATTGCCATGCTTCATGCTAGTATGATTTCCCCATGCGATGATTTGCCCATTTATGATGAGTATGATGATTCTGTTGTGGAGTCTATTAGTTGTGATGCCATGTTACATAGGATTTCTTGTGACAATTCTTTAGGTCACATCATGTTTGATAATCCGCTTGACTTGTCATATGTTATGCATGAGATCCATCATATTTCTTATTTGCAATCTCTTCATAGTGACTATGCATATGCCATTAAAATAAACCCAATTTGCACATATGGCATAGATGACAAGCACATGGTTATTGGCATTTGTTTTTCTTGTGATGATATTGATATGCTCCCTTTGCATCATTTATCTCATATGCCATGCCATGACCACCTAGCTTCGGATATGCATTGTTTTGGATGTTATCCATTTTCTCCATATGATGTTCCCGATATTGCTCATGAGGAGGCCCCCATAGTTTCCTCATACATGTTAGGGGAATTTGATCCATCCCATTCATTGCATGATCCCCATACTTGTTTGCACCATATGCTACCCACTTAATAAACATACTATTGATGTGCCATATACTTGCATTCTCAATTTGTGTCCCCATCGTGTCATACATAACAACTATTCTTTCATGATGGATGACATGTTCCTATACCATGCATCAAATTTCTTTGAGCGATGCTTATCTTGTGCTAACTCACACGTGCACATACACATCATGATGGATGATGTGTACATTTACCACGCACACAATTTCTTTGGTTTGTGTCTCTTTTGTGTAGGTACCCATGAATACTTGTCAACCTCGCAATCCCACGAGTTGACAAAACGAGCTTTAGAGAGCAACGATGAATTGGGATCACGTGGATTGTCTTTACCACCGTCCCCTTCGCGCAAGGACTACGCGCAACTCCTCTACTTGGCTCTCACACGGCTATGGGCCATTTACCACTTCTCACATTATGCTCATTTTACCGTGTTCACTTTGCATGCTATGCTTGCTTCTATGCCTTTGCCATGCAATTGTGACCCTTGCTTGCATCTACCCATGTTTCATCATTATGCTACTTCTATGTGTATTTGCATGCTTGGTGGAGATCCTTGTTGCTATTGCCATGTTTATCATGTGCCCCATGCTATTGTCCTCATATCTTGCTTTCATGATTGTGCTATGACATGTGAATTATTCATGCCCACTATTTGCACCAAGGACATGTTTGCCATGATTCATTCTAGTATGTCGATCTTCGCACTACTAGCATACTTGACTTGATTGCTATGATTGCTTGCTATGTTGCATCACCCATGTTCCACTACTTGCTTTCTTGGGTTGATGACATATATGCTCATGCCTCTCACATGCGTTGTCTCTTGTGTCATACTTGCTCATCTCATGCGGTTGATGACAACCATCTATATGCTTTGCATATAATTCATATTGCTTCGTGTCATATATGTCCATGTGTTGCATCTCTCATGCTAGATGATTTGCCATGTATTGAGTGCAACAATGCTTATAGTCTTGCTCATGAGATTGCCCCCATAGCATTCTCACACATGTTTGGAGATTTTGACATATTCCTTGTGAAGCATGCTTGTCTTACCTCTTTGCACAATATACCTAGTGCCTTGAATATCACCATTGTTGCATCATATTATTCATGCACTTGTGCTTCTAATGGTTATGTGCAAGAGAAGAGAACCATCATGATGGATGATGTGTTTGTCTACCATGTGCATACGTTCTTTGTTTTGTTGTGTGCATGTGTAGGATACTTGGACTTAATTTCGACTTCCACTTCACGTGAGTTGACCATTCGAGCTCTTGAGAGCGAGCCTCATACATTCTACCACGACTCGCTTCTATACCGCGCTTGCTTGCGCTTCGGCATTGTGAAGAATACACAAGGACATGCCTTCAAGGTGACATCTTTCTTGAGCATGGATATTATGGATAATACTACTTGTGTTGCTTGCCCTGTGAGACTTATTGGTCATCTTGGACCATTTGCTTGCGACTTGCTAGAGATCTTGCTTTGACTTGCCATTATCACATTCCCATGCATCATGATATATATGCCTTGTGTATTGCATCCAATTCTTGGACTACTTGCTACTATCATATGGTTGGTTGCACCAATACCATTTCTTCACATATGCCATGTTCCTTTGGTTGTCACATGATTCACTTGATTGCCTCACACATGATGAACAATTGCTCTTTCTATTGTGTTGAGTGCCACACTATATTCACTACACCCTATGCACATTATGCGTGGATTGTCTTGCACTTGACCCATGTGTTTAGACATCTCATCTTATTTGGTGTTGTGAATGATTCTTATGCCTACCATCGACCATTTGTCGAGCTCTTTATGCATGCTTGCTATGACCTCGAGGTAGATGCTTATGCTCTTGTCACACATATTTGCATCTCTACCTCACATTTACATGCTTGTCCCCATGATATCTTTGCTTGTGCTCAATTTATGTGCTTACATGCCATGTCACAATCCTTTGTCAAACCATATGCTATGCTTGATGACAACACTTGTTTGGCGAATCACCTCTTGAATGCTTGGTTTTGCACTAATGCTAACCACATTTGTTATTCCAAGTGTTTGTTGTCATTGCTCATTTTGAAGGAACCCCAAGACGGTGCGACATTGAGAGTGCCCATTGCGAGCTTGAAGATGACGAGTACTTGGTGAACGTCCACTTCTTCATGGCGGCCATCTCTTTCCCATGGTGATTTGGTTTTCGATCCGAGGTCGGATCTTTTCCAAGGGGAGGGATGATGCGGAGCATCCCACGGTCATCACCATGTCAAGAGTCCGCTTGGCAAGTGACACGTCGACCTCTACTTCTCATACATAAAGGTGAATCTTCTCCTTTACACGTGTTCACTTGACCCCTTTTAGGATGGTATACTACTTGACACTCCACTGTGTGCATGCATAGGTATTGTCGGAGCTTCACGCACGACGAGGAGGAGTGCAAGCGCCAAGGAACGCCTACACCGTCCGCGAGGGAAGCATGGAAGCAAAGTGATAGCTCATTTGTATGTGAGCTTTGCTCCTACCTATCTCTACTCTTGAGAGAGAGAGACCACTACTCCATTGGAGGCCAAGACCTCCATCTAGGAGAAGATCCTGCGGGATATCATCAAGACCCCCTTGTGGGAAGATCCATCTAGGATATCATCAAGACCTCCTTTTGGAGATGAACCTTACCTTGTATCTTTCCCTTTGTTGTTCATGTACCTTGTGATCTTGTGTGTTTGATTGTCTAGTGGATGTGTGATTTGGACTTGTTCTTGAGTGTTTCCCCGTGTGATTTCTCTCCGTTCTTCCCCGTGTTCATCGTGTTCTCCATAGGATCCCCTCCAAACGTGAAAGATCGACGAATTAGGGTTCCACCCTACATCATTGAGGGATTGACAATTTTGTACGGGGGAGAGAGGGATTGGTAATTTTGTGCAAGAGAGAGAGAGGGTGGGTGGAGGAGTCAGTCAGCCGTCATCACATCACCCTGCTTCCAAATGACCCCGCATTCTCTAACGCGGTGTGGTCACCGTCTTCGATCTGTTCGATGCCCTCTTTGAAGATTGAGGTGTTGTGCATGTTGGGGTGCAAAGAAGCACAAGCGAGAGTGGTCGCCGTATAACCTTGGATGGGGATGAATTGTGTGCTCGAGGGAGTGTGTGTGTGTGTGTGTGCTGCGTGTGTGTGTGTGTGCACGCGGTGTGTGTGTGTCAGATATTGAGCGAAAACAAACCTAAGGAGATAAATAGGTATTCACGAAGAGATTGTGAGGGCCTTGAGGTGGGCAGGGGCCGAGTGAGGGTGTCAAAATGTGCGCGTTGATGCATGTGTTGTATGCGATCGTGCGAGGGACGGACGAATCGAGAGAGATGGTTGTTGTGTTAGGATGCTCTCTCTCTCTCTCTCTCTCTCTCTCTCTCTCTCTCTCTCTCTCTCTCTCTCACACACACACACACACACACAAGTAAACTAGAAGACCGTTCTCTCATGTATACACAACGTATCGGCATCTGTCTATGTCTCACTCATGCATGATCATTTGCACATTCACACCTCTCTATGTCTGTATCACACGCACACCGTCTCCACATTGCCCTTCCGCCACAACACACATATGGACACATACACACGTTCTCTCTCAGTCACACACACAAAATAAGTATTAAAAAAACTAGGGCGCACCTAGGGATGAAAATGGAGTGGAAACCTTCCGTTTTTCCGGAGGAAAAATGGAAATGGAGTGGAAATATGAAACCGGAAATGGAAATTTGCCAAATGGAAGTGGAAGTGGAATTTTTTATGCGGAAACGGAAACAAAAACGGAATGGTGTTTTTCAGTGGAATAGGCGTGGAAACGGAACTTTCCATTTATGTGAATATGGAATTTCCGTTTTTACTATAGACCTATGGCTGCTTTGTAGTCCAACCACCAACGACAAACAATTGTACAATGAGTAGAATGGATCATTTGAGCCCATCTTCTACAACCACACATTTACTTAGCTTGACTATATATGCAATTGTTCAGTATTACTACAATACTACACTAAGTTGCTAACATAACGATGTTATTTCTAGCCATGTAAAAAATCCGTTAAATTTTCTTGTGTTTTGTGTGTATTTCTCTATGATTCAAGGGTTTTTAAGTTCCGTTCAACACCCACTTCTGTTTCCATGTCCGCTTTGTATTCGTTCCGTGTCCGTTTTCGGTAGTGTCTGTTTCCGTATTCATTTCCGGGGTTTCTGTATTCGTTTCCGTGTTTGCAAAATTATATGAAAACAAATATGGTAGCACTTAGTTCCGTCCGTTTCCGCTCCGTTTTCATCCCTAGGCGCACCTAAAACGTCCAAATCCAAATAAACACAAACTGGAGCTAAATTCAAATATATGGAAATATTGCAGCGTCAAGAACTTTCCTAGGAAAAAAACTTGAGTAATATTCGAGGATTGTTTTCACACACACAAAAAGGTTCGGTGGATGTCCTTTGAGCGCGACACGGTGACACACCGTTCGATCGATCGCGCGGCCGCGGTTCACGCGCTTGCACAGGATTCCGTATCATGGCTGTGGTACTAACTTCAAAAAAAATTAATAAAAGCGCTGCCTAAGTCTAATGTTTACGTGTACTAGTACGGTTTTCTTTTAAGTTTGACCAACCTTATATAAAACTAAAGTAAGCTCCCATACGCGCACTCATCAATATGCCACCGCCGTCGTTGCGCATGCCGGCGCCCGCCTACTCCGGCCAACAATTTCTCGCCCATCACCGCCGTGTTGCCGCCATCCCTGTGCCATGAAGCCGAAGGCTCGCCCGCTCACGTCGCCTGTAGTCCCTCCTCGCCATGCCGCCGCACTGCCGAGCACGCGAGCAGCTGGTGGAGCCGCGTCGATGCATGCAACATACGAAGAGGAGGACGAGCGCATGCTCTAGCACGCCGGCGAGGAGGAACTAGCGTGTCATTGTTGTCTCCGCCCGCGCGGAGGAGGCGCACGTGGTGGCTGTCGCGGCGGAAGCCGGTCGCGCGCGCGTCGAGCCCGCAAACCGGGTGCGGACAAGAAATCTACCTTCGAGACCTTGAATGCCACGTGGATCCTGCAATCTGAAGGAGCAATTTGGGTCAGTCGACTCATGTGAGCCGTTTGATGCAACATGGATGGCTAGAAGGGCTTCTTCCACCTCTTCTGTCGTCTTCTTCCTTCGCTCCATCGAACTTCTTTCACAAATCGACTGACCCAAATTATACTACTAGTACGAACGTATTAAGTACAGTAGGAACACGAAGATACGAGCAGTAGTACCAACTACACGAAGAACAGTAGTAAGACATAGTACTAGTACTACTCTACGTACTAAAGAGTTCAAATAACGAGAAAGAACGTAAACATAGTTCTGCTGGGGCCTCAGCACAACCCACCCTTGAAAATAAACTAAGCAACTAGTCCGCTTGACACCGCAGAGAGAACCAGCATGAGCGACGGCATCGCCACCTACTCGAGTCCGAGTCCACGCCCTCGACTTCGCCCTAGTCCCTCTTCCTCTTCCTCTTTGCCGACGCTTTTTGCTTTAACCGAGACATTAATCGGCTTCTTCTTCATCCAACCCATGTAGATATTTAAACAAAGGTAGGCATCCATTGCTGCGCATGTGATGTGATCTTCATCTAATGTCTTCGACTCCCATGCATGATGAAACTCGTGATGAGGTTTCTTCGGTTTAGCGCATGAAGGATCAATCATGGCTGCTGCCGTGGTCAGCATTGAAGGTTGAGAGGAGGACACCAGGCTTGCCTTCTGGAGATCGAAGGACTGGCCTACAACGAGACCTATCCGACGTAGGACATCTCTCGCTGCTCTTAAAGCCTACAAGAACGAATTTCACTCTTTTGTCCTTGAGGAAGTTCTTAAAATCCTGGCACTCAACGTCGGCATGGCATATGTGGTAGACCAAGCAAACGTTATGTCCGCAAACCTGGATCACGGTGGGCTTCTTCCTCTCTTCATCCTTTAGATCCTTCTCTCGTCCCAGGACTGTGGTGTACTCAACATCTAGCCCAGCGATCCACTCATCCGTTGAACTGTTGAACATGCGTAGGAAGCGAGCAAGCCATGCTTTCACCGTCGCGGATCCACGTGTGTAGATGGCGATGAACTGATCACCGGTGATGGCTCTATCCTGGTACTCAACGGGGACCATGGAGATTTGGGAGGCCATGGATTTTGGAGGAGGGTTAGGAGAAGTTGAACTGTTGTACCCCGCAAAAACTGGGAGCGAACTAATGTGAAAGGATGGGATGACTGGGAGCGAACTTTTGTGAGGTAGAATACAAGGACGAGTAGGGCGTGCGAATGGCGTGGGGTTGCTGGCTTGCCCAGTGGATAAACGGTTGCAAGCCCCCAAAGAGTTCTCGAGAACTATGCGGGACCCACTAGATGTCATGTCTACTAGACCCATATCGTAGGCCTAACGGTATAGCTTCTGCCTGTTCGCACGCCATGCCGGCGCGTGGATGTAACTTCACTTAATTCCATCAACCGTCGCACCTCCCATGACCTTCGCCTCCCTCGCGCGGTTGCGCCCTTTGAGACTTCGACCGGCTACAAATGAGCAATTTTTTTTGCCTACTCCGCATGCATGATACTCCCTCTGGTCCTTTTTACTCTCGTCAACCGTTTGCAAAGTGTTTGACCAAATATATACTTTTTTTGAAAACCACCTTATATTAATTAACCAGCCACACCAGTACACTCATTCGATAAAATATTCACCACACAGGGCGGTATGTTATTTACAAGAATACCATCTAATCTATTGTCAAAGCTATACTTAGCGATTAAGTGTGCCACCTTATTGGCCGAATGGCTAATCTTTGACAATTGAAGATTGTTGATCAACTTCAAGATGCTCAACGCTTTCATCTTCAGGTTATGCATAGCAGACCTGTCATAGTCCCCCGATGCAACAGACGCTACCACAAAAGCGCAATCAGTCTCTAAAATTACAAGATTATGAAGACAAATACCTATGTAGAGACCGGCAATGCAAGCCCTAAGCTCCATTTCCTCCACGCTTTGACAGGCATCAATGAAAGCCCACGACCAAATTTATACTAAAAATATCAATATCTACAATACTGATTATAATGAGTATAAGAACTACGTTTTATAATGAGTGTAAAAATATTGATTTGACATTGTGAATGTTGATACTCCCTCCGTCTAGGTGAGTAAGTCATCTTAGGCTGTGCACCATGACCAAGGAGGAGGGGAAAACGAGAGACATTAATGTTTATTTGATAATTAAATAGTATTGCATGCAATGAACTAACCACTGCATGTCATGTTTGATAGTCTCAGGTCATTAAAAGCATGCACACCCTCATCTCTTATTGGTTTATATGTCGAGGTAGAAGTTAATGCACCGCGCCTACGTGTTTTGGGATTATTTGGTTTTCGTAAGATGACTGACACACCTAGCTATTAGAGTACCACTACCACCCTTCTAGTTTAAAGGGCTCGACTCAAAAATTTCACCTACTCTTAGCAAGATAGTAGAGGCGGTGGAATAGCTTTTGAAGTCTGCAAAAGTACTCAACTAATGTTGTCGTTCTTCAAAAAAAATGTGTTTGCCAATTCATGCATGAACACTAGTTACTCTAACCCCCCTCTCTTCTTTAATTCTTTGCCACATCAGCATGTTTGCTATTCCCATGTGCATGATACCAGCTAAGATACCACCATTATGGCCAGCCTTAATCATCGCATGCAATAATTTAGTGCACCTTGAAATATGAACATGTGTGGGCGTGTATGTTTTAATGACTTGAGACTATACCTACCCCGCATGCAAGATGACTTATTATGCATCGCTCCCCATACTTGCAGAAGCCCGCTCGTCTCCAAATCTTTTCCTCTCCATGTGTGGAAACAACATGCCTACCAAACTCTCCTTCTCCCTCCGTCGGTCCCACCACTCCACCCCTGTGAAAAAATCTGCATGCATGACCCTCCTCCCCACGCCGTCCAATCTAATGCGACCAGCAATATTTCCACCCTTCCCCCCCGTAATTTACTCCAACAAATATGCCCATGTAGCTTTTACTTAACTTCAGTGCATTGGGTCACTAACATATGGGCGGCGCAAAGTCTTGGCCCACATGTCGCTGACGAATCGACCTGCGAGCTAAGTCGATGCAGCTTCATCCATATCTTACGTAGGTGTGCCATTGCTCGCTATAAATACCGCGCTTCCCACTACATCGCTATCTCCTCCCCTCATGTTCACGCTCATCGCTATCTCCTCCCCACCCTCTCACGCCGACCACCATGGCATCACCCTCCCAAGCCCTAGGAGCCCCTCGCTGCATCAAGGCGGACGGTCACGCGTCGCCGCCCGTTCTCGCCGCCACTAGTCAAGGAGGACGCGTCGGCGTTCCGCCTCGCCGCTATGCGACGCGTCGCCGCTCCGCTCGCCGCCACTAGTCGAGGAGGACGCGTCGGCGTTCGCTCCTTGCCGCGACGCGACGCGTCGCTGCCTGTTCTCGCCGCCACTAGTCGAGGAGGACGCGTTGGCGTTATGCTCCTCGCCATGACGCATCGAGGTGGACGCGTCGCCGTCCCAATCTCGCCAGCACGCACGTCGGAGGACGCGTCGGCTCCCCGCTACGAGGAGAACGCCGCGCCGCCCGCCGAGCCCCCCAGCCTTGAGTAGCTTTGGCAACAAATGGATGTCGCCTTGTGGGAGGCTTTGCCTCCAGCAGAGCACGCCAAAATAGAGGCGGAGAAGAAGGCCGAGGAAGAGAAGCGCACCGCGCAACAAGCTTTCTGGGAGATCTATGTCGCGTCCGAGAGAGTCAAGCAATTGGTTCTTTGGCAGAAGGCTCGTGCGAGGGCCGCGAGGGTGGCGGAGGATGCCCGTGCCGACACCCTGAGTGCAGTCGGGCCCAAGCGCCTCATCTATGCTTGGCGGTACGTGCACCGAGTGCACGCTTCCAGCTAGGAGGAGTACCTGTTCGCGCCGGATCACCACACCGGTGAGATCGCGCTCGCCCGCCGGCAAGCCGCCAATCAGCACCTCGCGAGTTGCGAGGCTGAGGAAGAGGCGTTGTGTCGGCGCACTGGGAAACGGCCGCGCACCAGGGCACTCGTGGCGCACCGCAAGCGCTCCTGCGAGCGCCGTGGCTTTTAGGAGGAGTATAATTTTTGTTTCGTAAGGCGATCTCATTAGTTTTGGGACGCAAATGATAAATCCCGAATGTTCAGGAATTTTTAGCGTCCTCAATTAAGTATGTAAAAGGAACAGTTTGGAAACGTTGTGTATTATTACGCATTTTGCAAGTATGTGCATATAGCACAAACTTTACTATATACTATCGGACTACACGTCTCTCTCGATATATGCTTGCAGACTTTTCTACTCCCTCCGTCCAGGTCAATAAGTCATCTTTGGTTGTGCACGGTTACCAAGAAGGAGGGAAGATTTGTACACCTAGATGGAGGGAGTACTACTATTACTTATGTACGTGCAAATGCATGTTTTAACATTACGATGTGGTTTTTGTAAAAGTAGAAAAACAGCACTAGTCAAGCTTGTGAAACGATTCCAACGTGAGTACTACTACTAGTAGGATTACTAGGGGCCAGTTCTTTTAGGCTTCTTGTCACATCCCTAGCTTCTGGCATTGCACTAGGCTAACTTCATGTGTGCATCATGTTTAAACTTTGAAAGAAACTTGAAATGGGGATGTCCAAACCCTAGTACCAAATGGAATTGAAATAGGTACCACCTAAAAAATATTTTCAGTGAATCCAAATGGCTCTCAAAAATGTTCATCATTTCGGGAAAATGCTAGAAACCATAACCAGAGGTGTTGCACATTTTTTCATGACATATTTGGTCACTGAATTAATTCATAAAGTATTTGAATTTGGGCATTTAAATGCTATAAATAATTTAAATGCTCAAATAATTCTAAAACTAAATGAGGGTTGTTGCATATATTTCAATTAGTGCCCAAAATTATTTTCAGGATTTTACAAAATGAGTTAGTATTTTTACTAATTCAAAACAGATCAAAATAAATAGAAAACAAAACAGAAATAGGAAAAGAAAGGGAGAAGACCCACCCGCGGCCCAGCCACTGTGTAGCCCATCTGGCCTAGCACCACTGGGCCAGCCCACAAAGTGCCCCACTGTCTTCAAGCTCCTGCTAGTGGGCAGGAGGGCGTGTGGCTGCCGTGCACGCACACGCGCTGCGCCACCTATTGCTTCCACTGCTCCCCCGACGCGCCTGTGCGCGCCACGCACTCCCCCTGGCTCCCTCCTACTCTCCCCCGTCCTCACCCGCTCCTCTGTCTCTCTCCCTCGCTCTCCTCCTCACGCACCCGAGCGTGCCGCCGTGAGCTGTCGCGCCCACCGCCTCGCCTTGCCTCCCTGAGCCGTATAGAGCCTTCGTCACCTCGCGCTTCACCTCTGCACCGAAGGAAAGAAGCACGGAGGCCCCGAGCAGCCGCCATCGTCTTTGCCTTCAAGTTCGGCCACCGACGACCGCCGCCTCGATTCGCCGTCGCAGAAGCTTCCCCGAGCCCGCTGAGCTACTCCCCCGACCCCTTGTGAGCTCCTGCTCCTTCCCCCATGCTCTCCCCCTCCGTTCCTCTCCACTAGCTCGTTTTTCGTCGGAGCCGAGAGCTTCCGCCCGCCGGCCATGAAGCCGCCATGGCTAGAGCGAGTTTCGCTCACGTCCGAGCACCGCACGTGCTCGGCCGGCCGCCGACTGCCCAACGCCACCAATCGCGCCTCCTGTCGTGCTCCGTAGCCTCCTCCCCGATGAGCCCGTGTGTGCGCCGCCGCCGACGCCGTTGCGGCATCGCTTCCGCCACCTGCGCGCTCCCGTTGGGTCCTTTGATGTGGATGAGCGAGAGCCCCCGGTGCCGAACGGATCGAATCGCCGTCCCTAACGCGAAGTCCGACGAGCTCTCGCCGGTTTTGGTCATCGCAGACGTAGATCCGGTGATGATGATGTGGCTGTTTAATTAGGGTTTAATCACCTAGTTAATTAACCTCAGTGACACAGACAGTTGGGGCCCGCGCCCTTAATTAACCACAATTTATTCCCTGTTTAGTTTAGATTAATCCAGTGGCCCCACGCGTCAGCTTTGACCCTGCTGACATGGCCGTTGACCAGGCCCACCTGTCGGCGACACAAACCAGCCTGAGACACTGATGTGTGGACCCCACTGGTCAGGTTTGACTAGGTTAGCCGCAGTTGACTTGCTGACGTCACAGTGACGCAATGCTGACGCAGTTAATAATTTTCTGGATTTAAAGTAATTCAGAGAATTCCAGATAATATCCAAAACTTCAAAAATTCATATAAATTCAACCGCAACTCAAAATGAAATAATTTATATATGGAAAATGATCAGGAAAATCCAATCTACCCATCTGTACTGGTTTCATGCATGCTTAAACAAGTTAACCTTGCTGTTTAGTGCAAAACATGATAAGGCACTATTTAAGATCACAAAATGAGTTTGGGGTCGAACCATTAGTTCAAAATGACTCAAACCCATCTGGTTGTAGTTGCATTAGGCCAACACACTCATATTGCCATGTCATGAGCATGCATCATATTGTGCATTGCATTGATTGTGTTTCTTTCTCAGTTGCCGGTAATTGCCCCTCTCGATAGACGAGTTTCGACGATGTGATCGATGACACCAATGAAGAACTATACCATCTTCAGAAGTGCCAGGCAAGCAAAACCCCCTTGTTCATTCCGATACAATCCCACTCTCACGCTCCTGCTCTCTTTTACTGCATTAGGACAACAGTGATACATCTGCTATTTGCTGCGGTAGTTGAACCCCTTTATCCTCCGCATGACCTGTCATTGCCACAGTAAATAGATGAAACCCACTAGCATGAGTAGGAGTTGTTTGAGCCCTGATGTGCCTACTCATTTATGCTTGTTTGTCATGCCTGCTATGCTTAGAATTGTGTCAGGTCTGATTCATCGGAGATGAATTGGAACAGTGATGAACATGTCCTACTGTGTGTGAGCTAGGTGTGTGAACACATTTTCGTAAAGGTAGCGGTGAGAGGCCATGTAGGAGTACATGGTGGGTTGTCTCATTGAAACCGTCCTCAGGAACTGAGTTCTGTGTTTGTGACACATGAACAGCTACTACCACACATTGGGAACCTTAATTGACTCTCTCGACTTACTAACCGACTTGATCTCTGTCCAGGAGTCGCAACTAGTTTCTGGTGTTTGTAGGTAGTGTTAGTAGTCTACCAAGTGGCACCCAAAGATGTGGGCTTTACGATTAGGCACAAGTGGCACGGTGTACCAAGTGGCACCCGGATGGTGGGCTTGGGAACCCTGCTCACATCGTTTGGGGCCGTGAGTGACACCCCGGCCGGATCTCCTTGCGGATGGAACCCGAATAGGCGATAAACCTGGACTAGAGACTTGTGTGCTTAGTCAGGTCGTGGCCGACACCCTCGCCAGGCTTCCGCTTGAAGGTTGCCGAGATACATGACGTGTACATGGCGGTAAGTGGCGAGAGCGTGTGTGAAGAAGTACACCTTTGCAGGGTTAATATGATCTATTCGAATAGCCATGTCCGCGGTAAAGGACTTCTGTGTTGCCTGTACAGTTCATAGACAAGTGAAAGTGGATACTCTAAAATACGCAAGATAAGCGTGAGTGCTATGGATGGCGTTCTCGTAGGCAGACTGGAGCGGATCCATAGTGGTGTATTGATATGGTGAATATGTGGACTCGTGTGCACCACTTCAAAAGAGTTACTTGCGATGTAGTTTAGGATAGCCACCGAGTCAAAGCTGGCTTGTTAGCTTAAACCCCACCATCCCCTTTGTTGATAGTGATGCATATGTAGTTAGTTCTGATGTAAGTCTTGCTGGGTACATTTGTACTCACGTTTGCCTATTTTATGTTTTTGCAGAGAGACTTCAGTCTCATTAGTAGTTCCGCGTGAACTTCGACGTTTTGCTTGATACCTCAGCTACGATCTTCTGCCCTCGGATGGATCTGGTAGTTAGTCAGGCTTCTCTGCCTTTTTCATTTGTAGTTGTCTGTACTCAGACATGTTAAGCTTCCGCATGTGCTTTGACTTGTATGCTCTGAATGTTGGGTCGTGAGACCCATGTTTGTAATATCTCGCTCCTCAGAGCCTATTGAATAAAATACTTGAGTTGTAGAGTCATGTTGTGATGCCATGTTGTATTTGCACATATCGAGCATATTGTGTGTATGTTATTGAAATGCTTGGTATGTGTGGGATCTGACTATCTAGTTCTTTATCCTTGGTAGCCTCTCTTACCGGGAAATGTCTCTTAGTGCTTCCACTGAGCAATGGTAGCTTGCTACTGCTCCGGAACACTTAGGCTGGCCGGCATGTGTCCTTCTACGTTCATGTGTCTGTCCCTTTGGGGAAATGTCACGCGGTGTCTACTGAGTCCTGTTAGCCTGCTACAGCCCGGTTTACCGGAGTCCTGCTAGCCCAGTTGCTACAGCCCGAATTCACTCGCTGATGACCGACACGTTCGTTGCTGGGTCATGTATGCCTGTCCCTGTAAGTTAGTGCCACTTTGGGTTCACGACTAGCCATGTCAGCCCGGGATCCTTGTCATATGGATGCTAGCAACACTATCATATACGTGTGCCAAAAGGTGCAAACGGTCCCGGGCAAGGTAAGGCGACACCCATGGGAATACCGTGCGTGAGGCCGCAAAGTGATATGAGGTATTACATGCTAGATCGATGTGCCATTGAGTCGGGGTCCTGACAGCTTTGGCATCAGAGCTTGACTACCTGTAGGATTACCAAGCCAAACTGGTCGAAGTTGAGTCTATAAAATCTTTTGTTATATAAGGGAATTGATCGTGGGATGGAACGTAAGGCTCTTTTTACTCCTTTACCTTATGTCCTTCTGATCTGAGTCACCCTATTCTTCTCTACGGGGTTAAGAACTAGGCCTTCTCTTCTTTCTATTAGGATCACGTGTTACTAATCCGCAGACTTATAGGATTGTTGGATTCAAGCCTCAGTTAAGTTCCTACTACTTCCGTATGTTAATTGTTGATCTCGAAACCTTGATATTGTGCTTCTGAGTGGCGATGCCACCATTTTTGTAGCATGTCTAAATTCTTTTAAGCATTTACAACCGTTATGCTGTCTGAGTCATCCCAGGTTTCTAAATAGTCTGATGCATTTGCAATCCCTTCTTACCGTTCGATGTTCCTTTGGCCAGATTAACCACACCAACTAGTGTGTTGAGGTACTTCATTGCCTCGGTATATATGTTGGAGCTAGTATTATGACCCTAGGTGTCTTAGAGTACCACCTAGTAAGCTAGCCATGATTTGTGTTCCCAGTGTGATGATTCTGGCCTTTATTCTCGAAAGCATCCCGTGATGCCACTTAGTAGTAGGTATTCTACTCCTTGGGTTTTGAACCCGAGATTCACCCTACCTACCTCTTGTTGATAGTGTTTGCTAGTTCCTTTAGGATATTAGTAACCCTTGCGATAGTCCTCGAGGTCCGTGGTATATCGTTCTTCCAAATACCATGAACCATTCTTGGCAGGAGTTCTTTTGAACCAAAAGATCACAACCAGAGTGCTCTTGATGAGTTCTCCATTCTACATTGTGAATCTGCTAGTTTAACCTTTCTGCATGGGTTATCCGGAAGAAATGTTGAGCTTTGCTCGACATACTAATCTATGCATCCACAACTCAGAAAGATATATGTTCCATTGAGTTGTCCCTCTCTTTAGTTGTCTTCTGACCTTCGTCTATCAATTGATAGTCAAGAGTATGCGTGCATTCGTTCATCGGTGCCTATCATTCTTGTGGTCCGTCAAGCCATTCTAGTTCGAATGACTAGGAGAAACAAACTCGAAGACTCGTCCATTTCTAGGATTGGGTCAAAGCAGTTGTATTCCGCAGATCAAATGCAATCAAGCTTTTGGTATGTTCCACCTTGGAGTGTTACCCTCTTTACGTCAGGATTGTCATGAGAATTGCACCATCTCTTGTGAATTCTTGACGTAGTGATACTTCTCGCCATCCTTATTCATTCCTCGGTTCCGTGTTGTTGCAGCCGGAGTGCCGACAAGTGAATCTTGATGTGTGAACTCAATACTCCTAGCAACTCTGTTGCTTGGTAGTTAAAGGACAATAATTTCATTCTTAGCATGTTGGTTATTGAATCATCATTCTAAGATTGATCGTGCTACCTAGTCCATTCTCCTGGTGCACTCCTCGATCGATGAGTTAGGATTATTTCAAATCTTTGCTCTATTGATCATATCGTCTTGCCCTGAAAAGTAAGATTGTTCTCGAGCTTAGTAACATATCGGTGGTTCGTGATTTCCCGAATATCTCCTTGAAAGTATTACTAGGTTGTCCCCTGACCCTTATGTTGAGTTCGTGATCAAGTTGGTTTATTCCTGTAAACCACCCTTTCTCCAAGAATCCGTGTTGGATACCCCTGAGCTAGTTGGTTAAGCTAAACAACAACTTGGAGAGCTGGAAGATAAAGGCTTCTCCGACTTAGTTCATATTAAGGGATATCCTGTATGTATGTTGAAGAAAGATGATGTCTTCATCGATTGGTCCCTGTGATCAGTTGTTGGACCTATTATCTTGTCAAAACTTTGATTTGAGTGTGGGCTATTCTCAAATTAAATCAGAACCAACGATGTTCGTAATGTTGTCTTGCTCGTTGTTGATTCCTCGAGCATACACCATTACATCTTTTGGTCTGACCAATGCTATCACCGTGTTCACATGATGGTGGAAGTCCAGTGATATGGAAATTCTGATGAGTTGCTATTGAGCCCATCAGCGGCATTTTGTCTCCTCCATGATTCATCTTGAACATTGAGCTAGTGTTGGAAACTTTGTAAACATTGTCGTCGTGTTCCGCTCATGAGGTATATGTTTGGAGAAAGAAGTGACTTTCTCCAAGTTCACGTGCATTAGGTGTAAGTTGCCGCCATGAATTTGAGAAAGGTTTGTTTTCTTTCCCCTGGAATCATCCCAAATTAGTCACACATGTGCAAAGTATACTATGGTTTGGTAGATTAATTACCTCCACTCCATATGTATTCCGTAGCACACCAAGCCACTGATTGATTTGTTCAAGGAGAAGAAGCTCCTTCTTAAGAGTATACCTTATGCAAGGACTTTGATATCCTCGATGATGATTCCCCACTGGAAATCGGTAGTGTTTTATTGTAAGACTACCATGTGATCATGTTTGTCTGAGACAACATGTTCACATGTGTGTAGCAGAACCAGCTCATGTTTTGGAGCTTGCTATCGTAGTTCATTTCCCGAGAATCTCGCAACGTCATCTCGTCGGTTTGTGTTGCAAACTTTCATTTTTCTTTCTAGACTTGATGAGTCTGGAATATCATGTTACCAACAAGATCTGAATCTCAGGCAGATATGATGGTTGGAACCTTTCCAAGATCTATGATGTAGGTCCCGACAAGGTTGATGTTCTGGCCGACACACCTAGCTAGAAGATCTATCATTGTAGTATCTTGATTGAGCAAATCGACCATCTTCTCCATGAGGATTTCGAGTGACTTATTTAGAAGTTGTTCCTTATGGATCCTTTGTTCTCCCGAAGCCAGACCTTTACTTGATGTTCCAGATACCGACTGGTATTGGGTTAAGCTGGTACATCAAGGAGAACATTAGAAGCGGAGTGTTAAATGTCTCTCAGTCGATCATCCAGATTTTATCCTCTTGGCCCCGCCAAGGTGAAATCTGAGAAGGTGTTATCTTCCTTCGCATCTGCATCTCCCACCGGTATTCATCATGGTAGTATGTTGTGTTGCCAGGATCCTTGGCACGGATGTTGGTAAAACCTTGATGAATATGGAAATGCTCAAGTTCTTGAGAGCACGCTCAGTCACTAGGTTATATCCTCGGTATCAAATTTGAATGTGCCTCCCGTTTGCCGAGTTGTGCTATAACCATAGCTCCCTTTCCAATCAGAGTATGCCATTTCTTCGAACTCTTTCGAATGATCGATTGTGAATTGCCTCAGGCTAGTATAAAGAGTTTCAATGATCTAAATATCAAAAGAAATTCCTTTTGCCACTTGAGGTAATGATTCTGCGAGTCACCTCCTCTAAGATGTCTCGTTATGCTGTCATGGCAACTCAAATCTTCGCTACGTTGACAACCGTTCACCACCTTCTTAAATGTGAAATTGTTGTCTACCTAGTGAACCTTCCTCATCTGTTTCACTACATCCCTTTGGATGTTTGCTTCGTGTCTCTGCTCGCGAGATTTATTAATGTCTCACTCCGTGAGTTGATCCTGAGTTGTTCGATCTTCGAGAAGATCGATCCTGCTAGAGTTTTCCCTTTCCTCTCATTGTCGTGTTAGTTGGAGTTCTCAGAGCAAGACATCGAGACAAAGATGGTGATTGAATCAACGTTCATTTGAAGTGCACCCTGGATCGTGAAGATTGCGTTAGTTGCGTTTCCCCTTCATCTTACCCTACGCCTGAATCTCGGGACGAGATTCTTGTTTAGTAGGGGTGAGTTGTCACATCCCCAGCTTCTGGCATTGCAGTAGGCTAACTTCATGTGTGCATCATGTTTAAACTTTGAAAGAAACTTGAAATGGGGATGTCCAAACCCTAGTACCAAATGGAATTCAAATAGGTTCAACCTAAAAAATATTTTCAGTGAATCCAAATGGCTTTCAAAAATGTTCATCATTTCTGGAAAATGCTAGAAACCATAACCAAACGTGTTGCACATTTTTCCATGACATATTTGGTCACTGAATTAATTCATAAAGTATTTGAATTTGGGCATTTAAATGCTATAAATAATTTAAATGCTCAAATAATTCTGAAACTAAATGAGGCCTGTTGCATATATTTCAATTAGTGCCCAAAATTATTTTCAGGATTTTACAAAATGAGTTAGTATTTTTACTAATTCAAAACATATCAAAATAAATAGAAAACAAAATAGAAATAGGAAAAGAAATGGAGAAGACCCACCCGCGGCCCAGCCACTGTGTAGCCCATCTGGCCTGACACCACTGGGCCAGCCCACCAAGTGCCCCACCGTCTTCAAGCTCCCGCCAAGGGGCGGGAGGCGTGTGGTCCGCCATGCTTGCGCCAAGGCCACCTCCCGCCTCCACTGCCCTGACGCCCAGGCGCACCACGCACTCCTCCTGGCTCCCTCCTACTCTCCCTCGTCCTCACCCGCTCCTCTGTCTCTCTCCCTCGCTCTCGTCCTCACGCACCCGAGCGTGCCGCCGTGAGCTGTCGCGCCCACTGCCGTCGCCTTGCCTCCCTGAGCCGTACAGAGCCTCCGTCACCTCGTGCTTCACCTCTGCACCGAAGGAAAGAAGCACGGAGGCCCCGAGCAGCCGCCATCGTCTTCGTCTTCGAGTTCAGCCACCGACGACCGACGCCTCGATTCACCATCGCAGAAGCTTCCCCGAGCCCGCTGAGCTGCTCCCCCGACCCCTTGTGAGCTGCTGCTCCTTCCCCCATGCTCTCCCCTCCGCCCTCTCCACTAGCTCGTTTTTCGCCGAGCCGAGCTTCCACCGCCGCCATGAAGCCGCTGTGGCTAGAGCGAGTTTCGCTCGCGTCCGAGCACCGTTACATGCTCGGGCGGTCACCGCCTGCCCAACGCCACCAATCGCGCCTCCTGTCGTGCTCCGTAGCCTCCTCCCCGATGAGCCCGTGTGTGCGCCGCCGCCGAGGTCGTCATCGGCATCGATTCCGACCACCCTGCGGCCTCCCGTCGGGTCCTTTGGATGTGGACGAGCGAGAGGCCCCCGGTGCGAGCAGCGCGTCGAACTGCCGTCCCTATCGCGAGTCCTGCGAGCTCTCACCGTCGGTTTGGTCATCGCCGGCGTAGATCCGGTGATGATGACGTGGTTGTTTAAGTAGGGTTTAATCACCTAGTTAATTAACCTCGGTGACCGAGCGATTGGGGCCCGCGCCTTAATTAACCACAATTTATTCCTGTTTAGTTTAGATTAATCCAAGGGCCCACGCTACGCCTTTGACCTCGCGACATGGCCGTTGACCAGCCCACATCGTGCGACACAAACCAGCTGAGACACCGACGTGTGGACCCCATGGTCAGGTTTGACCAGGTCACCTGATTGACTTGCCGACGCGTCATAGTGACGAAATGTCGACGTAGCTTAATAATTTTCTCGGATTCAAAGTAATTCAGAAAATTCGTAAAATATCCAAAACTTCAAAAATTCATATAAGTTCAACAAGAACTCGAATGAAATAATTTATATATGGAAAATGATCGAAAAATCCAATCTATCCATCTCAGACTGGTTTCATGCATGTTTAAACAAGTTAACCGTGCTGTTTAGTGCAAAACATGATAAGGCACTATTTAAGATCACAAAATGAGTTTGCGGTTGAACCTTTAGTTCAAAATGACTCAAACCCATCTAGTTGTAGTTGCATTAGGCCAACACACTCATATTGCCATGTCATTAGAATGCATCATATTGTGCATTGCATTGATTGTGTTTCTTTCTCAGTTGCCGGTAATTGCCCCTCTCGATAGACGAGTTTCGACGATGTGATCGATGACACCGATGAAGAACTATACCATCTTCAGAAGTGCCAGGCAAGCAAAACCCCCTTGTTCATTCCGATAGAATCCCACTCTCTCGCTCCTGCTCTCTTTTACTACATTAGGACAACAACGATACATCTGCTATTTGCTGCGGTAGTTGAACCCCTTTATCCTCCGCATGACCTGTCATTGCCACAAGAATAGATGAAACCCACTAGCATGAGTAGGAGTTGTTTGAGCCCTGAATGTGCCTACTCATTCATGCTTGTTTGTCATGCCTGCTATGCTTAGAGTTGTGTCAGGTCTGATTCATCAGGGATGAATTGGAACAGTGATGAACATGTCCTACTGTGTGTGGGCTAGGTGTGTGAACACGATTTGGTAAAGGTAGCGGTGAGAGGCCATGTAGGAGTACATGGTGGGTTGTCTCATTGAAACCGTCCTCAGGAGCTGTGTTCTGTGTTTGTGATCCATGGATAGCTACTACCACACATTGGGATCTTTAATTGACTCTCTCGACTTAATAACCGACTTAATCTCTGTCCAGGAGTCGCAACTAGTTTCTGGTGTTTGTAGGTAGTGTTAGTAGTGTACCAAGTGGCACCCAGTGTAGGTGGCCTTGGGACAGACTAGGCACAGTGGCACGGTGTACCAAGTGGCACCCGGATGGTGGGCTTGGGAACCCTGCTCACATCGTTTGGGGCCATGAGCGACACCCCGGCCGGATCTCCTTGCGGATGGAACCCGAATAGGCGATAAACCTGGACTAGAGACTTGTGTGGTTAGCCAGGTCGTGGCCGACACCCTCGCCAGGCTTCCGCTTGAAGGTTGCTGAGATACATGACATGTACATGGCGGTAAGTGGTGAGAGCGTGTGTGAAGAAGTACACCCCTGCAGGGTTAATATGATCTATTCGAATAGCCATGTCCGCGGTAAAGGACTTCCGGGTTGCCTGTACATTTCATAGACAAGTGAAAGTGGATACTCTAAAATACGCAAGATAAGCGTGAGTGCTATGGATGGCGTTCTCGTAGGGAGACGGGAGTGGATCCATAGTGGTGTATTGATATGGTGAATATGTGGACTCGTGTGCGCCACCTCAAAAGAGTTACTTGCAGTCGTAGTTTAGGATAGCCACTGAATCAAAGCTGGCTTGCTGTAGTTAAACCCCACCATCCCCTTTGTTGATAATGATGCATATGTAGTTAGTTCTGATGTAAGTCTTGCTGGGTACATTTTTACTCACGTTTGCCTATTTTATGTTTTTGCAGAGAGACTTGATCTCACTAGTAATTCCGCGAAACTTCGACGCTTAGCTTGATACCTCAGCTACGATCTTGTGCCCTCGGCAGATCTCAGTAGTTAGTCGAGCTTCTCGCCTTTTTCATTTGTAGTTGTGCGTACTCGGACATGTTAAGCTTCCGCATGTGATTTGACTTGTATGCTCTGAATGTTGGGTTGTGAGACCCATGTTTTTAATATCTCGCTCCTCAGAGCCTATTGAATAAAATACTTGAGTTGTAGAGTCATGTTGTGATGCCATGTTGTATTTGCACATATCGAGCATATTGTGTGTATGTTATTGAAATGCTTGGTATGTCTGGGATCTGACTATCTAGTTCTTTATCCTTGGTAGCCTCTCTTACCGGGAAATGTCTCCTAGTGCTTCCACTGAGCCATGGTAGCTTGCTACCGCTCCGAACACTTAGGCTGGCCGGCATGTGTCCTTCTACGCTCTCGTGTTCTGCCCCTTTGGGGAAATGTCACGCTGTGTCTACCGGAGTCCTGTTAGCTCTGCATGCCCGGTTTGGAGTCCTGCTAGCCTAGTTGCTACAGCCCGGATTCACTCGCTGATGACCGACACGTTCGTTGCTGGGTCATGTATGTCTGTCCCTGTAAGTTAGTGCCACTTTGGGTTCACGACTAGCCATGTCAGCCCGGGCTCCTTCTCATATGGATGCTAGCGACACTATCATATACGTGTGCCAAAAGGGCAAACGGCCCCGGGCAAGGTAAGGCGACACCCGTGGGAATACCGTGCGTGAGGCCGCAACGTGATATGAGGTATTACATGCTAGATCGATGTGCCATTGAGTCGGGGTCCTGACACTTCTAGATTAGTAATCCCATAACTACTACCTCCGTCCTGGTTTATTGATCCCCATTGTAATCTATGTCAAATTTTGATCATGAATTTAACTAATGAAATGTTAGTGCATGTCACATGCACTACTCCATCCATCTGGGTGAGTAAGTCATCTTAGGCTGTGCACCGTGACCAAGGAGGAGGAGAAAACGAGAAACATTAATGTTTATTTGCTAATTAATAGTATTGCATGCAATGAACTAACCACTGCATGTCGTGTTTGATATCTCAAGTCATTAAAAGCATACACACTCTTTATCTCTTATTGGTTGATATGTCAAGAAACAAGAAACGAGGTAGAAGTTAATGCACCGCACCTAAGTGTTTTGGGATTATTTAGTTTTCATAAGATGACTTACACACCTAGATGCATCGCGCCTAAGTGTTTTGAGTAACATTTTATCAGTTAAATCTTTGGTCAAAATTTAGCACAAATTACAATGGTGAGGAATAAACCAGGACGGAGTAGTAGTTTAGAAGCCCAAATAAATGAGTGAGGCGCCTTATTGTTACTCTCCACTGTGACTAGTCTTGTGGGAAAAGCTAGGGAAGCCGCCAAAAGAACTGGCCCTAGGAGTAGTAGCTAGGGATCGAGTGTGGGAGATGAACCGGAGAAAGTAAATGCAGAGAGATGAAATGCAAAAAAGACAGAGGGATGTGATGGTTGCTTGTCCGCTTATTTTGCTGTGCCACTTATTACGGGAGTGGTTGGGTTTTGTGATGTGACGGCTTTTATCGCCACCACGAGTGAGAGGTGAGACTCCCGCAGCGCCGCCTCTACACTTGTACTACATCGGTCGTGGTTTATTAGTCCCCATTGAATTTGATCAAGATTTAATCGACAAAATGTTAGTGCATGTCAACAAAAACTATATCGTTGGATTCAGATTTGAACATAGTTTTGAATGATATAATTTTAGGTGACATGCATCAAGATTTATCGTACTATATATAATGTTAGTTCAATTTTTGGTCGTATTAATCTATAGTAGTAAGGTGCCCGTATGTTGCACCAAAGAGTGAAATGCATTGATCGGGAGTTGTTTATTTTGACAAAGGATGTGGGGTCATCTCATGTGTAACGGTATCGATAGGTTTCTTCGGATATTATCTCATCTCTAGAGCTCACAAACATCCGGGTGAAATAGCTAAAAGGTATCTTTTGCAAACAAAAGCGCTCAACTGCTCAACCCTGCATCCAAAACTTGTGAAGAAATAACACTTATTGTGCTTTGCAAGAAATGATCTTTAAGAATTAGTTTTTGAGTATCGATTGTTATACATGTTGGCTACAGATGACATGGCACTTTCTTATAGTCAACAGTTGGCTATACTATTAAGTAATATTAACCATGCCCTTATACACCTAGACGAAGGGATTAAATCAGGATGACTTGAAAGGGGGCAGAGGAGATGTAAGAAATGGTTCATCGTAAGTCTTTCACCAGTACTGTAGTAAAAATTGATACATGGAAGATTCTAGACTAAACCATAAACAGATACACTTTTATTCATGCGCGATACTCCAATAGAGCAAGATCTTGCATGGAAGTCTCCACATGCTTAGACAGCGGATTACATTGAGCGAAGACTAATGATCAACATTTAACTTGATAATGCGTATTTTTTAGAAGAACAGGAGGTTCTCCCGGTTCCATTATCAAATGAAACCCAAAGTGTCTTACATCAGCTCCCGAGAGGAGCAGTTCAAAGGAAGGATCATGCGGCGAAAGCCAATCAAGTTTAACGACAAGCTTTACGTAATCAAAAGCGGCAAAGACACGGGCCATAAGCGCCCACACACACACTACATGTTTTCTAAGTGCACTTGATAATGCGTATGTCCGGTGAACCTCCTTGAGTCCCGAAGCACCGAGTCGGCGGGTAAAGGATGGAACAGGTGCCGTGGGTTTTCCAAGTCCACATTGGCGGGATAGTCCCAGCTCCTTAGATTCCAAGTCTGTCCAATGAGGCCGGTTTTGCCGCACGCGCCCGAAGGGGTAGTAACATTGACCGCGCACCCGTACATCTGCCTCGTGTCAGTGTCAGCGTCAGCGGCGACGCCCCTGACGCACATTACAGAGACGGGGCGGCGGCCTGCGCGGGCCTCGTCGGTTCCCACGATCAAGAGGAAGACGTTGCCGTCCTCCTTCGAGACTAGCAGGCGGCGGTGATCCTCCAGCGACTCTGGCATGGTGAACCGGTAGCACGTGTCGTACTTGATGTTCTCCACCAAGGGCCAGCAGTGATCGCTGCACGCATCCGTGAGGTGATGCACCATGTCCGCCGGCGAGCCACAAAACGGCATCGGGCACTCATAGCAGTGGACGAAGGGCTCCTTGGAGGCATCGACCAGGCCGTCCATGAAACGGGAGTGGCTATAGGGGACTTTGCCAGTTGAATATGTGAGCAAGTTACTACGAGATATAATCCGAATAAGCACAAAATAAATGATGACGGCTATAAGAGAGATGAAACTAATCATGTGGACTAGCATAGTAGTAGGATACAGAGTAGAAACATGAATTCTACCACGATTTCAAACAGGAAGGACAGAAACACATACGGTGCAACAGGAGCAACACCGTTGGCGTTGAGGTTGTCACCCATGTCGTTGAGGAAGAGGTTGCCGAGGTCGGGGAAGAAGTCGTCGTCGGTGAAGTCGTGGCTGCCAGCAGTCACGAGAGTGAGCTCCCCAGATTTGAACAGCTCCCGCCAAATGGAGCGCAGGAGGGAGTGGCTGTAGGGGACGTTGCGGCCGCCGAATGGAGCGCAGGAGTAGCACACGAAGTAGTAGATGGTGTTGTGTCCTTACTAGTACTCCCTAGTCTCTATCTATCTATATCTATATATATCTATATCTACTCTTATAGAAAACTGAGTTGGTGATGATGGTATGCCTGCCATCTTGTAATATAGACCGTCCGACCTATATCTGAAGGATAGAAAGCCAACTATGACAATTCTACAAAAGATACCCGCACCTCTCTCCACATTCACTGATAAGGCCTTGCCTCGTTCATCCTAATCTCCCACAACCTCATGCTCCTCCCTATGTCTCTATCTCTACTAATTTTTTATAACAAATCGAATAGTGTTGCGCCGTCCGCTGCACGCCCGGCTGAACACGCCTCCTTGCCTCCATCATCACCAACCGAGTCTTTTATAGGAGTAGGAGTAGAGAAAAACCGAGTTGGTCATGATGGTGTGTTTGTGCAATGCACGGGCATCTTGCTATTTTTTGCATATAAGTCCAAACACCACGTGAGACACGGTCTTTGAGCATGGTTCGTAGTCGCTCCACGCCGGGCATTGAAGTTTGTAACTATTTTAGATTAGAATATACTACTCCTCCGGTGCTAGTAGTAGAGCGAGTCCTACTCTACTACTCTACTCTAGCAAGCTAGGGCATAGTAATCTTGTAGTAGGTACTATAGGAGTACCAAGATCTTGTGATCACTCAAGCAAGTTGTCCGCATCGATATGACCCTACGCTGCTGGTATGTGTCTCGTAAGTCAAGCGGCGTGCTGTAGTCATCATCACCTGTCCACTTCCGTAGCACATATTCGCTTCTCCATCTTTGTCCGCACATAATCTCGTCCAATCTTCCATCCCCGCTAAGGCGCCTCCCCCCCCCCTCGTCCGAAACCCAAGCACTAACAATGGCAGAACCGAGCAGCGTCCGCCGAAAGAGTGGCTGGAATTCTCTCCCCACAGAGGTAATCAAGCTCATTGTTTCGCGTGTGCACAATCTCAAGACTATGCCGCCGCGAGCATGCTCGTCGGGGCTGTACCGTTTACTCAAAGCCCTCAGGCCGGAGCTTTTTAAGCCAGCTCCTTGCTTGCTGATGCCGCCTGATCTTCAGAAACGGCATGTCACGTAGCATAACGATCGTAGGGTGGCGACCATCAACCCCCTTCACTGGGATCCGATCCCCGTCAGCCTCAGCTACATTAATGGTATGTACTGGGTCGGCATGAACACGTCTTGGATGGTGCTCGTCGATGGTCGCGGCAGCTGGATGCTCGTGGAGGTCTACACCCGGCGATTGATCACCCTTCCTTCGATTAACACTGCACTGCTTTGGCACCGCGGCCCAGAATACTCGGAATCTTACAGTAGCCAACATGATACCAAGTTTGATTTGCTCAAGGTTGTAATCTGCCAAGTGCCCACAAGATCTGCGAATTATAAAGATTTCAGGCTATTTGCATTCTTCAACCGCGGTCTCGCCTTATCCGACAGTCATCGCGTAAGTGGATAAATCTGCACGTCCATCGCAAGATCATACATCCTCCATGGCTCTCTGATGCCATTGAACACAAGGGCTTCATTTACGCTTTCAACTCCTTCTATGGTTGGACGTATTGCTGGCCTACTCCAGCCATCGCTACAAACGGCTGTTACAGCAGTATGTTACTTTCCTATGATATCATGATGCCTTGCTTATATTACTGTCAACATTTAGTAAAAAAAATATTCATGCTCATAACATGTTGTTCTTAAGATTGATTAAATCAAGAGCCCTTTTTTATTTGACTCCAACTTGATATGATGTTGTAGGCTGCCTGGTGTCCCTACCCTTCCTAATCCCAGAACCTTTCAAAGAAAAGTGGCATGGAAGTTGCAAGTGGTTCCTGGCTTGATCAGACAATGGTGAAATATTGATGATCGTCACGACGCATCGGACGTGTTGTTTCGTGGAATACAATCAGCCATCCGCAAGGTCTTTGAGCAGATCCCGGCTTCTACGGGCCTTCAGAATTTTTGACCGAGGCTGGTAAGTAGCCTTGGTACACGCTCTGTTTGTCGATGAATTATCCGATTAACCAGGAGATAACCGACGGCAAGGATCATGATGGCAGCGCAGTTTCGTTCATCAGGAAAAACTGTGTGTACAGAGCGTACCATGCGTCTCTGCATGCACCATGCCCTGATATGTGCCGCCACGCTCTGCAGCCCAAAGTAGGAGAGAGGGTTGAAAGTATCAGACTTCGACCTGCTGGCTGGAGTTTCCCCCGTCAGGCACCCATCTGGATCAAGCCGCCAGCCAATCTCCACAGCTTAATAAATAGTAACGTCTAACTGAGCCAGTTAGTTAGATCGTACACTTGGTGTAGTAGGATCTTTATTTAGTTTGATGCATACACTTGTTCTTTTTGGTAGCCCATTTGTAATGATGGCTGATGTTTGGTTTGGAAGAAGAGCTGCGTCTTCACTCTTACGGCGCCTTCTTCTTCATTGCACCCCCATCGCTGGTTGCTGCTGCTGCTGTTTTCAATGTACAATCAGTAGTATATTTCGTCTGTTGGTTGAATAAATGTGTTGTTTTGGAAGTCGTTGCACGGTTCGATCCTTTAGTGCCCCGTACGATACGTAGCTCATACTATTTTTCGTGCGGAACACATTTTCCACTAGTTGATAACATGCAGCCCACTGATGAAGGCCCAATAGAGAAGCCCATAATTAATTGGAAGGGAGGCTCTCACATGAATCCGACCTAGGTACATGCTCATGGTCCCCTAAACATAAATAAGTAAATAAATAAATAAAGCTAAATGCTCATGCACCAGTTCTTTGGGAAAATAGTTAGCCCATTATTTCTTTTTTGAAGAATACCCAAGCTAGGCCTATTTGTTTTCTCCAAATTACTGGGCTGCGAATCTTTCAAGACGAGGAGGGGTGCATTCCGTCCTGGCCAAAGAGTATGGTCAATGTCTGTTAAAAGTAATATCAAAAGGGGTTGAAAATTCCAAAAAAATTATAGCAAATGGGATATTAGTTTTTTTTTAATTTTGTTCTTCACTGATATCTTATACGTATTTCATTGGATTTAACATGACATAGTACTAATTTATTTTTAAATTTGTTTTAGTATGGCTATTAATTTTTGGATTAAGAATATTTCGTTCCCAGCAATAATTTGCAAATTTTCAAAATTTACCACATATTTAGTTAATTTTTTGACCCTGGTACTGACCAGAAAATGGCCGGCAATTCTAAAAATGGAAAACGGGCTGCAATAAATTCCATATGAATTAGAAAATGAGTAGAAATTATAAAAATAATAGCAAATGGGTTGTACACGCCACAGATTTCGAGGCTGACTTGTTTACGCAAGGCTTTGTCAGTGAACACATGATTCTAGCAGCAGTGACTGTTGGATGTCCATCCAACGGCCGACGTGCTTCCTCAATCTCTGATCTTCCTGCTCCAGCCGCCTAAACTAGCGCCGGCGGGACTGCCTTCCCCCTCCTCTTGTGGCCCGCTATGATGCCACGCAGGCTTCCTCGGCCCACCCTACTCCCTCCGCTGGCCTGGCCGCAAGCAATCAACTGCCTCCTTATTATGCGAAAAAAATGGTTCCTCCCACTGACATCTGGGGCGCACCGGTTGGGAGGCTGACACAGGGGCCTACTACGTTGGCGCTGCACGCGAGCTTGTCAACTTAGTCAACAAACGATGCTAGCAGCAATGAACCGTTGGATTTGAATCGAGCAGTCCTGCCGCTTCTTCAATCGCTGCTTTTCTTGCACCAGCCGCCCAAACCAAGGTCTGGGAGAGACCGCTGCTCCGCCTCCGGTGGCGGTGTCTTGCGGTTGAGGCCTCATCGCCCCTACTACTCCCACCGCTAGCTGGCCCTCGGCAACGTCGACCTCACACCACAGCTAACCATTGAACCCTCGTACTCCTCTACGTGTGGGCATCCACGCCGCGTCTTCCCGGCTCAAGATCGTCCCCTTAGAGGCCTCGTCGTCGTCCACCGCCTTGGTGCTCTCGGCGCGGCGTGGTCAATGTGGTCAACGACATTCCATCGGAAGAGTACTGTACATGGAGAGGCTGATAGCTGGGTCCACGGCCACAGCCCCGATTTTTGTGATTTGCCAAGTAAAGTCGCTTGTCGCTTGTTGGGCTGCAAATCTTTCAAGACGAGGAGAGCTTTCATTACCATTTGGCGAAAATAGCCCATCAAGAATGAGAAATGGGTTGTACATTTTAAAACACATCAAACCGGCAATTAGTTTCAAATATCTTTTTTTATTTCGAGATTTTAAATTACATTAATTTTTATGCGTGGAGAATTTGTTGGATTTTATATTGATATACTTTTATTTTTAAAATCAGTTTGAACGTGAGTCAAAATTTCGGGATTAAAAACAGTTCGGACCGCACCGAAATATGCAAAATTTCATATAATTTTTTAACCGTGTCCACAATATGGACTGTAATGCTAACAAAAAGAATATGGGCTCCAAAAAAACCTTAAGAATTAGCAAATGGGCTGTAATGCTAACAAAAAGAATATGGGCTCCAAAAAAACCCTTAAGAATTAGCAAATGGGCTGTAAATTATTAGAAATAATGGCAGATGGGTTGTATCTTTGTTTTCCTGATTTGAGGCTTTCCTAAAAAGGTTGGCCTTTGGCGAAGGATGTTGGATGTCCATCCAACGGCCGTCGTCTTCTTCAATCTTCGCTCTTCTGCTCAAATTACCAAATCAAGCAGTATTTGGCGGGACTGCTCCTCCTCCCAGGCGGGCGTCTTTGCCCTGCAGAACCTCACCGCCCCATCGTACTCCCATCACCGGCCTAGCCATCCCTCTACTCACTCAAACCTCTTTGTTATTCTCGGCAATGGAAGACAAACCAAGAAACCCTCGTATAGTCGTACTCCCCTCCGCGTTGGAAACAAGCTGCCGAGTCTTCCCCTGCCTCCATGTCATTCCTTTACTAGGCCTCGTGCGTAAACGTCCAAATCCAAATAAACACAAACTGGAGCTAAATTCAAATATATGGAAATATTGCAGCGTCAAGAACTTTCCTAGGAAAAAAACTTGAGTAATATTCGAGGATTGTTTTCACACACACAAAAAGGTTCGGTGGATGTCCTTTGAGCGCGACACGGTGACACACCGTTCGATCGATCGCGCGGCCGCGGTTCACGCGCTTGCACAGGATTCCGTATCATGGCTGTGGTACTAACTTCAAAAAAAATTAATAAAAGCGCTGCCTAAGTCTAATGTTTACGTGTACTAGTACGGTTTTCTTTTAAGTTTGACCAACCTTATATAAAACTAAAGTAAGCTCCCATCGCGCACTCATCAATATGCCACCGCCGTCGTTACGCATGCCGGCGCCCGCCTACTCCGGCCAACAATTTCTCGCCCATCACCGCCGTGTTGCCGCCATCCCTGTGCCATGAAGCCGAAGGCTCGCCCGCTCACGTCGCCTGTAGTCCCTCCTCGCCATGCCGCCGCACTGCCGAGCACGCGAGCAGCTGGTGGAGCCGCGTCGATGCATGCAACATACGAAGAAGAGGAGACGGCGCATGCTCTAGCACGCCGTGCGAGGAGGAACTAAGCGTGTCATTGTTGTCTCCGCCAGCGCGGAGGAGGCGCGTGGTGGCTGTCGCGGAAGCCGGTCAGCCGCGTCGAGCCCGCAAACGGGTGCGGACAAAGAAATCTACCTTGAGACCTTGAATGCCACGTGGATCCTGCAATCTGAAGGAGCAATTTGGGTCGATCGACTCATGTGAGCCGTTTGATGCAACATGGATGGCTAGAAGGGCTTCTTCCACCTCTTCATGCCGTCTTCTTCCTTCGCTCCATCGAACTTCTTTCACAAATCGGTGACCCAAATTATACTACTAGTCTGAGCGTATTAAATCAGCGGTAGGAACACGAAGATCTGACGATGGTACCAACTACACGAAGAACAGTAGTAAGACATAGTACTAGTACTACTCTACGTACTAAAGAGTTCAAATAACGAGAAAGAACGTAAACATAGTTCTGCTGGGGCCTCAGCACAACCCACCCTTGAAAATAAACTAAGCAACTAGTCCGCTTGACACTGCAGTAGAACCAGCATGAGCGACGGCACTGCCACCTACTCGGAGTCCGAGTCCACGTCCTCGACTTCGTCCTAGTCCCTCTTCCTCTTCCTCTTTGCTGACGCTTCTTTGCTTTAACCAGACACTGGGCTCTGCTTCTTCATCCAACCCATGTAGATATTTAAACAAAGGTAGGCATCCATTGCTGCGTACAGGATGTGATCTTCATCTAATGTCTTCGACTCCCATGCATGATGAAACTTCGTGATGAGGTTTCTTGAGTTTTAGCGTCTGAAGGATCAATCATGGCTGCTGCCGGGTCAGCATTGAAGGTTGAGAGGAGGACACCGAGCTTGCCTTACGGAGATCGAAGGGCTGGCCTACAACGAGACCTATCCGGCGTAGGACATCTCTCGTCGTTCTTAAAGCCTACGATGTGAATTTCACTCTTTTGTCCTTGAGGAAGTTCTTAAAATCCGGCACTCAACGTCGGCATGGCATATGTGGTAGACCAAGCAAGCGTTATGTCCATAAACCTGGATCACGGTGGGCTTCTTCCTCTCTTCATCCTTTAGATCCTTCTCTCGTCCGGGACTGTGGTGTACTCAACATCTAGCCCGAATGATCCACTCATCCGTTGAGCTGTTGAACATGCGTGAGGAAGCGAGCAAGCCATGCTTTCACCGTCGCGGATCCACGTGTGTAGATGGCGATGAACTGATCACCGGTGATGGCTCTATCACGGTACTCAGCGGGGACCATGGAGATTTGGGAGGCCATGGATTTTGGAGGAGGTTAGGAGAAGTTGAATGCTGTACCCATAAAACTGGGGCGAACTAATGTGAAAGGATGGGATGGTGGAGCGAACTTTTGTGAGGTAGAATACAAGGGCAGTAGAGGCGTCACGAATGGCGTGGGGTTGCTGGCTTGCCCGTGGATAAGCGGTTGCAAGCCCCAAAGAGTTCTCGAGAACTATCACGGGACCCACTAGATGTCATGTCTACTAGACCCATATCGTAGGCCTAACGGTATAGCTTCTGCCTGTTCGCACGCCATGCCGGCGCGTGGATGTAACTTCACTTAATTCCATCAACCGTCGCACCTCCCATGACCTTCGCCTCCCTCGCGCGGTTGCGCCCTTTGAGACTTCGACCGGCTACAAATGAGCAATTTTTTTTGCCTACTCCGCATGCATGATACTCCCTCTGGTCCTTTTTACTCTCGTCAACCGTTTGCAAAGTGTTTGACCAAATATATACTTTTTTTGAAAACCACCTTATATTAATTAACCAGCCACACCAGTACACTCATTCGATAAAATATTCACCACACAGGGCGGTATGTTATTTACAAGAATACCATCTAATCTATTGTCAAAGCTATACTTAGCGATTAAGTGTGCCACCTTATTGGCGAATGGCTAATCTTTGACAATTGAAGATTGTTGATCAACTTCAAGATGCTCAGCGCTTTCATCTTGAGTTATGCATAGCAGACTGTCATAGTCCCCGATGCAGCAGGCGCTACCACAAAAGCGCAATCGGTCTCTAAAATTACAAGATTATGAAGACAAATACCTATGTAGAGGCCGCAATGCAAGCCCTAAGCTCCATTTCCTCCACGCTTTGTGAGCATCAATGAAAGCCCACGACCAAATTTATACTAAAAATATCAATATCTACAATCACGATTATAATGAGTATAAGAACTACGTTTTATAATGAGTGTAAAAATATTGATTTGACATTGTGAATGTTGATACTCCCTCCGTCTAGGTGAGTAAGTCATCTTAGGCTGTGCACCATGACCAAGGAGGAGGGAAAGCGAGAGACATTAATGTTTATTTGATAATTAAATAGTATTGCATGCAATGAACTAACCCTTTGCATGTCATGTTTGATAGTCTCGGGTCATTAAAAGCATGCACACCTCATCTCTTATTGGTTTATATGTCGAGGTGAAGTTAATGCACACGCCTCGTGTTTTGGGATTATTTGGTTTTCGTAAGATGGTGACACACCTAGCTATTAGAGTACCACTACCACCCTTCTAGTTTAAAGGGCTCGACTCAAAATTTCACCTACTCTTAGCAAGATAGTAGAGCGGTGGAATAGCTTTTGAAGTCTGCAAAAGTACTCAACTAATGTTGTCGTTCTTCAAAAAAATGTGTTTGCCAATTCATGCATGAACACTAGTTACTCTAACCCCCTCTCTTCTTTAATTCTTTGCCACATCGGCATGTTTGCTATTCCCATGTGCATGATACCAGCTAAGATACCACCATTATGGCCAGCCTTAATCATCGTGATGCAATAATTTAGTGCACCTTGAAATATGAACATGTGTGGGGCGTGTATGTTTTTAATGACTTGAGACTATACCTACCCCGGCATGCAAGATGACTTATTATGCATCGTTCCCCATACTTGCAGGAAGCCCGTTCGTCTCCAAATCTTTTCCTCTCCATGTGTGGAAACAACATGCCTACCAAACTCTCCTTCTCCCTCCGTCGGTCCCACCACTCCACCCCGTGTGAAAAAATCTGCATGCATGACCCTCCTCCCCCCACGCTCGTCCAATCTAATGCGACCAGCAATATTTCCACCCCTAGCCCCGTAATTTACTCCAACAAATATGCCCATGTAGCTTTTACTTAACCCAGGTGCATTGGGTCACTAACATATGGGCGGCGGTGTCTTGGCCCACATGTCGATGGCATAGCGGACCTATGATTAAATCGTGCAACTTCGATCCATATCTTACGTGGGTGTGCCATTGCTGCTATAAATCTGCGCTTCCCACTACATCGCTATCTCCTCCCCTCATGTTCACGTTCATCGCTATCTCCTCCCCCACCCTCTCACGTCGACCACCATGGCATCACCCCTCCCAAGCCCTAGGAGCCCCTCGCTGCCTTCGCGGGCGGTCACGCGTCGCCGTTCCGTTCCTCGCCGCCACTAGTCAAGGAGGGCGTCGGCGTTCGCTCCTCGCCGCTATCGGCGGCGTCGCCGTTCCGTTCCTCGCCGCCACTAGTCGAGGAGGGCGTCGGCGTTCCGCTCCTGCCGCGGCAGCGACCGCGTCGCCGTTCCGTTCCTCGCCGCCACTAGTCGAGGAGGGGCGCGTTGGCGTTATGCTCCTCGCCATAGCGCGCGAGGTGGACGTCGCCGTCCCAATCTCGCCCGACGCGCGTCCGGAGGGCGCGTCGGCTCCCCTTCTGAGGAAACGCGCGCCGCCGAGCCCCCAGCCTTAGTAGCTTTGGCAACAAATGGATGTCGCCTTGTGGGAGGCTTTGCCTCCGGCGAAACCGCCAAAATAGGCGGAGAAAGAAGGCCGAGGAAGAGAAGCGCGCAGCAACAAGCTACAGGGAGATCTATGTCGCGTGCGAGAGAGTCAAGCAATTGGTTCTTTGGCGGAAGGCTCGTGCGAGGGCGCGAGTGGCGGAGGATGCCCGTGCGACACCAGTGCGATCGGGCCCAAGCGCCTCATCTATGCTTGGCGTCGTGCACCGAGTGCGCTTCCAGCTAGGAGGAGTACCTGTGCGCGGATCACCACACGGTGAGATCGCGCTTCCGCCCGACAAGCCGCCAATCAGCACCTCGCGAGTTGCGAGGCTGAGAAGAAAGCGTTGTGTCGGCGCCTTGAGAAACGACGGTCGCACCGGGGCACTTTCGTGGCGCACTGCAAGCGCTCTCTGCGGCGCCGTGGCTTTAGGAGGTATAATTTTTGTTTAAGTAAAGCGATCTCATTAGTTTTGGGGCGCAAATGATAAATCCCGAATGTTCAGGAATTTTAGCGTCCTCAATTAAGTATGTAAAAGGAACAGTTTGGAAGCGTTGTGTATTATTACGCATTTTGCAAGTATGTGCATATAGCACAAACTTTACTATATACTATCGGACTACGTCTCTCTCGATATATGCTTGCAGACTTTTCTACTCCCTCCGTCGGTCAATAAGTCATCTTTGGTTGTGCGGTTACCAAGAAGGAGGAAGATTTGTACACCTAGATGGAGGAGTACTACTATTACTTATGTATGCGTGCAAATGCATGTTTTAACATTACGATGTGGTTTTGTAAAAGTAGAAAAACAGCACTAGTCAAGCTTGTGAAGCGATTCCAACGTGAGTACTACTACTAGTAGGATTACTAGGGGCCAGTTCTTTTAGGCTTCTTGTCACATCCTAGCTTCGGCATTGCACTAGGCTAACTTCATGTGTGCATCATGTTTAAACTTTGAAAGAAACTTGAAATGGGGATGTCCAAACCCTAGTACCAAATGGAATTGAAATAGGTACCACCTAAAAATATTTTCAAGTGAATCCAAATGGCTCTCAAAAATGTTCATCATTTAGGAAAATGCTAGAAACCATAACCGGAGGTGTTGCACATTTTTCATGACATATTTGGTCCTGAATTAATTCATAAAGTATTTGAATTTGGGCATTTAAATGCTATAAATAATTTAAATGCTCAAATAATTCTAAAACTAAATGAGGGTTGTTGCATATATTTCAATTAGTGCCCAAAATTATTTTCAGGATTTTACAAAATGAGTTAGTATTTTTACTAATTCAAAACAGATCAAAATAAATAGAAAACAAAAGCAGAAATAGGAAAAGAAAGGAGAAGACCCACCGCGGCCCGACCCTTTGTGTAGCCCATCGGCCTAGCACCCTTGGGCCAGCCCACAAAGTGCCCCACTGTCTTCAAGCTCCTGCTAGTGGGCGGGAGGCGTGTGGCTGCCGTGCCGCCTGCAGCGTTCGCCACCTATTGCTTCCATTGCTCCCCGGCGCTTGTGCGCGCCACGCCTCCCACAGCTCCCTCCTACTCTCCCGTCCTCACCCGCCTCCTCTCTCTCCTCGCTCTCCTCCTCCACGCACCAGCGTGCCGCCGTGTTGTCGCGCCCACCGCCTCGCCTTGCCTCCAGCCGTATAGAGCCTTCGTCACCTCGCTTCACCTCTGCACCGAAGGAAAAAGAAGCACGGAGGCCCAGGCAGCCGCCATCGTCTTTGCCTTCAAGTTCGACCACCGGCGACCGCCGCCTCGATTCGCCGTCATGAGCTTCCCGAGCCAGTGAGCTACTCCCCGACCCCTTGTGAGCTCCTGCTCCTTCCCCATGCTCTCCCCTCCGTTCCTCTCCACTAGCTCGTTTTTAAATCGGGCCGAGAGCTTCCGCCCTTGACCATGAAGCCGCCATGGCTAGAGCGAGTTTCGCTCACGTCCGAGCACCGTTACGTGCTCAGTCGGCCGTCAGCTGCCCAACGCCACCAATCGCGCCTCCTGTCGTGCTCCGTAGCCTCCTCCCCGATGAGCCCGTGTGTGCGCCGCCGCACGACGTCGTTGCCGGCATCGTTTCCGGCCACCCTGCGGCCTCCCGTTGGGTCCTTTGGATGTGGATGAGCGAGAGGCCCCCCTGGTGCCAGCAGCGCATCGAACTGCCGTCCCTAACGCGAGTCTGACGAGCTCTCGCCGTCGGTTTGGTCATCGCAGACGTAGATCCGGTGATGATGATGTGGCTGTTTAATTAGGGTTTAATCACCTAGTTAATTAACCTCAGTGACACAGACAGTTGGGGCCCGCGCCCTTAATTAACCACAATTTATTCCCTGTTTAGTTTAGATTAATCCAGTGGCCCCACGTCGACTTTGACCTGGCGACATGGCGTTGACCGAGCCCACACCGGCGACACAAACCAGCCTGAGACACTGATGTGTGGACCCCACTGGTCAGGTTTGACTAGGTTAGCCGCAGTTGACTTGCGGCGTCACAGTGGCGCAATCTTGTGTGATTAATAATTTTCTGGATTTAAAGTAATTGAGAGAATTCCGGATAATATCAAAACTTCAAAATTCATATAAATTCAACATAACTCAAAATGAAATAATTTATATATGGAAAATGATCAGAAAATCCAATCTACCCATCTGTCTTGGTTTCATGCATGCTTAAACAAGTTAACCTTGCTGTTTAGTGCAAAACATGATAAGGCACTATTTAAGATCACAAAATGAGTTTGAGGTTGAACCATTAGTTCAAAATGACTCAAACCCATCTGGTTGTAGTTGCATTAGGCAACACACTCATATTGCCATGTCATGAGCATGCATCATATTGTGCATTGCATTGATTGTGTTTCTTTCTCGATTGCCGGTAATTGCCCCTCTCGATGAGACGAGTTTGACGATGTGATCGATGACACCAATGAAGAACTATACCATCTTGAAGTGCCGAGCAAGCAAAACCCCTTGTTCATTCGATACAATCCCACTCTCACGCTCCTGCTCTCTTTTACTGCATTAGGACAACAGTGATACATCTGCTATTTGCTGCGGTAGTTGAACCCCTTTATCCTCCGCATGACCTGTCATTGCCACAGTAAATAGATGAAACCCACTAGCATGAGTAGGAGTTGTTTGAGCCCTGATGTGCCTACTCATTTATGCTTGTTTGTCATGCCCTGCTATGCTTAGAATTGTGTCGTCCGATTCATGGAGATGAATTGGAGCGATGATGAACATGTCCTCTTGTGTGTGAGCTAGGTGTGTGAACACATTTTCGTAAAGGTAGCGGTGAGAGGCCATGTAGGAGTACATGGTGGGTTGTCTCATTGAAACCGTCCTCAGGAACTGAGTTCTGTGTTTGTGACACATGAACAGCTACTACCACACATTGGGAACCTTAATTGACTCTCTCGACTTACTAACAGACTTGATCTCTCCGAGGAGTGCAACTAGTTTCTGGTGTTTGTAGGTAGTGTTAGTAGTCTACCAAGTGGCACCAGTGCAGGTGGGCTTCGGACAGACTAAACACAGTGTACGGTGTACCAAGTGGCACCGGATGGTGGGCTTGGGAACCCTGCTCACATCGTTTGGGGCCGTGGTGACACCCGGCGGATCTCCTTGCGGATGGAACCGAATAGGCGATAAACACGGACTAGAGACTTGTGTGCTTAGTCGGTCGTGGCCGACACCCTCGCCGAGCTTCCGCTTGAAGGTTGCGAGATACATAGCGTGTACATGGCGGTAAGTGGCGAGGCGTGTGTGAAGAAGTACACCTTTGCGGGGTTAATATGATCTATTGAATAGCCATGTCATGGTAAAGGACTTACGTGTTGCTGTACAGTTCATAGACAAGTGAAAGTGGATACTCTAAAATCGCAAGATAGCGTGAGTGCTATGGATGGCGTTCTCGTGGCGGGATGGAGGCGGATCCATAGTGGTGTATTGATATGGTGAATATGTGGACTCGTGTGCACCACTTCAAAAGAGTTACTTGCGATTAGTAGTTTAGGATAGCCAGCGAGTCAAAGCTGGCTTCTGCGAGTTAAACCCCACCATCCCTTTGTTGATAGTGATGCATATGTAGTTAGTTACGATGTAAGTCTTCTTGGGTACATTTGTACTCACGTTTGCCTATTTATGTTTTTTGAGAGAGACTTGAGTCTCATTAGTAGTTCAGCGTGAACTTGACGTTTTGCTTGATACCTCAGCTCGATCTTACGCCCTCGGATGGATCTGTAGTTAGTCGGGCTTCTCTGCCTTTTTCATTTGTAGTTATGCGTACTCGGACATGTTAAGCTTCGCATGTGCTTTGACTTGTATGCTCTGAATGTTGGGTCGTGAGACCCATGTTTATAATATCTCGCTCCTCGAGCCTATTGAATAAAATACTTGAGTTGTAGAGTCATGTTGTGATGCCATGTTGTATTTGCACATATCGAGCATATTGTGTGTATGTTATTGAAATGCTTGGTATGTGTGGGATCGACTATCTAGTTCTTTATCCTTGGTAGCCTCTCTTCGGAAATGTCTCTTAGTGCTTCCTTGAGCAATGGTAGCTTACTCTTGCTCCGGAACATAGGCTGGCCGCATGTGTCCTTCTCGTTCATGTATGTCATCCTTTGGGGAAATGTCACTTGGTGTCTACTGAGTCTGTTAGCTTTGCTACAGCCCGGTTTACGAGTCCGCTAACCAGTTGCTACAGCCGAATTCACTCGTGATGGCCAACCACGTTCGTTCTTTGGGTCATGTATACTGTCCTGTAAGTTAGTGCCACTTTGGGTTCCACGACTAGCCATGTCGGCCAGGATCCTTGTCATATGGATGCTAGCAACACTATCATATCGTGTGCCAAAAGGTGCAAGCGGTCCGGGCAAGGTAAGCGACACCCATGGGAATACCGTGCGTGAGCCGCAAAAGTGATATGAGGTATTACATGCTAGATCGATGTGCCATTGAGTCGAGGTCTGACAGCTTTGGCATCGAGCTTGACTACTGTAGGATTACCAAGCCAAACTGGTGAAGTTGAGTCTATAAAATCTTTTGTTATATAAGGGAATTGATGGTGGGATGGAGCGTAAGGCTCTTTTTTACTCCTTTACCTTATGTCCTTCGATCAGAGTCACCCTATTCTTCTCTCGGGGTTAAGAACTAGGCCTTCTCTTCTTTCTATTAGGATCACGTGTTACTAATCCATGAGACTTATAGGATTGTTGGATTCAAGCCTCGATTAAGTTCCTACTACTTCCGTATGTTAATTGTTGATCTCGAAACCTTGATATTGTGCTTACGGTGGCGATGCCACCATTTTTGTAACATGTCTAAATTCTTTTAAGCATTTACAACCGTTATCTTTGTCTCGAGTCATCGAGGTTTCTAAATAGTCGATGCATTTGCAATCCCTTCTTACCGTTCGATGTTCCTTTGGCGGATTAACCACACCAACTAGTGTGTTGAGGTACTTCATTGCCTCGGTATATATGTTGGAGCTAGTATTATGACCCTAGGTGTCTTAGAGTACCACCTAGTAAGCTAGCCATGATTTGTGTTCCCGATGTGATGATTACGGCCTTTATTCTCGAAAGCATCCGTGATGCCACTTAGTAGTAGGTATTCTACTCCTTGGGTTTTGAACCGAGATTCACCCTACCTACCTCTTGTTGATAGTGTTTGCTAGTTCCTTTAGGATATTAGTAACCCTTGCGATAGTCCTCGAGGTCCGTGGTATATCGTTCTTCCAAATACCATGAACCATTCTTGGCGGAGTTCTTTTGAACCAAAGATCACAACCAGAGTGCTCTTGATGAGTTCTCCATTCTACATTGTGAATACGCTAGTTTAACCTTTCTGCATGGGTTATCAGGAAGAAATGTTGAGCTTTGCTCGACATACTAATCTATGCATCCACAACTCGAGAAAGATATATGTTCCATTGAGTTGTCCCTCTCTTTAGTTGTCTTGACCTTCGTCTATCAATTGATAGTCAAGAGTATCGTGCATTAGTTCATCGGTGCCTATCATTCTTGTGGTCCGTCAAGCCATTCTAGTTCGAATGACTAGGAGAAACAAACTCGATACCTCGTCCATTTCTAGGATTGGGTCAAAGCGGTTGTATTCCATGAGATCAAATGCAATCAAGCTTTTGGTATGTTCCACCTTGGAGTGTTACCCTCTTTCGTCGGGATTGTCATGAGAATTGCACCATCTCTTGTGAATTCTTGGCGTAGTGATACTTCTCGCCATCCTTATTCATTCCTCGGTTCCGTGTTGTTGCGGCGGAGTGCCGACAAGTGAATCTTGATGTGTGAACTCAATACTCCTAGCAACTCTGTTGCTTGGTAGTTAAGGACAATAATTTCATTCTTAGCATGTTGGTTATTGAATCATCATTCTAAGATTGATCGTGCTACCTAGTCCATTCTCTGGTGCACTCCTCGATCGATGAGTTAGGATTATTTCAAATCTTTGCTCTATTGATCATATCGTCTTATACTGAAAAGTAAGATTGTTCTCGAGCTTAGTAACATATCGGTGGTTCGTGATTTCCCGAATATCTCCTTGAAAGTATTACTAGGTTGTCCCCTGACCCTTATGTTGAGTTAAGTGATCAAGTTGGTTTATTCACAGTAAACCACCCTTTCTCCAGAATCCGTGTTGGATACCCACAGAGCTAGTTGGTTAAGCTAAACAACAACTTGGAGAGCTGGAAGATAAAGGCTTCTCCGACTTAGTTCATATTAAGGGATATCTGTATGTATGTTGAAGAAAGATGATGTCTTCATCGATTGGTCCTGTGATCGGTTGTTGGACCTATTATCTTGTCAAAACTTTGATTTGAGTGTGGGCTATTCTCAAATTAAATCAGAACCAACGATGTTAAGTAATGTTGTCTTGCTCGTTGTTGATTCCTCGAGCATACACCATTACATCTTTTAGTCGACCAATGCTATCACCGTGTTCACATGATGGTGGAAGTCGAGTGATATGGAAATTCTGATGAGTTGCTATTGAGCCCATCAGCGGCATTTTGTCTCCTCCATGATTCATCTTGAACATTGAGCTAGTGTTGGAAACTTTGTAAACATTGTCGTCGTGTTCCGCTCATGAGGTATATGTTTGGAGAAAGAAGTGACTTTCTCCAAGTTCACGTGCATTAGGTGTAAGTTGCCGCCATGAATTTGAGAAAGGTTTGTTTTCTTTCCCCTGGAATCATCCCAAATTAGTCACACATGTGCAAAGTATACTATGGTTTGGTAGATTAATTACCTCCACTCCATATGTATTCCGTAGCACACCAAACCAGCGATTGATTTGTTCAAGGAGAAAAGCTCCTTCTTAGAGTATACCTTATGCAAGGACTTTGATATCCTCGATGATGATTCCCCCTTGGAAATCGGTAGTGTTTTATTGTAAGACTACCATGTGATCATGTTTATGCGAGACAACATGTTCACATGTGTGTAGTGAAACCAGCTCATGTTTTGGAGCTTGCTATCGTAGTTCATTTCCGAGAATCTCGTAGCGTCATCTCGTCGGTTTGTGTTGCAAACTTTCATTTTCTTTCTAGACTTGATGAGTGCGGAATATCATGTTACCAACAAGATCTGAATCTCGAGCAGATATGATGGTTGGAACCTTTCAAGATCTATGATGTAGGTCCCGACAAGGTTGATGTTCTGGCCGACACACCTAGCTAGAAGATCTATCATTGTAGTATCTTGATTGAGCAAATCGACCATCTTCTCCATGAGGATTTCGAGTGACTTATTTAGAAGTTGTTCCTTATGGATCCTTTGTTCTCCCGAAGCCAGACCTTTACTTGATGTTCCAGATACCGGCTGGTATTGGGTTAAGCTGGTACATCAAGGAGAACATTAGAAGCGGAGTGTTAAATGTCTCTCAGTCGATCATCCAGATTTTATCCTCTTGGCCCGCCAAGGTGAAATCTGAGAAGGTGTTATCTTCCTTCGCATCTGCATCTCCACGGTATTCATCATGGTAGTATGTTGTGTTGCGGGATCCTTGCACGGATGTTGGTAAAACCTTGATGAATATGGAAATGCTCAAGTTCTTGAGAACACTTTCGATCACTAGGTTATATCCTCGGTATCAAATTTGAATGTGCCTCCCGTTTGCCGAGTTGTGCTATAACCATAGCTCCCTTTCCAATCAGAGTATGCCATTTCTTCGAACTCTTTCGAATGATCGATTGTGAATTGCCTCAGGCTAGTATAAAGAGTTTCAATGATCTAAATATCAAAAGAAATTCCTTTTGCCACTTGAGGTAATGATTCTGCGAGTCACCTCCTCTAAGATGTCTCGTTATGCTGTCATGGCAACTCAAATCTTCGCTACGTTGACAACCGTTCACCACCTTCTTAAATGTGAAATTGTTGTCTACCTAGTGAACCTTCCTCATCTGTTTCACTACATCCCTTTGGATGTTTGCTTCGTGTCTCTGCTCGCGAGATTTATTAATGTCTCACTCCGTGAGTTGATCCTGAGTTGTTCGATCTTCGAGAAGATCGATCCTGCTAGAGTTTTCCCTTTCCTCTCATTGTCGTGTTAGTTGGAGTTCTCAGAGCAAGACATCGAGACAAAGATGGTGATTGAATCAGCGTTCATTTGAAGTGCACCTGGATCGTGAAGATTGCGTTAGTTCGTTTCCCTTCATCTTACCCTACGCTGAATCTCGGGGCGAGATTCTTGTTTAATAGGGGTGAGTTATCACATCCCGACTTACGGCATTGCGAGTAGGCTAACTTCATGTGTGCATCATGTTTAAACTTTGAAAGAAACTTGAAATGGGGATGTCCAAACCCTAGTACCAAATGGAATTCAAATAGGTTCAACCTAAAAATATTTTGATGAATCCAAATGGCTTTCAAAAATGTTCATCATTTACGGAAAATGCTAGAAACCATAACCAAGCGTGTTGCACATTTTCCATGACATATTTGGTCACTGAATTAATTCATAAAGTATTTGAATTTGGGCATTTAAATGCTATAAATAATTTAAATGCTCAAATAATTACGAAACTAAATGAGGCTGTTGCATATATTTCAATTAGTGCCCAAAATTATTTTCAGGATTTTACAAAATGAGTTAGTATTTTACTAATTCAAAACATATCAAAATAAATAGAAAACAAAATAGAAATAGGAAAAGAAATGGAAGACCCACCCGGCCCAGCATGTAGCCCATCGGCTTTGACACCACTTGGCCAGCCACCAAGTGCCCACCGTCTTCAAGCTCACCCCGATGGGGCGGGAGGCGTGTAACCGCCATCTTGCGCCTGCAGCTGCGTCACCTCCTGCTTCCACTTTGCTCCCAAGCCTTTGTGCGCACCACGCACTCCTCCTGGCTCCCTCCTACTCTCCCTCGTCCTCACCCGCTCCTCTGTCTCTCTCCCTCGCTCTCGTCCTCACGCACCCGAGCGTGCCGCCGTGAGCTGTCGCGCATTCCTGTCGCCTTGCCTCCTGGCCGTCTGAGCCTCCGTCACCTCGTGCTTCACCTCTGCACCGAAGGAAAGAAGCACGGAGGCCCCGAGCAGCCGCCATCGTCTTCGTCTTCGAGTTCAGCCACCGACGACCGACGCCTCGATTCACCATCGCAGAAGCTTCCCCGAGCCCGCTGAGCTGCTCCCCCGACCCCTTGTGAGCTGCTGCTCCTTCCCCCATGCTCTCCCCCTCCGTTCCTCTCCACTAGCTCGTTTTTCGTCAGAGCCGAGAGCTTCCACCCGTCGGCCATGAAGCCGCTGTGGCTAGAGCGAGTTTCGCTCGCGTCCGAGCACCGTTACATGCTCAGTCGGCTGTCAGCTGCCCAACGCCACCAATCGCGCCTCCTGTCGTGCTCCGTAGCCTCCTCCCCGATGAGCCCGTGTGTGCGCCGCCGCCGAGGTCGTCATCGGCATCGATTCCGACCACCCTGCGGCCTCCCGTCGGGTCCTTTGGATGTGGACGAGCGAGAGGCCCCCCTGGTGCGAGCAGCGCGTCGAACTGCCGTCCCTATCGCGAGTCCTGCGAGCTCTCACCGTCGGTTTGGTCATCGCCGGCGTAGATCCGGTGATGATGACGTGGTTGTTTAAGTAGGGTTTAATCACCTAGTTAATTAACCTCAGTGACCGAGACGATTGGGGCCCGCGCCTAATTAACCACAATTTATTCCTGTTTAGTTTAGATTAATCCGGTGGCCCCGTCGTCGACTTTGACCTGGCGACATGGCGTTGACCGAGCCCACATCGGCGACACAAACCAGCACGAGACAACGGCGTGTGGACCCCCTTGGTCAGGTTTGACCAGGTCGACCGCGATTGACTTCTCGACGTCATAGTGGCGCAATCTTGTGCGAGTTAATAATTTTCGGATTCAAAGTAATTCAGAAAATTCGAAAATATCAAAACTTCAAAAATTCATATAAGTTCAACGATAACTTCGAGAATGAAATAATTTATATATGGAAAATGATCAGAAAAATCCAATCTATCCATCTGTACTGGTTTCATGCATGTTTAAACAAGTTAACCGTGCTGTTTAGTGCAAAACATGATAAGGCACTATTTAAGATCACAAAATGAGTTTGCGGTTGAACCTTTAGTTCAAAATGACTCAAACCCATCTAGTTGTAGTTGCATTAGGCCAACACACTCATATTGCCATGTCATTAGAATGCATCATATTGTGCATTGCATTGATTGTGTTTCTTTCTCGATTGCGGTAATTGCCCTCTCGATGAGCGAGTTTGACGATGTGATCGATGACACCGATGAAGAACTATACCATCTTGAAGTGCGGGCAAGCAAAACCCCTTGTTCATTCGATAGAATCCCACTCTCTCGCTCCTGCTCTCTTTTACTACATTAGGACAACAACGATACATCTGCTATTTGCTGCGGTAGTTGAACCCCTTTATCCTCCGCATGACCTGTCATTGCCACAGTAAATAGATGAAACCCACTAGCATGAGTAGGAGTTGTTTGAGCCCTGAATGTGCCTACTCATTCATGCTTGTTTGTCATGCCTGCTATGCTTAGAGTTGTGTCAGGTCTGATTCATCAGGGATGAATTGGAGCGATGATGAACATGTCCTCTGTGTGTGTGGGCTAGGTGTGTGAACACGATTTGGTAAAGGTAGCGGTGAGAGGCCATGTAGGAGTACATGGTGGGTTGTCTCATTGAAACCGTCCTCAGGAGCTGTGTTCTGTGTTTGTGATCCATGGATAGCTACTACCACACATTGGGATCTTTAATTGACTCTCTCGACTTAATAACCGACTTAATCTCGTCCGGAGTGCAACTAGTTTCTGGTGTTTGTAGGTAGTGTTAGTAGTGTACCAAGTGGCACCAGTGTAGGTGGCCTTGGGACGAGACTAAACTGATGTACGGTGTACCAAGTGGCACCGGATGGTGGGCTTGGGAACCCTGCTCACATCGTTTGGGGCCATGGCGACACCCGGCGGATCTCCTTGCGGATGGAACCCGAATAGGCGATAAACTGGACTAGAGACTTGTGTGGTTAGCAGTCGTGGCCGACACCCTCGCCAGCTTCCGCTTGAAGGTTCTTTGAGATACATGACATGTACATGGCGGTAAGTGGTGAGCGTGTGTGAAGAAGTACACCCTGCAGGGTTAATATGATCTATTCGAATAGCCATGTCATGATAAAGGACTTCCGGGTTGCTGTACATTTCATAGACAAGTGAAAGTGGATACTCTAAAATCGCAAGATAAGCGTGAGTGCTATGGATGGCGTTCTCGTGAGGGAGGCGGTGGATCCATAGTGGTGTATTGATATGGTGAATATGTGGACTCGTGTGCGCCACCTCAAAAGAGTTACTTGCGATCGTAGTTTAGGATAGCCCTTGAATCAAAGCTGGCTTCTTTGTAGTTAAACCCCACCATCCCTTTGTTGATAATGATGCATATGTAGTTAGTTACGATGTAAGTCTTCTTGGGTACATTTTACTCACGTTTGCCTATTTTATGTTTTTTGCGAGAGACTTGGTCTCACTAGTAATTCAGCGTAAACTTGACGTTTAGCTTGATACCTCAGCTACGATCTTGTGCCCTCGGCGAGATCAGTAGTTAGTCGAGGCTTCTCTGCCTTTTTCATTTGTAGTTATGCGTACTCGGACATGTTAAGCTTCCGCATGTGATTTGACTTGTATGCTCACGAATGTTGGGTTGTGAGACCCATGTTTTAATATCTCGCTCCTCGAGCCTATTGAATAAAATACTTGAGTTGTAGAGTCATGTTGTGATGCCATGTTGTATTTGCACATATCGAGCATATTGTGTGTATGTTATTGAAATGCTTGGTATGTGCAGGATCGACTATCTAGTTCTTTATCCTTGGTAGCCTCTCTTACGGAAATGTCTCCTAGTGCTTCCATTGAGCCATGGTAGCTTGCTACTGCTCCGGAACACTTAGGCTGGCTGGCATGTGTCCTTCTCGTTCTGTGTATACATCCCTTTGGGGAAATGTCACGCGGTGTCTCTAGGAGTCTGTTAGCACCTTCTGCCGGTTTCTGAGTCTGCTAGCCTAGTTGCTACAGCCGGATTCACTCGCTGATGACCAAACACGTTCGTTCTTTGAGTCATGTATATACGTCACAGTAAGTTAGTGCCACTTTGGGTTCACGACTAGCCATGTCAGCCGGGCTCCTTCTCATATGGATGCTAGCGACACTATCATATCGTGTGCCAAAAGGGCAAGCGGCCCGGGCAAGGTAAGGCGACACCGTAGGAATACCGTGCGTGAGGCATAGCGTGATATGAGGTATTACATGCTAGATCGATGTGCCATTGAGTCGGGGTCCTGACACTTCTAGATTAGTAATCCCATAACTACTACCTCCGTCCTGGTTTATTGATCCCCATTGTAATCTATGTCAAATTTTGATCATGAATTTAACTAATGAAATGTTAGTGCATGTCACATGCACTACTCCATCCATCTGGGTGAGTAAGTCATCTTAGGCTGTGCAGTGACCAAGGAGGAGGAAAAGCGAGAAACATTAATGTTTATTTGCTAATTAATAGTATTGCATGCAATGAACTAACCACTGCATGTCGTGTTTGATATCTCAAGTCATTAAAAGCATACACACTCTTTATCTCTTATTGGTTGATATGTCAAGAAACAAAAGCGAGGTAGAAGTTAATGCACCGCACCTAAGTGTTTTGGGATTATTTAGTTTTCATAAGATGACTTACACACCTAGATGCATCGCGCCTAAGTGTTTTGAGTAACATTTTATCAGTTAAATCTTTGGTCAAAATTTAGCACAAATTACAATGGTGAGGAATAAACCAGGCGGAGTAGTAGTTTAGAAGCCCAAATAAATGAGTGAGGCGCCTTATTGTTACTCTCCTTGTGACTAGTCTTGTGGGAAAAGCTAGGGAAGCCGCCAAAAGAACGGCCCTAGGAGTAGTAGCTAGGGATCGAGTGTGGGAGATGAACAGGAGAAAGTAAATCAGAGAGATGAAATGCAAAAAAGACGGAGGGATGTGATGGTTGCTTGTCCGTTTATTTTGCGAGGCCACTTATTCTTTGGGAGTGGTTGGGTTTTGTGATGTGACGGCTTTCTTGCGCGCGCCACAGTGAGAGGTGAGACTCCCGTGCAGCGCCGCCCTCTACACTTGTACTACATCGGTCGTGGTTTATTAGTCCCCCATTGAATTTGACTGAAGATTTAACTGACAAAATGTTAGTGCATGTCAACAAAAACTATATCGTTGGATTCGTATTTGAACATAGTTTTGAATGATATAATTTTAGGTGACATGCATCGGTATTTATCGTACTATATATAATCTTAGTTCAATTTTTGGTCGTACTAATCTATAGTAGTAAGGTGCCCGTGCGTTGCACCGAAGAGTGAAATGCATTGATCGGGAGTTGTTTATTTTGACAAAGGATGTGGGGTCATCTCATGTGTAGCGGTGTCGATAGGTTTCTTGGGATATTATCTCATCTCTAGAGCTCACAAACATCCGGGTGAAATAGCTAAAAGGTATCTTTTGCAAACAAAAGCGTTCAACTATTCAACTTTGCATCCAAAACTTGTGAAGAAATAACACTTATTGTGCTTTGCAAGAAATGATCTTTAAAATTAGTTTTTGAGTATCGATTGTTATACATGTTGGCTCTGAGATGACATGGCACTTTCTTATAGTCAGCGATTGGCTATACTATTAAGTAATATTAACCATGCCCTTATACACCTAGGCGAAGGATTAAATCGGGATGACTTGAAAGGGCGGAGGAGATGTAAGAAATGGTTCATCGTAAGTCTTTCACCGATCTTGTAGTAAAAATTGATACATGGAAGATTCTAGACTAAACCATAAGCAGATACACTTTTATTCATCGCGATACTCCAATAGAGCAAGATCTTGCATGGAAGTCTCCACATGCTTAGGCAGCGGATTACATTGGCGAAGACTAATGATCAACATTTAACTTGATAATGCGTATTTTTTAGAAGAACAGGAGGCTCCTCCCGGTTCCATTATCAAATGAAACCCAAAGTGTCTTACATCAGCTCCTTGAGAGGAGCAGTTCAAAGGAAGGACTGCGGCGAAAGCCAATCAAGTTTAACGACAAGCTTACGAGAATCAAAAGCGGCAAGACACGGGCCATAAGCGCCCACACACACTACATGTTTTCTAAGTGCACTTGATAATCGTATGTCGGTGAACCTCCTTGGAGTCCCAGTGCACCGAGTCGGCGGGTAAAGGATGGAACAGGTGCCGTGGGTTTTCCAAGTCCACATTGGCGGGATAGTCCCAGCTCCTTAGATTCCAAGTCTGTCCAATGAGGCCGGTTTTGCCGCACGCGCCCGAAGGGGTAGTAACATTGACCGCGCACCCGTACATCTGCCTCGTGTCGATTAATCGGCGTCGTGGCGGCGCCGACAGCGCACATTACGAGAGGGCGGCGGCTCTGCCGGGCCTCGTCGGTTCCCACGATCAAGAGGAAGACGTTGCCGTCCTCCTTCGAGACTAGCAGGTGGCGGTGATCCTCCAGCGACTACGGCATGGTGAACCGTAGCACGTGTCGTACTTGATGTTCTCCACCAAGGGCGGCGATGATCGCTGCGCATCCGTGGTGATGCACCATGTCGCCGGCGAGCCACAAAAGCGGCATCGGGCACTCATAGCGATGGGCGAAGGGCTCCTTGGAGGCATCGACCGGGCCGTCCATGAAGCAGGGAGTGGCTATAGGGGACTTTGCGATTGAATATGTGAGCAAGTTACTACGAGATATAATCCGAATAAGCACAAAATAAATGATGGCGGCTATAAGAGATGAAACTAATCATGTGGACTAGCATAGTAGTAGGATCTGAGTAGAAACATGAATTCTACCACGATTTCAAGCAGGAAGAACGAAACACATACGGTGCAGCAGGGAAGCAACACCGTTGGCGTTGAGGTTGTCACCCATGTCGTTGAGGAAGAGGTTGCGAGGTCGGGGAAGAAGTAAATCGTCGGTGAAATCGTGGCTGCCAGCCGATCACGAGTAAACTCCCAGATTTGAACAGCTCCGCCAAATGGGCCGCAGGAGGGAGTGGTTTGTAGGGGCGTTCTGGCCGCCCGAATGGAGCGCAGGAGTAGCACACGCAGTAGTAGATGGTGTTGTGTCCTTACTAGTACTCCCTAGTCTCTATCTATCTATATCTATATATATCTATATCTACTCTTATAGAAAACTGAGTTGGTGATGATGGTATGCACTGCCATCTTGTAATATAGACCGTCCGACCTATATCACGAAGGATAGAAAGCCAACTATGACAATTCTACAAAAGATACCCGCACCTCTCTCCACATTCACTGATAAGGCCTTGCCTCGTTCATCCTAATCTCCCACAACCTCATGCTCCTCCCTATGTCTCTATCTCTACTAATTTTTTATAACAAATCGAATAGTGTTGCGCCGTCCGGCTGCCTTGGTTGAACACGCCTCCTTGCCTCCATCATCACCAACTGAGTCTTTTATAGGAGTAGGAGTAGAGAAAAAACCGAGTTGGTCATGATGGTGTGCTGTGCAATGCACGGGCATCTTGCTATTTTTTGCATATAAGTCCAAACACCACGTGAACCACGGTCTTTGAGCATGGTTAAGTAGTCGTTCCACGCTCGGGCATTGAAGTTTGTAACTATTTTAGATTAGAATATACTACTCCTCCGGTGCTAGTAGTAGAGCGAGTCCTACTCTACTACTCTACTCTAGCAAGCTAGGGCATAATCTTGTAGTAGGTACTATAGGGAGTACCGATCTTGTGATCACTCAAGCAAGTTATGCAGTATCGATATGACCCTCGCTGCTGGTATGTGTCTCGTAAGTCAAGCGTCTTGTAGTCATCATCACTGTCCACTTCAGTAGCACATATTAAGCTTCTCCATCTTTGTCCGCACATAATCTCGTCAATCTTCCATCCCGCTAAAGCGCCTCCCCCCTCGTCAAAACCAAGCACTAACAATGGCGAGAACCGAGCAGCGTCCGCCGAAAGAGTGGCTGGAATTCTCTCCCCACAGAGGTAATCAAGCTCATTGTTTCGCGTGTGCACAATCTCAGTACCATGCCGCTCGCAGCATGCTCGTCGGGGCTGTACCGTTTACTCAAAGCCCTCAGGCCGGAGCTTTTTAAGCCAGCTCCTTGCTTGCTGATGCCGCCTGATCTTCAGAAACGGCATGTCACGTAGCATAACGATCGTGGGGTGGCGACCATCAACCCCTTCAGGGGATCCGATCCCGTCGGCCTCGGCTACATTAATGGTATGTCTTTGGGTCGGCATGAACCGTCTTGGATGGTGCTGCGTCGATGGTCGCGGCATTTGGATGCTCGTGGAGGTCTACACCGGCGATTGATCACCCTTCCTTCGATTAACACTGCCTTTGCTTTGGCACATGACCGAATACTCGGAATCTTCGATAGCCAACATGATACCAAGTTTGATTTGCTCAAGGTTGTAATCTGCCAAGTGCCCACAAGATCTGCGAATTATAAAGATTTCAGGCTATTTGCATTCTTCAACCGCGGTCTCGCCTATCTGACAGGTCACTGCGGTAAGTGGATAAATCTGCACGTCCATCGCAAGATCATACATCCTCCATGGCTCTCTGATGCCATTGAACACAAGGGCTTCATTTACGCTTTCAACTCCTTCTATGGTTGGACGTATTGCTGGCCTACTCCAGCCATCGCTACAAACGGCTGTTACAGCAGTATGTTACTTTCCTATGATATCATGATGCCTTGCTTATATTACTGTCAACATTTAGTAAAAAAAATATTCATGCTCATAACATGTTGTTCTTAAGATTGATTAAATCAAGAGCCCTTTTTATTTGACTCAACTTGATATGATGTTGTAGGCTGCTGGTGTCCCTACCCTTCCTAATCCCGAACCTTTCAAAGAAAAGTGGCATGGAAGTTGCAAGTGGTTCTGGCTTGATCGGAACAATGGTGAAATATTGATGATCGTTACGCGCGTCACGGGACGTGTTGTTTAAGTGGAATACAATCACGATCCTTTGCAAGGTCTTTGAGCGAGGATCCCGGCTTCTACGGGCCTTGAGAATTTTTGACCGGAGGCTGGTAAGTAACCTTAGTACCGCTCTCTGTTTGTCGGTGAATTATCCGATTAACGAGGAGATAACCGGCGGCAAGGATCATGATGGCGGCGCAGTTTCGTTCATCGGGAAAAAGCGTATTATGCAGGCGTACCATGCGTCTCTGCATGCACCATGCCACGATATGTGCCGCCACGCTCTGCAGCCCAAAGTAGGAGAGAGGGTTGAAAGTATCGAGACTTGACCTGCGGCTGGAGTTTCCCCGTCGAGCACCCATCTGGATCAAGCCGCCACCAATCTCCTGACAATAAATAGTAACGTCTAAGCGAGGCAGTTAGTTAGATCGTACACTTGGTGTAGTAGGATCTTTATTTAGTTTGATGCATACACTTGTTCTTTTGGTAGCCCATTTGTAATGATGGTGATGTTTGGTTTGGAAGAAGCTGCGTCTTCACTCTTACGGCACTTCTTCTTATACATTGCACCCCCATCGCTGGTTCTTTCTTCTGCTGTTTTCAATGTACAATCGAGTAGTATATTTAGTCATTGGTTGAATAAATGTGTTGTTTTGGAAGTCGTTGCAGTTCGATCCTTTAGTGCCCGTCGATCGTAGCTCATACTATTTTTAAATGCGGAACACATTTTCCACTAGTTGATAACATGCAGCCCATGATGAAGGCCCAATAGAAGCCCATAATTAATTGGAAGGGAGGCTCTCACATGAATCCGACCTAGGTACATGCTCATGGTCCCTAAACATAAATAAGTAAATAAATAAATAAAGCTAAATGCTCATGCACAGTTCTTTGGGAAAATAGTTAGCCCATTATTTCTTTTTGAAGAATACCCAAGCTAGGCCTATTTGTTTTCTCCAAATTCTTGGGCTGCGAATCTTCAAGGCGAGGAGGGTGCATTCCGTCCTGGCCAAAGTATGGTCAATGTCATTAAAAGTAATATCAAAAGGGTTGAAAATTCCAAAAAATTATAGCAAATGGGATATTAGTTTTTTTTAATTTTGTTCTTCAACGATATCTTATCGTATTTCATTGGATTTAACATGACATAGTACTAATTTATTTTAAATTTGTTTTAGTATGGCTATTAATTTTGGATTAAGAATATTTCGTTCCAGCAATAATTTGCAAATTTTCAAAATTTACCACATATTTAGTTAATTTTTGACCACAGTGCTGACGAGAAAATGGCGGCAATTCTAAAAATGGAAAAGCGGGCTGCAATAAATTCCATATGAATTAGAAAATGAGTAGAAATTATAAAAATAATAGCAAATGGGTTGTACCGCATACAGATTTGAGGCTGACTTGTTTACATAAGGCTTTGTCGGTGAACACATGATTCTAGCGCGATTTGTTGGATGTCCATCCAACGGCCGGCGTCTTCCTCAATCTCGATCTTCTGCTCGGCCGCCTAAACTAGCGCCCGGCGGGACTGCCTTCCCCTCCTCTTGTGGCCGCTATGATGCCACCTTGAGCTTCCTCGGCCCACCCTACTCCCTCCGCTGGCTGGCGCAAGCAATCAATTGCCTCCTTATTATCACGAAAAAATGGTTCCTCCCATCGACATCTGGGCGCACGGTTGGGAGGCTGACACAGTGGGCCTACTACGTTGGCGCGTCGCGAGGCTTGTCAACTTAGTCAACAAGCGATGCTAGCGGCGATGTAGTTGGATTTGAATCGAACAGTCCTGCTTCTTCTTCAATCGCTTCTTTTCTTGCACCACCGCCCAAACCGGTCTTGGGGAGACGCTTTGCTCACGCCTCCGGTGGCGGTGTGCTGCGGTTGAGGCCTCATCGCCCCCTACTACTCCCACCGCTAGCCAGGCCCTGCGGCAACGTCAGCCTCACACCACAGCCTAACCATTGAACCCTCGTACTCCTCTACGTGTGGGCATCCACTGCCGCGTCTTCCCCGGCTCCGCATCGTCCCCTTCCGAGGCCTCGCCGTCGTCCACCGCCTTGGTGCTCTCGGCGCGGCGTGGTCAATGTGGTCAACGACATTCCATCGGAAGAGTACTGTACATGGAGAGGCCGGCAGTGGGTCCTGACCACAGCCAGTTTTTTGTGATTTGCCAAGTAAGTCGCTTTGTCGGGCTTGTTGGGCTGCAAATCTTTCAAGGCGAGGAGAGCTTTCATTAATTTGGCGAGAAAATAGCCCATCGATAATGAGAAATGGGTTGTACATTTTAAAACACATCAAACCGGCAATTAGTTTCAAATATCTTTTTTTATTTCGAGATTTTAAATTACATTAATTTTTATGCGTGGAGAATTTGTTGGATTTTATATTGATATACTTTTATTTTTAAAATCAGTTTGAGCGTGAGTCAAAATTTGGGATTAAAAACAGTTCGGACCCTTTTGAAATATGCAAAATTTCATATAATTTTTTAACCGTGTCCACAATATGGATTGTAATGCTAACAAAAGAATATGGGCTCCAAAAAACCTTAAGAATTAGCAAATGGGCTGTAATGCTAACAAAAGAATATGGGCTCCAAAAAACCCTTAAGAATTAGCAAATGGGCTGTAAATTATTAGAAATAATGGCGAGATGGGTTGTATCTTTGTTTTCCACAGATTTGAGGCTTTCCTAAAAAGGTTGGCCTTTAGCGGTGTTGTTGGATGTCCATCCAACGGCCGTCGTCTTCTTCAATCTCTGCTCTTCTGCTCGGCCGCTCAAGCAGTATTTGGCGGGACTGCTGCTCCCTCCTCCCCTTGACGGTGTCTTTTGTTGAACCTCACCGCCCCATCGTACTCCCATCGCTGGCCTAGCCATCCCTCTACTCACTCAAACCTGCTGTTATTCTCCGGCAATGGAAGACAAACCAGTAAACCCTCGTATAGTCGTACTCCCCTCCGCGTTGGAAACAACTGCCGAGTCTTCCCTGCCTCCATGTCATTCCCTTACTAGGCCTCGTCGTAAGTCCACCGCCACAGTGCTCTCGGCGCTGCCTGGTCGGCTATGGTCGGCGACCAACATGCATCTGAAGTGGATATGCGTGGAGAGGTGACAGCTGGGTCCTGACGCGACGCAGGAAATGCCTCCTTATTACGAGCAAAATAATGATTCCTCCAGCTGACATCAGGGTCCCACCAAAAGGGCCTCTGTATTTCACGAAAAAAACATTACCGCCGCTGACAGCTCGGACCCATCAGCTATATCTTCGCACGCAAGGAAGTGCCTTTTTATTACGCACAAAAAAAATGAATACTCCCCCTGTTAGCTGGGACCCAGTATAGTGGCAGGCTGACTTGTGGGCCTACTAAGTTGACGTGGACGGAGGGCTTTGTCAACTTAGTCAATATGCACGATTCTTGCTCCAGTGACCGTACGATGTCCATCTAATGGCTGTAGTGCTTCTTCAACCTCTGGTCTTCTTGCTCCAGCCGCCCAAACCAGCGCCGGTCGTGCCTCGTGCTCCTGCCTCCCATGGCCGGCTGTGATGCGGCGGAGGCCTCACTGCCCCCTACTACTCCCACCTCTGGCCAGGCCATCCCTCTACTCACCCACACCCCCTGTTATTCTACGGAGACCACAGCCTCACACCGCAGCGAACCAGTGAACCCTTGTACTCCTCTACGCATGGGCATCCACTGCCGTGTCTTCCCCGGCTCCGCGCCGTCCCCTTCCTAGGCCTCGCCGTCGTCCACCGCCCTGGTGCTCTCGGCGCGGTGTGGTCAACGTGGTCAAGGAACAGCTTCCATCGGACGTGGACTGTATATGGAGAGGCTGATAGCTGGGTCCTGACCCTGACAAGGAAGTGACTCCTTATTCAGCAAAAATAATTATTCCTCCACGACAGCGGGGGACCCACGGACGGGCCACCATATTTCACAAAAAATGTTTCCCCCACATTGCTGGGACCCACCAGCTACACCTTCATACGCAAGGAAGTGTGTCGGGCAAAAAAACAAAGCGATTCGCCCCACATTGCTGGGACCCACAAGCTACATCTTCGCGCAAGGAAGCGGCGTCCGGGCAAAAATGATTAAGCCCGACTCTTTGGGACACACCGGCTACATCTTAGCGAGCAAGGAAGTGCACGGCGGTTGGGACCCACACGGTGAAGCGTGCGTGGCGTTGTCATTACGCTTTCATGACGTGTATGTATATATATTGGTGGATGTAAGCGGCGCGCGTGTCGTTGTAGAGGCTCGCGGTAGCATGTACATGTACGTCTGTGGCGAGGTGCAAGAAAGAAAATCGTCCGCGTACATACATACGGGCGGGTCTCGAGCGCCTACTCGCGCATACGTACATGGCTGGGTCGGAGCGGAGAAAAAGCATCGTCGTCGTGTTCATGGGGAAGCGCGGAATCGTCGTGTTCATGGGAGAGCAGCGGAATCGTCGTGTTCGCCGGGAAGCAGCAGGCAGCGTGGGAGCCAACCGGCTGGGTCGAAGCGGAATGCGTGGTCATGTTCGCCGGGAGGTTTGGGCGGAGCAGGCGATGGAAGCGAGGCTGGCGTACCGCACAATGGAGAAGCGGCCTTGTGTTTGGTAGCCCACGTTGAAATGGGATCCTGTTCGCCGGGAGGGTGTGGTGTACCGCAAAAGCGGAGAAGCGGACCTCCTATAGTCAAGCAGGGGTCTGTTGATCGGGAGGGTGTGGTGTACCGCAAAAGCGGACAAAGCGGACTTGTGTTGGAGCTCTACGGTCGAAACGAGGGTCCTGTTCGCCGGGAGGGTGTGGCGTGCATAGCGAGACTCCATGGGATCTGTTCATCTCCTTTGTCGACCTCCTCCGGCCTCCATGGGCTCACCGTCGACCTCCTCCGGCCTCCACGGGCTCCTGTTCATCCGGCCTCCACCGCTTACTCCACCGGCTCTTGTTCAACCACCCCTCCACGGGCACCCCTCCACCGTCTCTGTTCATCCAGCCCTCCACACCACGGGTCTGTTCAACCACCCTCCCGGCCACCCCTCCACCATCTATAGTTCATCGGCCCTCCACACCACGGTTCTGTTCATCTAGAAACGCGCCACCGCTCCTTTATTCATCAACCCCCCCAGCGCTCCTTTGTTCATCAATCGATCGGCTTGATTAGCGATAGTAGCGAAGAATCTCTCCATCGGGTTCAGTTAACAGCCATCGTTCGATCGCTCGGGTTCAGTAACGCTTAGCCTGCAGTGCAATCGCTCAGGTTCAGTTAGAGCCCAACGCCTCGCTCGGGTTTAGTTAGAGCCAACACCTCGCACGTGTACGAGAGAAACGTGCATCGCTCGGCCCCCGACCTCCCACCGTAACCGGCAACTCCCCAAAATTTTCCTCCCCTCGCTTCTACCACGATTTTTCCGTCATGGGCCCAAAAATGTCATGCGATTCGTCTCGGCCATACGGATGAAAAGCCCATTTTACATCATGATTTTTGTCATAAGTAGGAGCCCACCACATCTATGATGATCACGGGTTCTGTCACAATTATTGTCATAGAAGTGTCATATGTATGACAGGAAAAAAATTCGTTCGGCCCAAAATGTCACGGATGTGTCTTTTTTTTGTAGTGATCGCCGTTCGTTGTTCTGCTGCCAATAGTTCTTCCGCTGCCAGTAGAGGTTCGGCTGCCTCTAGTTGTTATGTTGCTTGCATAGAGCAACTGTGGTTGGCGTAGTGTCGCCGTGCCGGTGTTATTCATTGTAATATCGGAGACCTTGTATTCATATTCGTGTTGTAATAGAGAGCTGGTTTGTTCTATGCTAAGCAGTGTTGTATTCCAGAAGATTTCACCTTGATCTCTGGGCTGGAATACGGGTCCGTTCCAGTTTCTCTGGCCCGGGGTGACATAGGCTTGGTATCAGAGCAGGTCTGGCTGTAGAGCACCCTAGTCCGCTGGAATGTTAGAAAATGGTAGTATAGGATCTGGTTGTTGCCCTTGTTTGCTGCATATAGTCTTATTCGGTTACCCCTAACCCATGTTTCGTGCATAGATGGCGGTCAATTTCCACGATTTTAGTGCCCTTACCAGAGCTCCCGGTGTTGTCCCTATTGTGTTCAGCCCCACTCCTGCACCTCTCAGCTTTGCCACCCTCCTTAGCGATATGTGGCATAGCATTTATCCCCACAGAGATTCGCCTCAATATCAAGTATTCCAGTTTCCTGCTGGACGAAGAATCCTGGAGTATGTTGCTCATGTCCATCTCTCAGCCCCAATTCCTGTTGGTAAGCGCAGCAACAGTTTCCACGGTGGTTACGGCGCTACTCCCGAGCATGTCGTTCAGCTTGCCGCAATGGCAGCAATCACCGGTCTTCGTCATCTAGAGAGCATGGTGCAAGAGAACCGTGCTTATCAGTACTATCCCACCATCATCAAGAATCCTAGGCGGATCCAGTTCTCGTCTGTTGACCCTCAAGATGACCCGGCTATCCACGCCATGTCCCATTACATGACGGCTGAATGTCTTCTTATTTCTGAGTTAGTTTAAGACGCCATTCGAGCGAGGAGATTTCTTGGTGCTTACCTACCTCAATCTCCGCCAGCTTCTCCAACCCCACCGCCTCGTCTATCCGGGGTTTCGGAGCGAGCCGTTCCACTCGCTACTCCCTTAGCTTCTTCGCGTTTGCTCAAGCGTAGGGTGTAGTCAGTCGTGTAGTGCACATGCCTCTGCTGTAGTATCATTGCTTGTTTAGGCATGTGTGTGCTTGTGTGTGCCTGTGTGGAGTAGCTTTGTAGCTTGTTCGCTGTGTGCTTTGTTGCAATTGATCGTTTTCTCATGCTTCTTTGTTTTAAATCCTCGGTGTTACCCCCTTATGGAAATTTCTCATCAACCGCCCCGGATCAGAAGGAGCTGTGAGAAGTACAGATATACACCAATGAACTAAGTTAAAAAGCAATTAGATTTTCAGCTGACAGCATCGTATTGTAGACACCCGGTCTGAATATAGGGGTGGCCTGCTCAGATTTTCAGTATCAAGTACCTGTTAGAGATACACTTTATTGCAGCAATGATTAAATCAGCAAGAGAACAAATTTGAATCCAAGTTCAAGCGTGCCTTTCAAGTCAGAGGTATGGTCCGTACACAATGATTGATTCCGTCAGGACTCAGATTTGAAGCATGCGACACCCCGAAGCCAGTCCGGGTATGCAATGAATTGAACAAGGATGGTCAGACAAATTCTTGTCATACAAATTGTCAGCAGCCGGAATGACAAGAATATATATGCTATTTCATTCACAAAGAAGATCAGTCGCGTCCTTATCAAAAATTTATCAGCAAAGCAAGACACGATTCACCAGTCTGCATCAGAAAGGTACGAATGGATTCCCGTCCAAGATATTCAGTCATTTCAATTGGATAGTGCAAAAACCTCTGGCATAAGGTACCGAGTCTTCCCTAGTAAGTATTTAAGGGTGGGAAGCTTATAAGGAACGGTACCCAGCCTTCTTCGGCAAGGTATTCGCAGGAAGCTTCGAGCACAAGCTATCCAGTCTTCCGCAGCATGATACCCCGATGTATTCCGAAGCAAGCTGTCTAGTCATCTTCAGTACGACACTGGTACCAGGAAATAAATTGTGGTTTGTCAGCATATGGCAGTGTTTTCCAAGCATCATATCCGCAAAAGTTTGGTCAGAAGTAAGAATCAGTCAGAACGCAAGTCTGCCTCGGGAATTAGGTTCTCATATATATGCGGTCAACATACCCCCAAGGTATTACAAGTCACTCGAACACAGATCTGGCAGCCACATGAGGATTGTTAAAAGAAGGAAGCCAGCTATACACCTCAGTGTGACGAAGGACTATGAAGATTGACAACAACAGTGAGCTCTGTACAAGTACCTATGAACCTGGAATATGATCCAGATGAGCCCTTGTCTTCTTTCTCCAGTAACGGCACCACGCCTGTAATCTGAGTTGTTTTTGGCCCTCCGGGGTGGATGTCGATTTTATTTTTCTCTATTCAACAACTGTCACGAATTCTGAGCTGCTTTCCGGTTGTCTTGTATAGCTATTGAGTTTATTTTTGTGACAGTGGCCCTATGCCAGCTTTTCGGCTATCTTAGGGAGCTGCTGAAAGCACAAGTGCTCCCTGGGTGATTTTGGTAATTAATGTCAACATATCTCTTGTTGGACTAATACTTTTATCTAGTGTATTTCAGATAAGTCCAACAGTGGAGTGGCATGGACAAGAGGATGTGGAACCCATTCAAGATGCTAAGGACAAAGGATTGGCTCAAGCTCTCAAAGCTTAGGACTCCACATTTTCTACTTTCAGTGATCCAAGATCACATTGAGTCCATAGGAAAGCCAATACTATTAGAAGGGGATGAGGTGCTGCTTAATAGCTTGCTTGCTCAAAGTGCTTAGTGATATGCTCCAAAGCCCTCGGCTACTTTCTCATATCCACATATGTCCCAAACCAAAAGTCAAACTCGGCCCCACCGATTTGATCTATCCGGCGCCACCGAGTTCATTTGACATAGCCACTACCGGAAACCCTAATTAATTTGGTCTCACCGATGGGATCTCGGTCTCACCGAGATGGGCTTGCAAACTCCTTGTTGCCTATTGCAATATTTTTGGTCCCACCAAGGAGATGTAATCGGTCACCGAGTTTGCTTAACCAACTCTCTGTTTTGCTTATTACCAAATCGGTCCCACCGAGTTTGTGTAATCGTACAAACCGAGATGAGGTTTTACCATAACCCTTGCACATCGGTCCCACCAAGTTGATCATATCGGTCCCACCGAAATGCCTAACTATCATGGAATTATCACGTTAGATGTCCTGGTGTGAGGACTTAGTCATGGAGCCATCGCAATGAGATTAGCTTAAAGGGGTTAAAATGGACAAAGGACACGAGGAGTTTATACTGGTTCGGCCCCTTGCGGTGAAGGTAAAAGCCTACGATCCAGTTGTGGTGGAATTGATGGGGTCTCGATGATCAGGGAGTGAATCCGCTTTACCTGGCTCTCGAGTTGTTGTTTCTTGTTCTTGAACCGCCGCCGGGTCGTCCCTTTATATACATAGATTGCGCCTGGCAGTTTACAGAATCTCGATGCCAACTCATACACGTGTCCGGCTCGGTTTCTACCTTTTCCTATCTTACAATACAAGTTACATATCACATGGCAGATTATATCTACGGGCCCTAATCCGCCTTTGGGCTCTGGGCCTTTGGATCTCTGTAGTAAAGCGCAATATTCCTTGTCTTCTGGGCGGTTTATACTCAGTAGCTATATCTCCAACACGAACAGTCACATTATGAACTATATCGGTTCGACCAAGTTTTCTGATTCGGTCCCACCGAGTTTGGTAAATTGTGTGTAACGGTTAGATTTTGTGTCAAGGCTATATATACCCTTCCAACCTCTCCTCATTCGTGAGGGAAGCCATCAGAACATGCCTACACTTCCCACATTCATTTTTTGAGAGAGAGAACCACCTACTCATGTGTTGAGGCCAAGATATTCCAATCCAACCATATGAATCTTGATCTCTAGCCTTCCCCAAGTTGCTTTACACTCAAATTATATTTCCACCAAATCCAATCCTATGAGAGAGACTTGAGTGTTGGGGAGACTATCATTTGAAGCACAAGAGCAAGGAGTTCATCAACAACACACCATCTATTACCTTTTGGAGAGTGGTGTCTCCTAGATTGGTTAGGTGTCACTTGGGAGCCTCCGTCAAGATTGTGGAGTTGAACCAAGGAGTTTGTACGGGCAAGGAGATCGCCTACTTCCTGAAGATCTACCCTAGTGAGGCAAGTCCTTCGTGGGCGATGGCCATGGTGGGATAGACAAGGTTGCTTCTTCGTGGACCCTTCGTGGGTGGAGCCCTCTGTGGACTCGCACAACCATTACCCTTCGTGGGTTAAAGTCTCCATCAACGAGGATGTACGATAGCACTACCTATCGGAACCACGCCAAAAATCCCCGTGTCTCCAATTGCGTTTGCACACTCCAATCCCATCCCTTTACTTTCTTGCAAGTTGCATGCTTTACTTTCCACTGCTCATATACTCTTTGCATGGTTGCTTGATATGTATTGTGAATGCTTAAATTTTGTGCTTAAACTCCACCTCTACTTGAAAACCCTAAAATCTGCCAACTTTGTGTGTTGAGGGTCTATTCACCCCCCTCTAGACACCTCTTCTCGATCCTTTCAATTGGTATTAGAGCATTGGTCTCCACTGCTTTGGTTTAATTACCATTGGAGGAAGATGGATGAGTCTATGTTTGGGAGTCTTAGACATAGAGTGCCTATACTTGATGGAGAGTACTTTCATGAGTGGAAAAATGAGATGCTTGTGATTTTCAATGAATATCATTTGAACAAGTACATTACTAGCGCTTGTGCACCTCATGTTGATCCTATGCATCCTACCCTTGATGAGTCCATTTACATGATTCACAATCTTAAAACTGTTAGTCTTATCACTAGAGGTTTGCCTAGAAACTTGATTGGTTGCTTGCCTACTCTTGATTGTGCCTACACTATATGGAGATTTCTTGAGGAACAATTTCGAAACTATTCCTTGCAAAACTTAGATCAAATCCTTCATAAGTCTATTTCCTTGAATAAGATGAATTCCAATGATCCTAAGTTTGGTGATTGTCTATTTGAGCTTACCAATCTTATGTGTGCCAAAGGAGATGTTAGAATCATTAGCAATATGATCGCCGAAGCCATTAGATTTCATAAAGATGATTATTGTCATGATCATTTCTCTAATGAATCACCCTCTCTAGGAATTGATCCACCACATGACGATGTTGAACATGGATACTATGATGAGGATGATGATAGTGACTATGATCTTGATGATGCAATGAGACACTTTGGTCTTATGGCAAATCTTTGCGGCTACATGGCAGGAGGAAAGGAATGGGTCCTTGATAGTGGATTTACCGATCACATGACCGGAGATAAAGATACGTTTTGTGAACTTGCTGAAAACGACGGCCCTCGAAAGTATGTCATTTTTGGTGATAACTCAAAGGGTAAGGTGGTTGGCCTCGGTAAGGTGGCCATCTCACATGATAGCTCCATACAAAATGTCATGCTCATTGAATCTCTTGGCTATAATCTGCTTTCTGTATCTAGACTAGCTGACTTTGGTTTCAATGTCCTATTTACAAAAGTAGATTGCCAAGTGTTTCATAGAGATAATCATAAAATGGTATTTACCGGTATATGTAGAGGTGATCTATACATTGTTGATTTCACTAAAAAGGCTCAACCTAGAACTTGCTTAATTGCTAAATCTTCCAAAGGCTAGTTGTGGCATAGACGGTTAGGTCATGTGGGCATGCAAAACCTTGATAAGCTTATTAAAGGAGATCATATCCTTGGTGAGGGAGTCCTGGACTAGGGGGTGTCCGGATAGCCGGACTATCATCATCGGCCGGACTCCAAGACTATGAAGATACAAGATTGAAGACTTCGTCCCGTGTCCAGATGGGACTTTCCTTGGTGTGGAAGGCAAGCTTGGCGTCTGGATATGCGATCTCCTACCATTGTAACCGACTACTGTGTAACCCTAGCCCTCCTTGATGTCTATATAAACCGGAGGGTTTTAGTCCGTAGGACAACAACCATTACAACAATCATACCATAGGCTAGCTTCTGGGTTTAGCCTCCTTGATCTCGTGGTAGATCCACTCTTGTACTACCCATATCATCAATATCAATCAAGCGGGGTAGGGTTTTACCTCCATCGAGAGGGCCCGAACACAGGTAAAACATCGTGTCCCTTGTCTCCTGTTACCATCCGCCTAGGCGCTGATTCGGGACCCCCTACTCGAGATCCGCGGTTTTGACACCGACATTGGTGCTTTCATTGAGAGTTCCTACGTATGTCGTCACCGATAAACTTGATGGCTTCTTGATCGACAACAACGCAGATCTGGGTGAGCTTTTCTCCCGGACAGATGTTCAGTATCCGGCGGCTTTACTGCGGGCAACTCACTTAGCCATCGGAGCGGTCGAAGCTTCGCCCACAGCCATCAGTCGATTTGGGAGCCTAAACTTCCGGCGGATATCGCGGAGACTTGATCTTCAATGGATCCGAGCGCGGCCGGCGTGCCGCCTTGTCACGATGGGCATGATCTAACTCTGCCGCGGACGGATACCTTGGAGGCCGCTGCGAATCTGCTCGACCCATAGTCCGGGCCGATTGCGCGGTCGAGGGCGGGTGGCTGGACACCGCCTCGGGGCTGCAACTTCCGCGGTGATGGAGCCAAACGCTGACCTTGTCCCTTATAAAGCTCGTGACTCCGAGGTGCGGACTCCTGCGGACTCGAACCTTCAGCGCCCACCTTGTCGAATCGATTGGGCGCCGATCATGGAGTTCACCGCTGCGGACATCTTTTAGCACTCACCCTTTGGCAACATCCTAAATTCTCTAAAGCATCTCTCGCTATCCGGAGAGCCCTGGCCGGACTACGCCCAGGATGGTTGGGATGCGGACGACGAAGAAATTCAAAGCCCACCCACCACCCATTTTGTAGCCACTGTCGACGATCTAACCGACATGCTAGACTACGACTTCGAAGACATCGACGGTATGGACGACGATGCCGGAGACGATCAAGAACCAGCGCCTATAGGGCACTGGAAGACCACCCCAACACATGACGTATATATGGTGGACACCCCAAAAGGAAGCAATAACGAGGAACAATGGGGCGCGGCAAAGGATAATCCCGCCGACAAACAACCAAAACGGCAACGCGGACGCCGCCCTAAGTCCCGCCTCGACAAAAACAACATTCCTAATGACCCAGCAATAGAGCAGGGCAAACCAGTGGACGACGAACATGCAACCAAGCAACCGGCCGAAGAGGACGAATCGGATAATCAATCCATGCCTGGAGAAACAAACAGTCCAGACGACCTCACGCCGGACACACCACCGGAGCATAAGAACCTTCACAAAAGACTCGTCGCCACTGAAAGAAGTCTGAAGAAGGAAAAATGGAAGCTCAAAACAGCGGAAGACATACTCAGAATGAGGTGGAACAAAGTAATCAAGACCCTTGGAACAAATATGGCAATGGCCACCAAACAAGAAACTACCCAAAGCGCAAGCTGCTGCGAGTTGACGAGGAAGCCATAGAGCCCCCACACTCAAAGAACAAAGAGGCGCTGGCGGATAGGCGGCGAGATGACAGGCCAAAGCGACAAGCGGCGCCCGCACACAAGCCAACTCATGATCACAGGAAAGCAGATGGCCCGGCCAGTCCATTTACGGGCCAAGAGGGCCGGGGCGCAACACAACACGCTAGGCGTTGAAGACAGCGGCACACCCAAATCTGAGGCGCCAGCACCCACTATGTTTCAGCGATGAGGTCTTTGGATCATGAATTTCCAGCGAGGTTCAAACCCATAAACATAGAGGCATCGAAGGAACAACAGACCACAGGTCTAGATAGAGGATTACATACTACACATACACATGGCTAGAGGAGATGATCTCCATGCCATAAAATATCTACCCCTCAAGCTCAAAGGGCCAGCTCGGCATTGGCTCAAAAGCCTCCCAGAAAACACTATTGGAAGTTGGGAAGAGCTTGAGGACGCGTTTAGAACAAATTTTCAAGGGACTTATGTCCGCCCTCCGGATCTGAGCGATCTAAGTCACATAACTCAACAGCCGGAGAGTCGGCGCTGGAATTGCAGGAACAGGTTCCTTACCAAAAGAACCAAATAGTCGAATGTCCGGATCTGAAGCCTTAGCAGCTTTTAAACACAACGTCCGAGGGCGAATGGCTCGCCAGACACACTGGCCAAGAAAAGCCGAGGACAATGGCGCGCTAACAAGCCTCATGACCGCTTTGCGTGGGGAAGACAACTTGCTAGCAAGATGCAGCACCAGCGACCGAGCACATCCGAGATCGGAGATGGAAGCGGAAAATCACGGTAGCGAAAGGATCGGCGCGGAATAAAAAAAAGCCCAAATAATACGGCGGTCGGCGCGGATTCACTTCATGACCAAACAATAAAACACTGCCTCTTAAGGACAACGGTGATGAGCTATCCAACAAACAAAATTTTGGATCGGATATGTCAAATCCACGATTACCTCCGGAAGGCTCGCAAACCACACCCACCGAGATTGTTGGGTTTTAAACAGTCCGGAGACTCAACGCCGAACACAAGGGGCTCGGCAGCCATAGCGAAGCGATGATGAACCACACCAGCGAGCACGGAAAACAAAAGACTTTCCCACAAGAAGTCAAAGCAGTAAACTCACTTCATATGATAGTACGGAAAAACAATGCGGCACCCGCTAAGATAGGTGTCGCACGGTCCACCCCAGCGGAACCTAGAGATTGGATGTCAAAACCAATAACTTTTGACCACCTGGATTATTCCAGAAGTATTCGAAACGCAGGATGGACTGCCTTGATATTGGATCCCATAATCGACGGACTACAGTTTACACAAGTCCTAATGGACGGCGACAGTGATTTAAACCTGCTATATCCGAACACAATCCGAAAGTTGGGGATAGACCTTACTAAAATTCGACATAGCCGCACTTCCTTTAAAGGAGTGACGCCAGGCCCTTACGCCAAGTGCACAGGCTTCTTATTACTAGAAGTTGTGTTCGGGTCACCTGATAACTTCCGACGCGAAAAGCTAATCTTTCAGGTCGCCCCATTCAAAAGTAGCTATCAAGCACTATTGGGACGTGAAGCTTTTGAATGCTTTAACGCAATACCACATTACGCGTCTCTTACACTTAAAATGCCCGGTCCACGTGGCATCATTTCGTTAAGAGGGTCATTCAAAGACCCCGGACACGGCTAGACGAGTCCGAAATAAATAAGCTAGGGGCTCCCTAGCCGCACACCCCTTCACAAGGGGCTGTGCATATAAGCAATAATGAGCTAATATAGGCTCAGCTTTACTAATTTATTAATATTTCAATTTTTATGCACTTTTCGCACGATTCCTTTTCAAACTAAGTTCCTCTCTTTTTACAGATGAACAAGCGTGCACACCGTCGGGATCGGCTGCGGAGACCACGAGCGCAGGGCGTGCAGTAGGGACCCGTTTCAAGGATTCTTTTCAGATTAAGACCCTACGTAAACCTTTCTTACTGTCTCTTGTTGCTACAATCCCCTGGTTTCTCATTATAACCAGAGAGGAGACTGGCGTTTTGGCATCGGCCACGTCAGAGGACCTCGCCCGTACCTGGACACTAGAGGCTTAGGGCATTGTTCTGCCCGTTATTATAAAGACCGAATACCTTCGGGAGTGTTTGGCGTCTCGAGTTAGGCCTTATATGCATCAGCTCCGAATCATGTCTTTGGTCAAATGTTGGGTTTGCCCGGCTCACGTGTTTGCTGCCTTACATTACATATCATCGGCTAACGCGGCACCGGAGAACTATGCGATTGTGCCCCGGTTAATTTGGCGAGCACCTCGATGAAAGCCAAAACTGATTGTCATGATACTGCGAGAGACCGTCAACCACTCGATCGACCAATGGAATGTTTAGAATTCCTCCGCTTTGGCGAAGGACCGTTTCGGTCGAGCACATCGCGCCGAATTGAGAGCGGTGCCCCGAGGGCTATCGTAGCCCCACCTCGAACTCCATGGCTAAGTGAAAGTGATAAAGCATTATAGTACGGTTGCCTCGTTTGCTACGCTACCACCTCCTTCGCAGACCGAGGCGTCCGGATTAAGTGTGAAAATCGCTATTTTGCGAACACCCCGCACTTGTGCGTGGGGGCTGAAACCGACATTGCCATCTTCGGGTTATACACACGTATACATAAGCGGCGCATAGGAACATTTCAATACTTGAGCGCACAAGTATAAAAGCGCATACATCATAAACATTGTAAACATTGTTTTACAAAATAAAGCGTTCATTTGAGCGTGACATTTTTCGAAACACTGCGACTCTATTACCACGAGCACCACGCAGAACTTCCCCAAAATAGTGCTCGGCGGGTAACGGCTCTCGTCCGAACCACTGGGTGCAACAGCGGTGGCATCCATCTACGTCCAATGTGTCTTCACACAGGCGAGTGCCATCCGTGCACCTCTATGCAGGCGACCGCTTCACGCCTTGATATGCGGCACCGCTAAGAAATTGCTGCAATAAGCCAAAATAGCTCTTGGCTTGGGCCTATCCGGCGGACATGAGTCACGATATCCGTCATGGCAAGCCCGACAACCTATTCAGCTCAGCCCACTCGGCCAACCGGTCCGTCGGCCGAAGTGAGCGCTCCGGACTATGGAATTGAGACCAAAACAACTCTTTCGTCTTGTGATCCTTACGGCTCGGAAGTGCTGGCGGCATCCGCCCTTTTCGCCGCTAAGTCCATATAAGGATCCTCCGGACCCCACAACGGCCAAAGCTGAGCATACTTTGGATCTGTAAACCTTGGCGCAGCGAAAGGGCTTGCCAGCCACAATGTCTCCGGCTTGGCGCAGCTCCTCCTTTATAGCCCGCATTGCAGAACGGGCATCCTTAGCTTCGGCGGTGGCCTTCCCCAGGTCTTCTCGCCCCGCTAGACGCTCCTTTTCAAGAGCCTCATTGCGGTCGGTAGCATCTTTTAACTTCACGGCCGTTTCGGCCATCTCCTCCCTGCTTCGGCAGTGTGCAGCCCTTTCGGCTTCTAACTCCTCGGCCGCCCTCGAAGCCGCCGCATTACTCCTTCTGGCTTGCTCCTTGGCTTGAGCAAGTTCGGCCCGAAGGCTCTCCATAGCAGCGGCACCATCTACATTTCACACACATGTTGTAAGGAGTGGGCTTCGGCTCCCTTACTAAGTGACCGCAAAGAAACACTTACCTTGCGACTCATCAAGTCGCCTGTTAACTAGCGCGATGTCCGCATCCACAATGTCGAGTTGTCGCTTTAGTTCAGCAACTCCATCAGTCCGGCTGGCCCCCGGACGATCCGCCACCTGCATAGGGACGGCGAAAATTGAAACCTGCGATTTTGATCCTCGGCACGCTATCGTTTTCGACAGCCTACCGAGTCTCAGGGGCTACTATCTATACAGGGCGCACTTTTATGTGCAAAACTGTCAAAAAGGTGTGTCGTTTTTACATACCTCAAACCCCACCAGCAAACTCCGGACGGCATTATGCAATCCGCTTTCGGCGGACGAAATCTTTCCAATCACCATACTCATCAATTCATGATGATCTTCTGAGATGGACGCCCCTTCAAGTAGATCCTTCAGCTCCCCCGGCCGAACTCTAGTCGGTGCCGAACTCTTCGGCTCGGCCGGGCTCGGGGATACCCTCCATGATGACACTTCAGGCTCGTCCGCCCTATCCGACGGCGCAGCAGACGGAGGCGTCTCGCTCTCCACCATCTCCGGACGAAGGTCCCCCGAAGACGAGCTCATCTGAGAAGGTGGAGATCCGAACTACAAGGTAAAAATTTCGGTTATCCTCAGAAGCACAAATAGGGATGTCTCTTATTACCGAACTCCCTTTTTTCTACTCACGGCTTCTTTGGAGGCTGATTCTTTAGGGGGAGGCGTGCGGCGGGACCTCCCGGACGCAGGACCCTTTGGTGAAGATTTCTTCCCCCGCTTAGGGGCTTTAGCCTCCGTGTCTCCGGAGGTGGTCCTCTTCTCCCCCTGGAGGGAGGGATTCTCGATCCCCCCTTCTTCAAGCGCCTCCTTGGGCGAGGCGGTAGCTGCCCTATTTTCCCCTTCGCCTTCTCCTGAAGGCGCAACTTCCAGCATCCTGACCAGCACGGGATCCGGCGCGGTCTCTGGGAGGGGAACCGGACACCGTATCAGCTTTGCTTGCGCTATCCACTCGTGTTGAAGGGCAACGGGTTAAATGGCGAATCATAGAAAGGCAAACGAACGGTATGTCCGGACTCGGAGCGACTTACTTGTGTATCCGGGCGATTGCAGCTTAGGTCGGCGTCCTCGGTCAATTCCGGACACGCCTCTCGTGATCCGAAGAATAATTTGTACATCTCCACGGGTGTCATACCCATGAAGTGTTGAAGAATCCGTGGTCCCTCCGGATTAAACTCCCACAGCCAGAGAGGGCGGCGTTTGCGAGGCGAGGAGCGCCTAATCAGCATGACCTACATTACCACAACGAGCGATCTCCCTTGCTTGGAGGTATCGAATCCGGCCTGCGGTGAGGGGCACGTCCTTTGGTGGCCCCAGTTGAGCCCTTGGTTGACCCGACATCAGCCGTCGTGGAGGTCCCAGCGGAATAAGGCGGCGGTTTACATCTGCGCCGCCGGGCGGTGATATAGAACCCTCCTGCTGCCTGGCGAGCTCCTCTTGGAAGGAGCACTCGGGCCCGGGGCATCGGCCCTCCCTTCTGACCGCCCGCCGCCTTTTCTGTGCGTCCCCAATCAGCCGGCTCCACATTGAAGGTCTTGACCCACAGGCGAAGTGGGGGTGGCGGAGGAAGGCCATGAGCGACAATAAATGTGGAAATATGGAGGATGGACTACGGAGCCAAGTCATGGAATTCCGACCCATAGTAGAACATGAGCCCTCTCACAAAGGATTCATCGGGAAGCCTAAACCCCGACGGAGGTGGGATACAAAGGCAGCGTACTCGTCGGGCTCGAGGGTGGGGATGGCCTGCCCTTGGCCGAGCAACTTGTCGCGAGATCTCGTAAGGCAGTACTTGGCCTCTCGCAGCTTTAGCACGTCCTCCTCCGTGACGGAGGAGGCATCCACCGACCACGAAGGTCGGGCGGACATTGTTGAAGGTCGAAGTGCTTGAATCTGGGGCTCGGGTGTTGGAACTTGGAGCAAGGAGAAGATTCGATGGAGGATTGAAGAAAAGAAACGAGCCTTGGTCCTATTATAAAGAGGAGAATACCAAGAGCCATCTCCATGACCGTTCGATACTAGCGCCGATGGGGGGTGGCGACGCGCGGTTGGGTTACCCGTCCGTATTGATGAGAATCCTGGAATAAGGGAACACGATCTCGCTTCGACAAGGCGTGCCAAGAAACCGCTTCGCTAAGCTACCGAGGTGGTATAATAAAAACGATTCAAGTAAAGGCTTGGTAGTGGCGTGGCGTCATGCTACGAGATCGTCGGCAGATGGAACTTGTGCACATAATATTCTCTCTCGGTGGAATGTGGAATTTATTTTGCGAGCGGACACTATCCTGGTGTTCACAATCTTCTATGAATTATTCGGAGGAAGAATCCGCCTTGCAATCTTGAACATTATGCGCGGACTCATCGTCATTGAAGCCTCGTTAGGGGATTCTTGAGGAGTCTGGACTAGGGGTGTCCGGATAGCAGACTATCATCATCGGCGGACTCCAAGACTATGAAGATACAAGATTGAAGACTTAGTCCGTGTCCGGATGGGACTTTCCTTGGCTTGGAAGGCAAGCTTGGCGTCTGGATATGTAGATCTCCTACCATTGTAACCGACTCTGTGTAACCCTAGCCCTCCCGGTGTCTATATAAACCGGAGGGTTTTAGTCCGTGGGACAACAACCATTACAACAATCATACCATAGGCTAGCTTCTAGGGTTTAGCCTCCTTGATCTCGTGGTAGATCCACTCTTGTACTACCCATATCATCAATATCAATCAAGCAGGAGTAGGGTTTTACCTCCATCGAGAGGGCCCGAACCTGGGTAAAAACATCGTGTCCCTTGTCTCTTGTTACCATCCGCCTAGATGCACAGTTCGGGACCCCCTACCCGAGATCCGCCGGTTTTGACACCGACACTTGGTGTTAAAGATGTTATATTTGATAAGGATAGACTTTGCAGCGCTTGCCAAGCAGGAAAATAGGTTGGAGGAAGCCACCCCAACATCATGACCACGAGAAGACCGCTCGAGCAACTCCACATGGATCTCTTTGGTCCCAACACCTACAAAAGTCTCGGTGGAAACTCATTTGGTCTAGTTATAGTTGATAACTTTTCAAGATTTACATGGGTGTTCTTTCTCGATGATAAATCGCAGGTCCAAAAGATCTTCAAGAACTTCTCTAGGAAGGCCCAAAATCAATTTGAAGTGAAGATCAAGAAGGTTCGCAGCGACAACAGAATGGAGTTCAAGAACGCCAATGTGGACACCTTTCTTGACGAAGAAGGGATCTCACATGAATTCTCGGCTATGTACACACCTCAACTAAATGGAGTTGTTGAGAGGAAGAACCGGATGCTGATCGAAATGGCGAGAACGATGCTTGATGAATACAAGACGCCAAAACACTTTTGGGCGGAAGCGGTTGAGATAGCTTGTCATGCAACAAATCGCTTGTATCTTCACAAGCTACTCGGCAAGATGGCATACGAGCTCCTCACCGGTAACAAACCCCAAGTTGGATACTTTTGAGTATTCGGCTCAAAGTGCTACATTCTTGATAAGCATCGCCGTTCTAAATTTTCTCCCAAATCTCATGAAGGTTTCCTACTTGGTTATGGCTCAAACTCTCACACTTACCGTGTCTACAACAATTTCACCCGAGAGGTTGAAGAGACGGTAGATGTGAAGTTTGATGAATCTAACGGCTCGCAATTAGAGCAATTGCCAATTGATGTAGGAGACAAATACCATTCAAAAGCAATCCAAGACTTGTCTATTGGCAAGATCCGTCCAACGGAGGTGAAGGAGAGTACCTCGTCTATCCAAGTGGAAGCTTCTACCTCACGACAAGGTGAACCAAGAGTTGATACGGAAGCATCCACAAGTGGGACAAATCAAGATGAAGAAAATGAGGAAGTACACCAAGATGAACCTCGTCAACCTCTTTCTCCGCCACGACAAGAGAACGACAACATCAACAACGAAGAAGGCCAAGAAGAAGAACAAGATGATGAAGAAGATATTCCACCCCGACCAAAACAAAAGCTCTCACGAGTTCGAGCAAGAGTCGCCAAAGACCATCTCGTTGAGCAAATCTACAATGATATCCAAACCGGGAGAATCACTCGCTCTAAATCTTGTTTGGCTAACTTTTGTGAACATTATTCATTCATCTCTAGCATTGAACCCATGAAGGTTGAAGAAGCATTGGGAGATCTGGATTGGATAAATGCCATGCATGAAGAGCTACACAACTTTGAGAGAAACCAAGTGTGGACATTGGTCAAAAAGCCCGACAACAACCACAACATCATCGGTACCAAATGGGTGTTTCGCAACAAGCAAGATGAAGATGGACAAGTAGTTCACAACAAAGCACGTCTCGTCGCCCAAGGCTACACTCAAGTCGAAGGTATGGACTATGGTGAGACATATGCCCCCGTTGCTAGACTTGAGTCCATTCGCATCTTACTTGCCTATGCTAATCACCATGATATCACATTATACCAAATGGATAAAAGTGCTTTTATAAATGGTGAAATTGAGGAGGAAGTTTATGTTAAACAACCTCCCGCCTTTGTTAATCCTAAGAAACCCAATCATGTTTAAAAACTTCACAAAGCCCTTTATGGTCTTAAACAAGCTCCTAGAGCGTGGTATAAATGCTTGACCAAGTTCCTTATTGAAAAAGGCTTTGAGATTGGAAAATTTGATTCTACTCTTTTCACTAAAAGGGTTAATGGAGAATTATTTGTGTGCCAAATTTATGTTGATGATATTATATTTGTTTCAACTAACCCTCATTTTAGTGAGATGTTTGGGAAGCTTATGTCGGAGAAGTTTGAGATGTCTATGATGAGTGAACTCAAGTTGTTTCTTGGTTTGCAAATCAAGCAAACTAAGGAGGGAACCTTTGTCTCTCAAACAAAGTATACCAAGTGTTGGGGAACGTAGTAATTTCAAAAAAATTCCTACACACACGCAAGATCATGGTGATGCATAGCAACGAGAGGGGAGAGTGTTGTCTACATACCCTCGTAGACCAAAGCGGAAACGTTGATGCAACGTAGAGGAAGTAGTCGTACGTCTTCCCGGTCCAACCGATCCAAGCACCGTTACTGCGGCACCTCCGAGTTCTTGACACACGTACAGCTCGATGGCGCACCCGAACTCCGATCCAGCGAGAGGTGCGGGGAGGAGTTCCGTCGAGACGACGCGTGGTGACGATGTTGATGTTCAACTATCGCAGGGGGCCGCCTAAGCCTTTGCTACAATATGACCGAGGTGTAATATCGTGGAGGGCACCGCTGCGGCTAAGGCGATCACGATGATCAACTTGTGTGTCTATGGGGTGCCCCGCCTGTATATAAGGAGGAGAGGAGGAGGGGCGGCCAAGAGGGCGCCCTTAGGGGGGCAAACCTACTCCAAGTAGGTTTGGCCCCCTTCCTATTAGGAGTAGGAGAGGGAAGGAAGAGAGGGAGGGAAGAAGGAAGGGGGGCCCTCCCAATTAGGATTGGGCTTGAGGGCGCCCCTCCTTTCTCCTTCTCCTCCCTTCCACTAAGGCCCAATAAGGCCCATATACTTACCGGGGGGTTCTGGTAACCTCCCGGAACTCCGGTATAATCCCAATCTCATCCGGAACCTTTCCGGTGTCCAAATATAACCGTCCAATATATCAATCTTTATGTCTCGACCATTTCGAGACTCCTCGTCATGTCCGTGATAACATCTGGGACTCCGAACAACCTTCGGTACATCAAAATACATAAACTCATAATAAAACTGTCATCGAAACCTTAAGCGTGCGGACCCTACGGTTCGAGAACAATGTAGACATGACCGAGACACATCTCCGGTCAATAACCAATAGCAGGACCTGGATGCCCATATTGGTTCCTACATATTCTACGAAGATCTTTATCGTTCAGACCGCATAACAACATACGTTGTTCCCTTTGTCATCGGTATGTTACTTGCTCGAGATTCGATCGTCGGTATCCAATACCTAGTTCAATCTCGTTACCGGCAAGTCTCTTTACTCGTTCCGTAATACATCATCTCGCAACTAACTCATTAGTTGCAATGCTTGCAAGGCTTAAGTGATGTGCATTACCGAGAGGGCCCAGAGATACCTCTCCGACATTCAGAGTGACAAATTCTAATCTTGAAATATGCCAACCCAACAAGTACCTTTGGAGACACCTGTAGAGCACCTTTATTGTGACACCCGGATAATTAAGCTACAGTAACCCTCACCAAATGATGCCACGTCACCTCGATTACTTTGTTGTTAATCATGCTTGATTCAAAACCTATTCAAATTCAAATTTAAAATAAAGTCAAACCAAAGAAAGTTTTCAAATGTCAAAACTAAAAAGTACAAGCGATGATAAATAAAGCATAGGTAATTATGGTGAAGAAACAACACTTTTATAAAATGTTTGAATGCTCTAAAATGATTTAGCGATAGCTAAAACAACTAAATAAATGCCTTTTGTATTTTATAAAATACTAAACTATTTTATTTGGGGTTAGACCTTTTGTGACGAGGTATAATTAGTAATACTAATTTAGGTGCAACTTTTATGTTAAAAAAACTAAAATAATATAAACCGTAGAGGGAAAAAGAAGAAAAGAAAAAGCGAACAAAATAAATAAAAGGGGATAGTCCCACAGCTAAGCTGAGCCAAGCGGCCCATCCGGCCAACCAACAGCCCATCCGCCCCCCTCACTCCCTTAACCCCCACTCCCCATGAACCCTAGCCCCACCAGGCACCTCCCTCCCCCACGATCCCGTCCTCCTGTCCTCCCGATCCAGATCGGGATCGGGGCACTCGCCGCCGCCGCCCGTGCCCCGGCCCGTCGCCGACCACCGCCACCAGCTGGACCGTGCCACCTCGCGGGCGCCTCCCCACCTCTTCCTCGAGCCGACTTCATCGCGTCTCACTTGCCTCGGACCGCCGTCGCCCTTTGCCTCATTGAACAGCTTCCTCGCCAGAGCTGCCCGCCGTCGTCTCCATCCTCCTCCTCAAGCCCTTTGCCCTCCTCGACCGGCCCCACAGCAGCTGCCACCTCCGGCCTCCTCCCTCCTCTCTTCCCAGCGCCTTTGCTGCTTCTGGTCGCCGATCTGTGATCATCGCCCTCGTCGCTCCCGGTCCCTTACACGCTCGCCCGCTTGCGCCCCTAGTCGCCGTGCCCGCCCGCTTGAACCTCCACACTCGCGCCGCGGCGCCGCTGCTCTCTGCCTGCTTCTTTGCTGGCTCTTCTTCTCTACCTCCACGACCACGTCGGCCCCATCTTCTTCTTTGTTTCTACTCAGTTGTCGTCTCATAACGTCCTCTGTGACTTGAGCTCGCCCTACTCACGCTGGATCTGCCTTGGCCGCGCTCGGCCTTTTCCCTGCTTCGCGCACACGCCGCCCGCGTCGGCCTTGGCTTCTCCAGCCGAGCGCCGTTGCCGTCGGCGCTCTCCTGTGCGCGCACGGTGCTCCTAACCAGCCTTTGTGCCGCTGAATAGTGGGCCCGAGGCCATTAGGTTAAATGCTAATGAATAATTACCACTAATGACACTGCTAATAGAAACTGACTGGTGGACCCCATCTAGTTAACTAAACTAATAATTTTTATGTCAAAACTTGTGCCTATGACACATGGGTCCCACTGGTTCCTTTGACCAGTTAAACTTCTGACTTGGATAACCCAGTCAATGACATGCGGCCCCCCTGAGCCTTTGACTAGTCAATGGTCCTAGTTATTCTTGTTGGGCGATCATTGGACCCCACATCAGCCCCTGGTGCAAATAGCTGGGTACAATTCTGTGTACCCGTAGCGATTTAACCATTTATTTCTAATTTAAATGAATTCTAGAAAATGTTTTAATATTTAAAAATTAATATAAAATAAGCGGTAGCTCGGATGGAAATACTTTGTACATGAAAGTTGCTCGAGCGATGAGGCGAATCCGGATCGTAGCCCGTTAAATGCGCCACACATCCTAGCATAGCGAACACGCAACTTTCCCCCTCCGTTATCTGTCAAAGCGAAACACGGGATACTTTCCGGATGTTTCCCCTTCACCAGTATCACCTCATACCGCGTTAGAACACGTCTAACTCGCTTATTGTCTGTTATGCACTTGCTTGCTATGTATTTCTTGTTTCTCCCCCTCTTCTCTCCGGTGACCCGTGGCGATCTTTGATGCCCTGTGGGCGACTCGTCACCGGCGACCCCTCCTTGTGCGAGCAACCAGGCAAGCCCCCCTTGATCACCGGATATCGCCTATTCTCCTCTATCTGCTTGCATTAGAGTAGTGTAGCATATTCTTGCTTTCCTTTGATCCTATTCGATGCATAGCGACATTGTTGCTACATCTGTTGATACCTTACGCAATCCTAAATGCTTAGTATAGGATGCTAGTTTATCATCATTGGCCCTACATTCTTGTCGATCGCCTTGCTATACTATTGGGGCGTGATCACTCGGGAGGTGATCACGGTATATACTATACATACATACATACTATCTGAGATGGTGACTAAAGTCGGGTCACTCATTGAGTACCCATAAGTGATTCGATGTGGGGCTGAAAGGACGGTGGCTCCATCCGGTAGAGGTGGGCACAGGTTCCCGGCGGCCCCATTGTTACTTTAATGGCGGAGGCGGCAGGCAGGTTGAGACCACCTAGGAGGCAGTGGGGCTGGCCTGTTCGGCGTTCATGGATACTTAACTGCAGCTAACGAGATCTTGGTATTTGATCTGAGTGCGGCCATTTGGTCTATCGCACTAACCATCTCGTGGGAGTAGTTATGGGTATCCCGCGTCGTGGTATCGGCCGAAGCCTTCTTGGCGTCGGCGACGGCGGCGCGCGCCGGGTTGGACTGCGTTAACACAACTTCCTTTGTAATGGAGGTTGCTAGGTGCGCTCACCGGCGCGTGCATAGCGTGCGGGTGTGCTTTCGAGGCGATGGGCCCGGACCCTGCGGCGCATAGGATTTAGACCGGCGTGTTGACCTCTCTGTTGTGCCTAGGTGGGGCTGCGGCGTGTTGATCTTCGAGGCGGGCATGACCGGAAAGTGTGTCCGGCCAAATGGGATCGGCGTGTTGGGTTATGTGGTGCACCCTGCAGGAAGTTTATCTATTGAATAGCTGTGTCCCTCGGTAAAGGGCGACCGGAGTTGTACCTCGACCTTATGACAACTAGAACTGGATACTTAATAAAACACACCTTCCAAGTTCCACGAACAACCCGGTGATCGCTTTTCCATGGGGCGGCGAGGAGGATCGCGGGTAGGATTATACTATGCGATGCTCTTGGAGATGCTACTTGGAGATACTACTTGGAGATGCTACTTGGCGATGCTACTTGGAGGACTTCAATCAACTCTCTTCTACATCTTTGCAAGACGGAGGCTGCGAAGCGTAGTCTTGACGGGATTAGCTATCCCCTCTTATTACGGCATTCTGCGATTCAGTCCACGATATGGCCCTTTACACATACCCATGCATATGTAGTGTAGCTCCTTGCTTGCGAGTACTTTGGATGAGTACACGGTTGCTTTCTCCCCTTTTTCCCCCTTTCCTTTCTTTACGGTTGTCGCAACCAGATCTTTGGAATCCAGGGCGACGCCACCGTCGATGGCGACTACTACTTTGGAGGTGCCTACTACTACGTGCAGCCAGCGGCGGCGACCGGGAGTAGTTTAGGAGGATCCCAGCGGGAGGCTGCGCCTCTTCGTCTGTATCCCGGTTTGTGCTAGCCTTCTTAAGGCAAACTTGTTTAACTTATGTCGTACTCGAGATATTGTTGCTTCCGCTGACTTCGTCTATGATCGAGCACTTGTATTCGAGCCCTCGAGGCCCCTCGGCTTGTATTATGATGCTTGTATGACTTATTTATGTTTTTAGAGTTGTGTTGTGATATCTTCCGTGAGTCCACGATCTTGATCATTACTGCGTTTGCGTGCATGATTAGTGTACGATAAAATCGGGGGCGTCACATTTATAATCACCCCCGTTGTGACGTTTGGTAGCACACAAAGTGTTCCTCCGGTAAACGGGAGTTGGATAATCTCATAGTCATAGGAACATGTATAAGTCATGAAGAAAGCAATAGCAACATACTAAACGATCGGGTGCTAAGCTAACGGAATGGGTCATGTCAATCAGATCATTCAAATAATGATGTGATCTCGTTAATCAAACAACAACTCCTTGTTCATGGTTAGGAAACATAACCATCTTTGATTAACAAGCTAGTCAAGTAGAGGCATACTAGTGACACTCTGTTTGTCTATATATTCACACATGTATTATGTTTCCGATTAATACAATTCTAGCATGAATAATAAACATTTATCATGATATAAGAAATAAATAATAACTTTATTATTGCCTCTAGGGCATATTTCCTTGATCTCCCACTTGCACTAGAGTCAATAATCTAGATTACATTAATGATTCTAACACCCATGGAGTCTTGGTGTTGATCATGTTTTGCTCGTGGAAGAGGATTAGTCAGCGGGTCGCAACATTCAGATCCGTATGTATCTTGCAAATCTCTATGTCTCCCACGGACTAGATCCGGATGGAATTGAGCGTCTCTTGATGTGCTTAGTTCTCTTGTGAAATCTGGATTCGCCGCTAAGGCAATCGCTCGATATTGTCACAAAAGATTTTCATTAGACCCGATGCACTATGTATGACACCTAGATCGGATATGAACTCCTTCATCCAGACTCCTTCATTGGCTGCTTCGAAGCAGCTATGTATTCCACTTCACACGTAGATCCCGCCACGGCGCTTTGCTTGAACGCACCAACCGACAGCTCCACCGTTTAATGTAAACACGTATCCGGTTTGCGATTTAGAATCGTCTCGATCGGTGTCAAAGCTTACATCAACGTAACCATTTACGATGAGCTCTTTGTCACCTCCATATATGAAAACATATCCTTAGTCTTTTTGGTGCCGGGATGTTCTTGACCGCTGTCGATGATCCACTCTGGATTACTTTGGTACCTCCTGCTAAACTTATAGCAAGGCACACATCAGGTCTGGTACACAGCATTGCATACATGAGAGAGCCTATGGCTGAAGCATAGGGAACATTGTTCATTTTCTCTCTATCTTCTGCGTGGTCGGGCTTTGAGTCTTACTCAACTTCACACCTTGCAATCTGACAGCAAGAACCCTTTCTTTGCTTGATCCATTTTGAACTTCTTCAAAACTTTGTCAAGGTATGTGCTTTGTGAAAGTCAATTAAGCGTTTTGATCTATCTCTATAGATCTTAATGCCCGATATGTAAGCAGCTTCACGAGGTCTTTCATTGAAAAACTTTTATTCAAGTATCCCTTTATGCTATCTAGAAATTCTATATCATTTACAATCAATAATATGTCATCCACATATAATATTAGAAATGCTCTGAGCTCCCACTCACTTTCTTGTAAATCTGAGCTTCTCCAAAGTGCATATAAACCCAAATGCTTTGATCACACTATCAAAGCGTTTATTCCAACTCCGAGAGGCTTGCACCAGTCCATAAATGGATCGCTGGAGCTTGCACACTTTGTTAGCTCCCTTTGGATCGACAAAACCTTCTGGTTGCATCATATACAACTCTTCCTCCGTAAATCCATTCAGAATGCGGTTTTACATCCATTTGCCAAATTTCATAATCATAAAATGCGCAATTGCTAACATGATTCGGACAGACTTAAGCATCGCTACTGGGTTAGAAGGTCTCATCGTAGTCAACCCCTTGAACTTGTCGAAAACCTTTTGCAACAAGTCGAGCTTTGTAAACGATATCATTACCGTCGTCGGTCTTCTTCTTGAAGATCCATTTATTCTCAATTGCTTGCCGACCATTGGGCAAGTCAACCAAAGTCCATACTTTGTTCTCATACATGGATCCCATCTCAGATTTCATGGCTTCAAGCCATTTTGTGGAATCTGGGCTCACCATCGCTTCTTCATAGTTCGTAGGTTCATCATGATCTAGTAGCATGACTTCCAGAATAGGATTACCGTACCACTCAGTGCGGATCTTACTTTTTTTTGACCTACGAGGTTCTGTATTAACTTGATCTGAAGTTCTATGATCATCATCATCAACTTCCTCACTAGTTGGTTTTGGCGTCCACGAAACCGGTTCTGTGATGTATTATTTTCCAACAAGGGGTAGGTACGATTACCTCATCAAGTTCTACTTTCCTCCCACTCACTTCTTTCGAGAGAAACTCCTTCTCTAGAAAGGATCCATTCTTAACAACGAATGTCTTGCCTTGGATCTGTGATAGAAGGTGTACCCAACTGTCTCCTTTGGGTATCCTATGAAGACACATTTCTCCGATTTGGGTTCGAGCTTATCGGGTTGAAGCTTTTCACATAAGCATCGCAGCCCCAAACTTTAAGAAGCGACAACTTTGGTTTCTTGCCAAACCATAGTTCATAAGGTGTCGTCTCAGCGGATTTTGATGGTGCCCTATTTAGCGTGAATGTGGTTGTCTCTAAAGCATAACCACAAAGCGATAGCGATAAATCTGTAAGAGACATCATAGATCGCACCATATCAAGTAAAAATACGATTCGACATTCGGACACACCATTCTGTTGTGGTGTTGCGGGTGGCGTGAGTTGCTGAAACTATTCCGCATTGTTTCAAGTGTAGACCAAACTCGTAACTCAAATATTCTCCTCCACGATCGGATCGTAGAAACTTTATTTTCTTGTTACGATGATTTTCAACTTCACTCTGAAATTCTTTGAACTTCTCAAATGTTTGGACTTATGCTTCATCAAGTAGATATACCCATATCCGCTTAAATCATCTGTGAAGGTGAGAAAATAACGATATCCGCCATGAGCCTCAACATTCATCGGACCACATACATCTGTATGTATGATTTCTAACAAATCTGTTGCTCTCTCCATAGTACGGAGAAGCGGTGTTTTGGTCATCTTGCCCATGAGGCACGGTTACATAAGTACCAAGTGATTCATAATCAAGTGGTTCCAAAAGACCATTAGTATGGAGTTTCTTCATGCGCTTTACACGATATGACCTAAGCGGCGGTGCCACAAATAAGTTGCACTATCATTATCAACTCTGCATCTTTTGGCTTCAACACTATGAATATGTGTATCACTACTATCGAGATTCATCAAAAATAGACCACTCTTCAAGGGTGCATGACCATAAAAGATATTACTCATATAAATAGAACAACCATTATTCTCTGATTTAAATGAATAATCGTCTCGCATCAAACAAGATCCAGATATAATGTTCATGCTCAACACTGGCACCAAATAACAATTATTTAGGTCTAATACTAATCCCGAAGGTAGATGTAGAGGTAGCGTGCCGACCGCGATCACATCGACTTTGGAACCATTTCCCACGCGCATCGTCACCTCGTCCTTTGCTAGTGTTCGCTTAATCCATAGTCCCTATTTTCGAGTTGCAAATATTAGCAACTGAACCAGTATCAAATACCCAGGTGCTACTGTGAGCTCTAGTAAGGTACACATCAATAACATGTATATCACATATACCTTTGTTCACCTTGCCATCCTTCTTATCCGCCAAATACTTGGGGCAGTTCCGCTTCCGATGACCGATGCGCTTGCGGTAGAAGCACTCGGTTTCAGGCTTAGGTCCGGACTTGGGTTTCTTCTCTTGAGCAGCAACTTGTTTGCTGTTCTTCTTGAAGTTCCCCTTCTTCTTCCCTTTGCCCTTTTTCTTGAAACTAGTGGTCTTCTTGACCATCAACACTTGATGCTCCTTCTTGATTTCTACCTTCGCAGTCTTTAGCATTGCGAAGAGCTCGGAAATCGTCTTATCCATCCCTTGCATATTATAGTTCATCATGAAGCTCTTGTAGCTTAGTGGAAGTGATTGGAGAATTCTGTCAATGACGCTATCATCCGGAAGAGTAACTCCCAGTTGAATCAAGTGATTAAAATACCCAAACATCTTGAGTATGTGCTCACTGACAGAACTATTCTCCTCCATCTTGCAGCTATAGAACTTATTGGAGACTTCGTATCTCTCAATCCGGGCATTCTTACGGAATATTAACTTCAACTCTGGAACATCTCATATGCTCCATGACGTTCAAAACGTCGTTGAAGTCGATTCTAAGCCGTAAAGCATGGCACATTGAACTATCGAGTAGTCATCAGCTTTGCTCGCGGAGACGTTCTTAGCGTCGTCGGTTACATCGGCGGCGAGCTGGCACCCAGCGGTGCTTCCAGGCGTAATTTTTCATGCGACAATGAGGATAATCCTCAAATTACGGACCCGATCCGGCGTAGTTGCTACCATCATCTTTCAACTTAGCTTTCTCGAGAGCGCATTAAAATTCAATGGAACAACAAAGACGGGCCATCTATCTACAATCAACATAGACAAGCAAGATACTATCGGTACTAAGTTCATGATAAATTTAAGTTCAATTAATCATATTACTTAAGAACTCCCACTTAGACAGACATCTCTCTAGTCATCTAAGTGATCCGTGACCAAATCAACTAAACCATAACCGATCATCACGTGAGATGGAGTAGTTTTCAATGGTGAACATCTTATGTTGATCATATCTACTATATGATTCACGCTCGTCCTTCGGTCTCCGTGTTCGTGGCCATATCTGCATATGCTAGGCTCGTCAAGTTTAACTCGAGTATTCTGCGTGTGCAAAACTGGCTTGCACCGTTGTAGATGGACGTGAGCTTATCACACCGATCATCACGTGGTGTGCGGACACGACGAACTTTGGCAGCGGTGCATACTCGGGAAAACACTTCTTGATAATTTTAGTGAGAGATCATCTTAAAATGCTACCGTCAAACAAAGCAAGATAAGATGCATAAAGGATAAACATCACATGCAATCAATATAAGTGATATGATATGGCCATCATCATCTTGTGCTTGTGATCTCCATCTCCGAAGCACCATCATGATCACCATCGTCACCGACGTGACACCTTGACCTCCATCGTAGCATCGTTGTCATTTACGCCATCTATTGCTTCTACGACTATCGCTACCGCTTAGTGATAAAGTAAAGCAATTACAGAACATTGCATTTCATACAATAAGCGACAACCATATGGCTCCTGCCGATTGCCGATAACCGGTTACAAAACATGATCATCTCATACAATAAAATATAGCATCACGTCTTGGCCATATCACATCACAACATGCCTGCAAAAACAAGTTAGGCGTCCTCTACTTTGTTGTTGCAAGTTTTACGTGGCTGCTACTGGGCTTAAGCAAGAACCAATCTCACCTCGCATCAAAACCCCAGCGATAGTTTGTCAAGTTGATGTTGTTTTAACCTTCGCAAGGACCGGGCGTAGCCTTTTCAGTTCAACTAAAGTTGGAGAAAGCGACACCGCTAGTCACCTCTCGTGCAAAACACGGCGGTAAAACCAGTCTCGCGTGGCGTACCGTAATGTCGGTCCGGGCGCTTCATCCAACAATACCGCCGAACCAAAGTATGACATCTTTGGTAGCGGTATGACTTATATCGCTCACAACTCACTTGTGTTCTACTCGTGCATATAACATCAAACCATAAAACCTAGGCTCGGATGCCCTTGTTGGGGAGCGGGTAATTTCAAAAAATCCTACGCACACGCAAGATCATGGTGATGCATAGCAACGAGAGGAGAGTGTTGTCACGTACCCTCGTGAACCCGAAGCGGAAGCGTTGGCAAGCGTAGGAAGTAGTCGTCGTCTTCCGGTCCAACCGATCAAAGCACCGTTACTCGGCACCTCCGAGTTCTTGACACCGTACAGCTCGATGGCGCACGAACTCCGATCCAGCAGAGGTGCGGGGAGGAGTTCGTCGGCCGACGGCGCGGTGGCGATCTTGATGTTCAATCGTCGTCGGGCTTCGCCTAAGCACTTTGCTCAATATGACCGAGGTGTAATATCGTGGAGGGGCACCGCTGCACGGCTAAGGAGCGATCACGATGATCAACTTGTGTGTCTATGGGGTGCCCCACCCCAGTATATAAGGAGGAGAGGAGGAGGAGGCGGCCAAGAGGGGAGGCGCCCTAGGGGGCAAACCTACTCCAAGTAGGTTTGGCCCCCCTTTCCTATTAGGAGTAGGAGACGGAAGGAAGAGAGGGGAGGGAAGAAGGAAAGGGGGGTGGCCCCCCTCCCAATTTGGATTGGGCTTGGGGGGGCGCGCACCCTCCTTTGCTCCTTCTCCCTCCCTTCCACTAAGGCCCAATAAGGCCCATACACTTACCGGGGGGTTCCGGTAACCTCTCAGAACTCCGGTATAATCCCAATCTCATCCGGAACCTTTCCGGTGTCCAAATATATCCGTCCAATATATCAATTTTTATGTCTCGACCATTTCGAGACTCCTCGTCATGTCCATGATCACATCCGGGACTCCGAACAACCTTCGGTACATCAAAATACATAAACTCATAATAAAACTGTCATCGAAACCTTAAGCGTGCGGACCCTACGGTTCGAGAACAATGTAGACATGACCGAGACACGTCTCCGGTCAATAACCAATAGCGGGACCTGGATGCCCATATTGGTTCCTACATATTCTACGAAGATCTTTATCGGTCAGACCGCATAACAACATACATTGTTCCCTTTGTCATAGGTATGTTACTTGCTCGAGATTCGATCGTCGGTATCCAATACCTAGTTCAATCTCGTTACCAGCAAGTCTATTTACTCGTTCCGTAATACATCATCTCGCAACTAACTCATTAGTTGCAATGCTTGCAAGGCTTAAGTGACGTGCATTACCGAGAGGGCCCAGAGATACCTCTCCGACATTCGGAGTGACAAATCCTAATCTGGAAATACGCCAACCCAACAAGTACCTTTGGAGACACCTATAGAGCACCTTTATAATCACCCGATTCGTTGTGGCGTTTGGTAGCACACAAAGTGTTCCCTCGATAACAGGAGTTGCATAATCTCATAGTCATAGGAACATGTATAAGTCATGAAGAAAGCAATAGCAACATACTAAGCGATCGGGTGCTAAGCTAGCGGAATGGGTCATGTCAATCGATCATTCAACTAATGATGTGATCTCGTTAATCAAATAACAACTCCTTGTTCATGGTTAGGAAACATAACCATCTTTGATTAACAAGCTAGTCAAGTAGAGGCATACTAGTGACACTCTGTTTGTCTATATATTCACACATGTATTATGCTTCCGGTTAATACAATTCTAGCATGAATAATAAACATTTATCATGATATAAGGAAATAAATAATAACTTTATTATTGCCTCTAGGGCATATTTCCTTCACCAAGGACTTATTCAAGAAGTTCAATATGCAAGAATGCAAAGGTATGAGTACACCCATGCCTACTAGTGGACTTCTTGAATTGACTAAAGATGGTGAACCCATTGATCAAAAGGTTTACCGCTCTATGATTGGTTCATTATTATATCTATGTGCCTCTTGTCCTGATATTATGCTAAGTGTGTGCAGGTGTGCACGACATCAAGCGGCCCCCAAAGAATGTCATCTTAAGGCTGTGAAAAGGATAGTAAGATACTTAATACATACACCAAATTTTGGCATTTGGTATCCTAAGAGGTCTTCTTTTGATCTTGTTGGCTACTCCGACTCGGACTATGTCGGTGACAAGGTTGATAGAGAGTCCACTTCGGGTACTTGTCAATTTCTTGGTAGATCTCTTGTGTCTTCGTCCTCCAAGAAACAAAAATCGGTATCCTTATCCACCGCCGAAGCGGAATACATTGCCGCTGGTTCATGTTGTGCTCAATTACTTTGGATGACCCAAACTCTTAAAGATTATGGGATATATGTGAAACATGTTCCATTGCTTTGTGACAACAAAAGAGCTATTAAGATTGCTCACAATCCCGTGCAACATTCTCGAACTAAACATATTGAAGTTTGTCATAATTTCGTTCGAGATCATGTTGCTAAGGGCGATATCAACCTAAGCATGTTCGTACTGACAAGCAATTGGTGGATATATTCACTAAACCACTTGATGATAAAGTGTTTTGCGGGTTGGGAGGTGAATTGAACATCATTGATGCTTCAAACTTGGAGTAGGAACTCCATTTGGACACATGCAAGACATGAGCTTATGACTAATTCTTGATATTTCTCTTATGATGATAATCACATATCTTGGATACATTTGCACCCTTGCATGTTATCTAACCCTTGTAGATACTTGGATGGATCTAAATCTATGAGATTGCAACTCACTCACATCTTGAGCAATCTCTACATCACCAAGTCTCTACATTTTGGTGGTTGAAGACAAGGAAGCATGAAACCCTTCAAATATATCCTTTGACAAATTCCTATATCAAATTTCATGATTGTCATTTTGGATGCACAAGTGTTATTCCTTGCAAAACTTCTTCATGTAGGTAGATGAACTTCAATTACAAGTGGTGCTCCCAATGAACTACATACACATTGAGCATCCCACACAAGTTCAACTACGTGATCAAGACCAACACCACCACCCAAGGTATGTTATTCCATCTTAGAGAAGCTTTACCCCAAGTCATGGGTCAAAGCAGCTCAACAAGATGTGAATACATCAAAATGCTTAAACGAAAAATGGCAACCCCATTTTGAGCTTAAACGACGAGTATGACCTATGATCAAGTGTCCTCACTTAACTCCTAAGTCAATATACTCTAACATAGGTAACTTTGCTGCCGACCAATTCTAGATGAAGTTCTCTGTTGTTTCTTTGTGCCCTTGCATTTGTCTCATGCATATTTGTTACCCTTTTAAAAAAACTTCATCTAGATTTCTTTTCTCTGTTACTTTCTGCATGCAATTCATTGCAAATCCTTCAGTTAATTTGTAACGCCCCGGATCCGATGCGCCAGGTGTCCGCCAGTTATTCGCCGTCGTTGCCATGTCATTTGCTTGCGTGTTGCACTTTGCCATGTCATCATCTGCATTTCATATCATGTCATCATGCGCATTTCATTTTGCATACATGTTCGTCTCATGCATCCGAGCATTTTCCCCGTTGTCCGTTTTGCAATCCGGCACTCCTATGTCCTCCGGCGTCCCCTTCTTCTCTCTCCTGTGGCGGGTATTAAACATTCTCGGAATGGCCGAGGTTTGCCAGCGGCCTTGGTATAGCACCGATGAACCGCTGTCAAGTTTCGTGCCATTTGGAGGTCGTTTGATACTCCAACGGTTAACCGGGTAACCGCAAAGCCCTCTTTGAGTTGCAGCCCAACACCCCTTCCAAAGTGGCCCAAAGCCCAGCAAACTCCCCTCCATGCTCTCAGTCGTTCGATCACGATCGCGTGGCCGAAAACCGCTCCTCATTTGGACTCTCCTAACTCCCTATGCCTTTATAAACGTCCTCACCTTCCATTTTCGCGGACGAAACCCTAGCCCCGCTCCCCTCGCGCGCCGGACATGTCCAACCCCGCCGGACATGTCCAGCCTCCACGTCGCCCGGGCCAATCCCGGGGCGACACGTCACCTCCACCGCCGCCCTCGTCCAACTGCGCGCTGCCACGTGGGCGTCGCCGCCTCCACCGCCCGCCCGGCCCTTGAGGCCGGCTGGCCAGCCCGGCTGACCGCGCCGCCACACCATCCCGCGCCTCGCCGGCGTTTGCCTCCGGCCGCCGCCCGCCGGTGCCTTCGCCGCCCGCCGCCCAGCGCCGCCGACGCTGCCCGCCCGCCGCTCGATCCTGGCGGCCAGCGCCGCCCGCCGCCTCCTCCCGCCGCCAAGCACCGCGCCGTCGGCCAGCCGCCGCGTCCGCCTCGCCGGAGGCGAGCTCCGGCCGCGCTCCTCCGCCCGCCCCGTCGTCCCTCGCCCCGGCCTCCTCCAGATCCGGCACCCCCGCGTTGACCCCGGCCGGATCCGGCCGTCTCCATCATCTCCGGCCTCCCTCCGGCCGCTTTCCGGCGAGATTTCCGGCGTGCTTCAAAAACCGTGCTACCCTAAGGTTGTCCCCGAAATTGCCTAAGTCCCAGGATTTTTATATTAACATGCCATATTCATTGCATCACATCTCTGCATCCGTAGCTCCGTTTCATGCGTATAATATGTCAAATTGTTCGCCTCGACGAGTAGATCATTTCATTCCATTGCATCATTTTAATTTGAGCTCATCTTGATGCCCGAAATCTGTTGGAAGAGTGCATGTTGATGTTAATCTGCTGAAACTGTTATAACTTGCTCTTTTATCATTTTTGTCATGATTGATGTGTGCATCCTATGAGGTTGATGTCTAAATGAATGTTGATCTATGCCATGCCATCTTTCCAGGGGTGTCAACCATGTATTTTTGTGAGTTGTGTGCTGAGTGTATCAAGCTTGCTAAGTAGGGCACTTGCTGTTGCTGTTTTGCTAGGCAGATTCTATAATATTTTGTTGTTGTGTTAACATGCTTCTACTAATCATTCTATGCATAATCTGGAGATGCTCTATAAACATGTTTTGATCTACATGTCATGCTCTATCCATTCATGCCCTTGGTTGCAATTATAGCCTGCTGGAACATGTTCATATCTTGCTCTAAAGTTGCTTGAAAATGTTGCTGTCAGCCTGTTAACATTAAGTTCACTTGTTCCCATGTGTTGTCCTAGTGATCCATGCACCCTATGAACTTGCTCTTGCCATGCTTAGCTTCATAAACATGCCTTCTTACTGTTGGTTGCCTTGCCATGCCATGTATTGCTCTGTGGTGAGTGATTCAAGCTCACGAACATGCCTACTTATTGTTGTTCCTGCCATGTTATGAATCTGTAATATAACTTGCCATGTTTACATGGGTGCCATCATATTTTCTGTGCCTTTTTGGCTTATGGTCAGTAAGGGACTATTGATCTATGCTATTAGTAGATTCATGCCATGCCTTTGTTTGCCATGTTAAGTTCCTGTAACATGTTGTTTGATAGCTCTAAACATTGCAACCTGGATGTTATTTTTGCTAAAGTCTGAAATGTTATTATTTGCAATCTTTCCATGTGTTTTGGAGCATGTTCTAGTTGTTTCTGGAGATAGCTCAGTGTTCATGTTTTGTTATGCTTTACGTGTACTTCATGCCCATGCCTTTTGTTATTATGTTGGGGTGCTGTAATATGTTGTTTTGATGCTTGTAAGATGCCTAGTTCTTTGTTATGGATGATTGTTGCTATGACTTGTATGGTGCGCATGTGTTGCACCGTTGCTCCGTTTTGAGTGTGCTCTATATGAAACTTGCTTGTTTTTGCATGTAGCTTCATATTACCATGTTGCATCCTTGTTTTGGTGTGTTTGCTTGATGTTTGGGTGCATTTTGCATCAATGCCATGTTTAACTTGTTTTGCTCATATCTTCTAGGCCGTAGCTCCGAATCTAATGAACTTTATATGTAACTTGACTAGAATTTCGTGTAAATCCTCGTGATGCTCTTTAACTTGCTGTCTAACAACTTGAACATAAGGTTTATTCAGTTCTGGACCCATTTCGAAATATGCATATGAGGACTTACCGGAATTGTTATATGGTGTTCCTGGCCTCATTTAAACTTGCCTTGATGTGTTGTTCTTGTTTGCATCATCTCTTGCCATGAGTAGCTTCATGTAGCTTGGTCATGCATCATGCTTGTTGTGCATCATGCCTTGTCCATGTGTGGTGTGTTTACCATGTTGTGTGCTTCTTCTCGATAGTTCCCGTTTCGTTGCGATCGTGAGGATTCGTTTGTCTACGGTTGGTTCGGCTTCTTCCGTTCGTCTTCTTCATGGACTCGTTCTTCTTCCTTGCGGGATTTCAGGCAAGATGACCGCTACCCTGGATCTCACTACTATCATTGCTATGCTAGTTGCTTCGTTCTATCGCTATCTTTGCGCCTATCACCGTTTATCAAGCCATCCCATATTGCCATGAACCTCTAATCCTTTGACACCTTTCCTATGCAAACCACTTGTTTGGCTATGTTACCGCTTTTGCTCAGCCCTCTTATAGCGTTGCTAGTTGCGGTGAAGTTGAAGATTTCTCCATGGTGGACGAGATTTTGTTAGGATATCACAATATCTCTTATATTATTAATGCATCTATATATTTGGTAAAGGGTGGAAGGCTCGGCCTTATGCACGGTGTTTTGTTCCACTCTTGCCGCCCTAGTTTCCGTCATACCGTGTTATGTTCCCGGATTTTGCGTTCCTAACGCGGTCGGGTGATTTATGGGACCCCGACGATTCGCTTTGAATAAAACTTGTCCAAAGAAGGCCCAACATTGACTTTTACCATTTGCCTCACCACCACCTACTTTTCCCTTGGGAGTCGCTCTCTCGAGGTCATCTTTATTATAGCCCCGGGCGATGCTTGTCTAAGCGTTGGTCCAAACTAGAGCACCGTCTGGGACCATCCCTTAGCAACTTGGGTTACGTCGGTACAGACGCTTAGCTTATCCGTGTTGCCACGAGAACGAGATATGTGCAGCTCCTATCGGGATTGTCGAGCATCGGCGGCTTTGCTGGTCTTGTTTTACCATTGTCGAAATGTCTTGATGTACCGGATACCGAGTCGATCGGAGTGTCTCGGTGAAGGTCTATTCCTTCGATGATCGCGAGAGCTTGTCATGGGCTAAGTTCGGACACCCTGCAGGTTTAAACTTTCGAGAGCCGCCCATGCGGTTATGTGGCAGATGGGAATTTGTTAATGTCCAGTTGTAGATAACTTGACACCAGATCCGAATTAAAACGCATCAACCGCGTGTGTAGCCGTGATGGTCTCTTCTCGGCGGAGTCCGGGAAGTGAACACAGTTTCTGTGTTATGTTTGAAGTAAGTAGGTGTTCAAGATCACCTCTTGATCATTGCTAGCTTCACGACCATTCCGCTTGTTCTCTTCTCGCTCTTATTTGCGTATGTTAGCCACCATATCATGCTTAGTCGCTGCCGCAACCTCACCACTTTACCCCCTTCCTTTCCCATTAAGCTTTGCTAGTCTTGATACCCATGGTAATGGGATTGCTGAGTCCTCGTGGCTCATCAGATACTTCCAAAACCAGTTTGCAGGTGCCTATGTTACCGAGCAGGTGACACAACCAAGCTCAAGGAGGAGCTCGATGGAGATCTTGCCCTTTGTGTTGTTTCGTTCTAGTTGATCAGTAGTGGAGCCCGGTTGGGGTCGATCGGGGACCTTTATCGCATTTGGGGTTCTTCTTTTATTTTGGTTCCGTAGTCGGACCTTGATTGTATCCGGATGATGTAATGCTTTATTCATGTATTTGTGTGAAGTGGCGATTGTAAGCCAACTATGTATCTCTTTCCTTATGTATTACATGGGTTGTGTGAAGATTACCTCACTTGCGACATTGCTTTCAATGCGGTTATGCCTCTAAGTCGTGCTTCACACGTGGGAGATATAGCCGCATCGAGGTGTTACAAGTTGGTAATCGAGCCATCCCGACCTTAGGAGCCCCACCGCTTGATCATTTTTAGCGGCGAATTGTGTCTAGAAAAATGTTTTGAGTCATTTAGGATTATATATATCCGAGAGTTAGAATTCTTTTACTCCTCGGTCCTTCGCCGCTCTGGTGAGGTCTCCCGACGTAGAGTTTTGACTCTTCTCTTCTCAAATTTCACTAAAAAAAGTTTTAGGATCACGCGGTATCTTGGAATCGTTCGATGGTTTTATGATGAGAACATTGTCTTGGTGCCTCCTGTCGGGGTTTAGTGGAAGTGTCCCGGGAGTTGAGCTCGAGGTGTTGTCGTCATAATTTTATCGTTGCGATTCGGAATACACGAGTTTAATACGCCGACATCGAAAATCTCTTTTATGCGCTTGTTGGTGAGATAACCCGATAACCCGATGCGGAGGTGAGTACGGGAGTATTGCCATGACTCGTATAACGGATGCTTTTGAAGGTTGAGGTACACGATTTCGAAGGTTTCTTGGTTATGTGTTGACGGATGGATACTGACTTGGATGTAGGTATTGTTAGTTTGGGTGAGATATATTGCTTCCCTTGTATCCCCAACACCAGATTGCATAACCAGAAAGTTTCGGGAGTTTTATAGGTGGGAATTCAAGTAGCTCCTAGAATATCTTTCGACAGATGCATGATATGGGATTGGGTAAATCTCTATCATATATTTGTTCCGGCTTATTCTGCAAGCCAATCCTTTGTTTTGTTTTATTTATGGTATTTGAGTTGCTTCAAAGTCAAATGTTGAATCCATACCTTTTCCTAAACGGTGTTCTCATATTGCTATGTGAATACTAATCCTTTTGATCATTGAGGTTGTCATGTTAATCTTTTTCCAACTGGTGCGCTTCTCTTCGAGATGATCCCATCATTCTCCCCATCTGCAAGATCAATTCTAAGTTTTCTCAACGGTGTTTGTTTTGTTCATCCCAAGTTGTCTTTGTTTTCCCCACCCTCCCACCCCTTTTCTTCAAGGACTTAGATTTCTTAATCATGTATCCTTTTATTTGTGGGAAGTATCTTCATTCTTTTCTTTCAATGTTCTTATCCGGTGATTTCCCATGAAGATGCTCAACAGTTTCAAGTTCGTCATCCTTCATTGTTGTTTCTTCTCCGGTGGATCCAATTCAAGCTTTCGATATTCGTCATGTTCTTTTCCTCGTTCCTAATGCTTTCTCATGCCGATGCACCTCTTAATCATTCACCTCTCGCTTTTCATTTGTTCTGGAGTGCTGAAGATATCTCACAAGACTTGTGTTTCCATTCTCAATCCGTTCAAGCTATTTGGAGATTGTTATCTCATTCAAGCCATTTAATTCAACCGGTGCAACCTCTCTTTAAAATAGTTCAACGGTGTTTTTCTTTTGAGTGGGCCCTAATCCTAAGGTATTTTCCCAGGATCTTACCTGACTCTTCTATTTTCCCAGAGCTATCCTAAATTCTTCTCCAAGTGTGACGTAAGAATGAATTTTCATCAGTCACATGCCTTCTCCAAGGTCTTTCAAATTATGTTTCATTGTTCGCTCAACAACCTTGTTTTTTTTCATTCTCCCGGAGTATCTCAACAATTAATGGTGGTTCTCATCTTCATTCTCAACATGTGAAGACTGAAGAAGGATTTCTCTTGAATCTTGCTCTATTCTCTTCAAGATTTATGGTGCTAGCTTGTTGCCATCCTCTCATAATTATTTTCGATTGTGAGAATCTTTTTCACCCATCAGGAGATATTCAAGAGTCTTCTCAGTTTGTCATCCGGAGGCCATCAATTCAGGTTTATTCATTCTCAGTTGTCAGTTATCATTCTCCTATCTTGCCGGTGCATCAATTGAATATCCTCTAATCAGTTCTTGATCTCTTTGTTCTCATGTATCTAGTTTGTCTCAAGCACCTTCGTTCATTTGCTAATTCTTACCGGTGATGCACCCCTACTTCGATAATTTTCAATTCTTACGGTGGTTCTTTCAAGATCTCTCTTCCTTGTTCATCATATCAATTCATTTGTTGTTCCAATCATGCCGGTGGTTCGTTGAAGACCTTCTCAAGTTTTGATATATCTCTTTTAATCATTTATACGGGAATAAGTAGTATGCCAAATCCGTTGATTGTCATCAATTTAATTGGTGAAGGATAAGCATAACATAATTCTTATTCTTGTTCATCCAAGTGATTAATTCCTTATTCCGGAGGTTCATCAAAAATTCTTGGTTTCGATTGCTCATCCTTCTTTTTCGGAGTTCCAAGTCCTCTTGGTTATATAATCGCGAAGCTCCATCTAAATCATTGCAAGGCTTCACCTTGTGTTTTCAACTTCTCTTTCTTTTCATCATCCTTCTATTACCGGAGTTCCTCATGGAGGCTCTACATGGTGGTTCATCAAGGATTCTTTTCATTCTTCAATTGTTCTTCAAGATTTCTCTTGAAGTTATGATCCGCCAAGCTATACTCTAAAATAAACATGATGCTCAACACATGTTTTGTTTTGAGGCATTCAAGTATTCTTTGTCTTGCATTCCGAAGTGCAATTCCTTCTATCTTATCTTTTGAGATGGTGTTATGTCACTCTTGACAATTTCCTTCATGTTTCACGATTCACATGTTGTCAAGAACGAGGTATACTAAATCCATCAATCTCTTCGTTGGAGTTAGCTTGGTAAAGATTTCACCAAAAGCCTTCGCTAAGGAATGTTGCTATTATGGTGTTTATCAATGATCCAAGTTTTCTCCTATCCTCTCGGCGAAAGCAGTTTTGCATCTCTTTGGTGCTCTCAATATAATCAATGGTTTCCATTAGTGTCCGGTTGTCACCTCATAGTCTCGAGATGTTTTCCATAAGACCACAACAAGCTTGTGCGTCTCGTTGTTGATTTTGCAACAACCCCGTTCGATTCTTCTTGGCAAGGATGCTTTCCAAGTTCACTTGTGGCAAAAGTTGTCATTTTCTTCTCCGTCCCTTTATCCCAACGATCTAACTTCTATTCTTTCGTTACGGAGGCATTGTGATGTTGTGCTCTTCACCCATCACCTCGTTTTTTTGAGGATCATGTTCTTTTCTTGCTTATCCATTTAACCAGAGTGTTGTATCATCTCCTCAATATCTTTTCATCTCATCAAGTTTTCTTCTCTTTTCTACCGGAGTGCTGCCCGAATTCTTCCCCTCTCATCTTGTTTTAACCGGAGTGGTTTCAAATTCTATCTTGTCCATCAAACTCTTGATTCATGTCTTTGCAACCTTCAAGTTCTCGTAATACTCCTTGTTCATCTTTTCTAACGGATTGTTTGCAATCCCGTTCATATCTGTTGTACTCTTTCTTTTAAATTGCTCAACCTCTCAAGGTTCATGGTTTCACTCGTAAATCAAAGAAGCAACTTAGTTTTAACTCTTCTCTTCCTCTTCCATTTTCCCTCCGGTGCCATCCTAGATCTCGGGACGAGATCCTCTCGTAGTGGTGGAGTGTTGTAACGCCCTGGATCCAATGCGCCAGGTGTCCGCCAGTTATTCGCCGTCGTTGCCATGTCATTTGCTTGCGTGTTGCACTTTGCCATGTCATCATCTGCATTTCATATCATGTCATCATGCGCATTTCATTTTGCATACATGTTCGTCTCATGCATCCGAGCATTTTCCCCGTTATCCGTTTTGCAATCCGGCACTCCTATGTCCTCCAGCGTCCCCTTCTTCTCTCCTGTTGTGAGCAGGTATTAAACGTTCTCGGAATGGCCCGAGGTTTGCCAAGCGGCCTTGGTATAGCGACGGTAGACCGCCTGTCAAGTTTCGTGCCATTTGGAGGTCGTTTGATACTCCAACGGTTAACCGGGTAACCGCAAAGCCCTCTTTGAGTTGCAGCTCAACACCCCTTCCAAAGTGGCCCAAAGCCCAGCAAACTCCCCTCCATGCTCTCGGTCGTTCGATCACGATCGCGTGGCCAAAAACCGCTCCTCATTTGGACTCTCCTAGCTCCCTATGCCTAACGTCCTCCCCTTCCATTTTCGCGGACGAAACCCTAGCCCGCTCCTCATACGCCGGGACATGTCCAACCCCGCCGGACATGTCCAACCTCCACGCCGGGCCAATCCCGGCGACACGTCACCTCCCGCCGCCCTCGTCCAATCTGCGGCTGCCACGTGGCGTCGCCACCTCCCCGCCCGGCCAGGCCAGAGCCTGGCTGCTGCCCCCGGCTGGCAGCCCAGCTGCCATCCTGCGCCTCGCCCGGCGTTTGCCTCCGCCGCCGCCCATCCAGCGCCTCCGCGGCCGGGCCGCCCGGCGCGCCCGCGCCCTGCGCCGCCGCTCCGCCGGCGGCGGCGCCGCCGCCGCCTCCTCCCGCCGCCCGGGCACCGCGCCGTCCTAGCCCGACCGCCGCCCGTCACGCCTCGCCGGAGGCGAGCTCCGGCCGCGCAGCTCTCCGCCCGCCCGTCGTCCCCGCCCGGCCTCCTCGAGATCCGCGCCCCGCGTTGACCCGCCGGATCCGGCCGTCTCCATCATCTCCGGCCTCCCTCGGCCGCTTTCGGCGAGATCTCCGGCGTGCTTCAAAACCGCTACCCTAAGGTTGTCCCGAAATTGCCTAAGTCCTGAGATTTTTATATTAACATGCCATATTCATTGCATCACATCTCTGCATCCGTAGCTCCGTTTAGTGCGTATAATATGTCAAATTGTTACGCCTCGGCAGTAGATCATTTCATTCCATTGCATCATTTTTTGAGCTCATCTTGATGCGAAATGTTGTTGGAAGAGTGCATGTTGATGTTAATCTGCTTTGGCTATTATAACTTGCTCTTTTATCATTTTGTCATGATTGATGTGTGCATCCTATGAGGTTGATGTCTAAATGAATGTTGATCTATGCCATGCCATCTTTCCAGGGGTGTCAACCATGTATTTTTGTGAGTTGTGTGCAGAGTGTATCAAGCTTGCTAAGTAGGGCACTTGTTGTTGCTGTTTTGCTAGGCAGATTCTGTAATATTTTGTTGCTATGTTAACATGCTTCTACTAATCATTCTATGCATAATCTGGAGATGCTCTATAAACATGTTTTGATCTACATGTCATGCTCTATCCATTCATGCCCTTGGTTGCAATTATAGCCTGCTGGAACATGTTCATATCTTGCTCTAAATTTGCTTGAAAATGTTGCTGTGAGCCTGTTAACATTAAGTTCACTTGTTCCCATGTGTTTTCCTAGTGATCCATGCACCCTATGAACTTGCTCTTGCCATGCTTAGCTTCATAAACATGCCTTCTTACTGTTGGTTGCCTTGCCATGCCATGTATTGCTCTGTGGTGAGTGATTCAAGCTCACGAACATGCCTACTTATTGTTGTTCCTACCATGTTATGAATCTGTAATATAACTTGCCATGTTTACAAGGGTGTCATCATATTTTCTGTGCCTTTTTGGCTTATGGTCAGTAAGGGACTATTGATCTATGCTATTAGTAGATTCATGTCATGCCTTTGTTTGCCATGTTAAGTTCCTGTAACATGTTGTTTGATAGCTCTAAACATTGCAACCTGATGTTATTTCTGCTAAAGTCTGAAACTGTTATTATTTGCAATCTTTCCATGTGTTTTGGAGCATGTTCTAGTTGTTTCTGGAGATAGCTCAGTGTTCATGTTTTGTTATGCTTTACGTGTACTTCATGCCCATGCCTTTTGTTATTATGTTGGGGTGCTGTAACATGTTGTTTTGATGCTTGTAAGATGCCTAGTTGTTGTTATGGACAGATTGTTGCTATGACTTGTATAGTGCGCATGGGTTGCACCGTTGCTCCGTTTTGAGTGTGCTCTATATGAAACTTGCTTGTTTTTGCATGTAGCTTCATATTACCATGTTGCATCCTTGTTTTGGTGTGTTTGCTTGATGTTTGGGTGCATTTTGCATCAATGCCATGTTTAACTTGTTTTGCTCATATCTTCTAGGCCGTAGCTCCGAATCTAATGAACTTTATATGTAACTTGACTAGAATTTCGTGTAGATCCTCGTGATGCTCTTTAACTTTCTGTTTAACAACTTGAACATAAGGTTTATTCAGTTCTGGACCCATTTCGAAATATGCATATGAGGACTTACCGGAATTGTTATATGGTGTTCCCAGCCTCATTTAAACTTGCCTTGATGTGTTGTTCTTGTTTGCATCATATCTTGCCATGAGTAGCTTCATGTAGCTTGGTCATGCATCATGCTTGTTGTGCATCATGCCTTGTCCATGTGTGGTGTGTTTACCATGTTGTGTGCTTCTTCTCGATAGTTCCCGTTTCGTTGCGATCGTGAGGATTCGTTCGTCTACGGTTGGTTCGGCTTCTTCCGTTCGTCTTCTTCATGGACTCGTTCTTCTTCCTTGCGGGATTTCAGGCAAGATGACCGCTACCCTGGATCTCACTACTATCATTGCTATGCTAGTTGCTTCGTTCTATCGCTATGCTGCGCTGCCTATCACCTGTTTATCAAGCCATCCCATATTGCCATGAACCTCCAATCCTTTGACACCTTTCCTATGCAAACCACTGTTTGGCTATGTACCCGCTTTTGCTCAGCCCCTCTAATAGCGTTGCTAGTTGCAGGTGAAGTTGAAGATTTCTCCATGGTGGATAGGATTTTGTTGGGATATCACAATATCTCTTATATTATTAATGCATCTATATATTTGGTAAAGGGTGGAAGGCTCGGCCTTATGCCTGGTGTTTTGTTCCACTCTTGCCGCCCTAGTTTCCGTCATACCAGTGTTATGTTCCCGGATTTTGCGTTCCTAACACGGTCGGGTGATTTATGGGACCCCCGACAGTTCACTTTGAATAAAACTTGTCCACAGCAAGGCCCAACATTGACTTTTACCATTTGCCTCACCACCACCTACTTTTCCCTTGGGAGTCGCTCTCTCGAGGGTCATCTTTATTATAGCCCCCCCAGGCCAGTGCTTGTCTAAGCGTTGGTCCAAACTAGAGCACCGTGCGGGACCATCCCTTGGCAACTTGGGTTACGTTGGTACCTGTACGCTTAGCTTATCCGGTGTTGCCCTGAGAACGAGATATGTGCAGCTCCTATCGGTATTATCGGCGCATCGGGCGGCTTTGCTGGTCTTGTTTTACCATTGTCGAAATGTCTTGATGTACCGGGATACTGAGTCTGATCGGAGTGTCTCGGGTGAAGGTCTATTCCTTCGATGATCACGAGAGCTTGTCATGGGCTAAGTTGGGACACCCCTGCAGGGTTTAAACTTTCGAGAGCCGCTACCGTGGTTATGTGGCAGATGGGAATTTGTTAATGTCGGTTGTAGATAACTTGACACCAGATCCGAATTAAAACGCATCAACGTGTGTAGCCGTGATGGTCTCTTCTCGGCGGTCCGGAAGTGAACACGGTTTACGTGTTATGTTTGGCGTAAGTAGGTGTTCGGATCACCTCTTGATCATTGCTAGCTTCACGACCGTTCCGCTTGTTCTCTTCTTGCTCTTATTTGCGTATGTTAGCCACCATATCATGCTTAGTCGCTGCCGCAACCTCACCACTTTACCCCTTCCTTTCCCACTAAGCTTTGCTAGTCTTGATACCCATGGTAATGGGATTGCTTTGTCCTCGTGGCTCATCGGATACTTCAAAACCAGTTTGCGGTGCCTATGTTACCGAAAGTGGCGCAACCAAGCTCAAGGAGGAGCTCGATGGAGATCTTGCCCTTTGTGTTGTTTCGTTCTAGTTGATCAGTAGTGGAGCCCAGTTGGGGTCGATCGGGGACCTTTTGTCGCATTTGGGGTTCTTCTTTTATTTTGGTTCCGTAGTCGGACCTTGATTGTATCCGGATGATGTAATGCTTTATTCATGTATTTGTGTGAAGTGGCGATTGTAAGCCAAGTATGTATCTCTTTCCCTTATGTGTTACATGGGTTGTGTGAAGATTACCTCACTTGCGACATTGCTTTCAATGCGGTTATGCCTCTAAGTCGTGCTTCGACACGTGGGAGATATAGCCGTATCAAGGGCGTTACATAATTCCTTGCAAATCGTTGTGAGATCTTATTCGCCTAGTGAGCTGAGGTGACAAGTGCTTTTTCTCTGTACTGAACTCGGACACACCAACTTGCCTCTTTCAGTCAAACCGAAACTTTTCGGTGCCACCGAAGGAAACAACTCCGTGTAGCTGATCTCAATGCTGAGAAAACAGTTTGTCATTTGCACCCTGCACATTTTGTTCTAGCTCCACTCGATGATTCTTATCCTCTACCAGCACCCTATTTTTCCCTGCTACTTTGCCATGTGACTCAAGGACCAATCCTATTGTGACTCACACTCCAGAAGACCCTTCTAGGAAATTGGTGTCAAAGGGGGAGAGAGAGTTCACATCAAAGCTTAATCATATCAAAAGGAGGAAAGAGAGATAAATAATCACATCAAAGAGAGACCCCTGTTGCTTGGTATTCAAAGAGGAGAGAAGTCACATGTCTTTAGAGGGGAAAGACATGTTCATGTTGTTTGTGTGTTTGCTTTGCTCTGATTTTCTATTCCCTATCTTCTCCCAATATCCATATAAGATTCAGGGGGAGCAAGACATCCAAGGGAAGGAAATCTTCGAATTCATTGCATATCTTTACTTTTGGGGACATGTCTACACTCAAATAGAGTACCTAGTACTCACTCTATACATGTCATCCCAATCTTGGTACTCTTGTGGTTTGCTGCTCTTGCTCTATTTAGTAGATGTTTCTGTGTTGTCTAACCTAGTTTACTCAGGTTCATCTGTTCCAAAGCTAGCTCAAGACCACAAGGTAAGTATATGCATCACACTCATGTGCATGAGGATCTCTTGCTGATGTACATATTGTTTGCAAGAAGGACTCATGAGCATGAAGGTACATTTCCTATATTCACACCATTTGCTCTGATGCATATAGCCAAGATACATGTAACTTATTGCTTACTCTGTCATGATTATGCACTCGCATGCTCTTATGTTCCATATTTACATGATTGCATACATGTTAGGGGGAGCCTATGCATGTTACATGTCTTTCCAAAGCTTTATTTTCCTTTCTCTATATCTTTATCTAAAGCTTTGATGTACGTTGTCATCAATTACCAAAAAGGGGGAGATTGAAAGCACAAGTGCTCCCTGGGTGATTTTGGTAATTAATGTCAACATATCTCTTGTTGGACTAATACTTTTATTTAGTGTATTTCAGATAAGTCCAACAATGGAGTGGCATGGACAAGAGGATGTGGAACCCCTTCAAGATGCTAAGGAAAAAGGATGCTCAAGCCCTCAAAGCTCAGGACTCCACATTTTATATTTTCAGTGATCCAAGATCACATTGAGTCCATAGGAAAGCCAATACTATTAAAAGGGGATGATGTGTTGCTTAATGGCTTGCTTGCTCAAAGTGCTTAGTGATAAGCTCCAAAGCCCTCGGCTACTTTCTCATATCCACATATGTCCCAAACCAAAAGTCAAACTCGGCCCCACCAATTTGACCTATCCGGCGCCACCGAGTTCATTTGACATAGCCATTGCCAGAAACCCTAATCAATCTGGTCTCACCGATGGGTCTCGGTCTCACCGAGATGGTCTTGCAAACTCCCTGTTGCCTATTGCAATATTTTCGGTCTCACCGAGGAGATGTAATCGGTCCCACCGAGTTTGCTTGACCAACTCTCTGTTTTGCTTATTACCAAATCGGTCCCACCGAGTATGTGTAATCGGTCAAACCGAGATGAGGTTTTACCCTAACCCTTGCACATCGGTCCCACCGAGTTGATCATATCGGTCCCACCGAAATGCCTAATGGTCACATTATGAACTAAATTGGTTCAATCGAGTTTTTTGATTCAGTCCCACCGAGTTTGGTAAATTGTGTGTAACGGTTAGATTTTGTATGGAGGCTATATATACCCCTCCACCCTCTCCTCATTTGTGAGGGAAGCCATCAGAACATGCCTACACTTCCAGCATTTATTTTCTGAGAGAGAACCACCTACTCATGTGTTGAGGACAAGATATTCCAATCCAACCATATGAATCTTGATCTCTAGCCTTCCCCAAGTTGCTTTCAACTCAAATCATGTTTCCACCAAATCCAATCCTATGAGAGAGAGTTGAGTGTTGGGGAGACTATCATTTGAAGCACAAGAGCAAGGAGTTCATCAACAACACACCATCTATTACCTTTTGGAGAGTGGTGTCTCCTAGATTGGTTAGGTGTCACTTGGGAGCCTCCGTCAAGATTGTGGAGTTGAACCAAGGAGTTTGTACGGGCAAGGAGATCGCCTACTTCGTGAAGATCTACCCTAGTGAGGCAAGTCCTTCGTGGGCGATGGCCATGGTGGGATAAACATGGTTGCTTATTCGTGGACCCTTCGTGGGTGGAGCCCTTCGTGGACTCGCGCAACCGTTACCCTTCGTGGGTTGAAGTCTCCATCAACGTGGATGTACGATAGCACCACCTATCGGAACCACACCAAAAATCTCCGTGTCTCCAATTGTGTTTGCACACTCCAATCCCATCCCTTTACTTTCTTGCAAGTTGCATGCTTTACTTTCCGCTGCTCATATACTCTTTGCATGCTTTCTTGATATGTATTGTGAATGCTTAAATTTGTGCTTAAACTCAACCTCAACTTGAAAACCCTAAAATCTGCCAACTTTGTGTGTTGAGGGTCTATTCACCCCCCCCCCCTCTAGACACCTCTTCTCGATCCTTTCAGCTGCCACTTTCTTCTTATCGACCCAGTCTCATGCTCTGAGCTGCTTTTGGTCGTCCTGGGCCGTGGTTGAGTTATTTCAATAATGTCCAAGATCTGAGTTGTAAAGACCGTTTTGGTGGCTACTGATTTATTTGCCGATTTCTTGCAAGGGTTCGGATGATCATTTTCCTACGGTCAGAACTTGAGAGGTGATGAACCTGCCATTTAACGGGTTCCATGTCCGAAGATGAGCATAATGGTATGCCTGCCAGAATATTGCACCCGATAAAACCTATGGTCACGCAGAGAAACAATATGACCCCGCTCCGTTCCGCAAAGGATCCGGATCAAGAAAACAGTAATGGAGGAGCAAGACTGATGATTGTTGCATGAACCACATGGTGCAGATACCCCGGACAGTCTGAGTCAGTGAACAGATCACCATCAATATTCACCTGTGAGTTCTACTCAATTTTGGTAAGGGACCCATGTCGAGACAACCCGCTTAGTTATTAGTATATGCTCAGATTGGTCAGTATCGAATATCTGGGTCTGGCAAGTCCGACCAAAGGTCACCTCAATAGCTTAACCTCAGTGACCATGGTGAAGCATCGCACAACCTACTATCCACATGGATACCCTGACAGGATGAGCAATCAGAATGTTGAATTACAGTCTCGAAGCATGTGCCCTGACTTACGTGAATCATGGATAGCCTGTCATGGGCAAAATTCATCTGTCAGAACCACCGTCAGTCAAGTCTGAGGATATTATCATATAAGGTCATACCCCTTCATGTTGGCCATGACAAGCCATAGTCGCACATTTGGTATAGATATGATACTCCAGACAGTGGAACCAGTCAGGACGATTCAGAAATTCCTATGATATGTCAGAATCTGTCAGGAAACATTTATGCCTCAATTCACTGTTTGGAACCCGAAGGACCTGCATTTAGTGGAGAAACCCAACGCAAGGCGTCAAAGCTTGGGTGTGCATTAGAACAATATGGTCACCACTGCATGGAAGGTTATCAGTGCAGACACAAGAATCAGGGATCACTCTCAGATTTGTGAGACGGTCATATATTGCAGTCATGATAATCTATCACAGTCAACTAAGTCAGCGGATATAAAAAGAATTGGAGCCAGTATAAGCATGAACATATGAGGTAAGTATGTCAGATACGGTGAAGCAGACCACCCCATATCAAGGCAGTCAGTCAGATCCAATTCAGTGGGAATATTGTATGAGAATGAGTAAAAGAAACCCGAGTTGGAAACGGTTTCTTCAAGTCAGAAAAATTATATATCCCTGAGCAACCAAATCTCGAGGACGAGATTTCTTTAAGGGGGGAAGGTTCGTAATAGCTTGGATTTTTGCCCTTTTCTTTTTCTGAGGATTTTCTTGGATTTCTGGTTTTAATTTGCTTTTCCGTGGTTGTGTGGTTCTAAAACATGGGAAGATCATGTCTTCCTAGGTTTTGTAGTGGCTTGTCATCCCGAAAACCATCCCTAGCTCATGTCATTTCCATCCTAGCCCAAATCACAATATTCTTTTTATTAGTAATATTCCTTTTTTGATAAAGGAATTATCATATTTGCCCTAGGTTGTGAAGCAACCTTTCTATCACTCCTAAAATCCCCAAATAATTCTCATAAATTTTTTGGGTCATATCTTGCTCAAATATTGTAAAACTTTTCATTACCATGTTCAAAGCTAATCCTCCAATAATTCTTTTCATATTCTGCCCTAAATGGCACTTTGTGAAGCAAGTGCTATTTATCTTTGCCCAATTGACTCCCAACTTCTTGGACACCTTTTCCTATCCAAATCATTGCTCTGTGCCAAAGCTCAACCTCATTTGCCTAGTAATTATTTTTCTATGATTTTACAAAGTTTCTGCCCAGGAAGAAACTTTGTGAAGGAAGTATATTCTAGGCATGTCCAAATGAGAAGAAATTTTGCCAAATCCTTCATTTGGCCAAGTCATCACTCTCCACCCAATTTGAGCTCATGTAACCTTTCTATGTGAGCACAGCTTCAAATCTTGGTTTCTGGTCAGATTTTCAGTTTGTGAAGCAACTATATTTTATACTGCTTCATTTAACCTGCCAATTTACCAGGACATTCTCTTACCCATATAAACTCCCTCCACCAAGTTGTGGCTCAATCCATTTAGCTATTTGTCCTGTGGAATTTTTTCAAGTTTCTGGTCAGAATGAAGCTAGTGCTATTTTAGTTCATCCAAATGGCATGAAACTCCTTGGGCATCTTAATATCTTCAAATCACTGGGCCATAACCATTTTCAGCTCATTTGATGCAACTATGTGAGTGCATCATCCAAATCTCTAAATCTGGCCATTATGGCACTTTCTACAGCAACTACCCTATAAACTTCTCCTAATAAGATGCAAATTGGCAGAGGTGATCATCTTAGTGTGTGATCACACGATGTCAAAGCCCAGCCTCTGCCTCCTTGTGTGTTTGTCCCTCCGCAGCACAAACCCATTGTTGTTCATGTCTTTTTGTTCCTCCTGCCAATCACTTCTTTGACCCTGGACTGAATTATTTTCTCGTTTAGACTAAGGGCAGCAGGGTCTATCTTCCAGACATGATTTGGCCGCTCAGAGTGCAACGTGTGCGCCAGCTCATGCAGTGACCACGGGAGCACCAATCAAATCTTGTGCTCTGGAGTCTTCCTGCCCCTGTTCCCGTTGCCTTCCTCCGTATCTTGACGTCCCACCTTGTCCAAGAGCAAGCCCGTGCTCGACTCAATCACCCTGCGTCACTGCCCCACCCAGAATCACTGCCGTGTGGTCGCCGTCGTCGCGCATGTGCCATGCCCAGCCTCTGACCAGCATTAAAGTTTGGTCGGGAGCTTGCCCGTGAGCTCCAGAAGCCTCCCCTGCGCCTCCCCCGTGCCTATAAAAGGATCCCGACCTCTCCCGCAGCTGCCAAGCCTCTCGTCAAGCTTTCCCGGCCACCAGAGCCCTCGCCCCCCTCTTCTTTTCGCCAGAGTTTGCCTCGGCCGTCGTGGTTCCTCCTTCGTTCCGGCGAGCTTAGCCTCCCTCTCCTCCTCCCGAGTTTTCCATCGCGTTCCCCTCATCTCTGCAGTTCACCCCAACACCTTGCCCCTCGCCGGAGAGCCCCGTGGCCACGTCTCCCAAGTCCGGTCGTCGCCTCCGCCGTTCGGCCACTCCCTCTCCATCCTGACACCACTAGTGCACTCCCCATGCTCCGTAGAATTGCCCCACACCTTCAGCCCTCGCCGGAGTTGCCCGCATCGCCGTAACCACCACCGCCCGCCGCCTCCTGTCTTCTCTGTCGCCGCACCTTACCGTCTCCCCAGGCCGCCCCAGCGCCCCTACTGCCTGGGAACGGAGGCGCCATGCCCTGCTGGTTCCGCTGGAGTCCTTTGCTTGGCCGGAGCTGGCCGAAGCCGATCGGCCCCAGCGCCCCCTGACGCCCGTGCCTCCGCTCTGTTCCAGGAGGGGAATAGAGGCGCGAGGTAGAGGACGACGCGCTCGTGCCCCCCCCCCCAAGCTGGCCTGGCGGGCCCCATCTCCTCTCCTTGACCCCATGCATAAGTGACCCAGCCCCAGGCCTAGGTGTTTTAAGTGGAAACGTATTACTTAAAGTACGCTTTCCTTTTCCCGAAAACGTTTTCTTGAAGTGCTTCAGAAAGGAAGGCATTTTCTCCTCTACAAACGTCATGTACTACGAGCAAGAATACGCTTTCCCTGTTCTAAAGGCGTATTTCTCTGAATGCGCGTTCTGCTTTTCCACTCAGGGACCCGGCTGTGAAGATTCTTTTTGCAGATAGGCCCTTGAGCTTCAACACCTCACAACTTTTTGCTCGTAACTCTGATAGAGGTGAAACCAACGCTCACATCTTTGTATCATTGAGTTCTTTCTGTTGGCACCATCTTCACTAGGTGGTCCTATAGTGAAATTGACCAGTTTTCCCGTGCCCTTATCAGCCCCCTTCCAGAGAGAACCGTCCGGCTTTTCGTTTCCGCGGCTTCACCACACTTCTTCCCGGAGTCTCTGTCACCCCCACGCAAGCCACAATAGCCACTTGCATGATGGTCATCCAGTACCCTTGGTTTTCAACTTGAATATTAAATAAAAGTTTGTCGTTATTTGTCTGCCGGTTTGCTACTATTGTCGTTGTTTCGGTTATTGTCAGGACCCCGACTCAATGCCACACCGATCTAGGATGTAACACCTCATATCACTTTGCAGCCTCATGCACGGTATCCCCACAGGTGTTGCCTTACCAGGCCCAGGACCATTTGCGCCTTTTGGCACACGTATATGATAGTGTCGCTAGCGTCCATATGACAAGGAGCTCGGGCTGACATGGCTAGTCGTGAACCCAAAGTGGCACTAACTTACAAGAACAGGCATACATGACCCAACAACGAACGTGTCGGTCATCAGCGAGTGAATTCGGGCTCTAGCAACTGGGCTAGCAGGACTCCAGTAAGCTAGGCTGTAGCAGGCTAATAGGACTCCGGTAGACACCGCGTGACATTTCCCCGAAGGGACAAACACAGGAATGAAGAAGGACACACGCCGGCCAGCCTAAGTGTTCCGGAGCAGTAGCAAGCTACCAAGGCTCAGTGCAAGCACTAGGAGACATTTCCCGGTAAGAGAGGCTACCAAGGATAAACAACTAGATAGTCAGATCCGACACATACCAAGCATTTCAATAAGTATGCTCGATATCTGTAAATACAACATGGCATCACAACATGACTCTACAACTCAAGTATTCTATTCAATAGGCTCCGAGGAGCGAGATATTACAAGCATAGGTCTCATGACCCAACATTCAGAGCATACAAGTCAAAGCACATGCGGAAGCTTATCATGTCTGAGTACAGACATCTACAAATGAAAAAGGCTTGAGAAGCCTGACTATCTACCGGATCCTGCCGAGGGCACAAGATCGTAGCTGAGGTAACAAGCTAAACATCGAGGTCCACGCGGAACTACTAGCGAGACTGAAGTCTCTCTGCAAAACATAAAATAGGCAAACGTGAGTACAAATGTACCCAAAGAAGACTTACATCGTAACTAACTACATATGCATCATTATCAACAAAGGGATGGTGGGGTTTAAGTGCGACAAGCCAGCTTTGACTCGGTGGCTATCTGAACTACGATTGCAAGTAACTCTATTGAGGTGGCGCACACGAGTCCACATATTCACCATATCAATACACCACTATGGATCCGCTCCCGTCTCCCTACGAGAACGCCATCCATAGCACTCACGCTTATCTTGTGCATTTTAGCGTGTCCACTTTCACTTGTCTATGAACTGTATAGGCAACCCAGAGGTCCTTTACCGTGGACGCGGCTATTCGAATAGATGATGTTAACCCTGCAGGGGTGTACTTCTTCACACATCCTCTCACCACTTACTGATGTTTACACGACATGTACTCGGCAACCTTCAAGCGGAAGCCCAACGAGGGTGTCGGCCACGGCCTACCTAAACACTCAAGTCTCTAGTCCAGGTTTATCACCTATTCAGGTTCCATCCGCGGGGAGTCCGGCCGAGGTTTCCACATGCGGCCCCGAACGATGTGTACAGGGTTCCGCGACACCAAACGGGCACCCGGCATACCCGGCCACGTGTCTACCACATCATAGCCCACCCCTCGGGTCAGCGCTGCACACAGCCTCTAGCATACTACAAACACCAGAAACTACTTGCAACTCCTGGATAAAGGACAAGGGTGGTTAAGAAGCTGAGAGGGTCCATTGGTTTCGGGCCCAATGCGTGGTAGTAACTGTTCATGGATCACAAATAGATAACTCAGTTCCTGAGGACGGCTTCAATGAGACAACCCACCATGTACTCCTACATGGCCTCTCACCGCTACCTTTACCAAATCGTGTTCACACACTTAGCTCACACACAGTAGGACATGCTCAGCACCATTCCAATTCATCCCCGATGAATCAGACCTGACACAACTCAAAGCATAGCAGGCATGACAAACAAGCATGAATGAGTAGGCACATCAGGGCTCAAACAACTCATACTCATGCTAGTGGGTTTCATCTATTTACTGTGGCAATGACAGGTCATGCAGAGGAAAAGGGTTTCAAGTACCGCATCATGTAACAGTTGAATCGTTGTTGTCCTAATGCAGTAAAATAGAGCAGGAGCGAGAGAGTGGGATTGTATCGGAATGAACAAGGGGGATTTGCTTGCCTGGCACTTCTGAAGATAGTATAGTTCTTCATCGGCGTCATCAAACTCATCGTCGGAACATACGTCTACTGAGGAGGAACAACCACCGGCAATAGAGAAAGAACACAATCAATGCAATGCAAAAATATGATGCATGATCATGACATGGCAACATGCTGTGATTTGAGCTAATGCAACTAGTAGTGATTTAAATGAAGTTGATTTGAACCAAGGGTTCAAATTCAAACCCCATATGTTAGTATTCAAATGACATTTAATTGATTTGACCTGATCAACAGGCATAAGTTTCTCAAACATGCCTGAAAATACCATAAACAGATTCTTTGGATTTTTCTGATAATTTTTCATATATAATTTATTTCATTGAGTTATAGATTATTTTCTATGATTTTTAGAATTTATAACTATTTACTGGAATTTCCTGGATTATTTTAAATCTAGAAAATCACTTACTGCGTCAGCACTATGTCAGGGTGACGTCCGCAAGTCAGCGGGTCATCCCAGGTCAAACTGACCTATCGGGCCCACTGGTCGGTGACAGAGGGGCTAATCCCGCGTTGACTCGCACTTTGACTCGCTACGGGGCCCACTCTCAGTGGTTGTGGGGTGGTTACCTGGCAGTGATTAGCACTAATCACGCGGCCACGTCGGCACGCTGGAGTTTGGCCAGCGGCGACCTCAAACTGCGGCAGAGTTCGCTTGGAATTGAGCTACACGCGTCGGTTTGGAGCGTGGATTGCAGCTATGGGACGCTAGGGGGCTCGCGCATCCAACAGTGGCAACAACTCGCCCCGGAGTGGACTAAATCGATGGCGGCAGCAGCTTTCTCGACGGTCGGAGTTCGTGCAAGCATGGACTAGACGCGGGGATGCGTTTCTGGACGAGCTACTGGTGCGGTAGGATCCTGGGAGCACGTGGAGTGCGGTGGTGTGCTCTGCCGCAAGCTGCACCGGTTGTAGCCACGGCGGTGATGAGGCACGGCGCCGGCGAGCTTCAAAGCTCAAGCGGACGATGTCTATGGCAAGAGATAAACCACGGGGTTAGGGGAAACGGTGGCAGAGCTCACCGCGGTCGCAGCGCCGGTCTCTGCGAGCTCGCGGAGGGCTGGGAATGGCGTGGGGTCGCCGGCGATCTCTGCGTCCAAAGGAGGAAGAAGGGGTCGAGGACGACACGTTGGGGCTCTTCCGGACGCGTGAGCCGTCGGTGAGGACGAGGGAGATGCGGCGGTGCTTCTGGGATCAGCGGCAGAGCGAGGGGAGCACGGTGGCGCGGCTATGGCGACGGCAAGCTGAAGCACACGTCGGCCATGGCGTCAGGGGTGGAGGAGCGAGCAGGGGAGGGAAAGGGAGGGCCGGCTCGATCGGGATGGCACCGAGGAGAAGATCCACGGCGTCGCGCTGGCAGGAGGAGGCAGGCAGGCGCCCTGGTGGCGTGGCATGCCTTGTGTGCGCGCGCGTCGGCCACGCGTCTGGTCGACTGGCGCCAGGAGGACGACGGCGCCTGCTAGGCTAGGCCTCTGCTACAGGAGCGGGCCGGGTGGATAAGCCCAAGGTTAGCTTTCCTTTCTCTCTCTCTCTTTTCTTTTTGTTTAGTTTTTCTATTTCTTTTATTCTGTTTTGAATTAGTAGAAATACTAATTCATTTTAAAAACTTCTGAGACCCATTGTGGACACTATCTGGATTATTCCAAAATCTCACAAGTGATTCTGGAATATTTGGAGCATTTGATATATTTATAGAATTCAAATGCCCCAATTCAAATACAATATGGGTTAATTCAAAAATCCATAAATGGCCAGAAAATATGCTCATCATTTTTGGCAGAGGTTTTCACCTTTATCAAAAATCATGAACATTTTCAAAGGGCATTTTGGGATATTTGAAAAAAGATTTTATTTGATCCTATTGGAATTATTTATGATGCTAGGGTTTGATCAATCCCCATTTCAACTTAAATAATATTTAAACATGATGCAAGCATTATGCAACACCAGGCAGTACCAGAAGCTAGGGATGTGACAGTTATGCTCGTGGACTCGTGTCCACCTTCATGCTATGTTATGCTGCATCGTGTCATCCTGTGCTACTTGCTAGTGTCATTTTCACATGTCATGCTTGGTAGTAGTAATACATGCTGGTAGAAGTAAGGTTCTTTCCGACGCATGCTAACCGTCAGTTATCCAGTACCGTTGCTATGCATGTTTTGTTGCACCTAGTTGGTTACATGCTTTCTTGGTAGTGTTCTTGCTATGTTCTTGCTTGGTAATTATTGGTTAGTGGTCATGCTATGCTTATGGTAGAGTTATGCTTGTGTTATTCATGCTAGTCAGTATGCCATGCTCATTTTGATATATGATTCAAGGTGGTTATGCTCGATGATTATGTTGCACCTCCATGCTTATGTTGATATCATTCTCATGTATCGTAGTTGCATCATGTTAATTTTTATGACTCAGTTTATCGCATTCAAGTTTAACCGGATAATAATGAACTTGAACATCTGTTGGCTAAATCATGGTGCCACTGAATCGAGCTTACTAGTGCAACCACATTTGCCTTTATGGGAAGGCCCTAATGCGGTCTATTGTCATGTCTCTCGCGGGTGCCTCCAACGAGGGAAGGTTATGGGCGTGCGCTACCCTGATCAGGTAGGCGGACATAAGCCTTGTGTGCCCGTTGTTTTTGTGTACCAGGGGTCCCCCATTTGGGACCGTTTTTGTTTTGCCACGATGGTGGCCGTTGATGCCTTTGGTAGGCACGGGGTCACCCATGAATTATCCCAGAGGCGAGTTGGCCGGAGTGGCCGGGAGAGTGACATGGAAGTAGATTGGTTTTGTCGGAACGCCATTGGTCCACCCGAATGGGAGTGCGAGGCCTTGGGTTCCGTGGTGTGGGTATAGTGTGCTAACCTCTGCAAAGTGTGTATTAAATCTATCGATAGCCGCGCCCATGGATAAGGGCCCAGTTCGAAGTTGGTCCCACTATGGGTCAACACTAATAAGAATGATGTTCTTAATAACAACCTTGGTTCGATAATGAGAAAGAAGTAGGTGGATATTTATGTGAACGCGAGATGATCACGGTGGTATCGAGGATACCGATGTTGGTAAGTGACGGATGTGTTGGTTACGAGGTAACCCGAGCAAAGTAAGTTGCCGCATGTTATCGTTAACCTGTTGCATGTAGTTTTATCATGTTCATATGATCGTGCCATGCAAAAATTGTATCATGTTCAGTTGTGCATGCCATGTAGTTCTGTGAGTATTTTGGTCATGATTGCTTTAACCTACTAATGCCATGATGTTGTTTGTCTTGACTGCTTTTGGTTTATTGTGAGCTTGCAAGTACATTCAATGTACTGACCTGGCGTGTCATGCCAGTTTGCAGGTCATGCCTGGACTGCTTGCTTGTTTGGTGTGGTTCCTGTGTTCGCGAGCTAGGATAAACGTTCCAGCCAGAGTCCCTGCGGATTGGAGTCCATCATCGTCGTTCGTTGTTCTGCTGCCAGTAGAGGTTTCGCTGCCTTGAGTTGTTATGCCGCTTGCATAGAGAAACTGTGGTTGGTGTAGTGTCGCCGTACCGGTGTTATTCATAGTAATATCGGAGACCTTCTATTCATATTCGTGTTGTAATAGACAGTTGGTTTGTTCTATGCTAAGCAGTGTCGTATTCCAGAAGACTTCACCTCGATCTCTGAGCCGGGGTGCCACATCCCACCCCCACCTAGAACTGTTCATCCAACCACCAACAATGATCACTGTTCATCAGGAGGCAACTAGTTCGATCGGCTTGATTAGCGCAGAGCGGCGAATCGCTCGGTTCGCTTAACACCAAGGGTTGATCGCTCGGGTTCAGTAACGTAGCTAGTGCAATCGCTCGGGTTCAGTAAGTGAACACCTCTCGCTTGGGTTCAGTTAGAGATCAATGCCTTGCACACACGCGCGTACGTGTATGAGAGAAACACAGAAACCCACATGCATCGCTCAGCCCCGACTACCCACTGTAACCGGGAACTCTTGATATTTTCCTTGCCCTCGCTTCTACCATGATTTTTTGTCATGGACGGCCCAGAGAATGTCATGCAGGTGCGTCCCCGGTCCGCTCAGGACGAAATCCCATTTTCTGTCATGATTTGTTGTCATAGAAGTAGGATCCCACCACATCTATGATGATACATGGTTTTGTCACAATTATCGTCATAGAAGTGTCATAAGCATGACAGAAAAAGTTTTCGTTCGGGCCAAAATGTCACGGATGTGTCTTTTTTTTGTAGTGTTTCCAAGCATTTTTTTAGTTATAAAAACACCACGGCAAGCTCGCGCCGCTCTGTGTGTGTGCCCGTGCGTCTAAAGGTTGTACTAGATGGAGAGGAGAGAGAGATCGCAGACATGGGACCCACTAGTAAGTGGTTAACGTTCATGCACGTGTTGACGAGCCACTCCCTCTACTCTACTCAATGTAATACTGTATAAAATCAAAGAAATCAAGATCGATCGATACATGAAGTATGTGTGTGGGGGGGTCGATGGAGATACCTAAACACAAAATTTGCATGTACATGGTACTAGACTTAACATTCATGTTTCAGTCTACCGTTGCGTTTTAAATATTGAATTGAGGGCCATGCATGCCTTACATTTTATTTTTGAATTCGTGTCATACATGCATGGTTTTGTTTGAATGGTATGTTCCATAGATATGCACCCATTGTTGATGGGCTTTTTATATTGAATCTAGAAACGGAATCGGTCTATAACATGAATGTCAAGAGGCATAAGCCTAATGAGATAAATCCAACATACTTCTGGCATTGCCGACTTGGACACATTAGTATGAAATGCATGAAGAAGCTCCATGATGATGGACTCCTAACTTCGTCCGACTTTGGGTCATTCGAGACATGCGAATCATGCTTGCTCGGCAAGATGAATAAATCTCTTTTTGCGAAGAGTTGTGAGAAGGCATCCGAGTTGTTGGAACTTATACACAGTGATGTGTGTGGTCCAATGAGCACAACTGCCAGAGATGGCTATCAGTACTTCATGACTTTTACCGACAACTTGAGTAGATATGGGTATATCTATTTGATGCGGCACAAGTCGGAAACTTTTGAAAAGTTCAAAGAGTTTCAAAGCGAGGTTGAGAATCAGCTCGGCAAGACTATAAAGCTTCTACGATCTGATCATGGAGGTACACATGAGCCATGAGTTTGATAATCATCTGAAAAGCCGAAATATAGTACCTCAGCTCACACCTCCGGGTACGCCACAGAGAAACGGCGTGTCAAAACAGAGGAATAGGATCTTGTTGGACATGGTCTGGTCAATGATGAGAATATCGGATTTACCCTTGTCATTTTGGGGATACGCTCTAGAAACTGCAGCTGTCACAGTTAACAGGGTACCATCAAAATCTGTAGACAAGAAAACACATGAGATGTGGACCGGGAAGAGTCCCAGATTGTCTTTTCTAAAGAATTGGGGTTGTGAAGCATTTGTCAAGCGACTTATGTCAGACAAGCTTACACCCAAGTCGGATAAATGCATATTCGTGGGATATCCGAGGGAAACCTTGGGATATAGCTTCTACAACCGGGAAGAGAACAAAGTGTTTGTTGCTCGGAATGGGGTTTTCATTGAGAAAGAGTTTATCAGTAGGGAAGCTAGTGGGAGGACAGTCCGACTCGAAGAAATTCGAGGACCACTAGGGGATGGCTTGGCTGGTGATGAGATCATACCAGAGTTAGTCAGGGAACCCGTTATGGAAGCGGCACCAAAACCATGGAGGTGGAAAGATTGTGTAGAGTGTGTGATGTATTGTTGCTAGAAAGCAACGACGCGGGCACGTATGCAGAAGCGATGGTGAGCCCATATTCTGAGGCATGGACGGAGGCCATGGGACTTCCGCCGCCTGGCGTAACAACCATTGGTTGCAAATGGGTCTTTAAAAAGAAAACCAATGTGGATGGAAATGTTTAGATCCACAAAGCTCGTCTTGTCGCTAAAGGTTATGGACAAGTTCGAGGAATTGACTACGACGAGACTCACTCGCCGGTAGCGATGCTAAAATTGGTGAGGGTCATACTAGCTATAGCTGCATATTTTGATTATGAGATATGGCAGATGGATGTCAAGACGGCTTTCCTTCACGGAAATTTAACTGAGGACGTGTATATGATACAGCTCGAGGGTTTTGTCGATCCGACTAGCGCTAGTAATGTATGTAAGCTCAAGAGATCCATTTATGGGTTGAGGCAAGCATCTCGGAGTTGGAACATTCATTTTGATGAGGTCATAACTGGTCTCGGTTTCATCAAAAGCGAAGAGGACGCTTGTTTATACAAGCAGTTAAGTGGGAGCTCGGTAGTGTTTTTGATCTTGTATGTGGATGACATACTATTCAGAAATGATGTTTCGATGCTGAACTCAGTCAAGGAGTCATTGAATGGCAAGTTTTCAATGAAGGACCTTAGTGAAGTAGTTTATATTTTAGGCATCAAGATCTATAGAGATAGATTGAGGGGGCTGGTCGGCTTAAGCCAGAGCATGTACATAGATAAAGTGTTGAAGCGGTTCAACATGAGTGAGGCCAAGAAAGGGTTCTTGCCACTCTCACATGGTATAAAGCTAAGTGAGACTCAAAGTCCTTCGACATCTGATGAGCGAAGTAGGATGAGTAGGATTCAATATGCCTGGGCAATCAGATCCATTATGTATGCCCGGAACTTTCTGGATGATCTTGGTATTTTCCCAGCCTCGGTAAAACCGTTGGACCTTTATTGTGATAATTATGGTTCCATCGCACAAGCCAAGGAGCCGATGAATCACCACAAGACCAGACACACAGATCGGAAATATCACCTGATACGAAAGATCATAAAGAGTGGTGATGTAGAGTTATGCAAAATTCACACGGATGCAAATGTTGCGGATCCGTTGACTAAGCCGCTTCCACGACCCAAGCATGAGGGGCACGTTAGAGCTATGGGCAGACGATGTCTATTTGATTGACTCTAGTGCAAGTGGGAGACTGTTGGAGATATGCCCAAGAGGAGATCATGTATGATGATATTTCCAATGTGTTTATGAATTAAGATAGTCCTTGGACATTATCAATTATGTGTATCAGCAAGTACGTGACTTGTTTGTGGGACTATGCATTGTATTATGGCTGTCCAAAAGGTCCCTAGTCAAAAGGGTTGTGTGGACGTGCAGCCGACTAGACTAGCGTATGACATGGTTGATGGCTTGGTCTCACTAGCCATGGAGCATTTGATGCTAGCCGGATAATATGGACTCGGAAGGATCTGGTCGGATTCGATGTAGTCGGATCCGAGTCGAGATAATTAAGGTCCGAGTCGGACAGACCCAACTATGAGACGCAACGATATGTCATTTGTGGGTCTCTAGTACAACATATGTTCTATGTCCTAAGACCTGAGCTGGCGCATGTACTCGGGGTGGTGACAGACCTGCTTTGGGCCGACCAAACGCTACTTTGTAACTCGGTAGTTACAAAGGTAGGTTTCGGGCTTGTCCAGACCCATGCCGCGAGACATGGTCGAGCAAGATGGGATTTGCCCCTCTAATCAGGAGAGATATAATCTGGGGCCCTCGTGTGATCTGACCAAGATAAGCATGGCCATGCGACAGGGATTATGAGATAATCCGGTTAGTGGTCGACATCACTGGAACGAGAAAGAGGTCGGGCTAGCACAAGTATGACAGGCTCGCCTTGAGCCCGACAACATATATTGTGTGGCAAAGGGAACATAGGTGTGACATGTTGTACAGGTTCGCCAACTGGCTTCATTGTCTACCTGGTGGTCGGCACGCCTTGCTAGAGGCCGCTATCAACTGAGCAGATCGAAGGTGATCCGACCTGCGACCAAGCCAACTTGAACCTAAGGGGTCGCGTGCTTAAGGGAAGGAACCTGTGAGGCCGGATTGGACTCCACGAGTCAGATGTGATCCTACTTGGACTCGGATCCAGGCCAAATAGATTTTGGGATTTATGGTCCGTGCGAGGCCCAAGTGTTGAGCCCATGACAGACGCCTATATATAGTGGAGGCGCGGCACACTCATTTGATTGATCGCTTCGGCGCCATCACTAGGTCCTGCATGTATTGCGAATAGCCACCTCCACTCGCCGTCGACTGTGTGATCAGACCTAGCAGTCTACCGTACGGTGTTCCTACTACACGCGCGGATACCGTTAGAGGCGGTGCACTTGCGCCGCTCCGGCGAACCTGTACGTGGGATCCGACGACCGGCTATTTGAGGGAGATCAGACGAGGAGGAGACGATCCACGCGGACGCACTGCCCCAACTCTTCTTCCGCTGCATGACACTGCGTGTCTAGTGGTAACTATCCGTGATCCATCTCCGGTAGCATGTTCCTGGATGTTCTGTGTGTAGGAAAAATTTAATTTGCAGTCCACGCACCCTACCATAGATCACAACAGCTTGCGTAACCCTGTGTTTGGTGCCTCACCATAATTGAGAGCATCGCACCCCCGCTTCTCCTAGTCGTCCCATGAGTGGGGGCTAGGCACGGCGCCTGTGCTCGGGTCCGTCCCTATAGCGCTGATAAATCAAAAGGATCGAGCTCTGGCTCACGGGCCCGCTCCCGTGCACGTCACCTCACCGAGATCCTTGGTGCCTCACATCCTCATGGAACAGACATGAATAGGTCGGCGAGCGCATGTCGCCCCCATGCCACCAAACTTTCCAAATGTGGAGTGCCCCAGGAACCAAGCGCTTGGGAGCCCAAACGACTACCTGGAAGGCCCCGCGCAGAAAAAATTCCAAGGATTGAGCCGAGGTCTACCGGACACTACTCCGTGTGAAAAGTTAAGTTGAAGCACCTCATGAGGCGCCGGTATCGTCCCTAGAGCTCCCCCTCTGACGACCTAGGCGGAGGTTGCTCCCTTTTTCTGCGTGAGTCACTTTGACGTCAAAGGAGGGTCCTTGAGCATCGTTCCTCAGGGGCCCTCACTAGCCTTCGGAGCCCCTCACCTCCTAGCCTTGTTCCAGGCATTGCGACCTGACATACTGAGGCTCGCCCGAGGGCTGGGTCCTGATGACGTAGAGCACCTTGGCAAGCAAGGAAAAGGGGGGTGAACCCTACGAGGAGATCTTAGGGGGGCATACGATTTAAACAACATAAGCATTAGTTAAGGCACACAAGGCATTAGTTTTTCACGCACCCCTCGGGGCTTACAATGAGTCGATGTAGATAGAAGGTGAGATAAACAAGAAACTTCGGCGGGGCATGCCTCGATGCCGCGTGGAATCCTCGCGAGCCGCAGCCGCCTCGCGTCGCACCCCGAAAAGCTAAGTTAACCATCCCGTGTGACTCGATGGTCCTTGGTGACGTCCCTTCTTTCCATGACCTCGCCTAAGGTTGAAGCCTCTCCTCTCGCGTGAGCCGCTTGCGGGTCAAGGGGGGCTTCCTGAGCACCGCGCCTCAAGAGTTCTTACCGGACCTCAAAGACCCTCACCTCCTGGCCTTGTCCAAGCATCGCGACCTGACATACCAACGACGGCTGAGGCCTGCTCGAGGCTGGGTCCTAGCGACGCAGATCACTAGGGTGATTGTGAAGAAGAGGGGCGAGCTTAACGAGCAATGTTTAGAATGAACTTGTCTCGAGCCGCGGAAACACTAATTGGGAGCTTGGGTTCCATTGTGTCCTTACACGCCCCCATGGGGCTCACATCCATCCAACACAGGAAAAGAAACAAAATAAAAGAAGCCCAGTCAAAGCGCATCACCACTAGGGCTGCGATGCAGGCACATCCGCGCCTAGTCGGAGTCCCCCTCCTCGATCTTGACGCTGGGGGAGCCGTCGCTGCTCCTGCTTCCGCCGGAAGGGGACGCGTCACTGTCGTCATCGCCGGGGGTGTCGATGTCGTCGCTCTCCATGCAGCACTACAGGCGGTAGCCTGTGACTACGAAGATCTTCATGAAGAGCGTGGCGGCCCCGTCGTACTTGAAGTAGAGGATGTGCCCCTTCTTCAAGCCACGAGCGAGGGCGAACGACTTCCATCCCTGCTTCAAGAACATGAAGCCGGTGGGGGAGAACTCCATCACCACGCAGGAGGGGTTGTTGCAGCAGCCATCCGACTGCAACCACGGGCCCAACGGTGCACGGTCCGCCATATCCTCCGCGAAGGATTCTGAGAGCCGGAGCTAGGTGCAGGGCTGGCGGTGCATACCCGCGATGAATTTGCAGGCCACGTCAGTAGATTGGCTCCATGATTGGGGTGGCAGGGCAGCCGCGCCGCCTCGACCGCCTCGGCCGCGGACAGACGGTCCTCCGCACCCTTGGCAAGGCGCCCGGGCACAGGGACGACCTCTCCCCCTCGTCGGCTTCGGCAGCTCTACCTCCTCCATCGCCGCCTTCCCCTCCTCAGCGGCAAAGAACCTCCTCATAGGCGCCATGACTACGGCAATGGCGAAGGGAAATAGGGAAGAAAGGAGAAGAAAGATGAGCCAGGAGGCTCTTCCCCCTTGCCTTTATATAGCGTTCGACAGACGGCCAGCCCGCGCCTCCTCGCCTTCAGAAGGCAGATGCAAGACAGGATAGCAATTATGCCGTCATGCCGCACGTGGGCAGGCTTTATGTCAGCCCGATTGGTTGCCGAGGTGTCGTGGGAGAAGTAGGAGCTCCGCAGGTTCTTTCATGTGCCAAGCGTCGACCCTGACCCGCAGGCTGTTGGGTCCCGCGTCGTTTCACCCCCCAAGCAGGCCGAGCCATGCATGCCGCGGGCCCAGTGGCTACTATCGGGCCCGTGGGACTGGGGGTACCTAGGCCCTTGTGCCTGCAACCAAGTACGCGATGCGTGTCCTGGGCCCAGCGGTAGGCCCACCACTAGGCTTCTTGAGCAAGTCCCTCGCGAGGCGCATGTCAACAAGCGCCATCAGGAGCCTCTCAAGGCCCTCTCGCAAGGTTGCTTCCCGAGGCTGCCTCCCGAGGGCCCTCACGGAGGCGTACGAGTTAAGCGTACTCTGGCAGAGTCACACGGCCCTGCATCTTCATGTGGGTGATGCGCGTGGCGACGAGCGATGCTAGAGGTTGTGCGAGGAGGCACAGATGTCGAGCCTTTCCTCTTTCGTGCTAAGGGAGCAAGGCCATCCACCAGTTCCCAGAGCAATCCCCAAAGGTTGCCGATCTGGTGCAAGAGGACCAAGATGATGGGCATGCCAAGGCGGAGGTCATCTCCAAGCCCACCGGCGCGTCATGGGTAGCGGTTTTGCAGGCGAAGACCGCTTTTGTCAGGATAGATTGCGCTCATGTCCCGCTTCAAACTGGCCGTTGTGGCAACCCTTCCTACCAAGTGTTTTATGGGGGAAGAGAACCAAGGCAAATATAAAAGGGGGCAAGGTGCCGCTGTAGAAGGGGATCGATTCCTTCCTCCCAACTCTTGTACTCTCATTCTCCCTCGCAAGAAAAATCCAACCACCAAGCAGGAGTAGGGTCTTACACCGCAAGGTGGCCCAAACCTATGTAACTGTCGTGTCTACTATTTGTCTTCTCTAGTTCGTGTTCACCAAAGCGTCACCATGGGGTTGTGAGGTTGCAAAGTAGAGCAGAGTGGTAGCAGCGAGCGCACCCCAGTGTTCAAACCACTTGGGTCCCCGGAGCCCCAATTCCAACAAATAACTTCTTTAAGCATTTCAATGGAAGTGTTATGATCATCAGTACTAGCTGGAATATCTTCTACCCACTTAGTAACATAATCAATAGCAACCAAAATATTTTTATACCCATTAGAGGAAGGAAAAGATCCCATATAATCCAATCCCCAAACATCAAATGGTTCAGTAAATGAGTACTTCATAGGCATTTCCTGACGTCTATGAATATTACCAATTCTTTGACATTCATCACAAGACAAGATAAACTTAGGAGCATCCTTGAAAAGAGTAGGCCAATAAAAACAAGATTGTAATACCTTGTGTGCAGTTTTGTCTCCCGCATGGTGTCCTCCGTAAGCACGAGAAGCATTAATAGTAGCTAGTTGTTCATCGGGAAAGCTATCATCAATAGGTAGTGGGTGATCAAGAATATTTTCCAACCTAGAGTAATTATCAGGTACGGGGTTCTCAGCTCCCTTCCTATCATAAGACCTGAATTTATCACAAGCAAACACAACTTCTAGAAATTATTTTTAAGTAGTAGCATAATTCCTTTGGGCACTGTCTAAAATTTGTTAGCATAGTGTATAACATTTAATTTCTTATCAACCCTCTGTCCTAGAATAGTACCAACAACATAATCACTAGCATCACACATAATTTCAAAAGGTAAATTCCAATCATAAAGTTAAGTTCCAATGAGGTGTTGAAAAATAAGTGTCGAAGTTAAGGCTTTCTTAAGTGTTTCAAAGGCTTCTACACAATCATCATCAAAAACAAATGGAACATCTTTTTGCAAGAGATTAGTAAGAGGCCTAGAAATTTTAGAGAAGTCTTTAATAAACCTCCTATAGAAACCATCATGAGCAAGGAAACTTCGTATTCCTTAATATCTTTAGGACATGGCATTTTCTCGATTGCATCAACTTTAGCTTTATCCACTGCAATGCCTTGTTCAGAAATTTTATGCCCTAAGATAATACCTTCATTCACCATAAAATGGCACTTCTCCCAATTCAAAACAAGATTAGTTTGTTCACATCTCTGCAAAACTCGATCAATGTTGCTTAAGTAGTCATCAAATGAAGTTCCGTAAACGGAAAAATCATCCATCAAAACCTCAACAATCTTTTCGAAAAAGTCAGCGAATATAGCAGTCATACATCTTTGGAAGATATCAGGTGCATTACATAAACCAAAAGGCATATGTCTATAAGCATAAGTTCCAAAAGGACAAGTAAAGGTGGTTTTCTCTTAGTCGGGTTGTGATACAGGTATTTGAGAGAAACCGGAATATCCATCAAGAAAGCAAAAGTGTGTATGCTTAGACAATATTTCTAACATTTGATCAATAAAAGATAAGGGTTGATGATATTTTCTAGTAGCTTTATTTAATTTTCTAAAATCAATTACCATCCTATAACCAGATACAATTCTTTGTGGAATAAGTTCATTTTTATCATTAGGAACAACTGTAATGCCTCCTTTCTTAGGTACACAATGAACAAGACCTACTCATCTACTATCAGCTATGGGATAGATTATACATGCTTCCAGGAGCTTTAATATTTCACTTCTTACCACTTCCTTCATCTTAGGATTTAATCATCGTTGATGATCAACAACTGGTTTAGCATCCAACTCCATATTAATTTTATGCTGACATAGAGTGGGAATAATGCCCTTAAGATCATCAAGAGTATATCCAATATCAGTGCGGTGCTTCCTCGGAGTTTTCAATAATCTCTTTTCTTCATGCTCTGAAAGGTTAGCACTAATAATAACAGTATATATCTTCTTTTCATCAAGATAAGCATATTTCAATGTATCGGGCAATTGTTTTAATTCAAACACGGATCACCTTTAGGTGGAGGTGGACCTCCAAGAGTTTCAATAGGCAAATTGTGTTTAAGAATATGTGGTTGATCAAAGAACATCTTATCTATTTCATTTCTCTCATTCAACTGCATATCATTTTCATGGTCTATCAAATATTGTTCTAACAGATTAGTAGGAGGTACGGCAATAGAAGTAAGACCAATAATTTCATCTTTACTAGGAAATTCTTTATCATGAAGTTGTCTACGAAACTTACAGAAATTAAACTCAAGAGATATATCACCAAAGTTAACACCGATAGTTTCTTTAGCGCAATCAATCTAAGCATTAACAATGTTCAAGAGAGGTTTACCAAAAATTATGGGACAAATATCATCTTGTGGATAACTAAGAACTAGAAAGTCAATAGGGTATTTTATTTTTCCACACAAGAGTTCAAGATCTCTAACAATGCCAAGTGGTGTAATAGTATCTCTATTTGCAATCTTAATAGTAAGATCAATGTCTTCTATTTCAGCAGGAGCAATATCATTCGTAATTTCTTGATATAAGGTAAACAGGATAGCACTCACAATAGCACTCAAATCACATAACCCATGATAACAAAAATCACCTATGTTAACTGAGACAACAGGCATGCCAACAACAGGCTTATTCTTATCTTTAGCATCGGGTTTGGCAATTCTAGTAGCTTCATCATAGAAATAAATAACATGCCCATCTATATTATCGACCAAGAGATCTTTAACCATAGAAATATTAGTTTCTACTTTAATTTGTTTAGAGGGTTTATGTGCTCTAATATTACTTTTGTTCACCATGGTTGAAACCTTATCATGTTCCTTTATTCCAATAGGGAAAGGTGGTTTCTCAATATAAGCAGTAGGAACAACTGAATCAACATTGTAAACGATAGTTTCTTCTTTAACTATAACAGGTTCCATAATCTTTTCTTTAACAGGGGGTGATATCTAAAACACTTCTCCTTAGGGAGATCAACATGAGTAGCAAATGATTCACAATACAAAGCTACTATCTCAGAGTCAAGTCCATATTTAGTGCTAAACTTATGAAAAGCTTAAAAGATTTAATACAATCAAACTCAAGTATTATACCTAACTCATTACCTTTGTCGAGTTCCCAATCTTCATAGTTGCGTTTAATTCTTTCAAGAATGTCCCATATGAACTCAATAGTCTTCTTCATAAAGGAGCCAGTAGAAGAAGAATCGAGTATGGTTTGATCATCATGAGAAAGCCGAGCATAAAAATTATGTAAGATAATTTCCTTTGGAAGCTCATAATTGGGGCGTGTGTACATCATGTACTTAAGCCTCACCCAAGATTGAGCGATGCTTTCTCCTTCACGAGGCCAAAAATTATATATATAATTCCAATTACGATGAACCAGATGCATAGGATAAACTTTTGGTGAAGTTCCAATTTCAACCGATTCCAATCCCACGTTCCGATATCATCACATAGCATATACCATGTTAATGCCCTTCCCTTCAAAGATAAAGGGAAGACCTTCTTCTTAACTTCGTCTTCGGGTAAACCTTCAAGCTTAAATAATCCACAAACTTCATCCACATAGATTAGGTGCACATCAGGATGTAATGTTCCATCTCCTACGTAAGAATTAGCTAGCAGCTTCTCTATCATACCCGAAGGAATTTCAAAATAAATATTTTCAGTAGGTGCGGTAGGTTTAGGAGCAACTCTTTGTGCTTCCGGTCAAGGTGAATATACCCCGAACAAACCCCTCAAAGGATTGTTTTCCAGTAACAAGTGACAGTAAATTTCAGAACCTAATATAAATGTTCCTTACCAAATTCCACTTACCAGAAGCGCTTCACTCCCCGGCAACGGCGCCGGAAAAGGGCCTTGATGACCCACAATTATAGGGAATCGATCGTAGTACTTTCAATAAGTAAGAGTGTTTAACCCAACGAGGAGTAGAAGGAAATGACAAGCGGTTTTCAGCAAGGTATTTTCTACAGGCACCGAAATTATCGGTAATAGATAGTTTGATAGCAAGGTAATTTGTAACGAGCAAGTAATAGCAAAGGTAAAAAAATGTAGCAAGGTCGCCCAATCCTTTTTGTAGCAAAGAACAGGTCGGAACGGTCTCTTATAATAAGCAAAGTGTTATTGAGGACACACGGGAATTTCATCTAGTCACTTCATCATGTTTGTTTGATTCGCTTTCGCTACTTTAATAATTTGATATGTGGGTGGACCGGTGCATGGGCGATGTTCTTACTTGAACAAGCCTCCCACTTATGATTAGACCCTCTCTCAAGCATCTGCAACTAGGAAATAAGAATTAAGATAAATCTAACCATAGCATTAAACATATGGATCCAAATCAGCCCCTTACGGAATAGCGCATAAACTAGGGTTAAGTTTCTGTCACTCTGGCAACCCATCATCTAATTACTACTCCATAATGCATTCCCTTAGGCCCAAAGATGGTGAAGTGTCATGTAGTCGATGCTCAAATAACACCACTAAGGGAATCAACAACATACATATCATCAAAATATCAAATGAATACCAATTCACATGATTACTTATGACAAGACTTCTCCCATGTCCTCAAGAACAAGTAACTACTCAGAAATCATATTCATGCTCAAGATCAGAGTGGTATTGAATAGCATAATAGATCTGAACATATGATCTTCCACCAAATAAACCAACTAGCATCAACTACAAGATGTAATCAACACTACTAGCAACCCACAAGTACGAATCTGAGGTTTTGATACAAAGATTGAATACAAGAGATGAACTAGGGTTTGAGATGAGATGGTGTTGTTGAAGATGTCGATGAAGATTGGCCATCCCATGGTGAGAGGGTTGTTGGTGATAATGATAGCTTCGATTTCCCACTCCCAGAGGGAAGTATCTCCGGCGGAGTCGCTCCGCTGGAGTGCAAAAGTGCTCTTGCCCTAGTTCCGCCTTGAGACGGAGGCGCTCCGTCCCAAAATTTCTCTCTTTATTTTATTTTTTCTAGGGCAAATGGGCTTATATACCAGAAGATGGGCACCGGAGGTTGGCCGGGGGCCCATTACCCACCAGGGCGCGCCGGGGGGGCGCCCTAGTGCTTAATGGGAATCTGGGTGGCCCCCTCTGGTACTTCTTTTCTCCAATAATTTTATATATTCCACAATAAATCTCCGTGAAATTTCAGCTCATTTGGAGATGTGTAGAACATGTATCTCTGACGTAGCTTTTTCAGGTCCAGAATTCCAGTTGCCGACAATCTCCCTCTTCACGTAAATCTTGCATATTAAGAGAGAAAGGGCATTGGAATTGCTTCATAATGTGTTATATTGATTAAAAGCACTATAAATAGCAGTGGGAAAACATGATGCAAAGTGGACGTATCAACTGCTTGTGCAGGTTTTTCTACAATAGCTTCAATAGTCTTTTCCTTGTCTGGGGTGTTTGGAGCTGTATGATAAACTTGGTCCTGCATATTGTTATCTTCTGTGTTTTCACTGTCCTTATCTTCTTCTAGCTCTTGTAGAATGTGAAAGGTTTTCCAGTTTTGCCCTTATGTTTTCTTGTCCATGTTTCCCTGCAATACCAACAAGCTCTTACATCTATAGGAAATGGTACTATGTATTTGTCCTATGCTAGTCCTTGAACTTGCAGAGAATTAGCAGGTTGCTTGTAGTGAGCTTGATATCCTCTTGATTTGTAAATTGGTTGTTGATGTACTTTTCTGGCTGCTGCAGCTTTTTCATACACTTTGGCATACTAGTATGCTTCAATAATTCCAGTAGATTTCTGACCACAAACCTCATATTTAATGTCAGATCTGAGTCCACCAATGAACCAGCTTAACAGAAAAAAATTGTAGACATGGATGATCTCTTTTGGCCAAAGCTACACATTGTTCAAAGTTATCAATGTATTGGGCCACTGTATTTGTTTGCTGAATATTTTTCAACAACTCTACTGCTTCATGGACACTGGCTTCTGAAAATATGTCAGCCAACATCTGATAAAATTGCTGCCATGTACCATTTGCCATGGAACGCAAATATTTTTCAGCCAATTAGAAGCTCTTCCCTGTAAGTGACCTATTGCTAGATTTTCCCATTGTTCACAAGGAGTACCTGACATATCAAAGAACTTTTCACATGCTATCAGCCAACCTATAGGATCTTCACCACTGAACAGAGGTATTTCTAACCTTGGACCTTTTAGGACTGCTTTAGCAAAGTAAGAGGGCCCTCCTAACTGTGTGGCATATTGATTTCTTTGAGCCACATAAAGATTTCCAACAGCTTGATAAACTGGTGGCATTCCTTGACTAGTGGTTGTCATGTTTATATATTGCCCAGTAATAGGATTGTATGTGTGTGGAGGTGTGTATAATGGAGCACTGATGGGAGCAAAATACCCACTATTCCCAGCAAATCCTAATGTATGAGCTTGCTCTGCACTAGTGGTGTTACTAGCAGATAACCTGAATGGTGGCTGCTCTTGAGCTTCTTTCTGCTTTTCTGTATTCACCTTTATGCTCTCTATAAACACACTACCACTTGGCAACCCTGTGGTTAGCCCTTGCATCTGAGAACAGGGTATATTCATGTGTATTGCAAACTCTCTTTCTAGATTTCTCTCATGTTGAGAGTGATTTGGTGTTGTTATATCTGGCACACTGTTTATCACTATTGCTGTTGGGGTTGTTTGAACTCTTGTTTGCTAATCAGAGACTTGAGTGTGAGGTATTGGAGTAAATGCCTCTGCTTTCTGATTACTAATCCTCATGTTCTGTAAAATTAATTGCAGAGTTTTTTGAAAGTCTGAATTCATATCTGCCAGCTTCGCCTTAGCTCTTGGCATTATTACCATCTCAGCCCTCAATTGTGTTACTTCTTGTTTCACATCTTGTAAATCATCTAGTTTGGCTCTAAGATCTACCACCTCCTTCTCCACTTTGTTGACAGTGATCTGCACCTATGGCCCTAGAGTCTGCCATTGCAATTTTGGAATTCAGTTGACAAACGAAAACACCTGCAGATCCACCAATTGATGCCCGCAGAACCTTGACACACGAACATCTTCATAGACCGGGATTTTACCACTAGGAGGATGTCTCCCAACAACCGTCTTGGACTCGAGATCTGCACCCGAATTTCACCGCCATCGTGTCGCCTCCATCTGAAGTGCTCCGCCGCCGTGAACAGGGAGCGACGGGAAGGATTTTACGAGAGATCCCAACCTCCTGCTCTCCTGTGTCTGAATCATCGTCGTTCGTCGTCGCCAAGGACACGATCGGCGTGCTCATACCTTTGTGTGAACCAGATCACCAAGAATTATTCGATCTATTCGAATTTAGCAAGAACAGAAAGGATTCATGATCGAATTTGATACAAGTGCCAGTGTTGAAGGGCAGATACACTGGCTTACAATACCAGACTAGGGTTCTAGCTAAACTATAAAATGGGGAATTACATCTTAGCATTTATCTCATGTGATCTGGGCTACTTGTACTCTGTCCAGCTCACCGCGGTAATAACCCACTACAGTAATAAAACGGTTACAAAACTGTAGAAGGTTTGAATCTATTGATGGACGGTGAGGAATCATCCGAGCCGTTGATTTCCCTGAAATGCCATCTTCTCATCTACGCCATTGCTTGACTGAACTTGCTCTGGTGTTGATCTTCAGTAAGCTCGTGGTTTAGGGCCTGGCACCCGGGTGAGGAGAAGAATCTATTTTTCTGATATGCTCTCCACCGGAGGTGTCCTTCCCCAATGATGGAAAACCGGAGTTGGCCCTACCCGTCGGCAACCTCGTCCAAGAAGTCGTTCGCCGCCAGATCGCCCACCTCACCGCCCAGCAGCCACCACTGCCGCCTGCCGCGAAGATAGAGCAAAGGTAAGAATTTCACTGTGTCCAAACTTCGTTGGATTCAGTCTCTACTTTAAGGATTGCATAGGCGCTGTAGTAAGTGGTCGTGCCTGCACTGCTACTGCCTTGTGTGCCATTTAGATTGAAGTTTGGTTGGGTGTGAGCGCACGGGAAGAGGTGAGCAACTCCAAATCAGATGCTTTCCAAAATTGCATTTTAAGATAAGCTGAGTGGCATTATGTAGTGCTAGATCAAAACTCATGTTTTTTTGTTACTTTAGGTAGCATACTAACAATTTTAAAAAATGTGAACTTTTTCAAACAGTTTCTAAAGCATCAAGTATCCATTTAAAGTATCAAATTCATATCCAATTTGTGTTGGGAAAACCGCAAAGAATATTGTTGCAATTAAATTTAATACAAGTAATATGGTCTATGCATGCCCAAGAAAACTATCCTTGTGAGTTGAGCTATCTGAATATGCAAGTTTCCACATACTCCCTCTGTTCCGTAATATAGGCCGCTGGGGTATTTGTTCCAACCAGGTGAAAATGGGCAAATGGACAGTTATACCCCTAGTTCAAATTTGAACCAGCTCGTCTTCTACCCCAGCGTCTTCCACCTCCGCCCTCGCCCTCCACCTCGTCCTCCCCCTCCGCCTCCGACCCCGCCCTCCACCTCCGCCCCCGGCCCAGCCCTCCACCTCCACCTCCACCTCCTCCACCCTCCACCCCCGCCCAGGCGCTCCTCCTCTCCCACTCCTAGGGGATCCTCTCCTACGCCCGCACGCCCAGGTGGTAGGCGAGTTGGTGCTCTGTTGTCGCCCGCTGGTGGAGGCGAGCTGCCACCCCCGCACTCCCAGGGGTTGTTCCTCCTCACACAGGTGCTCCTGCCGCTGAATTACTCACCGCTGCGCAGGAGCTGCTCGCCTAGGTTCATTTCCTCGCCTAGTACTTGCTCTGCATCAAATTGATGATCATAAAACAATATGATGATCATAAACTGGGACTTGCTCATCTGAGTAAACAATATGATGACCATAAACAAGAGTAATTCAGAGAGATATTTGTTGCCAATAATTCGAGACAGTAATTTGCCAATAATTCGAGACAGTAATTTGCCAATAATTCAAGACAAGAGTAATTCAAGATATAATTGCTTCTAATGATTCAAGTGATACTCCATCATTATTTGTTCAAATTATTGCATAGTGTATAGACTTGCTACTAAATTTGGCATAATTTTCAAATTATTGTACACTATACAATGTACAGACTTGCTACTAAATTTGGCTAATGATTCAATGTGAGCAGCATTGTACATATACTGGGAGTATACTGATGGAGTATGAATTAACCTGCACTGTGCATAAAGTGCAAATCAAGAGTATATGAAAATTGTGAGCAAATACTACATTAATGTGAGCAAATTGTGGCAGAAAGCCGAAAGACATCAATCTAGAGAAAATCCCTACCATCTGATGAGGACATGACTACCATGGATACGACCAAAAAAATTGCATACATGTGTATTTGTGAGGTGATTTCTAATGCAAACTATGCAATAATTTATTTATGTCATCCATGACAGAAATACTTCACAAACTTTTATGTCATTTCCAATTGCAGGTATATGGTACATTTGTACAATACACATATGAAGATAAGGGGAAAAGAGATGTTTAAGTGATGTTCAAAAAGTCCTCTCACGTCACTTTTGGGCCAAGAAAGATAGAGTCCAAGTCTCTCACGTTCTGGATTCAGATTCGGACTTCACAAACACATCTGAATCAAAATGCCAAGAACTCTTTCATACGGACTCCAAATTGGGTGATTCTTTTTTTGTTGGAAGTAGATTTCATGCTCTTTCCAACCCAATTGAAATCACTTTAAAATCTGTCTGGAGCGTTGAGTTATGGATGAAACAATCTGATGCTGCAGCAGAATCCGAGTCAAACTACAAGTCCAAAGGTGTTACGTCACCTCCACTTGGGCCCATTGGCCTTGTACGACCTAGGGTTAGTTTTAGGCTGCCTTGGGACGTCCTCCCACCTCCTTGGCCGCCACCCCTTGCTCCTATATAAGTAGATCCATCTAGTAGCTTTTTCTTTGGGGATTTGTTTAGTTAAAAGTTAGTCATTGCAACTTCGTGTACTTCATTTGTGTCCAACGACCAGATCAAGACCGCTTACGGCTCCCCACCTTTATCAATACTTCATATATACTCGCAATATTCAGATTGCTTTTATCATATTCTTGCTTGTTCTTCGATTGCTTGCAAGAATAGACCTTCGTGGTCAGGTTGATTGTGCTCTGGCGTGGTCAATAACCTCTCGGAGTTGGTTTAGTGATTGCTAAGGCGCAACGCCGTGCACGTTTGTAGTCGGATCGTCAAAGTCATCTTCACCAAATCGATAGTTATCATCTCATCGAAAGATTAGGGCACCTCACCTCTATCAAGTGGTATCAATTTTCAGGTTGCTCGGTAGTCATCCCTAGTTTAGATTTATTTTCTTACCTATTGTCCAAGAAAAACCATAAAAAAAGTTAGATCTATTCATCCTTTGTCCTAGCCAGTCTGAGCCTTTGCAATTTTCTTTTCATTGTTTGCATTATTGAATTATCGGTTGCATCGTCGTGTCGAGTTGCTGGTCTTAGTGTCTAGTTCGTCTAGAGTTTCGAGTTCTATTCACATTAGTCATGCCGCCGCTGCATCATTATCCCTTCCGCTGTCCACCACCCATCCATCAATTCTCATCACGTCCTACCCACCGTTCATGGTCATAATCATAGTTGAGGTTGTTCACATCTTCGCTTGATCCAATCTGCAACTTATCTAGTTTTTTTTTGGAAACTGGGAGAAAAAAAGGCGGAAAAAAAGAGAGAAAAAAGTCAGAGAAAAAAAAGAGAAAGAAATAGGAAAAAAATTGTGAGGGAAAAAAAGAGAGAGAAGAAAAAAATTGTGAGGGAAAAAAGAGAGAGAAGAAAAAAAACAAAATTCGGATCTATCTATTCTCAATCTCGTAGTTGAATTCGGAATGGAATCCGTTTTGTGCACTGTTCAGTAAAACATGCATAACATTCTCATACGAAGTCCGTTTAGAGACGTATTTGGCACCTCAAAATAGGTCTTTTTGCCCTCCGAAGTTCGCGAACACAGTTTATTCCAGTTTTTCAAGCCAATTTTAGAATTTTTTGACTCCTCATATCAACTCGCAATTGAGTGATTCTTTTTGCATTAGAAAACTTGAGTTAGTAGCATTCTTTGAAAAAAATTATCAGAAAATTGACTCAAACTTTTCAAGAGGAAAGTTGGAGAGAGAGTTGTTGTATATCCTGCTTGGTAGTTGTTTTTCATCATTATCTTTACTGCAGTTGTGATCTTCACTTATATCTTGTTATCCAGAGCTACTTAGTATTCTTCATTGATGCTAGTTGTTCTACGTCGTGACCTCATTAGTGTTCTAGGCTCGCGTCTCTAGTCTGGTCTAGCCTAGGACCATCACAGTACCGTCGTTGAGCGTTTATTCAACATTGCATCTTTGAATTGATTATTGCTAATTTTTTGCTACCATATATAGCCAACCCAGCTCCAATTCTACACCGTGTATACATACGTTCCCCTGGCAATCGCTTTACACAATCTTCAGAGTTATTTGACACCGCTGGTTGCCTGTCACCACCTGTTGCATGGTAAGAACTTGTAAGATATTGATATTTGCTATACTGTGAGCGTTTTACCACCACATCCTAGTAGTTCATAGGAACATTACTTTCAGATTTTGTTTCTTGTTTTCTACTAACTATGGCAGGTTCCGGAGTTGTTAGTTCTTGGGCTTCATCGATCGTGGGAGATTTGCCATCACCTAAGAAAATGCAACAACCGTCACAAGAGGAGCAACAACATCAGAATGCACATGAGGTTAATGTTTCCATGCCACCGTTTACTGGTCGTTTTAGGCCTGATTTATATATTCAATGGGAGTACGAAATAAATGCTATATTTGCTTCCCACACTTTTGATGAGCATGGAAAATTTCAAGTTGCGGTTAGTACTTTGGTAGAGCTTCGCTTTAGTTTGGTGGAGTGAATACTTGTCGGTTAAACCATGATTATATACCTACTACTTGGGATGGTTTAAAACATGTCATGAGAGATAGATTCGTCGATGTTTATTATACTCGTGGCATGATTAAAAAACTAGAACATTTAAAATAAGGTAGTGACACTGTAACAAAATATTATGATGATTTACAAACTACCTTGTTGCACTCATTTTTAGAAGAAAGTGAAGAAGATTTTATGGATAGATTTTGGGGATGATTAAACCATGATATTCAGGAGATACTAATTCATAAAGAGTGTTATCCTATGGACCATTTTTATCGTCTTGCTTATAAAGCTGAACAGGAAATAAAACGACGTGTTGCCCACAAGGAGAACAAGTGCACAGTGCACATTCCAAGTGCTGATATAGATGTTTCTTCAACTACTAGACGTACTATGACAACCACATCCGTTGTTACGAGGACTACGTCATCTCCATAGTGTGACACATCACCATCGAGGGTGCCTGCATCATCTGAGTTGATCATAAGAGGTAATGACAAAGGTACGCATTTTCCACTTTCACGCAAGAATGATGCATGCCTAGTTAACTTGAATACATCATGTGTTGAGTTACCTGTTGATTTGAGCACGCCACCTAGTTTAGAGAATCATGTTACTATCATGAATGCATCATATGATCAAACAATTGAAATACCAATAATTTTGAGTGTGCCCATTGAATTAACTGTTGATATCAAAGAACCATGTGAATCAGGAAATAATTCAGATTTGGATCAAATACATTTTAAAATAATTGTGCCAATGTTTAATCATTTTAATATGACCTCTAATCTTGGTGATCATTATGTGCCAAATGGCTTATTGCATGTTTTCTTATTTAAGCATGTTGTAGCATGTAAATTTGATGCACGTAAGGTTTATTCACCAATGTTTGGATGGTTTAATGATGAATATTGTCAATCTTTTGATATGAATAAGAGCTTCACTTATATGTGCAAACTGAGTTGCAATATTTTCATCCATTCTACTTATGATAATATTTTGGCTTTATATTTTATAATCTATGAAGGTTCCTCATATATACACGGGTCATATGTGCAAAAATCAAGGGAAGTGAAAATGGATGACATATACATATACAACATGTACACCTTGTCTCTTTTGTTTGCCACATTTCAGATTAAGCAACGCCGAGGACGGCTTTGTTTTCAAGAAGGGGAGGATGATGAGGACATGACTACCATGGATACGACCAAAAATATTGCATACATGTGTATTTTTGAGGTGATTTCTAATGCAAACTATGCAGTAATTTATTAATGTCATCCAGGACAAAAATACTTCACAAACTTTTATGTCATTTCCAATTGCAGGTGTATGGTACATTTGTACAATCCACATATGAAGATAAGGGGAAAAGAGATGTTTAAGGGTTGTTCAAAAAGTCCTCTCACGTCACTTTTGGGCCAAGAGAAGATAGAGTCCAAGTCTCTCACGTTCTCGATTCAGATTCGGACTGCACAAACACATCTGATTCAAAATGCCAAGAACTCTTTCATACGGACTCCAAATTGGGTGATTCTTTTTTTGTTGGAAAGTAGATTTCGTGCTCTTCAACCCAATAGGAATCACCTTAAAATCTGTCTGGAGCATTGAGTTATGGACGAAACAATCTGATGTTGCAGCAGAATCCAAGTCAAACTACAAGTCCAAAGGTATTACGTCACCTCCACTTGGGCCCATTGGCCTTGTACGACCTAGGGTTAGTTTTAGGCTGCCTTGGGACGTCCTCCCACCTACTTGCCACCACCCCTTGCTCCTATATAAGTAGATCCATCTAGTAGCTTTTTCTTTGGGGATTTGTTTAGTTAAAAGTTAGCCATTGCAACTTCGTGTACTTCGTTTGTGTCCAACGACCAGACCAAGACCGCTTATGGATCCCCACCTTTATCAATATACTCGCAATATTCAGATTGCGTTTATCATATTCTTGCTTGTTCTTCGATTGCTTGCAGGAATAGACCTTCGTGGTCAGGTTGATTGTGCTCTGGCGTGGTCAAGAACCTCTCGGAGTTGGTTTAATGATTGCTAAGGCACAACGTCGTGCACGTTTGTAGTCGGATCGTCAAAGTCATCTTCATCAAATCGATGGTTATCATCTCATCGAAAGATTGGGACACCTCGCCTCTATCACCATCCCACTGAACAGGAGGTCAACTATCAGGTCACTGGCTTGGCAACTCGGATGCAGCCCTACCACACTGCATAGGAACTTCATGCTTATGTTGATAAAAAGGCATACAAACTGTGTCAGGCCAGATCTCAAGGAAAAGAACAAGAGGGATAGGATCAAATTGTGTTTGTCAATGCTCGATGAGACAACAACAGAAACTGAAAGACCGAAATTCAAAACAATGCACAACATTGTGCATATCGACGAAAAATGATTCTATATGAAAAAGAAAAACAGAAACTATTATCTGCTGAATGAGGAAGAAGAGCCTACGAGAAGTATACGAAGTGGCAGTTGTATTGGAAAGATCATGTTCTTGATAGCCGTTGCTAGGCTAAGGTGGCACAGTGAAGGAAATGTGACCTTCTCTGGGAAAATTGGTATTTGGCCGTTTGTGAAAGAAGTTCCCGCTCAGAGGAGAAGCGACAACAGGCCCAGAGGAACAATGGAGAACAAGTCCATAAAAGTCAATCAGCAAATAATGAGAGAGTTCATGATAGAGAACCTACTGCCAACAATACAAGCAGCTTGGCCTGAGAATTATGCTGGACAAACCATCTACATACAACAAGACAACGCTAAGCCCCATATATTGCCTAATGACCCAGAATTTGTAGCAGTTGTCGAAAGAATTAGACTGGACATCAAAATAATCCAACAACCTGCCAATAGCCCTGATTTGAATGGGCTTGACCTTGGGCTCTTCAATTCGTTGCAATCTCCAACAGATTGTCTAAGCCCTAGAACACTTCAAGATCTTATCAAGGGTGTACTAGATGAATTTCAAAACTATGAGGTTTATAAGCTGAACAGAGTTTTCTTATCTCTACAAGCTTGCATGATTGAAATTTTGAACCACGCAGGGGGAAATGGGTATAAGATACCACATGTCAACAAAGAAAGGCTTGAGAACTCTGGATGCTTGAGATGCTTGTGATGGATGGTTGTGATAGAGGCTTGAGATGCTTGCGATGGAGGCTTGAGATGCTTGTGATGGAGGCTTGAGATGCTTGTGATGGATGCTTGTGATGGAGGCTTGAGATGCTTGTGATGGATGCTTGAGATGCTTGTTGTGATAGCCTGGCTTATTAGGGATGATAGACTACTCATATCAATAAGGAATTCCTTCTTTTCTGGGAGCCCATTCAGACAGAACTCCAAAGTTAAGCGTGCTTAGCTTGGAGTAGTTTTAGGATGGGTGACCGACTGAGAAGTTGCTCCTAGGTGCGCATGAGTGAGGACAAAGTGCACAGAAAAGACTAGTATTGATCTGTGGGGCCAGTCTAGATCCCGCCAGGAGTAACAACCACCAGCGGGTGTGTCCGGGGCGTTACAAGTTGGTATCAGAGCCGATCCTCGCGGTTACACGGATGTTTGCCGACAGGTGCGCGTTCATGTTGTTCATGACGTTTGTGACCTGCGTGGCACATGACATGGCACATGTACCAGACTGGATGCACAGACGTATGTGCCAAGAGGGAACATTCATGTGGCCCGACGAGGACGTCGGTTCCTCTGAGTGGGGGTGTATGTGATAGCCTGGCTTATTAGGGATGATAGACTACTCATATCAATAAGGAATTCCTTCTTTTCCGGGAGCCCATCCGGATAGAACTCCAAAGTTAAGTGTGCTCTCTTGGAGTAGTTTTAGGATGGGTGACCAGCCGGGAAGTTGCTCCCGGGTGCGCATGAGTGTAACACCCCGGTGTAATGATGCTACAGTAACCCTTGGAGTTAAGTTAATCATTTTGCTAAACAGGTGTTTGATCATCATTGTCTCATCTCTCTTTTAAATTCCAGTTGACTTCAATTTCAAATTATGAGTGAATTTCAAAATGCTCAGACATGAAAACTAAAATGTTCATCATGTGGAACATACTCTTCTGGTAATATTGGTGGTGGACCAACATTTTTGCAAAATGTCTAAGTGGCCTAAAGTAGCAAAAACAGAAAAGCTTTAAAAAAGAGAAAGGAACCCCCCCCCCTCCTCAACTGGGCCGACTGGCCCAGCTGGCCACCGCGCCCCCCATGGGCCTCGGCCCACCTGGCAGCCCAACAGGCCATCTGGCCCACTCCCCCTCCCATGTCGTCTCCCACCTCCCACTGTTCCCCCGACCCGAGTCGCTACAAGCGCCGTCCCCGCCGGACCCGCCTCGCCGGCGACGCCTGGGCGAGGGGATAAGGCTTGCGCCTCCCCGACGCCTTGGCCCCCTCGCCTCGTAGGAGCACAACGCCGCTCCCCGCATCGCCTAACTTGCCCTGCGTCATCGTAGACACCAACGGCCGAAATCCGGCATCTGCTCCGCCGCTAGCCATCGCCGTCTCCGGCCGTTTCCGGCCAAACCGACGCGACAGATCGATGCGCGGGCGAGAGCCCGTTCGAAACAACCTAACCGCGTGCCAAATGGTGCCACCTAGCGCGTTTCCGACGACTCTGGCGACGCGCCGCCGCGGTTTTGGTCGCCGGAGCTCTCTCCGGCGCGCACGACGTGGCACACAGGGCCACCACAGGTCATTGCCGGTGGGGCCCTGGTCCCTGATGACCGATTGACCTGGTCAACTATGCTGACTGAGCAGGCCCCAGCCACTGACGTGCGGGTCCCACCGCTTAATCCTCTAACTAAAACATTTTAATAAATAAACTAATTAATTTAGTTAATTAGACAATGACAGGTGGGCCCAGTAGTTTTACTAACTAAATTTAGATTAGTTTGAATCTTTTTAACCCACTGTCTATGACAGGTGGGTCCCTCGTGTCAGTTTTGACCAGTCAACTGGACTGTTGACTGCTGACATCACTCCTACGTCATGCTGACGTCATATTCCATTACATTAATATAAATAACGCCGACGCTTAACGCCTGCGTCATCGTGAGCACCAACGGCCGAATCCGGCATCCGCTCCGCCGCTAGCCATCGCCGTCTCCGGCCGTTTCCGCCAAACCGCGCGACAGATCGATGCGCGGCGAGAGCCGTTCGAAACAACCTAACGCGTGCCAAATGGTGCCACCTAAGCGCTTCCGACGACTCGGCGACGCCATGGGTTTTGGTCGCCGAGCTCTCTCCGCGCCGCCGCCGACGTGGCACACAGGGCCACCACAGGTCATCGCGTGGGGCCCTGGTCCCTGTTGACCGATTGACCTGTCAACTATCTTGTTGGCAGGCCCGACCAGCGACGTCGGGTCCCACCGCAATCCTCTAACTAAAACATTTTAATAAATAAACTAATTAATTTAGTTAATTAGACAATGACAGGTGGGCCCAGTAGTTTTACTAACTAAATTTAGATTAGTTTGAATCTTTTTAACCCACTGTCTATGACAGGTGGGTCCCCGTGTCGATTTTGACCACCAACCGGATCTGTTGACTCACGACATCACTCCTACGTCATGCTGACGTCATATTCCATTTCTGTTAATATAAATAATTCAAGAATATGTTTAAAACTTAGAAAATCATATAAAATAATCCGTAACTCGGATGAAAATGTTTTCTATATGAAAGTTGCTCAGAAAAATCCAACGAATCCGAATACGTGGTCCGTTCATCTGTCACATGCCCCTAGCATGCTGAACATGGAACATCCCCCTCCGGTCATCTGTTTGATACAGGTCCGGAACCGGGAAAACATTCCCGGTTGAATTCCCGCTTCACCTTTATTGTGTAGCCATACATTAGGTCACACCGGGCACATCATATTGCCATGTTATGCTTTGTGATGCTATGTTTGCTTTATATTTACTGTTTTCCCCCTCTTCTCTCCGGTAGACCCTGAGACCGATGCTGCCCCTGTGATCGACTACGTAGGAGCACAACGCTGCTCCCCGCATCGCCTAACTTGCCCTGCGTCATCGTAGACACCAACGGCCGTAATCCGGCGTCCGCTCCGCTGCTAGCCATCGCCGTCTCCGGCCGTTTCCGGCCAAACCGCCGCGACAGATTGATGCGCGGGCAAGAGCCCGTTCGAAAGAACCTAACCGCGTGCCAAATGGTGCCCCTAGCGCTTCCGACGACTCGTGACGCGCGCCATGGTTTTGGTCATTGAGCTCTCTCCGGCGCCGCCGCCGACGTGGCACACTGGGCCACCCACAGGTCATCATGAGTGGGGCCCCGGTCCCCTGCTGACCGATTGACACAGTCGACTATCTTGATCTGGCAGCCCGACCAGCGACGTCTGGGTCCCACCGCTTAATCCTCTAACTAAAACATTTTAATAAATAAACTAATTACTTTAGTTAATTAGACAATGACAGGTGGGCCTAGTAGTTTTACTAACTAAATTTAGATTAGTTTGAACTCTTTTTAACCCACTGTCTATGACAGGTGGGTCCCCCGTGTCAGTTTTGACCAGTCAACCGGACTGTTGACTACTGACATCACTCCTACGTCATGCTAACGTCATATTCCATTTCTGTTAATATAAATAATTCCAGAATATGTTTAAAACTTAGAAAATCATATAAAATAATCCGTAACTCGGATGAAAATGTTTTCTATATGAAAGTTGCTCAGAAAAATCCAACGAATCCGAATACATGGTCCGTTCATCTGTCACATGTCCCTAGCATGCTGAACATGGAACATTCCCCTTTGGTCATCTGTTTGATACAGGTCCGGAATCGGGAAAACATTCCCGGTTGAATTCCCCCTTCACCTTTATCGTGTAGCCATACGTTAGGTCACACCGGGCACATCATATTGCCATGTTATGCTTTATGATGCTATGTTTGCTTTATATTTACTATTTCTTCCCCCTCTTCTCTCTGGTAGACCCTGAGACCGATGTCGCTTCGCGTGATCGACTACGCCGATGATTTACCCCTCCTTGCCGAGCAACCGTGCAAGCCCCCGATCATCCCGATATCGCCCATTCCATTCTCTCATGCTTGCATTAGATTTTGTTATTGTTATTGTTTGCTCCTATTCTGATGCATAGTGATGTAGGGTGGAACCCTAATTCGTCGATCTTTCACGTTTGGAGGGGATCCTACAGGGGAAACACGAAGAACACGCGGAAGCACGAGGGGAAACACGGGGAAAACGAGAGGAAATCACTCAACCAACAAGGAATCGATCACACAAGTGCTAGATCAACATACACACATGAGATCCACGAGATACATAGTCAACTAGGGTAAGGATACAACGGAACCGTTCATCTCCAAAAGGAGGCCTTGATGTTCTTCCCTAAAGAGGGGTCTTGAATCCGCTTGGGGGATCTTCTCCGAAGAGGTCCTGAGCTCCGAGGAGAAGTAACCAAGTGGATGAGCAAAGGCTCTCACACAAATATGAGCTAATCCAATGCTAACCCTCAAAGTGGGGAGGAGGAGGTCTATTTATAGTGCTAAGCCACGAAGGGGTAAGTGAGGCGAAGGGTACACGGCCTCGGCCCAAGTCATGCGTGAGCAAGGCGGATGATCCGGACAGGTCCCGGATGATCCGGCGTCGAGTCCGGACAATCCGGCCGGAGTTCCAGATGATCGGCTTTAGCGAAGCCTTGGTGCCTTGATTGCATTTACCCGACGATCCGGGAGGGTCCGGATGATCCGGTGGGCCGGATGATCCGGACGGCGGTCCGGACGTCCGCCTGGTTCCAAAGAACCGCTCGTCTTCTTCTTCTCCTTTCTTCCGTCTTCTCTTCCATGCTTGGCCTTGGTCCTTGGATTCTCCATGGTCATCGGTTGTACCTGAGTGTAGGCAAGGTCCATGCATGAGGTAGTAGTCGTGTCTCATATGCGAAAAGTGACGGTTCGAAGAGGAGTGAATTCACCTTGTGTCCAATGGCGTATGTTCGAGGTCTCGTCATATGTCCTCTTGTGGCTTGGAGAGTAGTCGGAGTGTACATGGGGATGAACGTGGGATGCTCCGCATCATATCCCCCCCCTTGGGAAAGATCCGACCTCGGATCGTGATCCTCATCACCATGGAAACGTGTGCCGTGGACGGACTTGTAGTGGGACGTAGGTGAAGGCCTTGCGCAATCCAAGTACTCCAAGGTGTCTCCGGTATGTAGTACATGCAAAATGAGCAAACACAAAGTACACTTGGAAATACAATGGTTAGCGCACACAAAGTGTCCATCATGTAAGAATGAGTCCGTGCGGCAAGATTGGTCGCGACAAAGCGCATGAAGCTTATCAATTTGATCTAGACTGAGATGCAAAGCATTCATGGGAGGAAATGCAATCATTGTGCACACAAATGTGTTGTAAATATGATCGATGCAACCACGGTGCAAAATGATGTCATAGTGAGACGGTTTATCAATAGCATGAATATGGAAATGGATGCGCAATATGTATATGTTATTATGCAATTGATGATGGACAATATGATCATGATGTATGAATATGCCCTCAAGGTAGAGCACAACAAATTTGCTAAGGAAATGCACAAGCTCATATATCATGGATGACATGGAAATAGATGCAACAAGGCAAGCACAATGTGAGTCAATCCATGCATGGGGTGCAAACTTGTGGTGAATATGATATGTCCATCGAGCATGACATGTATGAGCACAATCAACATATATGGAGGTGTTGGTGTACCAAAGCTCGTTGTCGAGGCATGAGTGGAATTCCGAAGGTGCATCCAATAAGTGTGAGCGCTCCTCAATGTGAAGGTCCATGTAGCCAATCTCCAATGTCGCTCCTCCGATCAGGAGATGTATCATGTAGACAACAAGAAGGAAACAACAATGAAAGAGTGACCCATCCAATAAGCGTATTTTAGGATGGCTCAAAGAGAAGGAGTTCACCTTTAGGAGTGTCTCAAGGATGATGGAGTCGCGCATCTTGTATGCCTTCACATAACCAATATGTCTCGTGGTGGTCCCGCCTTGTAAATCCTTCAAAATGAAAGAACATGAGAAACACTTGGAAAAACAAATGAGGGTAGCAAAATGGCAAAACCGATCATTCGTGTGGTAAGATACCCAACAAGTGTGTGTATCATGCTCATCATAAGAAATGACAAGGGAGTATTGCATAGTATGTAGGCATATGATGCGAGAATAACCAAATGCAATAGGCTCAATCAAACAAACATGCATCACAAGTAAACTGTCCAAGTCTCCAAGATCAATAAGTATAGCAAGTTGGCACTCAATACAAGGTGATATGAGATATGCAACTAATGGAGACAAGAGGCAATGATCATGACAAATCAAGTGAGAGGCATCAACATCTATGTCATCAACCCAAGAAAGCAAGTAATAGTGGAACATGGGTGATGCAACATAGCAAGCAATCATAGCAATCAAGTTAAGCAAGCTAGTAGTGCGAAGATGCAACATACTAGAAGGAATCATGGCAAGCATGTCATGTGTGCAAATAGTGGGCATGAATAATTCACATGACATAGCACAAGCATGAAAGCAAGATGTGAGAAAACTAGCATGAATATCTTGGTGAGAAGCCATATGTAAATAGCAATAAGGCATCGTGACTCTCCCAACGCAACAAGCATCAATAGTATGGGGCACATGATAAACATGGCAATAGCAACAAGGATCTCCACCAAGCATGCAAATACACATAGGGATATCATAATGGTTCATCATGGGTAAATGCAAGCAAGGGTCACAATTGCATGGCAAAGGCATAGGAGCAAGCATAGCATGCAATGTGAACACGGTAAAATGAGCATAAGGTGACGAGTGGTAAATAGCCCATAGCCGTGTGAGAGCCAAGTAGAAGATATGCGCGTAGTCCTTGCGTGAAGGGAACGGTGGTAAGGATAGTCCACGGGATCCCAAGCCATCGTTGCTCTCAAGAGCTCGTTTCGTCAACTCTTGGGATTGAGAGGTTGACGAGTGTACATGAGTACCTACACAAAACAAAGACAAAGGGAAAATTGTGTGTACGTGGTAGATGTACACATCATCCATCATGATGCGCATGTGCGTGTGTTTGTTAGCACAAAATAGCCAATGCTCAAATAAATGAGATGTGTGATATAGAAACATGTCATCCATCATGAGAGGTTTGTTATTATGTATCGCATAATGGAGACTCAATTTGTGTAATGCATCATGAGAAATATCTAGAGCATTGTTATTCATGGAATGCATAAGGTGTATACTATCATGGGAATCATGCAAAGTATGAAATGCATCAAGATCTCCTAATATGTATGAGGAAACTATGGGGGTCTCCTCATGAGCATGAGTAGCAACATCACGTGGAGAATATTGACAACATCCGAAACAATGCATATTTGGAACAATGTGATCATGGCATGACATATTGGATGAATTGCGCAAATCATGTAAAGGAAGCATGTCAATATCATCACATGAAAAACAAAAGCCAATGACCATCATCTCGTCATCTATGCCATAAGTGCAAATGGGATTGATTTTAATGGGGCATGCATAGTTACTATGTTGAGATTGTAGGGATGCACTATGGGAGATCTCACACATAGCATATGACAAGTTCAATGGATTGTCAAACATGAAGTGACCAATAGAATTTTCACATGATATCCTATGAAGCATAGCATCACAACTAGGCAACTCAACATGCTCATCATCATATTCGTCATTAATAGGTAAGTCAAGGCATGAAGGTGTTTCACTAGCATGAAGCATGGTAATAGGTGGGTCAACATCATGGGAGCAATCATCGTCAAGAGCGTCCACTAGTGGGACAAGAGAAGCACCATCACCTATGTTACCTTTGGAGCGTCACTCATGTGTTGTAGGTGAGGTGTTGAAGATCGTCTCGTTGTCATCTTCATCTTGATGGAACCATGTGGGGGGTGTGTCATCGTCCATCTTGGCCATCGTCGTCTTCATAGGAGGTATGGACTCATCAATGGTAGGCGTGTCGTCATGTAGGAGACCTAGCACCAAAGGAGAAAACACACTAGGAGTAGAGGATAAGGCGTTAGAAATCATAGTGGCCTCACATGCCTTGTCAACTACCTCACTCACTAAGTGTTGTGGCTCACTCACTCCCTCAAGGGTGCTCTCACTCTTATGGCTGGTGGAGTCACTCAAATGGCGCTCAACCTCACCTAGCATGTGTGGCATGCTCTCATGTGTGGGGCTAGTGGTGTTCACACTCATCCTCTCATAGGAAATGCTCTCAATGTCACGTATGGTGGAGTCACTCATGTCACTCATGCGGTGGTGGCTCTCCTCACATGGCACTTGGGGCATCTCGACATATGTGGGTGTCGGAGAGATGTTGGTGCAAATGTCTCCATGCTCAACTCCTATCGCCATGGTCGAAGGGGATGGCCCTTGCTCGACCTTCTTGTCGCCGTCTTGGTGTTGGAGGTCCATATGATGTGGCACCTCATAGCTCGTCTCCATGACCGAAGGGAGTTTCCCATGCTCGGCCATCTTCCTTGGGGGGCTTCCGAAGATGGAAGTGTCACCCTCTCTCGTAGGTAGTCGCCTTGGACTTGATGAAGTCGATGTAGGCGTACTGTGGAAGTAGGCGAAGATGCCGTAAGTTCCAAAGGCGAAGATGCCTTGAGAACACTTGGCGAAGATGCCGAAGTGGTTGATGTAGCCGTAGCGCCGTCTTGGTGGTGGTCGTCTCGCGGTCTTCTTTTGTGCTCTTGAAGCTTGGACTTGGCGTGAAGTAGGTCTTGTTGGGACTTGTGCATTTGCGCTTGTGGAGCATCTTCATGATGATGATGTCGTTGTCGTGCTTGAGCTCGTAGTAGATGTCGTTTGTGGTAAATGCGTGCACATGTTGCTTGAGGTGACTTGGCCTTCATGGCAATGTGGATCGTGAACGTGATGATGATCGCCATGTAGATGTGGACGAGGACGATTTGCACTTGCATCTTTTTCGCGCTCCGAAGACTTGTGGCTTGACCGTCGTCGTCTTGAGGATGATGAAGGGGAAGAAGACTTGATCAAGGCTCTAATCTCCTCCATCCTTGCATCTTGCTCCTCTTTATGGGCGGCAAGCTTCTTGTCGATGTAGTCCCTTTTCCTTGCTTCGGAGTGACGAATGTCGATGGAGATGTTCTCGATGCGCTCTCGCAATCTTGATTGTGCGCCTTGCATTTATCGTTGTAGATCGAAGATAGAAGCTTTGGAGATGTAGTTGTTTACGCCGTCGTTGTTATCGTAGACCGGAGAGGGAATGCCTTGCCTATCCATCACAAGACTCGAGCAAATATGAGTGGGAGAAAGAGAAGAACGTATACCAATGTACCTTTGACCAAAGTTGAAGATGAATCAAGTTCACTCAAATGTGGACAATGAAATAGCACTATTGGTACCAATCCTTGTCGGTTCTCACACCTACACAAGTAAAGCTTATAGTGGAGCTCGGTGAGGATAGTGGCACAAAAATTTAATGCAAAATGTTAGCAAGAGTCAATAATGTTGAAAAAGATTCACAAATTCGCAAGTGAAACAAATGGACCAATAGCAAAGAATGGCACACGGAAACACACACGGATAGATAAATGGGGTCGTGCAACCAAGGAATGAGCTCAAAATGTGGAATCCACCAAAACGCTCGTGTTGCACAACTCAAGAGAGACGCTAGCACGATTGCTCAATAGGCGGATACGACACTTGTGCACAACCTATAAGATGCAAAATGGATATTCTTTCTATCCCAAGTATGCTATGTATGTATGGTTCCCGCTGTTTCTCTCAAGCATGATATCATATGATGTAGATTTGACAATCTTATGTGCAATGGGTATGATGCTATGGCACTTGCTCACGAGCTCTTTGCTCTCTTTTTTGCTTAAAAGCTTTTTTTTTCTCAATGGCCACTTATGCACGATGCACAAACCAAGATAGCTATTGTGTATATGCGGGAACGATATTGTGACACAATATATGATATGATACCAATATGATATGGTATGTATGCAATGGAATGGTGGATCACTAATGTGCACAAGTAACGTTGCCGGCAATACTCAAATGGCTAGTCTCGATAGGTAAGTGACGCAAAATGGGCTATACACGAGTCGGAGTTGAAGTTGCCGTCCCTAAGTAGCCGAAACACCTTAGGAGACACAAGCCACAACTCTAACAAGCTCAAACAACAATTGGGTTAAGTTGGGTTGTCGGAAGTGTATGGTGGGAAGGTTATGTGGAAGTGGTGGTGGTGGTGGTTGATGAAGAAGCAACCATCCCTAAGTAGCCGAAACACCTTAGGAGACTCAAGTCACTACTCAAAGAACCTCAAATGCTATGGGGAACAAAATGGGTTAGGTTGCGGAAGTCGGTGGTGGCTATGCGGATGATATGGTGGAAGGCCTAGGCAAACTTGCCAAATTTCAGAAAATATGATGGAGTCAAATGATGTTTGTGGTATTTTTGTGGGATGGGGGATGTCAAGAGCTTCAAAACTAGCTAAAGAACGTCAAAATCGGACTCTGGATGAATTAGTTATGGCCAAACAAAAATCTGTCAGTGTCAGTTTCAGGGTTAACCGGACATCCGGGAGGAGGTCCGGATGATCCGGGCTAGATCCGGATGATCCGGGTCTATAGCCGGATGATCCGGGTCGTCGGCGCGGTTCATTTTACAGGTGCGTGGGGATCCGGACGTCCGGGGGGGCGTCCAGCTGATCCGGGCTTGGTCCGGATGATCCGGGAGAAGGTCCGGATGATCCGGGCAAGTCAATCCGCTCGGGATTTGCTCTCGGGGGCGAATTTTTGGGCGGAAATGGATGATTTTCGAGGCAAAATTTGAGGGATTTCGTGGATGGAAGGTGGGGAAACTTGGGGAGATGCTAGATCCACTTGAAACCAAGCAAATCCATGGATCAAAATCAACAAAACATCATCAAAACTAACAAATCACAAAAATTTTGGGGGCTATTTTTGGTGGGGATTTTCGGATTTAGGACGAAATCAACAAAATCAAGCTAGAAAAAGAGGGGTAGGGGCTCCAAAAACATGATCAACCTGGCTCATGATACCATATGATGTAGGGTGGAACCCTAATTCGCCGATCTTTCACGTTTGGAGGGGATCCTACGGGGGAAACACGAAGAACACGCGGAAGCATGAGGGGAAACACGGGGAAAACGAGAGGAAATCACTCGACCAACAAGGAATCGATCACACAAGTGCTAGATCAACATACACACATGAGATCCACAAGATACATAGTCAACTAGGGTAAGGATACAACAGAACCGTTCAGCTCCAAAAGGAGGCCTTGATGTTCTTCCCTAAAGAGGGGTCTTGAATCCGCTTGGGGGATCTTCTCCGAAGAGGTCCTGAGCTCCGAGGAGAAGTAACCAAGTGGATGAGCAAAGGCTCTCACACAAATATGAGCTAATCCAATGCTAACCCTCAAAGTGGGGAGGAGGAGGTCTATTTATAGTGCTAAGCCACGAAGGGGTACACGGGCCTCGGCCCAAGTCATGCGCGCAGGCAAGGCCGGATGATCCGGACGGGGTCCCGGATGATCCGGGCGTCGGGGTCCGGACGATCCGGCTGGAGTTCCGGATGATCCGGCTTCAGCAGGCCTTAGGGTGCCTTGATGCATTTACCCGACGATCCGGGAGGTCCGGATGATCCGGCTGGGCCGGATGATCCGGACGGCGGTCCGGACGTCTGCCTGGTTCAAAGACCGCTCCGTCTTCTTCTTCTCCTTTCTTCCGTCTTCTCTTCCATGCTTGGCCTTGGTCCTTGGATTCTCCATGGTCATCTCGGTTGTACCTGAGTGTAGGCAAGGTCCATGCATGAGGTAGTAGCCTTGTCTCATATGCGGAAAGTGACGGTTCGAAGAGGAGTGAATTCACCTTGTGTCCAATGGCGTATGTTCGAGGTCTCGTCATATGTTCTCTTGGGGCTTGGAGAGTAGTCGGAGTGTACATGGGGATGAACGTGGGATGCTCCGCATCACATAGCCTGCTTTTGTAACCTGCTTATTGTTACCTTACCTGCTTATCCTAAACTGCTTAGTATAGGTTGGTTGGTGATCCATCAGTGAGACCCACCTTGTCCTTGTTGCCCCTGCTTCATCATCGAAGACCCGATCAACGGGATCGAAGACCAGGCCCCTTCACCGCACATCACTTTCCCCTTAGTTGCTCGACACTGCTGGGTTACTATCGAGTGCCGAGGGTGAGACCTCTACAGCACTTCTAATGTTAACCTATAGTGTAGCTATTCAGTCGTGGTCATTGAGGGTGATTCCCCCTTAACCACTTCCGATACGACTCTGTCGTGCAACCCCTCAAGTGTGAACCTCGGGGGTGATTCCTCTTATGTTCACCTTGATGATTACATTGAGTGGAATTCACCGGGGGTGATTCCTCGGGTTTTCTCCGTGATGTTTGGACACACAGATACTTGGACTTTACAACTATTGCTTGGAAAGGCGGGTCGACCCTGAGGGGTACCCGCGAGTGATGTGGAGACGGGTTGACCTGGAGGGTACCCGACAGCTAAATACGAGGCGTGGCCGGGCATTCTTAGCCCTTGCCACAAGTCCTCAAGACTGGGCAACGGGGTCACATCTTTCGTGAGTCTCTGCTTGTTACCGCGCGTTCCTAATCCACTGCGATTTGGATATTTGATCCGAGGGGCCTCTGGCCTGATAGCACTAACCATAACGTGCGCATAGTATGGGCGTTCTGCGTCGTATGCATCAGCCGAAGCTTATTAGACGTCAGCGACTGAGCGGCGCGCGCCGGGTTGGACTGGTAAGCTCCTACCTTTTTGAGGAGGTAGCTAGGTCTGCTCATCGGCTTGCCACGCAACGTGCGGGAGTTCCCGGGGAGATGGCCCATGACCCCTGGGGGCATAGGTTTAGTCCGGCGTGCTGACCTCTCTATTAAGCCTAGGTCGGGTTGCGGCGTATTGTTTGGCCGAGGCCGGGCATGACCCAGGAAAGTGTGTCCGGCCGGAGTTAATCGAGCGTGGTGGGTAAGTTGGTGCACCCCTGCAGGGTGTTGGGGAACGTAGTAATTTCAAAAAAAATCCTACGCACACGCAAGATCATGGTGATGGTATAGCAACGAGAGGGGGAGTGTATCTTCATACCCTTGAAGATCGCTAAGCGGAAGCATTTATCAACGCTGTTGATGTAGTCGTACGTCTTCACGATCCGACCGATCCAAGTACCGAACGCGCGGCACCTCCGAGTTCTGCACACATTTAGCTCGATGACGTCCTCGCCTTCTCGATCCAGCAAGACGAGCGAAGTAGTAGATGAGTTCCGGCAGCACGACGACGTGGTGACGATGTTGGTGAAGAACAATCTCCGCAGGGCTTCGCCTAAGCACTACGGAAACTATGACGGAGGATAAACTAGAGGGGACGGGGTTGCCGGCACACGGCTTGGTGTTTCTTGATGTGTTTTTGGTGCTAGCCCTACCCTCTATTTATATGTTGAGCCTTGGGGTGAAACTTGGAGTAAAAGCCTCCACAAAGTCGGTTTCACCCGAAAGGCAAGAGTCCTTCTCGGACTCGAGCGAGACGCCAGGTTCCTGCGTCTCGACCCGAACGCCGAGGACCTGGCGTCAGCCCTGAACTCAAAAACTTCCTTTTGCGCTTTCCAAAAACCTTGTCGGCTTTCCCCTTTGGCCCAAATAACGTGTTCTCGTACCCAAACATTTTGGGAAACATCCGGAACCTCATCCGGTGAATTCTGGAACCCTTCCGAAGATCAAACACTATTATCCCATATATCAAACTTTATCTCCGGACCATTCCGGAGTTCCTCGTCATGTCCATGATCTCATCCGGGACTCCGAACAACATTCGGTTACCAACCTGCATAACTCATATAATACTATATCGTCAACGAAACGTTAAGCGTGCGGACCCTACGGGTTCGAGAACTATGTAGACATGACCGAGACACGTTTCTGGTCAATAACCAATAGCGGGACCGGATGCCCATATTGGCTCCTACATATTCTCTGAAGATCTTTATCGGTCGAACCGCATAACAACATCGTTGTTCCTTTGTCATCAAGTATGTTACTTACCCGAGATTCGATCGTCGGTATCAATACCTAGTTCAATCTCGTTACCGGCAAGTCTCTTTACTCGTTACGTAATGTATCATCCGTAACCAACTCATGGGTCACATTGCTTGCAAGGCTTATAGTGATGTGCATTACCGAGAGGGCCCAGAGATACCTCTCCGACAATCGGAGTGACAAAACCTAATCTCGAAATCGCCAACTCAATGTGTACCTTCGGAGACACCTGTAGTACTCCTTTATAATCACCCGATTCGTTGTGACGTTTGGTAGTACCAAAGTGTTCCTCCGATGGCGGAGTTGCATAATTCTCATAGTTACAGAACATGTATAAGTCATGAAGAAAGCAATAGCAGTATACTAAGCGATCAAGTGCTAGGCTAACGGAATGGGTCATGTCAATCACATCATTCTTCTAATGATGTGATCCCACTAATCAAATGACAACACATGTCTATGGTTAGGAAACATAACCATCTTTGATTAATGAGCTAGTCAAGTAGAGGCATACTAGTGACTATATGTTTGTCTATGTATTCACACATGTATCATGTTTCCGGTTAATACAATTCCAAATGAATAATAAACATTTATCATGATATGAGGAAATAAATAATAACTTTATTATTCCCTCTAGGGCATATTTCCTTGATCTCCCACTTGCACTAGAGTCAATAATCTAGATTACATAGTAATGATTCTAACACCCATGGAGTCTTGGTGCTGATCATGTTTTGCTCGTGAGAGAGGCTTAGTCAACGGGTCTGCAACATTCAGATCCGTATGTATCTTGCAAATCTCTATGTCTCCCACTTGGACTTGGTCGCGAATGGAATTGAAGCGTCTCTTGATGTGCTTGGTACTCTTGTGAAATCTGGATTTCTTTGCCAAGGCAATTGCACCAGTATTGTCACAGAAGATCTTCATTGGTCCCGGTGCACTAGGTATGACACCTAGATCAGAAATGAACTCCTTCATCCAGACTCCTTCATTTGCTGCTTCAGAAGCAGCTATGTACTCCGCTTCACATGTAGATCCTGCCACAATGCTTTGTTTAGAAGTGCACCAACTTACAACTCCACCGTTTAATAAAAACACGTATCCGGTTTGCGATTTAGAATCGTCCGGATCAGTGTCAAAGCTTGCATCGACGTAACCATTTACGACTAGCTCTTTGTCACCTCCATATACGACAAACATATCCTTAGTCCTTTTCAGGTATTTCAGATGTTCTTGACCGCTGTCCATGATCCACTCTGGATTACTTTGGTACCTTCTGCCAAGCTTATTGCTAAGCATACGTCGGTCCGGTACACAAGATTGCATACATGATAGAGCCTATGGTGAAGCATAGGAACATCTTTCATTTTCTCTCTATCTTCTGCTGTGGTCGGGCATTGAGTTTGACTCAACTTCACACCTTGTAGCACAGGCAAGAACCCTTTCTTTGCTCGATCCATTTTGAACTTTCTCAAAATTTTGTCAAGGTATGTGCTTTGTGAAAGTCCTATTAAGCGTCTTGATCTATCTCTATAGATCTTGATGCCCAATATGTAAGCAGCTTCACGAGGTCTTTCATTGAAAAACTTTTATTCAAGTATCCCTTTATGCTATCCGAAATTCTATATCGTTTCCAATTAATAATATGTCATCTACATATAATATCGAAATGCTCTGAGCTCCCACTCACTTTCTTGTAAATCTGAGCTTCTCCAAAAGTCTCAGATAAAACCATATCTTTGATCACACTATCAAAACGTTTATTCCAACTCCGAGATGCTTGCACCAGTCCATAAATGGATCGCTGGAGCTTGCACACTTTGTTAGCACCTTTTGGATCAACAAAACCTTCTAGCTGCATCATATACAACTCTGCTTCTAGAAATCCATTCAAGAATGCAGTTTTGACATACATTTGCCAAATTTCATAATCATGAAATGCAGCAATAGCTAACATGATTCGGACAGACTTAAGCATTGCTACGGGTGAGAAAGTCTCATCGTATTCAACCCTTGAACTTGTCGAAAACCTTTTGCAACAAGTCGAGCTTTATAGACGATTACATTACCATCGCCGGTCTTCTTCTTAAAGATCCATTTATTCTCAATGGCTTGCCGATCATCGGGCAAGTCAACCAAAGTCCATACTTTGTTTTCATACATGGATCCCATCTCGATTTCATGGCCTCTAGCCATTTTGCGAAACTGGGCTCATCATCGCTTCCTCATAGTTCGTAGGTTCATCATGGTCAAGTAATATGACTTCGAAATAGGATTACCGTACCACTCAGTGCGGATCTTACTCTGTAGACCTCGAGGTTTAGTAGAAACTTGATCTGAAGTTTCATGATCAATATCATTAGCTTCCTCACTGATTGGTGTAGTTGTCACAGAACCGGTTCTTGTGATGAACTACTTTCAATAAGGGAGTAGATCTGATTATCTCATCAAGTTCTACTTTCCTCCCACTCACTTCTTTCGAGAGAAACTCCTTCTCTAGAAAGGATCCGATTTTAGCAATGAAAATCTTGCCTTCAGATCTGTGATAGAAGGTGTACCCAATAGTTTCTTTTGGGTATCCTATGAAGACACATTCCTCCGATTTGGGTTCGAGCTTATCTGGTTGAAGTTTCTTCACATAAGCATCGCAGCCCCAAACTTTAAGAAACGACAACTTTGGTTTCTTGCCAAACCATAGTTCATAAGGTGTCGTCTCAACGGATTTTGATGGTGCCCTATTTAACGTGAATGCGGCCGTCTCTAAAGCATAACCCCAAAACGATAGTGGTAAATCAGTAAGAGACATCATAGATCGCACCATATCTAGTAAAGTGCGATTCTGACGTTCGGACACACCATTTCGTTGTGGTGTTCCGGTGGCGTGAGTTGTGAAACTATTCCACATTGTTTCAAGTGTAGACCAAACTCAGTAACTCAAATATTCTCCTCCATGATCGGATCGTAGAAACTTTATTTTCTTGTTACGATGATTTTCCACTTCACTCGATATTCTTTGAACTTTTCAAATGTTTCGACTTGTGTTTCATTAAGTAGATATACCCATATCTGCTCAAATCATCTGTGAAGGTGAGAAAATAACGATACCGCCATGAGCCTCAACATTCATTGGACCACAAACATCAGTATGTATGATTTCCAACAAATCAGTTGCTCGCTCCATAGTTCCGGAGAACGGCGTTTTAGTCATCTTGCCCATGAGGCACGGTTCACAAGTACCAAGTGATTCCAAAAGCCCATCAGTATGGAGTTTCTTCATGCGTTTTACACCGATATGACCTAAATGGCAGTGCCACAAATAAGTTGCACTATCATTATCAACTCTGCATCTTTTGGTTTCAACACTATGAATATGTGTATCACTACTATCGAGATTCAATAAAAATAGACCACTCTTCAAGGGTGCATGACCATAAAAGATATTACTCATATAAATAGAACAACCATTATTCTCTGATTTAAATGAATAACCATCTCGCATCAAACAAGATCCAGATATAATGTTCATGCTCAACGCCGCACCAAATAACAATTACTTAGGTCTAAAACTAATCCCGATGGTAGATGTAGAGGTAGCGTGCCGACCGCAATCACATCGACGTTGGAACCATTTCCCACGCGCGATCGTCACCTCGTCCTTAGCCAATCTTCGCTAATCAGTAGTCCCTGTTTGAGTTGCAAATATTAGCAAGAACCAAGATCAAATACCAGTGCTCTGCGAGCATTAGTAAGGTACACATCAATAACATGTATATCACATATACCTTTGTTCACTTTGCCATCCTTCTTATCCGCCAAATACTTGGGGCAGTTCCGCTTCGATGTCGATCGCTTGCGGAGAAGCACTCGATTTCAGGCTTAGGTTCGGACTTGGGTTTCTTCTCTTGAGCAACAACTTGCTTGCCGTTCTTTTGAAGTTCCTTCTTCTTCCCTTTGCCCTTTTCTTGAAACTGGTGGTCTTGTTAACCATCAACACTTGATGCTCCTTCTTGATTTCTACCTCCGCAGCTTTTAGCATTGCGAAGAGCTCGGAATAGTCTTGTTCATCCCTTGCATATTATAGTTCATCACGAAGCTCTTGTAGCTTGGCGGCGATGATTGGAGAATTACATCAATGACACTATCATCGGGAAGATTAACTCCCGCTTGAATCAAGTGATTATTATACCCGGACATTTTGAGTATGTGTTCACCGACGAACTATTCTCCTCCATCTTGCAACTAGAGAACTTATTGAAGACTTCATATCTCTCAATCCGGGCATTTGCTTGAAATATTAACTTCAACTCTGGAACATCTCATATGCTCCATGACGTTCAAAATGTCGTTGAAGACCGGTTCTAAGCCGTAAAGCATGGCACATCGAACTATCCAATAGTCATCGACTTTGCTCGCCAGACGTTCTTAACGTCGTCGGTTGCATCAAGCGGAAGTTGGCACCCAGCGGTGCTTCGAGATGTAACTTTTCTTTGCAGCAATGAGGATAATCCTCGAGTTACGGACCTAGTCCGTGTAATTGCTACCATCATCTTTCAACTTTGCTTTCTCAAGGAACGATTAAAATTCAACGGAACAACAAAGACGAGCCATCTATCTACAAACAAACATAGACAAGCAAAATACTATCGGTACTAAGTTCATGATAAATTTAAGTTCAATTAATCATATTACTTAAGAACTCCCCTTAGATGGACATCTCTCTAGTCATCTAAGTGATCACATGATCCAAATCAACTAAACCATGTCCGGTCATCACGTGAGATGGAGTAGTTTCAATGGTGAACATCACTATGTTGATCATATCTACTATATGATTCACGCTCGACCTTCGGTCTCGTGTTCGAGGCCATATCAGATATGCTAGGCTCGTCAAGTATGACTGAGTATTCAGCGTGTGCAACTGTTTTGCACCCGTTGTATTTGAACATAGAGCCTATCACACCCGATCATCACGTGGTGTCTCGGACGAAGAACTTTCGCATAGCGGTGCATACTCGGGAGAACACTTCTTGATTATTAAGTGAGAGATCATCTTAAAATGCTACTGTCAATCAAAGCAAGATAAGATGCATAAAGGATAAACATCACATGCAATCAATATAAGTGATATGATATGGTCATCACCATCTTGTGCTTTGTGATCTCCATCTTCGAAGCACCGTCATGATCACCATCGTCACCGGCGCGACACCTTGATCTCCATCGTAGCATCGTTGTCATTCGCCATCTATTGCTTCTCGACTATCGCTACCGCTTAGTGATAAAGTAAAGCAATTACGAATGCGTTGCATTTCATACAATAAGCGACAACCATATGGCTCCTGCCATTGCCGATAACTTCATTTACAAAACATGATCATCTCATACAATAAAATATAGCATCACGTCTTGACCATATCACATCACAACATGCCTGCAAAAACAAGTTAGGCGTCCTCTACTTTGTTGTTGCAAATTTTACGTGGCTGCTACGGACTTAGCAAGAACCGTTCTTACCTACGCGTCAAAAACCACAGCGATAGTTCGTCAAGTTGGTGTTGTTTTAACCTTCTCAAGGACGGGCGTAGCCACACTCGATTCAGCTAAAGTGAGAGAGCAGACACCGCCAGCCACCTTTAAGCACGAGTGCTCGTAGCAGTGAAACCAGTCTCGCGTAAGCGTCTGGCGTAATGTCGGTCCGGGCGCTTCATCTCACAATACCGCCCGAACCAAAGTATGACATCTTTGGTAAGCGGTATGACTTATATCGCCCACAACTCACTTGTGTTCTACTCGTGCATATAACATCAACGCATAAAACCTAGGCTCGATGCCACTTTGTTGGGGAACGTAGTAATTTCAAAAAATCCTACGCACACGCAAGATCATGGTGATGGTATAGCAACGAGAGGGTGTGTATCTTCATACCCTTGAAGATCGCTAAGCGGAAGCGTTTATCAACGCTGTTGATGTAGTCGTGCGTCTTCACGATCCGACCGATCCAAGTACCGAACGCACGGCACCTCCGAGTTACGCACACGCTTCAGCTCGTTGGCGTCCTCGCCTTCTCGATCCAAAAGGCGGGCGAAGTAGTAGATGAGTTCCGGCAGCACGACGGCGTGGTGGCGATGTTGGTGAAGAACAATCTCTGCAGGCTTCGCCTAAGCACTACGGAAACTATGACGGAGGATAAACTAGAGGGGACGGGTTGCGGCACACGGCTTGGTGTTTCTTGATGTGTTTTGGTGCTAGCCCTACCCTCTATTTATATGTTGAGTCTTGGTCGAAACTTGGAGTAAAAGCCTCCACAAAGTCGGTTTCACCCAAAAGGCAAGAGTCCTTCTCGGACTCGGGGCGACGCCAGGTTCTGGCGTCGACCAACGCCGAGACCTGGCGTTTGGCCCCAGACTCATAAAACTTCCTTTTGCTTTCCAAAACCTTGTGGGCTTTCCCTTTGGCCCAAATAACGTGTTCTCGTACCCAAACATTTCGAAACATCCGGAACCTCATCCGTGAATTCGGAACCCTTCCGAGATCAAACACTATTATCCCATATATCAAACTTTATCTCCGGACCATTCCGGAGTTCCTCGTCATGTCCATGATCTCATCCGGGACTCGAACAACATTCGTTACCAACCTGCATAACTCATATAATACTATATCGTCAATCGAAACGTTAAGCGTCACGGACCCTACGAGTTCGAGAACTATGTAGACATGACCGAGACACGTTTCGGTCAATAACCAATAGCGGGACCTGGATGCCCATATTGGCTCCACATATTCTACGAAGATCTTTATCGGTCGAACCGCATAACAACATCGTTGTTCCTTTGTCATCGGTATGTTACTTACCCGAGATTCGATCGTCGGTATCAATACCTAGTTCAATCTCGTTACGGCAAGTCTCTTTACTCGTTCGTAATGTATCATCCCGTAACCAACTCATTGGTCACATTGCTTGCAAGGCTTATAGTGATGTGCATTACCGAGAGGGCCCAGAGATACCTCTTCGACAATCGGAGTCACAAAACCTAATCTCGAAATACGCCAACTCAACATGTACCTTCGGAGACACCTGTAGTACTCCTTTATAATCACCCAATTACGTTGTGACGTTTGGTAGTACCCAAAGTGTTCCTCCGGTAAACGGGAGTTGCATAATTCTCATAGTTACAGGAACATGTATAAGTCATGAAGAAAGCAATAGCGGTATACTAAACGATCAAGTGCTAGGCTAACGGAATGGGTCATGTCAATCACATCATTCTTCTAATGATGTGATCCCACTAATCAAATCACAACACATGTCTATGGGTAGGAAACATAACCATCTTTGATTAATGAGCTAGTCAAGTAGAGGCATACTAGTGACTATATGTTTGTCTATGTATTCACACATGTATCATGTTTCCGGTTAATACAATTCTAGCATGAATAATAAAAATTTATCATGATATGAGGAAATAAATAATAACTTTATTATTGCCTCTAGGGCATATTTCCTTCACAGGGAAGAAAACATCTCTCGATAGCCTGTCCTACGGTAACGGACACTTGGAGTTGTATCCCGGTCGATACAACTAGAACTGGATACTTGTGATGAGAATTGGATTGTGATGACAATTGGATAGTATGGCTCTGGGATTGCTTTCTCGTAGGGAGTCGAGAAAGGATCTCTCGCCGAGGTTGATAACACTACTACTACTTTACTTTATGCTACTCTACTCCCTCCTGTTGCTGCAAGATGGTGGTTTCCAGAAGATGCTAGTCTTCGATAGGACTAGGCCTTCTCTCTATTCTGGCATTTCTGCAGCCCAGTCCACATATACAACCTTCCTTTGATAATGTTGCATCTCTAGTGTAGATCCTTGCTTGCGAGTACTTTGGATGAGTACTCACGGTTGCCTTGCTCCCTCTTTTTCCCCTTTTCCATTCTTCTCGGACGACGCAACCAGATGACGGAGTCCAGGAGCCAGATGACACCTTTGACGACTGCTACTACCCCAAGGGTGCCTACTACTACGTGAAGACCGCCGACCACCGGAGTAGTTAGGAGGCTCCAGGCGGGAGGCCTTGCCTTTTCGATCGTTCTTGCTTTTGTGCTAGCCTTCTTAAGGCAAACCTGTTTAACTTATGTCTGTACTCAGATATTGTTGCTTCCGCTGACTCGTTTGTATTCAAGCTGATGTATTCGAGCCCTCGAGGCCCTGGCTTGTAATATAAAGCTTGTATTATTTTAATTTGTGTCTAGAGTTGTGTTGTGATATCTTTCCGTAAGTCCTTGATCTTGATCGTACACATTTGCGTGTATGATTAGTGTACGATTAAATCGAGGGCGTCACAAGTTGGTATCAGAGCCGACTGCCTGTAGGTAGCCCCCTTTCCATCTCCTTGGCCGAAGTTGAGTCTAGTCACTGAAAAACTTTTACTAACATTGGATGTGTGTCTTACGGGCCCACGTCGCCATTGGGTGGAATTAGCATCTTTTACTCCTCATCTATACTCTGGGACTCTGAACTCTCTTCTACTCGGGTTAAACGAATTTACTAACTCTAACATTAGGATCCCGTGGCCACATTCACCCCGAAGTTGGATAAGCCATAGTTACTCCTTAGAATAGCATCTTGAATAGTGCACCCACCGTCGTGTTGACTACTAAGTGGTATCCATCGCACCTCTTTCATTATGCTGTTTCATCATGAGTGATCCTTTGTCTTTGCAAGTGCTCGATCTTGAACTACCCTGTTACATGTTAGCGGGATGGTTAGACATCTTTGGTCGTGGCCGTCTTGCAGCGATCCACCACCGCCCAATTCTTTCTTGGAATGATGCAGCAGTTTGAGCTGAACCGCCAGTTCATGGAAGGAATGATGGCTCGGTTTCCTCGTCCGAATATGAACCACAGAACCAGCCCTAGTTACTATGCGAGGACTTCATGGGCCTCAATCCGACAATCTACCGCAGCTCAACTCAGCCCCTTGATGTCGATGGTAGCTCGAGACATCACGTATGAAATGGAGTCTGCTAGTGTTGCCCACCTGCCACTATGTCACCTTCGCATCCTTCTTCCTCAAGGGTCCCGCTGCTCAATGGTGGGACAGCCACAGGCGTACCCTACCTGCTAGAACGGTCATCACTTGGCGGATTTCCAAGCCGCTTTCGTGCCGCTTCATTCCTCGAGGAATCATGGGCGGGAAGAAGCGCGAGTTCCGTAACCTCACCAAAGGCAACAAGTCCAGAGATGCTTATCGGTGGGAATTCTTGGAATTGTCCGTTCTGTTGAAGAAGACATTGCTCTTGATGCTCGTAGGCAAGAAAAGTTCCGTGGACGGACTTCACCCCGATATCAAGCTAGCATTGCTCGTTCATGACTTTGCCGACTTCGCCACCTTGGTGAACAAGGCTATTCAGTTGAGGCTGGTCTTGTGAACACGAGGATCCCTCGAGCATAGCCGTGACGCCGCCCATCTTGGGCCCGTCGGTATGAAGCGTCGGATATGGATTCCCACAACATGTATCGTCCAACCGCACTGCACTAATCAGATCCTATCTTTGCACCTCGTCTGCCTCCTCCACCGGAGAGGCAGCCTCTTCGAGATGTACCATCCCAAGCTCCTGCTCCCGATCCCAATGATGGTATGTGCTTCAGATGTGGCCGCCCCGGCCACCTTGCTAAAGAGTGCACTCAGAAAAAGAGCCAGCTGGCTCTACCTTCTACTGGCCGTAACAATCAGCCCGATAACAATAATGCCGGACCTTATGGTCATGGTCAGGCTAATCATGTTGATCTGAATGAAGCTCAAGAGCAGCCTGCCACTGTGATGGGTACTCTTCTTGTTAATTCATGCAAACGCATTTTATTCGATTCAGGAGCATCACATTCATTCATGTCAGAAAATTTTGCTTACGCACATGACATTCGATGCGAGCCCATGAACACTCCGATAGTGGTACGCACCCCTGCGGGTCAGTGTCGAACTACCATGATTGGTCGCGACGTCCCCGTTGAAATTGAAGGGTTGGAATTTCATGTTTCTCCCATTATTCTTGATTCTTCCAATATTGACCTCATTATGGGAATGGAATGGTTGAAAGCGCATACTGCCTCTATCGTTTGCGCCACCAAGGTCGTTCACCTCCTACATCCTTCCGATGAGATAGTAAGCTACCATGCTCAGCTTGTTCAAAACGCTGAAGCGGGACTTTATGTCTTGAATGCGTTGGACGCAGCACCTCTTGAGGGAATTGAAAAGATTCCAGTCGTACGCGACTTCCAAGACGTCTTTCCAGAAGAACTTCCAGGAATACCCCCTGCCCGGGCTGTCGAGTTTGTCATCGACTTGAAACCAGGCACCGTTCCTATCGCCAAACGACCCTACAAGATGCCACCTCATGAGCTCCTTGAACTTAAGGAGGAAATCGACAAATCTCTTCGCAAGGGTTTCATTCGTCCAAGTTCCTCTGCTTGGGGAGCACCTTCTCTCTTCGTCAAGAAGAAGGACGGAACGAACCGTTTGGTCCAAGACTATCGTCCTATCAACCAAGCTACAATTCAGAACAAATATCCCCCTCCTCGGATCAATGATCTGTATGATCAACTGGCTGGTTCATCTATATTCTCTAAACTCGACTTGAGGTTGGGTTACCACCAGATTCATGTTCGTAAAGAGGATATTTCAAAGACCGCATTCGTCACTCGTTATGGTTCTTACGAGTCCACCGTCATGTCATTCGGTTTAACCAATGCTCCAGCTACATTCTCTCATCTGATGAACTACATATTCATGGATTACCTCGACAAGTTTGTCGTAGTCTATCTGGATGATATTCTGGTATATTCGAAGAACAAAGAAGAACATGTTGAACATCTTCGTCTTGTTCTGGAAAAGCTTCAAGAGCATCAGCTTTATGCCAAGTATTCCAAGTGTGAATTCTGGTTACCCGAAGTCACCTACCTTGGTCATGTCATCTCCAAGGATGGTATTGCCGTCAATCCAGAGCGAGTTCAGGCTATTCTTGACTGGACCCCTCCGAAGACTGTCAAGCAAGTCAGAAGCTTTCTCGGACTTGCCAGTTATTGTCGCCGCTTTGTCGAGAACTTCTCCAAGATTGCCAAGCCACTGACCAATCTGTTGCACAAAGGCGTTAAGTTTGATTGGACTGAAAAAGTGTCAGGAAAGTTTCCAGGCACTCAAGGACAAGCTGACATCTGCCCCAGTGCTTGCTCCCCCTGATTCTCGCAAGGACTTCGTCATCTATTGCGACGCTTCACGTCAAGGTTTAGGTTGTATCCTAATGCAAGAGCGCAGGGTGATTGCTCATGCCTCCCGTCAAGTACGTCCTCACGAAGAGAACTACCCAGTTCATGACCTCGAGCTTGCTGTTGTTATCTTTGCACTGAAGCTATGGAGACAGTACCTTCTCGGTAATCGTTGCGAGATCTTCACCGATCATCAGAGTCTGAAGTACCTGTTTACTCAGCCAGATCTGAACCTCCGTTAGCAGCGATGGATGGAAGCTATTGCTGACTACAACTGCGGAATATCTTATACACCTGACAAGGCTAATGTAATGGCTGATGCCTTGAGCCACAAGTCTTATTGCAATAATCACATGGTCTACAAAGCTCAACCCCGCCTTTATGAAGAGCTATGCAAGCTAAACCTTCAACTAGTTCCACAGGGTTCTCTGAATAACCTTGTCCTGGAACCAACTCTGCTGAAAGCAATTAAGTCTGCTCAAGCCAAAGATGCTCACGTTGATTTGATGAAAAAGGATCTTGCCTTAGAGAAATCGAGAGATTTCTCACTTGCTGAAGATGGGACCTTATACTTCAGAGATCGCATTGTAGTGCCCCGGTTCGAGCTTATGACAGAGAAGGTGATGAAAGAAGCGCATGACACCCCACTCTCTATTCATCCGGGAAGTACCAAGATGTATCTAGACATTCGTCAGAAGTACTCGTGGTTTAAGATGAAGCAAGACATTGCTCGTTATATTGAAGAATGTGACGTTTGTCGTCGCGTCAAAGCAGAACATCAAAAACTGGCTGGACTTCTACAACCGCTTCCGATTCCTGAATGGAAGTGGGATAAGATCCAAATGGACTTCGTCACTGGCCTTCCCAAGTCTCAGAAAGGCAACGATGCTATTTTGTCGTCATCGACCAATTCTCGAAGGTTGCTCACTTTACGCGATCAAGGAGACAATCATCGCTAGTCGACTAGCAAACTTGTATATCTCGCACTGTGTCACTCCACGGCATTCGAAGGAGATCGATTCGAGATCGCGGCGGTTTATTCACTTCAAAGTTACGGATAGTTTCCAAGAGGCAATGGGAACTCATATTACATGGAGCACTGCTTATCATCCCCAGTCCCAAGGTCAAGTCGAGCGAGTCAATCAAATTCTTGAAGACATGCTTCGGGCTTGTGTTATTTCTTTCGGTAAGAAGTGGGAAGAATCTCTCCCTTATGTGGAGTTCTCTTATAATAACAGCTATCAAGCTAGCTTGAAGATGGCGCCCTTCGAAATCCTTTATGGACGTAAGTGTCGAACCCCTCTGAATTGGTCAGAAACTGGGGAACGGACGCTCATTGGTCCAGACATTATTCAACAAGCTGAAGAGCAGGTTCGCATTGTCCGGGATAATCTCAAGGCGGCCCAGTCCCGCCAGAAGAGCAACTATGACCGAAAACACTGGGGTTCAACTTATCAACCTGGTGAACAAGCTTATCTGCGTGTCACTCCTTTGAGAGGCACTCATCGATTCGGTGTCAAGGGCAAGCTAGCTCCACGCTACATTGGTTCCTTCCGCATTCTCGCCCGTCGTGGACTGGTGGCTTATCAATTGGAGTTGCCACCTCAGTTCTCTCACGTTCATGACGTCTTCCACGTGTCTCAACTTCGTCGATGCTTCAAGGATCCAAAACGTGAAGTGGATCCGGAATTGATTGAAATTCAAGATGATCTCACATATAAAGAGCATCCGATCCGCATACTTGAAGAAGCTGAACGTCGAACCAGCCAGAAAGTTACCAAGTTCATCAAGGTGCAATGGTCAAATCATACTAAAGAGGAAGCCACTTGGGAACGCGAAGATAACCTCCGGGCTGAATACCCCGACCTGTTCCCTTCTACCTCTTACTTCTCGGGACAAGAATTTCTTTTAGAGGAGGAGAGTTGTAACACCCCGGTGTAATGATGCTACAGTAACCCCTGGAATTAAGTTAATCATTTTGCTAAACAGGTGTTTGATCATCATTGTCTCATCCCTCTTTTAAATTCCAGTTGAATTCGATTTCAAATTATGAGTGAATTTCAAAATGCTCAGACATGAAAACTAAAATGTTCATCATGTGGAACATATTCTTCTGGTAATATTGGTGGTGGACCAACATTTTTGCAAAATGTCTAAGTGGCCTAAAGTAGCTAAAACAGAAAAGCTTTAAAAAAGAGAAAGGAACCCCTCCTCAATGGGCCGTGGCCCACCAGCCACAGTGCCCCATGGGCCTCACCCCACTGGCAGCCCAACAGCCATCTGCCCACTCCTCCCCGTCGTCTCCCACCTCCCACTGTTCCCCAACCCGAGTCGCTCTGGCGCCGTCCCACGGACCCGCCTCGGCGACGCCTTGAGCGAGGATAAGGCTTGCGCCTCCCCGACGCCTCGGCCCCCTTGCCTCCCACTCGCCCACTTGCCACTCCCCTCTCCCTTGTCACTCGCTCTCCCCTCTGTTCTCCACCTCACCGAACGTAGCCGCCTCCGCACCACTCCGGTCACGCGGCCACCGGCGTCCCCGCGCCTCCTCTTGGTGACCAGAAGCTCCGCCGACGATCGGTACTCCCTCTCCGACCATGAGCTCGAGCTCGGCGCCACCTCACCGACCAGATCGACGCCGCCCTCCCCGTTCGGTCGTCGTCGTCTTCCTCCACTCCGGCCACCTCTGCGCTCCTAAGCTGTCGCGGGCTTTTTGTAGCCGCTCGGTGAGCTCCTCCCTCCCTCCATTCTTCTTCTCACACCGCGTGGTTCTCCCTAGCTAGCTCGTCGCCGTTGTCGTGAGCTCGCCGCCGCAGATCACCTCACCGTCGTGGCCACCGTGGCCCGAGCTCGCGCCCGAGCTCGTAGTCGGGCTCCTGGAGCTCGTAGGAGCACAACGCCGCTCCCCGCATCGCCCAACTTGCCCTGCGTCATCGTAGACACCAACGGCCGAAATCTGATATCCGCTCCGCCGCAAGCCATCGCCGTCTTCGGCCGTTTCCGGCCAAACCGCCGTGACAGATCGATGCACAGGTGAGAGCCCGTTCGAAAGAACCTAACCGCGTGCCAAATGGTGCCCCTAGCTGCGTTCCGACGACTCGGCGATCGCGCCATGGTTTTGGTCGCGGAGTTTCTCCGCGCGCGCCGCCGACGTGGCACACCTGGGCCACCCACAGGTCCTTGTCGGTGGGGCCCTGGTCCCTGATGACCATTGACCTGGTCAATCAGGCCGACCGGTAGGCCCGACCAGCGACGTGTGGTCCCACCGCAATCCTCTAACTAAAACATTTTAATAAATAAACTAATTAGTTTAGTTAATTAGACAATGACAGGGGCCAGAGTTTTACTAACTAAATTTAGATTAGTTTGAACTCTTTTAACCCAATCGTCTATGATGTGGGTCCCCGTGTCGATTTGACGGTCGGCCAGACTCGCTGATCGCTAACATCACTCCTACGTCATGCTGACGTCATGTTCCATTTCTGTTAATATAAATAATTCCAGAATATGTTTAAAACTTAGAAAATCATATAAAATAATCCGTAACTCAGATGAAAATGTTTTCTATGTGAAAGTTGCTCAGAAAAATCCAACAAATCCGAATATGTGGTCCGTTCATCTGTCACATGCCCCTAGCATAGTGAACATGGAACATTCCCCCTCCGGTCATCTGTTTGATACAGGTCCGGAACCGGGAAAACATTCCCGATTGAATTCCCCCTTCACCTTTATCGTGTAGCCATACGTTAGGTCACACCGGGCACATCATATTGCCATGTTATGCTTTGTGATGCTATGTTTGCTTTATATTTACTGTTTCTTCCCCCTCTTCTCTCCGGTAGACCCTGAGACCGATGTTGCCCCTGTGATCGACTACGTCGACGACGACCCCTCCTTGCAAGAGCAACCAGGCAAGCCCCCCCCCCCCTTTGATCATCCCAATATCACCCATTCCTTTCTCTCATGCTTGCATTAGATTTTTGCTATTGTTATTGTTTGCTCCTATTCTGATGCATAGCCTGCTTTTGTAACCTGCTTATTGTTACCTTACGTGCTTATCCTAAACTGCTTAGTATAGGTTGGTTAGTGATCCATCAGTGAGACCCACCTTGTCCTTGTTGCCCCTGCTTCATCATCGAAGACCCGATCAACAGGATCGAAGACCAGGCCCCTTCACCGCACATCACTTTCCCCTTAGTTGCTCGACACTGCTGGGTTACTATCGAGTGCCGAGGGTGGGACCTCTACAGCACTTCTAATGTTAACCCTGTAGTGTAGCTATTCGGTCGTGGTCATCGAGGGTGATTCCGCCTTAACCACTTCCGATACGACTCTGTCGTGCAACCCCTCAAGTGTGAACCTCGGGGGTGATTCCTCTTACGTTCACCTTGATGATTACATTGAGTGGAATTCACCGGGGGTGATTCCTCGGGTTTTCCCCTTGATGTTTGGACACACGGATACTTGGACTTTACAACTGTTGCTTGGAAAGGCGGGTCGACCCTGAGGGGTACCCGCGAGTGATGTGGAGACGGGTTGACTTGGAGGGTACCCGAGAGCTGAATACGAGGCGTGGCCGGGCATTCTTAGCCCTTGCCGCAAGTCCTCGAGACGGGGCAACGGGGTCACATCTTTCGTGAGTCTCTGCTTGTTACTGCGCGTTCCTAATCCACTATGATTTGGATATTTGATCCTAGGGGCCTCTGGCCTAATAGCACTAACCATCACGTGGGCATAGTATGGGCGTTACGCATCGTATGCATCGGTAGAAGCTTATTAGGCGTCGGCGGCGGCGGCGCTACTGGGTTGGACCGGTAGCTCCTACCTTTTTAAGGAGGTAGCTAGGTCGCTCACCGCCGCCCACGCAACATCTTGGGAGTTCCCGGGAGATGGCCCATGACCCTGGGGCATAGGTTTAGTCCGCGTCTTGACCTCTCTATTAAGCCTAGGTCGGGTTGCGGCGTATTGTTTGGCGAGGCGGGCATGACCCAGAAAGTGTGTCCGACCGGAGTTAATCGAGTGTGGTGGGTAAGTTGGTGCACCCTGCAGGAAGAAAACATCTATCGATAGCCCGTCCTCTGATAGCGGACACTTGGAGTTGTATCGATCGATACAACTAGAACTGGATACTTGTGATGAGAATTGGATGGTGATGAGAATTGGATTGTGATGACAATTGGATAGTATGGCTCTGGGATTGCTTTCTCGTAGGGAGTCGATAAATGATCTCTGGCCGAGGTTGATAACACTACTACTACTTTACTTTATGCTACTCTACTCTCTCCTATTGCTGCAAGATGGTGGTTTCCAGAAGATGCTAGTCTTCGATAGGACTAGGCCTTCTCTCTATTCTGGCATTTCTGCAGCCCAGTCCACATATACAACCTTCCTTTGATAATGTTGCATCTGTAGTGTAGATCCTTGCTTGCGAGTACTTTGGATGAGTACTCACGGTTGCCTTGCTCCCTCTTTTTCCCCTTTTCCATTCTTCTCGGACGAGGCAACCAGATGACGGAGTCCAGGAGCCATATGACACCTTTGACGACTGCCACTACCCCAAGGGTGCCTACTACTACGTGAAGACCGCCGACGACCAGGAGTAGTTAGGAGGCTCCCAGGCAGGAGGCCTTGCCTTTTCGATCGTTGCTGCTTTTGTGCTAGCCTTCTTAAGGCAAACCTGTTTAACTTATGTCTGTACTCAGATATTGTTGCTTCCGCTGACTCATTTGTATTCAAGCTGATGTATTCGAGCCCTCGAGGCCCCTGGCTTGTAATATAAAGCTTGTATTATTTTAATTTGTGTCTAGAGTTGTGTTGTGATATCTTCCCGTGAGTCCTTGATCTTGATCGTACACATTTGCGTGTATGATTAGTGTACGATTGAATCGAGGGCGTCACAATGAGTGAGGACAAAGTGCACTGAAAAACTAGTATTGATCTGTGGGGCCAGTCTAGATCCCGCCAGGAGTAACGACCACCGGCGGGTGTGTCCGGGGCGTTACACTTGTGATGGATGCTTGTGATGAGGCTAGAGATGCTAGTATGATTGTTGCATCCTTGTGATTATTTGTAAGTCCTTGTTGGTTTTGAATTGTGTTGGAGTATGATGATTGTGATCATGAATGTGTCCGGGGCGTTACAAGTTGGTATCAGAGCCGACCCTCACGGTTACACGGATGTTTGCGGACAGGTGCGCGTTCATGTTGTTCATGGCGTTTGTGACCTGCGTGGCACACGACATGGCACATGTACCGGACTGGATGCACAGACGTATGTGCCAAGAGGGAACGTTCCTGTGGCCCGACGAGGACGTCGATTCCTCTGAGTGGGGGTGTATGTGATAGCCTGGCTTATTAGGGATGATAGACTACTCATATCAATAAGGAATTCCTTCTTTTCCGGGAGCCCATTCGAACAGAACTCCAAAGTTAAGCGTGCTTAGCTTGGAGTAGTTTTAGAATGGTTGACCGGCCGGGAAGTTGCTCCCGGGTGCGCATGAGTGAGGACAAAGTGCGCCGAAAAACTAGTATTGATCTGTGGGGCCAGTCTAGATCCCGCCAGGAGTAACGACCACCGGCGGGTGTGTCCGGGGCGTTACACTTGTGATGGATGCTTGTGATGAGGCTAGAGATGCTAGTATGATTGTTGCATCCTTGTGATTATTTGTAAGTCCTTGTTGTTTTTGAATTGTGTTGGAGTATGATGATTGTGATCATGAATGATTGTGATCATGAATGATTATTTGTAACTCCTTGTTTTTTGAATTGTAACACAAAAGGTCTCATTTGAATTTATTAACAAAAAAGATTCATTTAGATTTAATTAATGGAAGATGCTTGAGAAGAGAAGAGAAAAGAAGAGAGAAAGAAGAGAAAAGAAGAGAGAAAGAGGAGTACTCCATTAGTGAAAGAGAAGAGGACCTTTAGAGGAGAAGAGAAGAGAAGCTCTAGAGGAGAAGAGAAGAGAACTTACTTAATCTGATCTGATCTGATGAGAAGAGAAGAGAGGAGTAGCTTAGTTTTAATTAAATGAAAAGGTTTGGTTAACAGAGAAGAGAAGATTCTGATAATATGGAGGTCATCGACACAATGAAGAACGGAGGAGAGTCTGCGGGAGCGGCTGCTACAATTTTTGAGGATTGTTTTCTATGGCCTGTGATTTTCCTCAAACCAGTTTTGAACATTGTAACAGGGAAGCGAATAAAGTAGCTCATGAGCTTGCTAAATTAGCAAAAGGTTCCATGACTAGGGATTGGATAGAGGAGCCCATGGAAGATCTTGTAACTCTCTCGATAGACGATGTAACAATTATTTATAATTAATAAAGTTTCAAATTTGTTTTTCAAAAAAAAACAGAGAAGAGAAGAGGATGACACAATATTACCAGTTCCAGTACTCCACATATTTGACATGGTATTTGACTGAATTACTAAATGACCATAAGCACAATTTCATCAGAAACTGCCAACATAAACACTTTACTGAAAAAGAAGAGAGTAAGAGAGGACAAATGGTTCAAATAATTTTAAGTTAATTGGAAGAAATGGTTTTAGTTTATCTTAATTTTACTGAAAATTTTAAGTTAACTAAAAGAAAAAGTTTCAGTTTATCTTAATTAACAGGAAAATGCTATAGTTAAAAATATAAAAATGGTTTAAGTTAATTTTAACAAATCTTTATATTAACAGTACAAAGTATCACTGTCAATTTCATTCTTTAAACAGGTTGTTGCAAGAGAGATAATTCTAAGAAGTCAGAAAATGCCTGAAGATACTAAAAATGCAAGATAACTCCTGAAGCTACTGCACCAAAATTAACACAAGATACTGACATCAGCAGCCCAAGATTAAGACAAGCTACTGACAGTACCTCTATTAATCTCCTTCCCAACTGTAGATCAAACAAGCAGGCCTACTACATCAAAGCTACTCCAAATCAGTGCAAATCCACACTGGAGTAATTCAGATTTACTGCAAATCTGCACACTGGAGTAATTCAAATTTACTACAACTACTCTAAATCACTGCAAATCAGTGCTATTGCTACTGCTACCTCCAAATCAGTGCAAGGGGCTAAACTGAATGTACTCCATGCTTTAATCCATGAAAGAAAGGAGTTGAATTGAACCAGAGGAGAAAGAGTACCTATGGCGGCGGCGCCGTCACCGTGGATATGCCCGCCGACTCCGCTGCTCAGGTGCCGCTCCACATCAAGGTCGTTGCGTCGCCGGGGTGGCTTCAATACTTGAGATGCGGCTCCAGATCCTCCCGCTCGGGCTCCAGCTCCTCCTGCCGTCGTCTTCACGCCCGCGTCGACGGCGCTCGGGCTCCGCTTCAGCGACTCCTCACGCCTATCCATAAGCAGACTGAGGACTGGCACACTCAGATCTAGCATCGGCGCACATGGATAGAGCTCCTCACCCAGCAACGCGTCGCCGACGAATAAAAATTGCAACTTTGTGTGAACCAGGGTGGTGGGGAGCGGTGAGCAGCGGCGCGGAGCAAGATGCCGGCGAGAGGGAGAGAGATGGCGCATCAACAGGGAGAGAGCGGCGTCGTGCGCACGTGAGAGAGGCGACTGGTGGCCGGCGCGCGCGCGCGAGAGAGAGAGAGAGAGAGAGAGAGGGGGGGGGGACATCACGCGCGAGAGAGAGAGAGCGGGGAACGTGTCGGTCGGAGGGGTAGAACGGAAAACTCGGGGAAAATTGTAGCCTACGAAAGTTTGTTCGTCAAATCACATATTTCAGAACGGAAGGAGTATATACCAGTCATGCATGATCCCATGTCCATATCGCTACGTAGGCGGCTAATTTTGACTTTTGGGAAGCTCACTTGGCAGAAGATTCATATGAATGAGAAATACACATCAGATATATTCTTAGAACCTGACTAAATCAATTGTCTGTAATACAAGAACCTGATATATGTTCTGTTTATGAATGATCCACCTTCTAGTTTGCAAAATGTTCCTAAATTACTCATTGCACGTTGTAACATTGCAAGGAGTATTTGTTACAGTAAGATTCTGCCATTTAGTCAGCACGCATAGCAAGGACCATTTAGTCAGTACCTATAGAATTTTTGAACATTTAATCTTGTCTGGTTGTTTGTCTCCAAAATGTGACCAAAATCTAGAGTAACAATATTACAGTGAATTTCAGCACTGAATTTTGTCTACTCCAAATCTTGTCTGATTGTTGTAATTCGCCAAGGAGCATATATTGATTGTTTCCAAAATCTTCTGATTGTTTCCAATATTACTGTGCTGAAATTCAGTCAAAAAATATTTATTGTTTCCAAAAATTGACTGATTGACTGTTTGATTGTTTCCAAAAGTAGTAGGTCATCATGATCTCCTGATTGACTGTTTCAAAAACTAGCGGATCATCATGATCAATTTCTTGATTTCCTGATTGAATGTTTCCAAAAACTAGCAAATCATCGTGCCATCCCCAAGAGTACCAACAGCAGAGGCGGGAACTCGGCGACGAGCTCAGGCTCGGGTGGCGATTCCACCAGCAGCGGGGAAGGAGCGACTCCACCAACACCCTGGGCGACTGAATCACACAGGTGAGCGGTAGCACGAGTGAAGGTCGTGCGGCGTAGGTTGGCGCCGAAATCACACGGGTGGGCGGCGGCGGTGGGATCACGCACATTGGCGCCGAGATCGCGCGGGTGGGCGGAGGCTGGTGGGCTGCGAGCGCTGGAATCACCAGCACGGCGGCGGAATCCGACAGCGCAGGCCCCTAGCAACGCACGGGCGGAGGCAGAAGGAAGGAGACCTGGCTGTTTTGTCAAGTCTTTGGAAGTATGAGGTTACTTTTGCAAAATATTCGTTGTACTGTGCGCCTGACAAGCTTTACCGGACGGAGGGAGTAGCTAGCTACCCCACATGCTGTAAATTGTAAATTTAATATTCTTGATCGACTTCAAGCTGAAGGTCAGACATCTGGGGGTCAATTTTAGAGAAAAAAACCGGATAACTCTACTCAAGATGCTGTAATACCGTAGTTCTATAATATATAAATAGTACTCCCTCTGTCCCATAATATAAGAGCATTTAGATCATGCGAGAGACATAGATACAGCAGCCGAGCGCAATGTCACTCCATCCGTCTCCCACCTCGTCTCTGGAGCAGTGGCGGCAGCGATATATGTCTGCCACCAATGACAATGCATGTTACACGGTGCAACACAAATACTCCACAAGGTAAAAAAATCAGAAATTAACAGGAAAATATTCTACTCCGGAAAAAAAGAACGAGAAAAATTACTTGTCTTATAAGGTTACGACATTAGTCTGAAAGTTTCTCAAAAAGAAATTATTCTGACAAGATCTAGCTATAGCAGTCTTTCAGCTGAACATATCAATGTTATGTGCACTTGTTCTTTTAGTTGAAAACCATACAGGAAGCCCGACAATAAATTTTACCGGAAACAGAGAAAAGAACATTACAAGCGCGAGAAATAATGCCTGGGAGTAGAGTAGGTGTGATGCCTCCAAACGACTCATGCATTGTTTTTGTGTTTATCGGTTCCCGCCATATTCAAGAAGGAACGAACAAATGGATGAATGCTTGGGGACATTAGTAGGATATAAATTTATAGTTTAAGAATCTAGAATACAGCTGCAAGGACTAAAGAAAGTAGCAACACAAAATGCATGATGAAAAGCAAAAGAAAAAGAATATATCATTTGTCTTTATTTCTTCCAAAAATGTAAATAAAATGTGACAAACCGGTACCTTCCCACTATCCACGGTGGCCATTAGAGCAACATGTTGTCTGTCAAAACGAAATTCATAGAAGTAATACGTCCTGCAAAATATTATCTCATAAAGCAATTTAACTACAGAAGCCATTGCCTTTTGTAATATTCCCTTGAAAATTGAGAGAAATAACCTGATACCCTCCTGATCCTTAACTTTAATTGTTCGAGCTGAGTATATTTTTGCACGGCCTATGAAATGAAACAAATAACATAATTAACATATTAGGACAGTCTATAAAGCATTTCAAATGAGTATATCATGTTAATTGTTAACACTATTGTCAAGAGCTGAACTACTATACCTCACAAAATTCAAAGATCAGAAACTAGTCCCGAATTAAGAGGGGATCTACCACGGGTTCTATTTCTTGGAAGAGGAAAGTAGAGCCAAACCACTCCAGTGGTGGCTAGGCTTTATCACAATTACAACTCGATACCCGATCTGTCTGGAATCACTGGCTAAATAGCATTACAGTCCAAAGGCTCGGTAAAACTAAAAAGAGAGGGATGACAACGACATCACAGGAAACAGTAAATGCCGGGTAAAAATAACTAAATGGAGCCGTGGGGATCCTGCACCTGCAGCGTCCTCTTCTTATTCACTTGCTCACCAGTTCGTCGAGGTCATCACAGCCGTTGATTCTGGCCTCGGACGATCTCATAGCTTCCAGCTAGTGTCGGACGAGGAACAGAGAACAGAAGGTGTCGCTTTTGTTCAGGATTCAGAACCATGTGCGCGCTAGAAGATCAGCTTGTTTTCAACACGTGAAGAGGAAAACCTTATGGATAAACACTGATAGCACCTTGAGGTCTGGGTATAAGATTGCTGTTAAGTGTGGCCATGATCATCCAACAGAGGAAGGTGGGGAGTGGGAATCAAATCAGGTCCAATATGTTGCCTTAGTACACTGACATGGAATGTTGAGTGTAACTTGCAACCGTCAGGGAGTAACAGTTTGTATGAAGTGTTACCTATCTTCTCCAGTATTCTAAAGGGGGCATAGAACTTGGAATGGAGCTTCAGATTTCTTTGAATACTGAGATAAGTGTCTCTAATGTTGGATCTTTAAGTAGACCATGTCTCCAACAGAGAATTCTCTTTTCTTCTCTCGTCACCAAAGTGTTCCATCATTGTGCTTTGAGGAGGTTGTCCTTGATGGCCTGGTTTGCTAATTCCCTATTATGGAGGAGGTCAGGGGAGTCTTCAAAGATGAAATCATGCAAGGTGGATTCAACTATCAGAGGGGGTGGGAAGCCATAAAGTGCCTGAAAAGGTATCATCTGCAAGGAAATGTAAAAAATACCATCGTACCACCACTCAGCTAAACTGCTAAAGCTAGGCAGGAACGCCATGTCTTGGGTTGCTGGAATGCCATGCATCTCAAGTAGTTCTCCAAGCACTGATTTACTCTTTCTGCCTGACCATCAGTTTGTGGATGGTTGAACTACAGAGATGGAGCTTGACTCACAGGGATTCAGAAAGTTTCTGCTGGGGAGAGCTTGTGAAGATTTTTTTTTAAGGGAGCTAGTGAAGATTTATCTGACTGCAGGAAGCCCGTGGAGCTTGAAAATGTAATCAGAGGTTCTAGCAACTGTTTGGACAATAAGCGGGTGCTTCATGGATAAAAATTGTGCATATTTGGTGAATTTGTCTTACCACAACCAGACAGAAACTCGCGTCCGCTCCCCCCGCGTCGCCCCTGCTTGGGCGGGATCGCAAACCCTAGCCGCCGGGGCTCACTCCTTCCATCCTCCTCCGCCGCCGCGAAGGGCGCCGCGACCTATAGCCAGTGGGCCGACGGTGTCGGGGCCTTCTCTCTCTGCACCATGGGGGCGGTGCGGAGTCCCAGCAACACGCCGATCTGGCCTTGGTGGCGCCATGAACCTGCCTTCCGGCGGCGGGCAACAATCGCCTCGGCCTAGGGCGGCGATGGTGGCGGGTGCGGCGGCCGGCCCTGCTTTGGGCAGCAGCCTTGGCGGCGTTCGGCGGCGGCGTTCGGGTCTGCGGCGACAAACCATCTGACCTCGGATCGGCGGTGGCGGCATGGAGGGCCTGGTGGTTGGATCGGCACCATGCGTGTTGTGCCCTCCGGATAGATCTGATCTGGCCGGTGCGGCCTGCTCGATGTGCGACGGCTCAGATCAGCGGCGACCCGTGCACACGATGCTTGATGGAGGTTCTTCGAGCGGATTCGGGTGAAAACCTCGTGCTCGGCTTGATGCCAAGACCGGCGTTGGCGGCACCCTTTGTGTCATTACCTTCTTGAAGGCATCGCCGTGGAAAGCTCGGACCTCTATCCGCTACCTCGGGAAACCCTAGATCGATGAGATCGGATGATGGCGGCGCGTTCGTGTCGTTTCCTCCTTGGGGCGTCATTCTTGGGCGTACACGGATCGAGGACGATGGGCGGCTTTTTGGTGGGCGGTGCTTCATCCTACACATTGATGATGGCGGATCTCGGCGGCGTGTGCGATGGAGACTTCGGCGCTGATCGCGATGATGGACTCGCGCAGAGGCCGTTGTCGGCGTCATGGTGGCGTCGATGGCGAGTGGCTCGACAAGGTAGAAGCCTCAATATATGCTCAAAGACGGACTGTGGAAGATGGCGGCGACGACACATGTGAGTCGTCGGACAGGTTTATGACCCGGGCCGGTATGTGGCTCGGTACCGGGCTTCGGCTTTTGATGATAGGCTTAGATGAGTGGTCCGGGTATTTGGCCCAGGTAACACCCCTTCATCATATGGATAGAAGTAGTGGCATATGTTGCCAAGATGGCGGATTCAGGCATATTGTTGTAATACTTTGTAAGGTCCTCGAGAATAATTAATAAAGTGGCCGTATGCATCTCCCAGATGCAGAGGCCGGGGTTCATCCTCCTTTTCTAAAAAAAAAAACAGGATGAGGTCCTTATGGCAGTCCCTCTGCAAAATCCATGCTGATGTGATGACAAGCAAATTCCAGGGTAAGTAGTGTGTTCTGCCTTATTAATTTGGCAAACGGGGCCTGCCAATGGAATAGGAGGTGTATTCTTTGATAAGTTGCTCTCTCTCTCTCTCTCTCTCTCTCTCTCTCTCTCTCTCTCTCTCTCTATATATATATATATATATATATATATATATATATATATATATATATATATATATATATATATATAGATATAGATATATAGATATATATATATATAGGAAAATCCATCCTACCACCGGTGGTAGTTACCCCATATGTCTCATATACTACCATGTGGTAGTATATATACTACTTTATCATTTTAAATATATTCGTATACTCTATCTAAGATATTTCCAAGCAAGTTACATGAAAAAATTGCAGGAGTTCCTGCATCAGTATAGTATACTTCCAACCATAATTTAATTTTATGTATCTCAAGATCCTGTTTTCGAATGTGTAATTTGGGCGAGAAGTAGGGCTAACAAGTTCACTGATTAGTCTTTGCATTTAGTGCCAGTGGTGTAGACCTTGACCACTTCAAAGATCCACATAGGACCTGTTGTGCTGGATGCTAGAGAAAGGATGTGGTGATTGACTCTGGACAGAGCATCAGCTGCTCTACCTTCCCTTCCTCTCTTGCTCTCCAGTGTAAGAATAACCTAGTAAAGTGACAGGAGTTAGTGTTGAATCCCTTCTGTCAATTTCTGCCCACGGATGTATCTCAAGCTTTCATGGTCAGTTCTGATTATAAGATGGGAGGCAGCAAAGTAATGCTTCAAAAATTGCTAGAGCTTCCCTGTCATAGGTACTGAATGTTTGAGTTTTAGGGCCCGATATTTTGCTGATAAATGAAATGGGAGTCCCTCTTGCATGAGTACTGCTCCTATCCCATATCCACTAGCATCTGCTTCCAGGACAAAAGGTTGGGTAATGCTAGGACAGGTGCATGTTCGAGTTTGTGCTTCAATGTTCAGAAGTCCTGGTCTTGAGCTTTAATACATCTGAAAGATTTCTTTTTCAGAGTGTTAAATAGGGGCCCACAAATAATTCCATGATTCCATGCAAAAAATAATAATAATTCCATGATTCTGAATAATTATCATGTAGTATCCTGTCAAGCCCATACAGCTCCTAAGTTATGTGAGGCCTAACACAACCCGGGCACGGTACTCGAGATCTGATTGATTTTTGGCTACTTCACGGGTTAGGCCTAACACTAATCAACCAGGAGAGCACCGCATGGAACCATTTAAAGCAGATTAATTCAATGGGTCAATTCTAGAGGGGAGAAGCGATCTGCCACTTCTCCATGTAAAGACAAGATTGTGCGCCCGTCCTGGTTATTATTCTGCATACATACAACTAGCCTTCGGAAGCGGTACACCTCGAATCTGAAGAGAACTTCAATCTCTGCCAACACAGCCAAGTCCCACGGATAAGAGATAATCTGATCGATGGATTTAGGACTACAGTGAAAGGACAAGGAAAAGGGCAACTACTAAGGCTGCTCACAGTGGGGAGTATCATACACTTGTATCATGCATATGATATGCATGATGCTAGTAGTATATCATAAGACGATGATAGGCGCCGGTCGCCTGATCCTAGCCCAGATCGGTCGCCTCCCAGCCCATTCAATCCCGCCTTCTTATTGTTTCTTCCCCTAACCCACTCACACGAGCACCGCCCCCTCGCACATGCGTTCAGTTAGGTGTAGCTCGCCATGGTGTTGGAATAAGGTCTCTCCGGGCTTTCCCTACCTCGACGACGTCAGATCTGGCGCCGACGAAGAGCATGTGGGAGTCGTGTTCCCAGTTCTGTTGGTTCCCTTCAGATCTTGGCAGTTCGTGTGTCCTTTAAGGAGAGCTTATGGCTGGCTATTGGTGTGGCGACTTCGACATCTTCTTCTCTATTGTTTTGTGGCTTGGTCCTGTTTCTCCAACCCTCTGTGCTGATGGTGATGGACTGCAAGCCTGTTCTACGTGGGGTAATGCTCCAGCCGATGCTACTTCAACGACTTTTAGATCTCGTCTCAAGGGTAGGGCTGCAAACGAGTCGAGTTCGAGCGAGTTGGACTAGGCTCAGCTCAGATTATACTAAAATTCGAGCGAGCTCAAACTGAGTGAAACTCAAGGTCGAGCCATAGAAAGTGGCTCATGCTCAGCTTGTATCGATCTCGAGCCGATCTCGAGCTATTTTCGAGCCAAACAATAATATGATTTTATGAATAATCTAAGGCAATTTTTCAAACAGTATAGCCAACAATACAACATAGAAAGCCACTATAAAATTTGACTTATTCGCTCTCAACTGGCGACTAGCACTCGATAAATAGGGACTAATGAAGTAGAAAGATAGAAAAATAAAGGTACATCTGCTCTTAAACTTTGGCTGAGAATAATAGGATATTTGACACACAACTGACCATGCACCGTGTTGAGGCTAAATTTCTCATGCTTAACCTGCATGTTTCCTACTAGGTAAAATTGAGAAAAATTGTACACGGCATATATGAAAATAAATTATCGTTTTTAGTAAATATAAAGATTATTTAATATAATTATAAAACATCGAGCTACCAAGCTAAAATCAAGCGAGCTAATGTTGACTCAAGATTAACTCATTTCTCTATCGAGCTACATAAAGTGTTCATACTCAGTTCATTTCTTTTCGAGCCGATCTCGAGTTGAGTCAAAAGACGAGTTGATCTCGAGCGGCTCACGAGCCTCGAGCTTTTCTTGCAGCCCTACTCAAGGGGCGAGTGGCTATTGCGGTCTTCAAAACGTGGTATGGCGAGGGCGTTTGCAGGTGTCACCTTTCTTTGCTGATGGTTCAGTACAATTTTCAATCTCCGGCAGGCGGCGTACAATCAGAGGAAGAAGACTACTATGCTTTTTAATGTAATTTTATTTTGTACTGGTCGTTCTACGTCTAGTTGTCTATCCATTGTACTGGTCTTTGTTTTTCTCAATATTAATCAGATCTAAGATGCCTTTGCATGTTTTTATTAAAAAAAGGTGTAGCTCGTCATCGCCACCTTGCACCATTGTCCCAGCAGCACGACTCGGTTGTAACATCGTCTATCATTGGTTGCAGCAACTCGACTCATCAGTCGCAGCTCGCCATCGCCGCCTTGTACCACCGTCACAGCAGCACGATCTCGTGCTTGTAGCACCACCTCCTCCTGTCGCCGGTTGCAGCCCAACACCCCGTTTTCGCAGCATGAGCGCGGCCACCGTCGTAGCTCGCCGTTGCACCGGTCCCAGCATCTCTTGCCACCAGAACCAGCACAACCTCCCACCGTTGCAGCATCACGTGCCGCTTGCAGCTTGCCATCGTAGCTTCCTGCGTGACTAGTTGCAACTCCCAATGCAGCCGGTTCCAGCTCCCTGCGCCGCTGGTCATAGCATTCTCGGCTCCACTGCACTCCACGTCGCAGCTTCCTGTGTCATTGGTTGCAACTCCCGACACAGCTGGTCCCAGCTCACAGCACCACTTGTTGCAGCACCAGGTCGTCGGTCCCTCTACCCACCACGCCATCGGCTGCATCACACGTCATCGTTGTTCAAAGCTAACGGCGGGCATGGTCACATCGCCGTGGTTGCCGAGCTAGGCAAGATATATTGGGGGTGGGGGGGACTTTTTTTTTCTAATTTAACCTCCTTAAAAAAAAATCTTCATGTAATTTGACCTAGGCTGGAGGGTCGTGGCCCCTGCAGCAATCAACATAGCTCCGCCCCTGCCCTTAGTGCAGCGGTCACTGCTCTCAGCACTGCCGCCCCCGTCCCCTGTTCTGATGGTTCCTGTGGCTGATAATGCTAATGATTCTATCAAATGATCAAAGAGAAGAGCTACATCCGACAATCCAGCTTGGAAGTATGGGTTCAGGCCAGATTTAGAGAGGAAGGTCCAGCTTGACGCTCCATCAATGTTTTCGAGTCGATGAGTCGACGGGTCGCTCGGAGGGGGCGACTCTAGACTAGTCGTGACTAGTCTAGACTCATGGTCGACGAGTCGACATGGCGACGAGTCGACGTGAGTTAAGCAGCAGGCAGTCAGGGGAGGAGCACAAGTGCACAGCAGCAGCAGCAACAACCAGGGGAGGAGGAGAGGAGCACACCACCAGCAGCAGTAACCAGGGCCAACTGAGAGATGGGCCACTAGTTATGCACTTCCCTGTGGCCCAAAAGCCCATCTAGTAGCTATATACTCCTCCTGTGGCCTAATCCACCATCCACACTCCCTCCTCCCTCACCACAGCCGCCACACATTCTGCTGCCACTCTCTTGCCACCAGTCCACCACTTCTCCTCCCAGCGATGGATCTCTCAACTCCCCCGCAGCAGCTCTCTTGCCACCGCTCCTCCTCCCAGCCCGCTCTTGCCGCTGCAGCTTCAGCAGCAGCAGCAGTGGCGGCCAGCGCTGCAGCGGGGGCGCAGAAGCAGCAGCAGCAGCAGCAGCGAGGCAGCACAGCAGCAGCAGCAGCAGCACGGCGGCGGGAGAGTGCTCCAGATCCAGCGCTGCCTCGAGTCGTTCGACCCAAAAACCGCGACTAGTCGTGACTAGTCGAGACTAGTCGCGCGAGTCGCTCGACTCATCCCAGGAGTCGAGTCGAGAGGCTGAGTCGGCCCTGGAACTGCGACTCGTCGACTAGTCGCGACTAGTCGAGCGACTCGAAATCCATGCGCTCCATATGTTCGATTTATAGAGCTACATCAGACATTGGTAACAGTTTATTTATGTTAATGCTAGTTGTTAAAGTACTCCCTCCGTTTTTATTTACTCCGCATATTAGTTTTGGTCAAAGTCAAGCTTTACAAACTTTGACGAAGTTTACTCCGCATATTCGTTGTTGAATGTACTTCCACATCATATAGATTTGTTATGCTAAATATTTATATTCTTTTCTATAAATTTGGTCAAAATTTGACTTCAGTAAAATCTAATATGCGGAGTAAATAAAAACGGAGAATACGTCTAAGCGACCCCCACTGCTGCTGCGTTTACCTTACAAAACATTGCTCCAAGCACGAACGAGGAGAAGGTCGGGCACCCACGAGTTGATCCAACACAAGCGGCGGGAGAAAAGAAGCAGCAACGACGGACAGAAAGACAACAGCGGCGGTGCAAGATTGGAACTTGGCACGAGTTGCGCGTGCAAAAAATAACCTAGGGCTATGATGCCATGTTAGGAAATATGCAACTTGTATTTCCAGGTCGCCATGGGCCAATATATATACATGTACAGGTGCGGTAAATATGAAGGAAACCCCTTATACAATGGGGATATACACAGCAAATATATACGACTACAACATACCTCTCCACCATTGAACTACTGGTTCGTTCAGATACGAGACTGTAAATCCCGCCCTTTGTTCCAAGGAGTCCTAGCAGTGTCAAAGTACTGCCCAATGGTTTTTATACAATGTTTAGCATCATCCCCTTGAAATTCTGGTATGCTGAACTTTGCGGGTTTAATAGTGAAAATGTTCCTTCTATTACATGACTGTGGCCTCTTCCTTTAGTATTTTCTGCCCAATTTCAGAAACTTTATCTAGTGGTGATGCTCTGGTTTTTGGTGATGAGAGTGTACATCTGGTTGTTGGGCATGGTGTGGATGTCTGTATGGCGCTCTGGTTGTGGTGTCCACATTGCCTTCTTTCCCACTGGGTTCATGTATAACTACAGTCACATCTCAATATAGTTTTGTGGCAGGTGCAGCTGTACGATTGATACTGCCTTGTCCGGGGGAAAGGGTGATTTCCCTGCCATGATTTGTTATGCCGGGTAAGAGTTGGGCCACTTCTTCAGTAGATTTTTTTTTCCTAGGAATGCTTGATCAGAGAAGAACATGTCAAAGCTGGACTGGATTTTGGAGAAACTGCTCTGCAAGGTGGAGAAATTCTTGTTGACTAAAGTTGCAAATCAATGAGTTCCAGCTTGTCAGCAGTACGTTGCTTTTGCCGAGTTTGAACATCCAATTGGAATAATTTGAGTTCAAGGACCTTATTGTCTGCTGAATCAGATGATTTTGCCCTAGGGAACAGCAAGGGTATTAGAAGAAAGCAGGGAACTTTCTCACCTTTACTATTAGGAGATCAGGGTGGGCAATGGGGGATTTGGCAGGTGACAGCCAGCTAGTGGCAACCAGACTTGCACAACCCAAATCCTGCGCTGCTAATCGACCGCCGCCAGCACCGGCCGTCACCAGATGGTGCACCGGAGAGGATGAGTGGGTGGGATGTTACAATGAAGAGATGTTCTTTGGCGACGACTCCCAGTCCAGACCCGCATCTGAGCAGTCTACAGCTCTGAATTGCCAGCACAAACACTTAGCTGCCGGGATCTGAGACAAAAGGGGGAGAACTAGCTCCACTCGGCCATCAAATCCATCTTGCCATCGAGGAATTGAAATATCTGGTGCCAATTGTCAAGATCTGAACTATTATGTGAGAGCCTGGCTTAATAGGAATGATAGACTACTCATATCAATAAGGAATTCCTTCTTTTCTGGAAGCCCGTCTGCAAGGAACTCCAAAGTTAAGCGTGCTTGACTTGGAGCTATTTGAGGATGGGTGACCGACTGGGAAGTTAATCCCGGGTGCGCACGAGTGAGGACGAAGTGCACAAGAAAGACTAGTGTTGGTCTGTGGGGCCAACCTAGATCCCACCAGGCGTAATGGACGGGAACCGATGGCTATGGCCGAGGCGTTACAATTGGTATCAGAGATTCAAAGCCGACCCTCACGGTTACACGGGCATGTGCGAATCAGGTGCGTGAGCATGTGGCTCATGGTGTGTGTGGCCCGTTGTGGCACACGGCATGGCATATGTACCGGACTAGACGCACATACGTGTGCCAAGAGGGAACGTTCCTAATGGGCTGACGAGCACGTCGGTTCCTTTGAGTGGGGATGTATGTAAGTGCCCGGCTTAATAGAAATGATAGACTACTCATTAACAAGGAATTCCTTCTTTTCCAGCTTTAGCTTGGAGCAATTTGAGGATGGATGACCGACTGAGAAGTTGATCCCGGGTGCACACGAGTGAGACAAAGTGCGCAAGAAAGACTAGTATTGGCCTGTGGGGCCAGTTTAGATCCCACCAGACAAAACAGCCAGGAACCAGTGGCTATGGCCGGGCGTTACATATTATAACTCACAAAATCCATAGATTCACAAACAAGCCCGGAATTTAGAGGGGATCTAGCTAGGGCATCTATTTCTTGGACAAGGAAAGTAGTGCCAAACCAGTCCAGTAGTGGCGGCTAGGGTTTAACCCAAATTACAACTCGATTCCCCATCTAGAATCACCGGCTTTATAGCTATTACAGTCCAAAGTTTTGGTAAAAGTAAAACAAGAGAGGGATGGCAACGACATCATGTTGAACTGCAAGTAGCGGTAAAAGTAATTAAATGGCAGTTGTCGAATGTCCTGCATCAACAGCATCCTCTTCTTAGTCACTTGCGTACCGGTTCATCAAGGTCATCACATCCGTTAATTCTAGCCTTGGACGACCTCAGAGCTTCCAACTAGTGTCAACGAGGAACAGCTAACTGAAGGTGTCGCTTTTCTTCAGGATTCATAATAGGTCCTGACAACTATATGTTGGGCTTCACCTTTTCTACATAATTAAGTGTAGGGAATGTTGGAGGAGCAACTTATATTTATTGCATAGCCCAAGGGGAGAATATATACTACAAGGGACTTGGAGTACAAGGAAGAAAATCAAGAGTAAAACGAATATGTAAGGGGACCTAGACCAATACTAATAATACTTAACACCCCCACCCCCACACAGGAAAAATAACAACACCACCATCACCTCCTCTTCCACCCATCAAATGCAAAGTGTATGAAATAGCAATGCATTTGAAGAAGTGTAACACCAAAACAAATAGCGAAAAATGAAAATCCACATCTTGATAGTGTCGTTGTAGCATACTAGCATGGAATCTTCAAAACCCTGTTGAGTCAAGCCAAAGTGGGATAGAAGAAGCATGTCATAAAGATCGTATCATAAGAACTTGGCGGCGGAAGAAAGCTGGACAGCAAGAAAATTGGCGTTGATCAACGACAATGCAGAATGAGACCACATAAATTCTACAAAAGAAAACCAGGACTAGAAAGGCCATAGAAATTGTACAAAAAAAAAACCAACGTGTGACTCAGCGGCAGCAGCCTATTAGGGAGGAGACGACGTGGACCAGGAAGAGGTGGGGCGGCGGGTAGCTGGTGGACGGGAAAAAACAGGGAATAACGCGCTGGAAAACTGCGGCAGTGGCGTCATGGTGGAGAACGGCACATTGGAAGGTCACGGGTATCGGACTGAAACAAGGTGTGAGTTGGGGCGTCGATCTGGACCAGCCAACAGAGGGTGTTAACGTCGTGATCTACAGTGGGGGTGTCCTGTTACTGGAGAGGTGAAGAACCGAGGAATCGAGTAGGAGAGGCGGCTGAATCTTGGAGATGTGATGCAGGAGCGGTGGCCCGATTTGTCAGAGGAGCCCGGTGGTGTATAGCAGTATAGGGCAATGGTCGGCCCGACGCGTAGCTATTTGGTTGGAACGGCCAGATTTGATCCATCTAGGGAGGTCGACGGAGACCAAGAGAAAGTTCAATCAGGGAACGGATGGAGTCGAGCCAGGAGACAACCCTGGCTAACTTCGTTCAAGAGAAAAGGAGATTGGTACAGGAGAGAACGTAGAGACTGAAAAAATCGATCAAAATTGGAGGGTTGCGGTGTCTGGGGTAAAACCTAGGGCTCTGATAGATTACAAGGGACTTAGGGTACAAGTGAAGAAATCTAGACTAGTATGAATACGTAAGGGGACTTGAGCCAATACTTATACTCCTTAACACAAATTATTTACCAAAGTTTTTCAACTCATATGTTCATCTAGGAACATAACTATTTTACGAGAACTATTGCACTGCACAGTTACGCAATTATAAAATGTCAAACATAAGGCAAAATAAAGAATGTAACCCCATTAGACAACTCATGAAAAGCAGTTAGTTATGTTTGCTATTTATTTTGAACTTCTATGCACACCAAGCAAAACTTTACAACACACCAATATGATTATGGTAATAAATCAATTTCAGTAGTAAACATAATATGTTGATCAGACCATCAATCAACATATTTAGAGTGACATCCCACAGCAAGCTAAGGCTAACATTAAGTGGTTCTTTTGTTTCTTTTCATACCTCGTCTAATATTTGGAAGTTGTAAGTAGTCCAGGGCAACTTTCATTTAAAAGCACATTAAAAAAATGTTGCGACTTTCAAGCTAAGATGATAGAAATTACCAGGTACAAATAACTTGGACGCCTCCTTTAGAGTGCCCAACTCTGTTATATCTTTGGCCTGTGAACAAATATCCGCGTAAGAACATGAGGATTTTCTATTTTCGTAATATCTGATAAAAGCACAAGCCTTCTAAGTAATAAGGATAAAGTGGTACAGAATAGCATGATCAATAGTAACACAGTTAGCATATGTTCATAAAAGCTTTTTAACCCACTATTTGTTTTAACATAATTAGGAGAGAAGAGAAAAATAATGACAACTTCGACGGAAGATGGTCATTCATGTTTAATACGATCATTGAGAGTCTCGATTTGAGGAAGATTGACCTCACTGGCAGACAGTTCACGTGGGCGAACACATTGCCGGTTCCAACATATGAGAAGTTGGACCGAGTGATCACCAGCATAGAGTGGGAACAGAAGTTCCCTTTGGTAACGGTTCAGGCGCTTCAGAGAGCAATTTCTAATCATACACCGTTACTGGTTGACTCTAGGGAAGCGACCCATGTGGGAAACAGAACCATTTTCTCTTTCGAATTAGGATGGTTCGAGAGGGAAGGCTTCATGGATCTCATTGCTAGAGAATGGGCCAAGGAGTCAAGTGGACATTCCAATGTCGATAGGTGGCAAAATAAAATTCGACACTTGCACCAGCTCCAAAGTGGGATTTATGAAGTGGAAAAAGAGACTTACACAACTCATAAATGAGTTAGATTTGAAAGCTGAGTCTAATGTTCTTAATGTGTCGGATCGGACTGTTAAGAATGAGGCTAAGCAGAAGTAGCGTGCTCTTCTTAGAGAAGAAGAGATGAAATGGCCTCTCAGAGCAAAGGTGACAAAGGTCGTCCAAGGTGATGACAACACCCAGTTCTTCCACATGATTGCAAATGGGAAGCATAGAAAGAAGAAAATAATCCAACTAGAACAGGATGAGGGTACGATTGTAGGGCATGAGAACCTCAAGTTGTACATCTCCAATTATTATAAGCAACTTTTTGGGGGTCCCGAAGATAATTTTGTGTCGCTTGATGAGGGCATTCCACAACTCAACACAGACGAAAACGAGATTTTGTCTGCCCCATTTACGGAGAAAGAGGTGTTTGACGCGGTAACACAGATGAAACAGAATAAGGCTCCTAGACCTGATGGATTTCCAACAGAGTTTTACAAGAGATGCTGGCATATCATTAAGGGTGATCTTATGCCTATGTTTCATGACTTATTAACGGACAGTTACAGCTATTCCACCTAAATTTTGGAACAATAATGTTGTTGCCAAAGGAGGAGGTGGTCACATTGAGCAGTTTAGGCCGATATGTCTGCTCAATGTGAGTTTCAAAATCTTCACCAAGGTTGGCACGAATAGGTTGACGCGGATTGTCCATTCGATGGTGCAACCATCTCAGACTGCTTTCATGCCAGGAAGACACATCCTAGAAGGGATTGTTGTCTTACATGAAACTCTTCACGAGATCCATTCGAAGAAACTGGACGAGGTTATCTTCAAAGTGGATTTCGAGAAAGCGTATGATAGGTCAAATGGCCCTTCCTCCAGTAGGCCCTGCACATGAAGGGGTTCGATGAGGCCTGGAGGAAACAGGTGGACTCCATTCAAAAAGATAGTGGTGGGGTTAAGGTGAATGATGACATAGGTCATCATTTCCAGACGCACAAGGGCTTACGACGGGGAGCCCCGATGTCTCCTGTTCTATTCAACATAGTTGCGAATATGTTGGCAATTCTTATCGGTCGGGCTAAAGAAAACGGCCAAGTAGAAGGACTAGTTCTGAATCTTGTGGATGCAGGAGTGTCCATACTACAATACGTGGATGACACAATTATTTTCATGGAACATGATCTTGCAGAAGCTAGGAATATGAAGCTAGTGCTTTGCTTATTTGAACAACTGTTGAGACTGAAAATTAACTTTAACAAGAGCGAATTGTTCTGTTTTGGGAGGGCCAAAGAGGAACAAGATGCATACAGATAGTTGTTCGGATGTGAAATGGGCTCCCTACCGTTCAGTTACCTAGGGATACCAATTCATCATCGCAAACTATCTAATAAGGAGTGAAAATGCATTGAAGATCGATTTGAAAAAAGGCTAAGCTACTGGAAGGGCAAGCTTATGTCTTATGGGGGCCAGCTTGTGTTGATAAACTCAGTTCTGACTAGTTTGCTAATGCTCCTTTTGTCTTTCTTTGAAGTACCTATAGGGTACAAAAAAGACTAGACTTTTATCGATCTCGCTTTTTCTGGCAATGTGATGAAGTTAAGACGAAATACAGATTGACGAGATGGGATATAATTTGCAAACCCAAAGAACAGGGTGGGTTAGGGGTCGAGAACTTAGAAGTAGATGCCTACTTAGCAAATTCCTATTTCGGTTGTCTGTTGAGACTGAGGGTACGAGGGTACAAATTTGGCGTAACAAGTACCTACAATCTAAGACATTGGCCCAGGTTACCGCGGGGTTATTGAGGATGAAAGAAATCTTTTTTCAAAGAGTGAAATTTATCATTGGTAACGGTAACACAACTAGATTCTAGGAAGATGCATGGTTAGGGGAGACGCCTTTAGCCCTGCAATACCCCATGTTATATAATATTGTACAACGTAAGGAAGCTTATGTTGCTATAGTATTACAAACGGTCCCTCTTAATATCCAATTTAGGAAGTCTCTGGTGGGGGAATGTTGGAACTCGTGGTTGCACTTGGTGCGCAGGTTGATGGACGTTCAACTTTTGGACCAACCAGATGCCACTCACTAGAAATTATCTAGCAACGGTAGTTTTTCACGGTGAAACCTATGTACTTGGATCTAATTGACTCTGGGCCAATCTCGAGATCACTTCATATCTGGAAGATTAAAGTTCAGTTGAGGATTAAAATTTTCATGTGGTTTGCCCACAAGGAAGTGATCTTATCCAAGGATAACTTGCTAAAGCGAAGATGGGTGGGTAGCTCTCGATGCTGTTTTTGCGACCATGATGAAAATATACAACACCTCTTTCTCGATTGTCCGCTAACCAAACTGCTTTAGCGTACGATTCATATAGCCTCCAACGTTAATCCTCCCACTAGCATCAACACGTTATTTGGGACGTGGCTAAATTGCGTGGAATCCAATATTGCGAGACATATTCGAATAGGAATATGTGCACTATTTTGGGCTATATGGAACTGCAGAAATGATATGATCTTTAACGGGAAATTTTTTACCAACTTTTTGCAGGTTATCTACAAACGCTTGGATCTGTACGTGGTCATTACTCACTCCCGCGGACTCGAGGGAGCTTTTGGTTAACTGGGTGCAACCGGTGGGAGATGGTACCACGGGCTATCTTCAACTGATTTGGATGGCGAGCTAATAATAGGCTAGGTGTTTAGTCATCATAGCCTATTTTTTCGCCGAATGTGGCATCTTTTACTTCGCATTTTTTTACTTCGTTCAGGCTCCTTTTGTGAGCCAATACTGGACCTCAGACTTTGTCTTCGTACTTTCTTAAATAAAATGGCTGCATGCATCGTTCTCACGCACAGGTCGGGGGCTTTCCTCCTTTTTTTAAAAAAAACCACTATTTGTTTCATATGTGGCATATAAAATGCTATGACTATCTATATGCCCACGGAATAAGGGGATCAAGCGGGTAGCCTATAGCTCCACAGATAGAAAAATTCCATCGTACTTTTAATAAATAAAGATAGGTAGGAAGGACGTAGGGCTTTTTCCCATCCAAGGGCCTGAACATGTGTAAAACCACTATATCACCATCATTGGACGAGCTATCCCTCTCTCTACAATCTTCCATGACAACATTATTCATCGACATTTGGTGCCCACCCTAGGTCCCCAACGGATATCTTCCCTCTCTTCCAACACTCTTTCCAATTGAAATCACGTCCATGAACCTCGAGCCAATGGCCTCACCCATCCACAACCTCGACAAAGAGGGATTTTCCGTCAACGATATAAAAGCAGAAGAAGAGATCGACTTCGGTACTTCTGACGAAGAACCTCCGACCGAGAGCCCAGTCCACTGTCCTGGGCTTCCTACTCCTGGCGTCGAGAGGGCAAGGAGCTCAGCAATGGAGTGTGAATCGTTGGAACTGCCTAAAGTGCCTAGCTGGCGACCACCAGGCAAAATGCGGATCCTTCCTAACACAACTCCGGCGACCAACGAGGACGGAGGGCTCATGATCTTAGCTATCCGCGGTACAACAACTCCCCCACCCAACATCACCTACCCACGTCTTATGAAGCTACCACCGACCGCCTCGACTCTTAAGACTCCCATGCCGCCCGATGCCCGTCTTCAGCCCAGGTCGTGCCGCCCAACCACCGGTGTTGCTCGTCGCCCCCAGCAGCGCCATGGCTGCCACCTCACACCAAGCGCCGCCATGCCACAGCTGGCCATCGTCTTCACCGCTGGCGACGTTGCCACCAGGTTGGGGTCCCTTGTCTATCTCAGAGGAAGTCAAAGATTTGGGCCGAGTCAAATAGTTCCTGGGCATAGAAGTGACCAGGTCTGCCAAGGGAATTGCACTATCTTAGAGGAAGTATACTTTAGATCTACTAAGTGATGCAGGAATGCTAGGATGTCGAATGGCCTCGACCCCAATTGAGCAAAACCACAAAGTGACAGCTTGAGAAGAAGTGGATAAGGAGAGATATCAAAGATTAGTTGGGAGGTTGTTCTACTTATGTCATACATGCCCTGACATTGCCTTTGTAGTAAGTGGTAAGAAGATACATGCATGAACCTACGAGTGATCATCTTGAAGCGGTGTATAGAATTCCAAGGTACTTGAAGGGGGCACCAGGAATGAGACTCTTATTTGAGAGTAACAAGCATCTCGTGGTCGATGGGTACCATGGGAAAGTTGCCTAGATGATTGTAGATCAACCTCATGATTTTGTGTCTTTGTTGGTGGGAACTTGGTATCATGGAGAAGTAAGAAACAAGTTGTTGTGTGCACCTCAACTGTCGAGGCCGAATATAGAGCTACGGCTCAAGGGCTAAGTGAAAGGTTGTGGACAAGAAATTTATTAGAAGAATTGAAGATATTGAAGACTAGTTGTTTGAATGTGTGGTGTGATAACAAATCAGCAATCATACATATCAAAAAAATTAGTGCAGCATGACAAAACTAAGCATGTGGAAATAGATAGATTCTTCATCAAATAGAAGTTAGATGCTGGGATCATCAAGATAGAGCATGTGAGTTCAGAGCAACAGATTGCAGACTGCTTGACAAGGATTAGGAACTAAAGTATGTAGTCTGGCGTGCGACAAGGTGAGAATGATGGATATCTATCACCCCTCTTGAGGGGGGGTGTTGAATGGAGCCCCATATTTTGCAGGCCAGGCCCATTCCAATGAGTGGCCGCCCTAGACCAGGAGGTGCACGATGTTGTGCAAGACACATCCGCAAGAGCCATTGACTCGGCAGGCCCCTCCTCTACTCAACACAAAACAACCCCAATGTTAAGCAAAACACCTCCCTCACGGCAGCGACCAATTGATGGACCACGCGTAACGTGCGTCACATGCAATGTCGGCCTGGTGTGAATTAAATGCGCCAAAGGGGGAGGGGGGCTGATATATTTCGTACAAGAGTTGCATGTGTATTTTGGTGGGCTTTTTTCTGCGTATTTTTTCTTTTAGAATTTTTTACGTCCTATTTTTTCCTTCGGTTCAGTCGATTTCTACCGTGGAAAAGAACAACGCCCGGGTTGGAGACGGGGACGCCACGGCATCGCCGGCGAAGGTGAGGAAGCAAATTGACAGGTGCGGGTGGGGGCCTCTTAGTTTTGACCGCCGTTCAGATTAGACAATTGGTCGAGCTCAAGACGGGGACGTTGCGGCTGGCCACAAAGATCACCTCTGAGGGCAACAACTTGCGAGACCTCGCAGAGAGGCAGGGGCGCCAAGTGGCCAGGCGGGGAAGCAAAGATGACAAGTGCAGGTGGGGACTTCTAGTTTGGAGGAGGTGGAAGCGGGGCAAGATCTGTTTTTCTAAAAGATCTATATATGTAATTCCGAAACCACACGGGCTGGTCGCGTGCACCCCAGTTAGCAGTGCCCTTAAGTAAAAAACAGTTGTGAAAAATGGCAAGTTCCTCGACATACCTCTAGGAATGTGATCTTGAGCTGATTAGATGGCTTGATTACCACGCTTACAAGTTCTGACCTATATTAAAAACAGGAAGAAGGTTCTCTGCATTAGGCATATTCAAATGTAATCCTCTATTTGTAAATAGTTGCAACCACTGCCTATTTTTCTTAACTGTGCAAGCAACATGCATGCGTGCGACATCATCATTATGTCATCTCATGCATGTTGTGTGAAGAATTAGTTAGAGATGGCGCTACGCATTGATTGCATAAGAGCAAGTACAATAGTGGGCTTATAGCCATGTCATTTTTGCCTATGTGGAGGAGGGAGATGTGAAAAAGTAAGGGGAGTTGGCTCTCATGCAAGAGCCTAGCTATATTCGCATTTCCAGGTAAAAGCACTAATGTGAAGAAAGAGATAGAGAGAAGATGAAAAAAAAAGTACTACCTCATAGCCCACATTATTGTATGAGTACCTATAGATGGGTGGCAATAGATGACATGGCAGTTCCTTAGAGCATCTCCAGCCGCGCCCCCAACAAGGCCCCCTAGGCGACTTTTTTCGCACGGCGCCAAAAAATCGCCCACAAGCACCCCAAGGGCCTGGGCCACGCGGCTCGGGCGAATTACGCGGCGGACAGCCCCAACCCGAACCCATTGCGGGCGCTCGGCGCCGGGCGAATCGTTTTGGCGCGAATGAGCAGCGGGCACCAGCGTCGGCGACTTCGTCTCTTCTCGCTTCGTTCCATGGCGAATCAATGCCAAAGCTGCTGCTGCTGCCGCGCGGTCGGCCTCCATTGATGCCTCGCGGGCGGCGCAATGAAGACCGGACGGCGCGCGTCCTCGCGCCACACGCAGCATCGCGGCGGCCCGCAGCGTCTGTGGCGCCTCGCCTATATAAGCCGACCCCAACAGCGCGAGGGACACGCCTGAGAGCCTCCACCGCGGCGCGCCATTTCTCCTTCCTCCCTCTCCTCTCGCCGTCTCGGTTCAAAGCATGGCGGCGCTTCGAGCGACAGCGCGGTGGCGAACGGCTTCGAGACGATGACGGCGGCGGCGACTACACGCGTTCTACAGCCTCCTCGGCATGTAGAACTGCAAGGGCGGCGGGCGGCGAGGAAGACGGCGAGGAGCAGCCTAGTAGTTTTTTTCTTTTTTGTAAAATATGTTTAAATATGAACGAACTCGCCGAAGTTTGGTTGAATTTGCGCCGTGTTTGTGCCGTAATTAAAATTTTCAAAAAAAGCGTGGGCCATGACCGGGGCATCACGCCTCAGCCAAGTGATTTAAGCGCGGCAGTGCCTCCCCAGGCGATTTTAGCGCCTCTGGGGGTCAACGGCTGGAGATGCTCTTATAGCCATCAGTTGGCTATATTATTAATCATGCTATCATGCCATCTCATGCATGTGGTGTGCACAACTGACTGAAAGTGAAAAGAGTAAGTGGAGAAGGCATGTGCATAGAACTATTGTGAAGAGGTCTAGGGTAATCACAGGCCGCGTATCCAAGATCTTAAATCAATTATTTAAAAGAAACTCTAGATTGGTTTCAGAGCTTTTTTGGATGAGCCTAGCAAATGAAAGAAAGTGAACACCATATATCAACACTTGAGAGAGAAAAAAACTCATTAAATCAGTTTAACTTACCCGCAAAAAAAATGTTTAACTCACGGACAAAAATCTCGAACGATTAAAGTACTAACTTAACATAATTTGTGTTTGCGGTGCGGTAACAATATTTCGTAGCTAGGAATCTAAGCTTTCACGCAGGAAAGCCCAGAGAATAATATAGTTCCTTTACTTTCCTAATTTTCTAACCAAAATTTATAAGTTTAAACATTAAAATATAAACATTTCACACAGCTCTAAATGCAACAGGTCTGTAGCTGGTAAGTCGAAAGGGGCCTTACTTACCTACCTATCTGGAGATGCGAACCGAGCTGCGTACGCCCTGACCTTGGCCTTGTCGCCATAATAGGTCATGGCGGCGCTGAAATCCTGAAATGCAGCCGAAAACAAATCTTGAGCTCACCCCAAGATTGCTATGAAAATCTGAAGCAGGGTAGGGAGAAAAGTAGACGAGACCGGTCACCTCGGGCTCCAAGATGTCATCGAAGGACGGCGGCACGCGGATGGAGAAGCCGCTGCCGTAGTACTGCGACCACGACCTCGTGTTTGCGATGCCGACCAGCAACGAGGTAGCCCCGCCGTTTGGAGGGTGAGGCGTCGGTGAGGGTGACGCCGAAGGGAGCGCCTCATCTGCCGCAGTAGCGGCGGCGGGGCTCATTGCGGCTGCGGCAGCGGAGGCGGTGTAGACAGCGAAGTCGCGGCGTGTGGCGTCGCACCGGTAGAGCGGGCGCGCGGGGCTGGGTTTGTGGCATAGCCGTGGTGGCTTTGGATAAGGAGGCGAGGGGGCGAGGGGAAGCAGGGCGGGGGTCATGGCACACCACGCCCAGCGGACACTCACGGGAGTCGGAGGTCGGTCTATCCGTGTGAAGAAAGAACGCACTCTTTGCCACCATCCAAATTGTTGGGAAACTCACGGACCGATTAGAGCGGTTGCGGCCCGACCATCAACATATGTTTCGCTTTATCAAATTTATTTTGGAGCATTTTCATACAGAAGTTGCAGCTCTATCAAAGAGAATGTTTGGCTTTCATATAGCTTCAGCTTTAAGAATGGAAAATTTGATGAAAAAAATCTATTTGGTTGGATTGGTGGGGAGAAACGTGGGGGGGGGGGGGTTGGGCTTTATTAATTTAAAGCCGGACGTCCCTGACGTCTATGTTCTAAAAAAAGAAACGTAGTGGGTGTGGGCTTTATTAATTTAAAGCCGGACATCCCTGACGTCTATGTTCTAAAAAAAGAAACGTAGGGGTACCCACTTACTGGTGGCAGTGGTGTGTAATTTCTGCCCAACTTCTGCTTCTAGAATTTTTTAGAGCACCCCCTGAAGAGTTTCACAAAAAACAGGGAGTTGTACCTCATATTCTAGTTTTTTTTAGCGGTATATCGTGGAGCTACCCCGTTTGGCTTCTGTTTTGTGGAGCCGGGCTGAATTTTAAGGAGCGGAGCAGTCCCAAACATGGCAACGTATCCCTGGGAGTTAGGAGCTGGAGTAACTAGTTGACGAGTGCCTCTTGGGGAGCCTCGCAACGATCACTTGTAGGAGGGTTGAGCGCGCTCCTTGGCGCGTTTTCTGTCGTTGTCATGTGTTGTGCCCCTGGGCGCTCCCTTCGGCCTTCGGATTTTACCTTTTTTCGTGCTTTTGGGCTTTTAGATGTTTTTTTTTACTTTTTAGATTTTCACCGGTCTTTCTTAGCTTTTCGTTAAAAAGAAATTAAAAAAAGATTTGCGCAGAAAAAACACGTTTTTCTTTTTGTTTGCTTTCTTAAACGGCACGGTTTTGCTTCCACCAGAGGCGTGGTTTTGTTTCCGTGAGAGGCACGGCTGTACCTCTCGAAAAAGGGGAAAATATGTTTCACTTTTTTTTTGGTCCATGAGAGGCATGGTTTTGCTTTCCGCGAGAGGCACGGTCGTGCCTTTTAGAAACGAAAAAATGACGATTTTTTTGTTTTTCGTGAGATGCAGGGTTTTGCTTCCGCAAGAGGCATGGTATTGCTTCCATGAGAGGCATGGCCCCTTGAAAACGGCAAAAAATGTGTTTTTTTTTCCTTTCCTGAGAGACACGTTTTTGCTTCCGCGAGAGGCACGGTCGTGCTTTTTGGAAACGAAAAAATGCGTTTTTTCTCTTTTTTCCGCGGGAGGTACCGATTTGCTTCCACAGAGGCACGGCCATGCCTCTCGGAAACGTCTTCCAAAAAGAGGGGAAAATGCTCCCGGTTTGGTTTTTTTGTCTGGTTTTTTTGTGAAAAAAAGTTTATAAAAACTTATCAACATGGGAGATAAAACGTTTTAAATAAGTGGGTCTACAGAGTAGCGTTCTCCTCTGCTCCCACCCCTCCCTGCGCTGTCAGCCACTCTGGTCGTGGCGGCCACCTCCCCCGTCGCTGGCCGCTCGGCCAGCGCCGCCACCATTCCGACCCCATGGGATGCGCCCACTCGGTGCGCTCCAGTGGCTCTGCCCGCTCCAGCTCGCGTGACAGCAAAGGATGGGGTCAGCCCGCTTCCATACCAGATATGCGCCCGCCGAGCGGTCCGTCGGTGGATCTGGTCCCTCCGCCGCCCCTCCGTCAACGACTATCCCCGGACCTCCGCCGCGTATGCTGCTCCGGGGGCAGTGCTCCAAGGCTGCGGACGACCTCTCCATGCCGGATAATAGTAGGGATCGCCAGATTGGGCAGCCTCATCTAAAGTCCATCGTGGTTTTGCCGTCGCCCCGCGTCGACCACACCCCTCCAAGCATTGCTGATGGATGGACTCAGATCCTGTCCCGCAACGTGTGCCGCGACGCCGCACGGGCCCATGCCTCCCCTGCACGCCCACGACGCCCCCGAGGCCAGCGGCCCTCCTTCAATGCGTCCGCCGGCCACGAGGCCTTCTTAAGGCGCTTCAGGGGGCTCTGTTTCCGGTGCCTCAGCTCCAAACATTATCGCGTAGACTGTAGAGATCCCATCCACTTCATTGAGTGCAAGCTGTCGGGCCACATCGCTAAGGATTGCCCTCAAGTCCGGCGAGGTCGTAACGGTGTGCCGGTACTTGCTGTTGGCCGAGGTCCAGTCCGCGAACGCCTCACTTCCCACGCCGCCTCCGCCCGCGCCGGCCATGGACCGCTGCTACCACACCGACCCCTCGCGGCGTCCGAGGGACAGCCACAAGGTGGTGATCGAGTCGCCGGAGATGGAGCATCAGATGTTCCTCCAGCGCCGCCACGCCGTCCTCCTGGTCTCCATGGTGGAGCGGCATGCGGCGAGCCCCATGTTAGTTGGTCGCGCCTTCGAATCCATGCTTCGCACTCCAGCCCACCTGCTGCGGGTCACCAGCCACGAGCCCGAGGACTTCCTCGTCCACTTCGAGCTGCCGGCCCATCGGGACAACGTTGTCCGCCTAGACTCCATCAACGTCGACGACGTCGTCTTCACCATCAAGCTGTGGCATGAGGATGACCATGCCGACCATGAGGATTTCCTTCTCCACATTTGCGTCGTCATTGGGAAGATGCCCATGAACATGTGGTCCGTCAAGGGGGCGGCGAAGGTGCTCGGCGACAAGTGCATCATCGACCGGCTCAACAGTTGCGCGCACGAGCGTGGCCACATGCAGACCTTCGTGTGTTGGGTGTGGGTGTATGATGTTGCCTTCATCCCCACCAAGCACACCATCAGGCGGGCGGCGCATGGTGCCGGCCGCGTCGAGACCATGCTCGGCTACTCGCCGCCGAGCTGTGAGGTCCCCCCTCCTCGTGTCCGGTGCAACGTCATGCTCATCCACGTGGACCACGTCGAGGACTAATCGCCGATGTCGCTGCGCTCTTCACACTCGGGCCTGAGCGACATTCCCTCCTCGGGGTCTGAGGACGATCGCCCGTTCTCGTGGGTCTACCCGGGGACGTGGTCGATGCACGTCGAGGATGGCTAGGGGCAAGGCAGGCGTCATCCCTCCCCCCCCCCTCCCCGTGGTCGGCTCCACTGGTTGTGGTGGGCTTCAGATCGGTGCACATCGGGACCACGACGATAACGACAGGCCGCAGCGGCCGCCGGTCCTTGAAGGACACGCTCCTGGGCCGCGACCACGGTGGGCGCGAGCAGCCGTTGCGGAAGGACAACGGTGGCCCAGCGCGTCAGCGGAGCAGGACGCCCGTCAGTAGGCGCCACGGCAGAGCAAACCGCCACGCCGGTAGCAGCTTCAAAGCCACTCCGCCCTTGCTGCTGTTGTCAAACCAAGCCAAGCACATGGCATCGGGGGTGGCCGCGGGCCCCGTTACGGTGGTGGAGGCCAGTGACCCCGTCACCGACTTCTTTGACTCGGCGGACCACATGCCTCTCCCGCCCGTCCATGCTGACAGCAGCCAGCACGAGATCGACCAGACCATCGCCAATACGCTTGCTGCCCCGCTTGAGTTCACCACTGGCCCCTCGGTTGCTACCTGCCGTGCTATGCCATCGACGGTCTCCACTGAAGTTCAGCTCGGCGCGATGACGCAGCAGGTCCAGCAGCTTCAGCTTGTCACCAGCGACATAAATGAAAGGCAGAACAACCTCTTCACCGACAAATTTCTCGCTCCACTCGTCGCCATCCCGGCTCGAGCGCAAGATCAAGGCCCAGGCGATTCGCTGGGCCAACCAGCAGAAGGCAGCGAAGCGAGCCACAGCTCCAATGTGCTCAAGATGCAACAAGCGCTTCCTCTTCTTGGTCAAGAAGCTTGGCATGATTGGGCCAAAGGAGGCCATGACTATGAAGGCGGCAAAGGCCCTCATCAAGCGCTTCGATGGGCCGCTGTCTAAGGAGGACATCTCTATCATCGCCAAGCTCACCCGCCTCAACCCGGAGGCGTTGCGCATCGCCGGCGGCATGTCTGGCCCAGATGCTGCTCCTGAAGCCGTAGTTTAGTTATGTTAGTCGACTATAGTACTTTCTTCAGTGTTAGTTTTAGTCTCCGGTAGCGATTGGCCTTAAGCCGAGTTGAGTTAGGTTCCATGTTAGTTCCCAATTTAGTTAGCTTCAGGATTAGAGGATCGCTTCTGCGCCAGAGGATCTTGGGGCCTATTGGTGGCCTCTGACATGCCCCTAATAAGATGGCCATCTATCTGTATCACCTCTTCATCAATAGAATTGTGATGCTGCTGGAGAAATTGCTTGTGCCCAATGAATAACACCCAATTCTCCCTTATGTCCTGGAATGTTAGGGGTCTGAACTCACCAGCAAGGAGAGCTGCGGTCTGTGAACTAGCTACATCACATAAAAATTCAATCCTCTGCCTATAAGAGACGAAGCTGGAATCCTGGTCGCCTAGCATTGTGCATGAACTGGGAGGAAACGGGTGGTGGATGGTTGTGCGGTCCTGCTAGCCGTGGGCACTAGAGGAGGCGTGGCGATCCTCTAGGAGAAGGGAATCGTGCAGCTAGACACCCATGTCGTGGGTTGTTTCTCGATCACTCCTAAGGTCACTATCTTGCAGAGCTCTTACTCATTCTGGCTGACGACAGTGTACGGCCCAGTCAACGATGGGCGCAAAGACGCCTTCCTGGCGGAGCTGATCCATGATACCCCGCCCCAGGGTGAGCCATGGGTAATTGTTGGCGAGTTCAACATCATCTATGAATCCAGGGAAAAGAGCAATCTCAACCTAAACCGTCGCATCATTGGCATGTTCAGAAGGGCAATTGACACCGCAGACCTGAAGGGGATCAAGTGCAAAAATAGGCGATTCACCTGGTCAAATGAGTAGGAGAATCCAACTTTTGTGAGCATTGACAAGATTTTCTACAATGTGGAATGGGAGAGCCTCTTCCCCTCTCTCATGCCGATGGTCGCCTCGACCGCCTGCTCCGACCATTGCCCGCTGCTGCTATCTGACACCACCGTGCCGCTGAGGAAGGCCACATTCAAATTTGAATCTTTTTGGCCGCGTTTCCCGCGCTTCAAGGAAACAGCGGAGCGTGCATGGTAGCGACACCGCTTGCCGCCGCCCTTTCGCGACATCAAACTCAAGTCGAAGCGGTCATTTGGCACGAAGATTTGGGCTCGATCATTGTTCAGTGATGCAAAAGTGTAGCTCCATCTTCCTTCTGAGGTGGTGCTTAGGTTGGATATCGCCTAGGAAAGTGCAGACTATCACCCGCTGGATTCTGCCTCCGCAAGCAACTCAAACAACGGATCGTGGGGCTGGCTGCGATCAAGCATGCACGCAAACGCCAGGCTTCCAGGGTCTCCTAGCTTCGCGCCGGAGACGCCAGGACTGCTTTCTTCCAAACAAAGATCAACTCCAGAAGGCGCAAAAACTTCATTCACTCTCTGCAATCCGATGCCGGGACGGCCATCGCACACGATGACAAAGCTGCCATTGCACACACCCACTTTCTTCATCCAATTGGCACAGCCGCCCCCGTGGCTGCTCGATCAACTGGGATTCCATTCAAATGCCATCGGTTCAGAATGCTGGCCTCGACAACCCGTTTACTGAAACTGAAGTGTGGGCGGAGATCATGGCTTCCCCCACTGAAAAGGCACTAGGGCCGAACGGTTTTTCTGGAGCTTTCTACAGATCATGCTGGTGCATTATTAAGCAGGATCTCATGGCGGCCTTCAATCACTTCTACAACTTAGCTAAGGCAATTTTTTTGCCCTCAACTACGCTATGATCGCTCTGCTGCCGAAGAAGGACGGGACCACATGCATGGCTGATTTCCGACTGATCAGCCTCATCCACTCCGTTGCAAAATTGATCGCCAAGATCCTGTCCATGAGGCTTGCCTCTATCATCGGCATGTTGACCTCCCCTACGCAAACCGCATTCCAGTGATCAAAGTGCATCCACGATAGTTTCCTCTATGTGCAAAACGTTGTCAAAGCTTTGCATCGGCGCAAGACGCCTGCGCTCCTCCTGAAGCTGGATATTGCCAAGGCGTTCGATAGCATCTCCTAGGAGTATATCTCCGAGCTCCTACAAAGAATGGGCTTCCCGCCATGATGGCGGGACTAGATCGCACTCCTGCTCTCGACATCTTCGTCGTCTTGCCTCCTGAATGGCACTCTAGTCGTCAGTATTGCTCACCGGCGAGGGTTGTGACAGGGAGACCCCCTCTCTCCACTGCTATTCATCCTCCGCATCGACCCCTGCATCACTTGTTGGAGGCGGAAACTCTCTCCGGACAACTTTCTCCGCTGCCTGGCACGGCCGTGCGCATGCGTACAAGTCTATATGCAGACGATTCTATAATCTTCATCAACCCCACAAGGACGGAGATCGATGCACTCCTTAGTATCCTTCATCTCTTCGGCGAGGCCACAAGCCTGCACATCAACTTGGCCAAGTCCTCGGCGGTCCTGATCTGCTGTGGTGACCTCGACCTCAACATCGTCCTGCATAACTTTGGTGGCATCGTAGCATCACTGCCCATATCATACCTAGGCCTCCCTATTGGTGCAATATCTGTCTACCCTGTGTTTTTGAGATTGTTGATAGAAACAGATATGGATTGATTTTTTTGCTAGTGCATACACGAAGAAAATGCCCATACACAACCGAAGAGAATGTTGTCTCCGGTGCTGAGTTCGAGAAACTTCACCGAAGTACATCTGCGTTGCAGAGAAGAATGAGCTATATTTGTTCGAGTGTTAGAGTCGAGAATATTGATATGAAGAAATCGACCCCTCGAAAGTTCTGCTGAAGCAAAGCTTTTGTTTCGGTACTATCATCCAAAGAAATTGACTGCAACGATGTAAGTCAAAGACAAAGTGAAGACGTATGGTTGTTCTTCTTTCATTCTTTCGAGTCATAGGACCTCCATACTATAAAGAGGGGTATAGGTTCTCGATGCTTAGCCATAACCTATGAAAGATGCGAGAGAAATCTCTTTGTGCTCCGAGCAAATACTTGCCAGCAAGAGACTGTGATCTTCTTCACTGCAAGAGATTTGCCTCAGACCGAGGAGTTAGCATTTCTTGCTCTGCAAGAAATGTTACCGTTGTGCTGAAATCCGACCACTGGAATCGTGTCGTTCGGCCACTAGCTGAGCCCGATGTCTAATTTGGTCATTCCCATCTGGGAAGGCTGCGGCTATAAATCCATCCCGCTCCAACTTTGTCTGTTGGCTGTTCCGTTTGAGATTTCTAAGAAGATTGATTTGAGCAACCCCTCTCTAAGTGATTTGAGTTTAAGATCCACCGAGAAAAAAAACCAAGAGCCCAAACTTAGACAGTGGTTTAGCATCACAACAGTTCTGTTATAGGGTGGAACCCTAAGTGAAGATCTTTCACGAATTGGAGGGGGAATCCCCAAGAACAAGATGAACACAAGAGGGAAAACAAGAAGAACACCCAAGAACAAGTCCAAATCACACATCCACTAGACCAACAAACACACAAGATCCACAAGGTACATGAACAATCAAAGGGAAACAAGATACATGGTAGAGTTCATCCCAAATCCTATGAAGGAGATGAGGGCTTGATGATCCTATGATGGGGATCCTTCCCAAGGAGGAGGTCTTGATGTTTGGTCACTCCAAGAGGAGGTATTGATCTCCTAGTGGAGTGGATCCATGGAGCAAAGCTCACAAATGTCTATCAAATACTTTGCTATCCCTCTAAATGAGCTAGGGAAGGGTTATATAAAGCCTAGGGACGAATTGGGGGTAAAATGAGGGTACATGGGTCATTTGCCCTTAGTGCCTTGAGCACACGAGGGGTCCCGGCACCCAGGCAAGGGGTCCTGCACCGGACAAAGGCCAAGCAGCGGAGGAGGCCGGGCACCCGGGTTGATCACCGGGCACCCGGCGGCAGCGAGCTCGAGGCGAGGTGGGCGGGCACCGGGCGGCGGCAGCTCGAGCGAGGTGGGTCGGGCACCTGGGCGAGCAGTGGGCACCCGGGCGTCCAGCGGGGCGGTGATGGGGGGCCGGCACCGAGGTTAGTGGCAGGCACCAGACGGGCCGAGCGGTCTCACAAGAATGAAGTCGGGCACCGGGGCCCATATGGTCGAAGCAACCGGCGGCTACAACCGGCGCCAGTGAGGGTGGGCACGGGCACCGGGCCTTCGGGCACCGGGGCTGCTCAGGTGCGGCTCCCAGCCGGTTGGCCGGGCACCCGGGGGCAGAGGTGGTCGGGCACCCGGGGTGTCCAGTGCCTCCACGACTTCGTGCCTCTCGCGTCCTTCTTCCATCCCTTCCTTCTCCGTGGTCGCTTGTGTCTCCGTCCTAGCATCTTCATGATCAACTCCTTGGTACCTAAAAAGGCACGACATTTCTATTTGAGATAGGACCCAACTCTCATATGAAATGGACCTCGAAGAGGAAGGAGTTCACCTCATTCTCGATGGTGCCGTCACGTGCTCTTGTCATCGGTCCTCGATGTGCTTGACCAGTTGTAGTAGAGTCCATGCGGATGAACGAGGGATGCTCCGCATCATCTCCCCCCCCCTTGGGAGAGATCCGTCCACGGATCGTGATCTTCATCACCATGGGAAAGAGAGGGCGTCGTCGTGTAGGAGTGGACAACCGCCAAGCACTCATCATCGTCAACCTCGAAATGCTCACTCTCCGATGTCGCACCGTCTTGTGATTCCTTCAAAATTGGCAAGTACAACAAACACTTGGAAAAACAAATGTGGTTAGCGTTAGAGCACAACCAAGCATGCGAGAGGTGATTCACCAAACAAGTGTTGTCAACAAGCATAGCATATGGTGTGACAAGGGGGTGTGGCATGGCATGTAAGCACATAAATTGAGCACATGGAGAAGCATCATGGAAACAATCATGCAAGGGTGAGGCAAAGGTGCTAATATGTGGAACAAGTGAACAAGTATCTACCTCAATGTCATAGCAAGCATGCATAAGACTCTCAATGAACGGTCTATGGTAGGCATAAGAGTCATTCATAACACCCAAGAAGATGATATGACTAAACACATGCAAGTGCAAGACAATCCAAGCATAATGTGTTGGAAATATGCCCTAGAGGCAATAATAAAAGGATTATTATTATATTTCCTTGTTCATGATAATTGTCTTTATTCATGATATAATTGTATTATCCGGAAATCGTAATACACGTGTGAATACAAAGGCCATAATATGTCCTTAGTAAGCCTCTAGTTGACTAGCTCGTTGATCAACAGATAGTCATGGTTTCCTGACTATGGACATTAGATGTCGTTGATAACGGGATCACATCATTAGGAGAATGATGTGATGGACAAGACCCAATCCTAAGCATAGCACAAGATCGTGTAGTTCGTTTTGCTAGAGCTTTTCCAATGTCAAGTATCTTTTCCTTAGACCATGAGATCGTGTAACTCCGGATCCGTAGAAGTGCTTTGGGTGTACCAAACGTCACAACATAAGCGGGTTACTATAAAGGTGCACTACGGTATCTCGAAAGTGTTTGTTGGGTTGACACGGATGGAGGCGGGATTTGTCACTCCATGACTGGAGAGGTATCTCTGGGCCCACTCGGTAATGCATCATCATAATGAGCTCAAAGTGACCAAGTGTGCAGTCACGGGATCATACATTACGGTATGAGTAAAGTGACTTGCGATGCTTGAACGAGACGAGCGAGGTATTGGGATACCGATGATCGAGTCTCGGGAAAGTAACGTACCGATTGACAAAGGGAATTGTATATGGGGTTGATTGAATCTTCGACGTTTAGCTTGTTACCTCAGCTACGATCTTGTGCCCTCGGCAGGATCTGGTAGTTAGTCAGGCTTCTCAACCTTTTTCATTTGTAGTTGTCTGTACTCAGACATGTTAAGCTTCCGCATGTGCTTTGACTTGTATGCTCTGAATGCTGGGTCGAGAGACCCATGTTTGTAATATCTCGCTCCTCGAAGCCTATTGGGTAAAATACTTGAGTTGTAGAGTCATGTTGTGATGCCATGTTGTATTTGCACATATCGAGCATATTGTGTGTATGTTATTGAAATGCTTGGTATGTGTGGGATCTGACTATCTAGTTGTTTATCCTTAGTAGCCTCTCTTACGGGAAATGTCTCCTAGTGCTTCCTTTGAGCCATGGTAGCTTACTCTTTGCTCTGGAACATTTAAATTTGGCCGGCATGTGTCCTTCTTCGTTCTTGTGTCATCCCTTGAGAAATGTAGCGATGGATACTAGGAGTCCTGTTAGCCGCTTCTGGCCAGTTCACCGAGTCTGCTAGCCAGTCTTTCTGACACAGATTCACTTTCGTGATGACCAACACGTTCGATGTTGGGTCATGAATGTGTGTCCCTGTAAGTTTGTGCCACTTTGGGTTTATGACTAGCCATATCAGTCGGGCTCCTTATCATATGGATGCTAGCGACACTATCATATACGTGTGCCAAAAGGCGCAAACGGTCCCGTGCAAAGGTAAGGCGACACCCATGGGGATACCGTGCGTGAGGCCGCAAAGTGATATGAGGTGTTACATGCTAGATCGATGTGGCATTGAGTCGGGGTCCTGACAGCTTTGACTTTAGTATCGAGCTTTGTTGCTGTGGGATTACCAAGCCAAACTGGTCGAAGTTGAGTCTAGAAATTCTTTAGTTATATAAGGGAATTGATTGTGGGATGGAATGTAAGGCTCTTTTTACACCTTTACCTTATGTCCTTCTGATCTGAGTCACCCTCTTCTTCTCTATGGGGTTAAGAACTAGGCATTCTCTTCTTTCTATCAGGATCACGTGTTACTAATCCATAGACTTATAGAATTGTTGGACTTAAGCCTCGGTTCAGTTCCTACTACTTCCGTATGTTAACTGTTGATCTTGAAACCTTGATATTGTGCTTCTGAGTGGCTATGCCACCATTTTTGTAGCATGTCTCCAATCTTTTCGAGCATTTACTGCCGTTATCTTTGTCAAAGTCATCGAGTGTTTCTAAATAGCCCAAAGCATTTGCAAAATCCCTTCCTCCGTTCGATGTCCCTTTGGGCCAGATTAACCACACTAATCGGTGAGTTGAGGTACTCTGTTGCCTTAACATATATGTCTGAGTTATTATTATGACCCTAGGTGTCTAGAGTATCACCTAGTAATCTAGCCACGTTTTGTGTCCCATTGTGATGATTCTGGCCTTCATTCTCGAAAGCATCCCGTGATGCAACTTAGTAGTAGGTATTCTACTCCTGGGTTTCTGAACCCGAGATTTCCCTACTTACTTCATGTTGTTAGTGTTGCTCGTACCTTTAGGATGTTAGTAACCTTTGCGTTAGTCCTCGAGGTCCGTGGTATATCGTTCTTCCAAATACCATGAACCATTCTTGGCAGGAGTTCTTTTGAACCAAAAGATCACAACCAGAGTGCTCCTGATGAGTTCTCCATTCTATATTGTGAATCTGCCAGTTCTACCTTCTGCATGGGTTACCCGGAAGAAATGTTGAGCTTTGCTCGACATACTAATCTATGCATCCACAACTCGAGAAGATATATGTTCCTTTGAGTTGTCCCTCTTGATCGTATTCGATCTTAGTCTATCAATTTATAGTCGAGTATCGTGCATTAGTTCGTCGATGCTGAGGGAGTCTGGACTAGGGGTGTCCGGACACCGGGACTATCAATATCCGCCGGGACTCCAAGACTACGAAGATACAAGATTGAAGACTCGACTTCGTGTCCGGATGGTACTTTCCTTGGCGTGGAAGGCAAGCTTGGCAATCTGGATATGTAGATCTCTTACCATTGTAACCGACTCTGTAACCCTAGCCTCCTCCGGTGTCTATATAAACCGGAGGGCTTTAGTCCGTGGGACAACATACATCTCAACAATCATACCATAGGCTAGCTTCTAGGGTTTAGCCTCCTTGATCTCGTGGTAGATCTACTCTTGTACTACCCATATCATCAATATTAATCAAGCGGGGCGTGGGTTTTACCTCCATCGAGAGGGCCCAACACAGGTAAAACATTGTGTCCCTCGTCTCTTGTTACCATCCGCCTAGGCGCATAGTTCGGGACCCCCTACCGAGATCCGCGGTTTGACACCGACATTGGTGCTTTCATTGAGAGTTCCTGCGTATGCGTCACCGATAGGCTTGATGGCATCTTGACCCGGAACGCTGTCGAGGTGAGACTTTTCTCCTGGGCGGATCTTTGTATTCGGTGGCTTTGCATCTGCGGGCAATTCACTTGGCCATCCGGGCAGATCGAAGCTACGCCTGGCCGTCGGTCAGTTGGAAGCTTAAACTTCACGACCGATGACGCGCGAGCTGGATCTTGACGGACTCGAGCCCCTGACCAAGCGCCACCTTTGTGGCGATGGGCACGATCTAGCTCTGCCACGGATAGTGCCTTGGTGGCGCTTTTCGGATCCGCTTGACCATTAGCACAGAGCCGATCACCCGGATCGAGGCGATGGATAGACGCGCCGGGGACTTGACATCCACGGCGATGGGCGAACATCAATCTTGTCCCTTGAAACTTCGTGAATCCGGGCGCGGACTCCTCGCGGACTCCGAACCTCCGCGCCCTACCAATCAATCCGAATTGGGCGCGGTTATGGAATTCACCACCACGGACATATTCCAACACTCGCCCTTGGCGATATCCTAAATTCATTAAAACATCTCTCGTTATCGGGAGAGTCTGGCGGACTATGGCGGGATGGTTGGAAATCGCGGACGACGAAGAAATTGAGCCCACCCACCACCCACTTTGTAGCCACTGCCGAGGATTTAACCGACATGCTAGACTACGACTCAAGACATCGGCGCTATGAGCGATGATGCCGGAGGCGAGCGAGAACCAGCACCTCTGAGGCAATCGGAAGGCCACCTCGTCATATAGCGTATACATGGTGGATACCCCAAAATAAGGGATGGCGAAGAAGCGTGCAGAGGACTCTTTAAAGAAGCAGCCCAAACGCCCGGCGTCGTGGCGCGCTCTAAATCCGCCACAACAAGAATAGAGATTCCGGCACGGAGATAACAATACCCAGAGTGCGAAGACAACCCCTCCGGCAAGACTCGGTGGGAGGATGCGAAGCAAGCCCTCACGAAAGGCGGCGGCGGAGGCGAAGAGGTCGAGGATCATAACTATATACCTCCCTCGAAGGCGAAGCAAGCCTCAATGACAACCGAACTCGTCGCGCCGAGGACCCGTCGAACAAGAGCTTTTTAAGCGCGAGGCTCATCGCCACGGCAAGAAGCTGAAGAAGGAAGCGGAAGCTCAAAACAGCGGAAGACATGCTCGTAATAAGATGGAGCAAAGTACTCAAAACCCTTGAGATAAATCGGCAATGGCCACCAATCGAAGAGCTACCGAGGCGTAGATGCTACGAGAATTGACGAAGAGGCCATAGAGCCTCCACGTCAAATGGCCCAGCCAGTCCATCTCTGACCCAAAAAGAAGGCCCTAGGAAGTAAAACAACACGTCAAGTGTCGGTGATAGCGGCACATACAAGTATAGGGCGCGCACACCCACTATGTTTCACCGATGAGGTCTTTGGACCATAATTCGGCGGGGTTTAAACCCATAAACATAGAGGCCTACGATGGAACAACAGACCACAGATGCGGATAGAAGATTATATCTTGCATATACACATGGCGGAGGAGACGATCTCCACGCCATAAAATATCTACACCTCAAGCTCAAAGGGCCAGCCCGTCATTGGCTCAAAAGCCTCCCGAAAACTCTTGTTGGAAGTTGGGAAGAGCTCGAGGGCGCATTTAGAGCAAATTTTCAAGGGACTTATGTCCGGCCTCAGGATCAGAGATGATCTAAGTCATATAACTCAACAACCCGGAGAGTCGTGGCGGAATTGCAGAGCAGGTTTCTTACCAAAAAGAACCAAATAGTCATTGTCAGGACGCCAAGCCTTAGCAGCTTTCAAGCACAATGTCCGAGACGAATGGCTCGCCAGCACCTCGGTCGAAGAGAAACCAAGGACAATGTCGCACTAACAAACCTCATGACCCGCTTACATGCGGGGAGGATAGTAGGCTAGCAAGAAGCGACACCAGCTGACCCAAGTACATCCGAGATAAGAGATGGAAGCGGAAAATCACGGCGCGAAAAAAACGGCGTCGGAATAAAGAAAAAAGCCCAAAAAGCACGGCGATTAACGCCGGATTCGAAGCTTCATGGCCCAATACTAAGACCTGACCTCTTAAGGATGACAATGACGAATGTCCAACAAAACAAAATCTTGGGTCGGATATGTCAAATCCACGGTACCCGGAAGGCACGCAAATCACACCCACGAGGATTGTTGGGTTTTAAACGATCCGCCGACTAAATGCGAACACAAGGGGCTCGGCGCGTCAGCGAAGAAGATAAACCCGCCGGACGAGGCACTTAGAAAACAAAAGACTTTCCCACAAGGGGTCAAAGCGGTAAACTCACTTCATGCGATAACACGGAAAAATAGTGCGGCACTTCCTAAAAAAGAGCTTCAGACGGTCCAACCAATGAGACCGTAGAGATTGGATATCAAAACCAATCACTTTCGACCACCGGACTATTCGAAGCGTTGAAATACGGGGCGGACTCCTCGATATTGAATCCCATAATAGGCGGATTACAATTTACTAACGTCCTAATGGGCCGGAGGCGGTGACTTAAACACGCTATATTCAAACACAATCCGAAGGATGAGGATGAACCCTACCAAAATTCGACACGGCCGCACTTCCTTCAAAGGAGTGGCGCGGGAGCCCTTACGCCAAGTGCACGGGCTCTATATTACTAGAAGTCGTGTTGAATCGCGAACAATTTTCGGCGAAAAATTAATTTTCATATCGTCCCATTCGAAGTGAATATCAAGCACTCTTGGGGCGAAGGCTTTGTCGCTTCAGCGCCATACCGCATTCACGCGTCTCTTACACTCAAGATGCCCGGTCCGCGTGGCGCCATTTCAATCTTGAGGTCACTTAAGGACCCGGACTCGGATAAACGAATCCGGCCTCAGCAGGCTAGGGGCTCCCTAGCCGCATACCCCTTCCAGAGGGCTGCGCGCACAAACAATCGTGGTTTCATATAAACCTTGCTTTAATTATTTATATTTCTTATTTTACATATTTTTCGCACGAATTGTTTCTAAAACTAAACGTTCCTCTCTTTCTCTGAGATGAACAACGTGCATACCCGTCGAGGATAATGGCGCAATAGAGACCTGGCCAGACGTGCGATGGGGACCCGTTGCAAGGATTCTTTTGATTAAGACCTGCGTGAGACCTTTTTCTTGTCTCTTGTTGTTACTCTCCTTGGTTTCTTCCTATAGCCAAAGCGAACTGGCGCTTTAGCATCGGCGCGTCGAAGACCATGCCGTGCGGACACTAGGGGCTTAGGGCACCGTTACGCCCATTATTATAAAGACCGAACACCTTAGGGAGTGTTGGCGTCTCGAGATTAGGCATTATATGCATCGGCTCGAATCATGTCTTTGGTCAAATGTTGGGTTTGCGGCTCGTGTTTTGCTGCCTTAGGTTCCGTATCATCGGCTAACGCGCACCGGAGAACTCTGCGATTGTGCTCCGGTTAAATGCAGGCGAGCACCTCGATGAAAGCGGCGGTTGTCATGATCTGGCGAGTCCGGTCAACCACTCGATCGACTATCGGAATGTTTAGAATTCCCGCTTTGACGAAGGACCGTTTCGGTCGAGCACATCGCACCCGAATCCGGAGATGTGCGGTGCCACCGGGGCTATATCGTAGCCCCCCTCGAGCTCCACGGCTAAGTGCAAGTGATAAAGCATTATAGTCCGGATTGCCTAGTTAAGCTCGCTACCACCTCCTTATAACGGGACCGAGGCGTCGGATTAAGTGTGAAAACACGCTTATTTTGCGAACACCCGGCACCTTGTGCGTGAAATTTGGCCGAGATCGCCATCTTCGGGTTATACACAAGTATCGTAGCGTCCATACGGAGAAGTTTTACTTGGGCGCACATGTATAAAAAGGTTATAATATAATCATTAATTTACAAGCTAATGCGTTCATTTGAGCGTTACATTCTTGAAACCTGCGACTCTATTATCTGGCGCGCGCATGACTTCTCAGTAGTGCTCGGCGAAGCCGACTTTCATCACGGACCTGGGCGGCAACGGTGTGGCATCCATCTCCGGACAATGCGCCTTCACACGGCAAGAGCCATCCGCGCGCCCTCGATCAGGCCGACCGCTTCATATCCTTTATATGCGGCACCGCTCAAGGAATTGCTGCGATGGCAAAGTAGCTCGTCGCCTTGGACCTCTCGGCGGACATGGGCCACGATGTCGATCATGGCAAGTCCGGACAATCTATTTAGCTCGGCCCATTCGCCAACGGTCCGTCGATGGAAGGAAGCGATCCGGATCGTGGAATTGAGACCAATCTGACTCTTAGTCTCGTGATCCCCAGCTCGGAAGTGCTTAGCGGCATCGGCCGCACTTGCGGCTAAATCCATATCACGGATCCTCCGGACTCCACACCGCTCAAATTGAGCATACTTTGCATCCATAAACGGCGACGAGCGAGAATAGGCTTGCCACCCACGATCTCTCCTACTGGCGCAGCTCCTCCTTCATAGCCCGCATTGTAGGCGGGCATCCTTAACTTCGGTGGCCTTCTTGAGTCTTCCCGCTCCGATAAGCGCTCCTTCTCAAGAGCCTCATTGCGGTCGGTAGCATCCTTTAATTTCTGGCCAATTCGTACCTCCGCCCTACTTAGGCGGTCTTGCACCTTTTCGACTTTCAACTCTTGACGCCTTGAGGCAGCGCGTCACTCCTTCAAAGCTTGCTCCTTAGCTCGAACAAGTTCGGCCGAAGGCTCTCCACAGCAGCGGCACCGTGCAGCCTGCATACATACACATTTATCGGAGGAAGGCTTGACCCCCTTAAATAAAGCAACTACGGAGAATTTATTTACCTTGCGACTCGTCAAGTCATTTGGTTGACAAGTCTTGATGTCGATTCCGCCACGTCAAGTTGCCGACTTAATTCGGCAAACTCATTAGCCGGCTGGCCTGGACTATCCGCCACAGTATAAGGACAGCGGTATTCATTACTTGAGATTTTGAGATTTCGATCCTCGACGCAGCTGTCGTTTCCGACAACCTACCGAGTCTCGGGGCTACTATCTATCTGAGCGCATTTTCATGCGCAAAATGTTAACAAAAGGATCGTCATTTTGCATACCTCAAAACCGCCAACAAACTCATGGCGGCATTACATAATCCGCTCTCGGTGGGCGAAATCCTTCCAATCACCATACGCATTAACGCACGGTGATCTTACGAAATGGGCGCCTCTCAAGCGATTCTTGATTCTCGGTAGGACACTAGTAGGTGCGAACACTCAGCCCCTCCGGACTCGGGGATACCCTCGTGATGACACTTGGGTTTACTGCCTCATCTGGCGGTGCGGATGGGCGTGTCGATCTCCATCATCTCCGGAAGAAGGTCCCGAAGATGAATTCATCTGAGAAGGCTGCAGATCCGAACGCAATATAAATATTTGGTTACCTCTGAAGCACAAATGAAGGTATTTCCTTACTAATTAACTCCTCTTTCATACTCATGGCTCATTGGAGGGCCGATCCTTAGAGTGATGATTGTGCGTCCGGATTCTCTCCGGCGCGGACCCAGGGAAGATCTCTTCCAGCGCTTAGGGGCTTTGGCCTCCGGATCTTGGGCGGTCCTCTTCTCCCCTGAAGGAGGATTCTTGGTTCCCTCCTCTTCACACCCCTTGTGCGAAATATTAGCTCCTCTATTTTCCCGTTGCCCCCTTCGTGGGAGCAACCTCCAACATTCCCGACCAAAGACGGGCTCTAGTGCGGTCTCTGGGAGGGGGCGGACACCTTATCAGCCTTGATCGCGCCACCCATTCTGTAAAGAACAAAGGGTAAGGATCACGAACTCTAGAAAGGCACGTAAATGCAGAATGTCCTGACTCGAGCTACTTACGAGCATCCGGGCGATCGCGGCAAGGCCTGCATCCTCGGCTAAATCCGGACCGCCACTGCGGTCAGAAGAACAACAGTACATCTCCACGGTGTCGCACCCATGAAGTGTTGGAGAATCCGAGATCCCTCGGGTTGAATTCCCATAGAGCGAAGAGGGCGGCGTTTGCGAGGCGAAGATGCACGACTAGCATAACACGCATCACCTTGATCGGTCGATCTCCTCGCTTGGAGATCTCGAATCCGCCCTACGGTGAGGCATGTCTTGAGACGGCCCCAGTTGAGCCCTTGGTTGACCCACGACATCGATTGGCGTGGAGGTCCCGGCGGAATGAGGGCGGCGGCTTTTGCTGCTTGCCCACAGGAGCGGTGATATAGAACCACTCCTGCGCCACGGTCAAGTTCCTCCTCGAAGGAACCCTCGAGCCACAGGGCATCGACCTTCTTGCTTATGGTGCGCCCCCAAGACTCCGCTTGCGCCCCGATCATCTTGGCTCCACCTTGAAGGTCTTGACCATAGGCGAAGTGGGGATGACGCGAGGAAGGCTTCCATGAGCGATAATGAATGCAGAGATATGGAGGATGGACTCAGGAGTCAAGTCGTGAAAGTCCGGCCCGTAGTAGAACAGAGCCCTCTCACGAAGGATCCGTCGGGAAGCCTAAACCCGGCGGATGTGGGATCACAAAACAGCGTATTCACGGGCTCGGGGCTGGCACAGCCTGCCCTTAGGCGAGCAACTGTCTTGAGACCTCGTAGGCCAGTACTTGGCCTCATGCAACTTCAATATGTCCTCCTCCGTGGCGGAGGAGGGCATCCACCGCCCCGTGGTGGGCGGACATGATTAAGGATCTGAAGCACTCGAATCTGAGGCTCTGGGTGTTGGGCTGGGAGGCGGAGAAGAGATTCGATCACGAGATTGAAGAACAAGGACATGCCTTGGTCCTCTTATAAAGGGAAGAAATACCAAGGGCCGTCTCCGTGACCGTTTAGGATTCCCCTTCGATAGAGGGCGTGGCGGCAGGAGCGGTTGGGTTACCCACGCGTATTGATGAGAATCCGGAATAAGGGGAACACGATCTACCTTGACGGGGCGTGCCAAGAAACCGCTTAGCTAAGCGTCTTTGAGGTGGTATAGTAAAAAGCGATTCAAACAAAGGATTGGTAGCGGTGGGATGTCACGCCGCATAATCGTCGGCAGATTGAGCTAGTGTAAATTTTATTCTCTCTACGGTGGAATGTGGAAATTATTTTTGCGAGCGGACACTATCTGGTGTTCATTATCTTCTCTGGATTATTCAAGGGAGGAACCCGCCTTGCAATGCCGAACATTATACGCCGGACTTATCGTCATTGAAACCGGTTCGAGGGACTCTTGTGGGAGTCTGGACTAGGGGTGTCCGGACAACCGACTATCAATATCCGCGGACTCCAAAACTACGAAGATACAAGATTGAAGACTCCGGCTCGTGTCCTGGATGGTACTTTCCTTGGCGTGGAAGGCAAGCTTGCAATCGGATATGTAGATCTCCTACCATTGTAACCGACTCTGTGTAACCCTAGCCTCCTCCGGTGTCTATATAAACCGGAGGGCTTTAGTCCGTAGGACAACATACATCTCAACAATCATACCATAGGCTAGCTTCTAGGGTTTAGCCTCCTTGATCTCGTGGTAGATCTACTCTTGTACTACCCATATCATCAATATTAATCAAGCAGGACGTAGGGTTTTACCTGATGCGGAGCATCCTTCCATCATCCCAATGGACTCTACATCAACACCTACAACACCACAAGGACCGATGACTCGAGCACGTGCAAGAGCTCTTGAAACCGAGGTGACATCAATCCTCTCACAACTCTCCTTCGATTCACATGAGACATGGTTACTACCTCAAACGGAAACTCTATGCATACTCAGGCACCAAGGAGTCGACCATGAAGAGGCTAGGAGGCAAGGAGAATCGGAAGCGGAGGACATACGTGAAGACGGAGAGGAGAAAGCAACAAGTACCGTGGAGGCGGACGTTCCGGACAGAGGCGGGACGATCCGGACCTGGCCGGATGATCCGGACCCGGCCGGACGATCCGGCTAACTCCAATCAAGGCAGCAGAACCTCCGCGCGAAGCCGGATCATCCGACCCGGGCCGATCATCGGACCCGCCCGACGTCCGGACCCCAGCGGACATCACGCCTCTTGCCGCCGTCAGTGAGCACCGGACCATCCGGGCCCCACCGATCATCCGTACCAGCCGGATCATCCGGACCGTCGCCCGGATTGTCCGGCCAGGCGCTACATGGCAGCGTGTTGGCTGAGCCCATGTACCCCTTCACCCGGACTATATATAGGACCCCTCTCCTCACTTTGAGCCTTAGCATTGGATTAGCTCATATTTGTGTGTGAGCCTTTGCTCATCCACGGTACTTCTCCACGGAGATCGGGACCTCCGTCTAGGAGAAGATCCATCAGTTCAAGACCCCTATAAGGGAAGATCCTCGTGGATTCAAGACCTCCTCCGGAGAAGAACGGCTACCTTTGTATCTTTCCTTTGTTGATTTTGGACCATGTATCACTCGTGCTTCATGATCTAGACCTTGTGTGATCGATCTCTTGTCGGTTGAGTGTCTCTCTCGTTCTCCCGTGTTTTCCTCTCGTTCTTCCGCGTTCTTCGTGTTCCCTCCGTGGGATCCCTCAAGCGTGAAAGATCGGCGAATTAGGGTTCCACCCTACATCATATGGTATCATGAGCCACGTTGATCACGTTTTTGGAGCCCCTACCTCGTGATTTCTAGCTTGATTTTGTTGTTTTCGTCCTAAAAACCCGAAAATCCCCCAAAAAATACCCCCAATTTTTTTTGTGATTTGTTAGTTTTGATGATGTTTTGTTGTTTTTGATCCGTGGATTCGGTGTGTAACTCGTAGATCTTGTGTTTCCCCACCTTTTCCCCCTCAAAATCCACCCAAAATCCCCGAAATCGCCAATTTCCACCCCATTTTCGTGTTCTTCCCGAGCAGTTCCCGTGCGTGGTTGACCTGCCCGGATCATCCGGACCAAGTCCCGGATCATCCGGACTCGCCCGGATCATCCGCCTCCTGGCCCGGATCATCCGGCTTCCTCTGCCGAAACTGCATTTCTGCAGTCCTTCTCCACCACCACCACCATCCACACACATATACTCCCTCCCCACCCTATCCACCACCATTTCCACTTGCCAAACCCCAAGACTCAACCTCCGTACTACCATTCGATTTTGAGTTCGACAATTTGAGTGAGATTTCCGTGTCCTTTTGTGTTTGACTATCTAGGCGCGGTGTGACATCAACAACAAGCGCTCATTTTGGTCGGCTACTCATCTTAAGCTCTGAGACGGTAACATCGACGACATCTTTGTCATACCTTGCAATTGCATTGATAACCATCATATACCATCTTTTGCGTTGCTTACCCACGAGACTAGCCTTTGAGTATTGCCGCAACGTGACTTGTGCACATTAGTTGCATACACCATATCATACATACAATTGAGGTGCATATCTCGGAATCAACTTGTGTGTCACAAAGTTGTCATCGCATACACAATTGCTATCTTAGTTAAGTCAAGTTTGCATAAGAAAAGAGCTCAAAAGAGAAAGAGCCACTCAAGCTTTTAAGCAAAGAGGAAAGATAAGCAAAGAGCTTATAAGCAACAAGCATAGCATCATACAACATTAAGATTGTCATATAAGATCATCTTGGATCATTGCACCGATACACCATACATATAGCATCGTGGGATAGAGATCGTTGCATTTTTGCCTAGTAGGTTGTGCACAAGCTCCGTATCCGCCTATTGTGCAATCGTGCTAGCGTCTCTCTAGTATTGTGCAACAAGAGCATTTTCGTGGATTCCACATTTTGGCTCACTTTTGGTTTGCACAATCCCATTTATCTATTTGGGTGTGTGTTTCCGTGTACCACTACTTGCTTGGTCTACTTGTTGCATATGTGAATTTGCGAATCTTCTTCAACATTTTTGAGTCAAGCTAACGATTGCAATCAATTTTGTGCCACCATCCTAACCAAGCTCCACCAAAAGCTTTTACTTGTGTAGGTGTGAGAATCGACAAGGATCGGTACCAATAGTGCTATTTCATTGTCCGCATTTGAGTGAACTTGATTCATCTTCAACTTTGGTCAAAGGTACATTGGTATTAGTTCTTCTCCTTCTACCACTCACAATTTTGCTTGAAATCATGGATAGGCCAAGTTCTTCTACAAATCCACTCTTCATCGAGCAAGACGACGAAATGTCATCCTACGTCACCAAGAGCCACCTCTTTGGCGCAAGAACGAGCTCTCCATCAAGAGCAACAAGCAATGGCGAACGCGCGACAACCTCCCACCGACTTGCGACTCTCAGAAGCGTGCGAGATTACCGACAACAAACTCGTAGCGCACAAGAAAGAAACGATGCAAGAATGGGCGAGATCCGCGCCTTGTTGGTGAACCGCGTACTTCTACCTCTTCACACTCAAGGCGGAGCCACTCAAGTCGCCACTCAACGACTCCTTCTCCGACACAAGTACACCGTCATCGAACATTCTTCGACGAGCAGCGTCAAGATCGCTCATGCATCTCGCAACCCGCTACACGACAAGAATCTCCAAGAGCAAGTTGATGAAGAAGTTCCTCGTCCTCAATCGAGCCAAATGGCGTTTGCTCAAGCTCAAGAACGACAACATCTTAAATACCAACAAGAACAAGAACGAAGCGCTACACCAAGAGCAACAAGACACCGCTCAACGTCTTCAACAACAACAACGAGAAGCACAAGCTCTTGGTAGAACAGCGCCCTTCAAGCATCAAGTCGAGCTCTCGCCAACCGCAATCGCGAAAGGCGCAATCAAGAGGAAGCCCTTCGAGAAGAAATACAAGAGAGGAACTACCATCCACGTGCGCAACGCCAAGCCCCACAAGCTCATCCTCAACCTCAAGGTCAACAAGAGCAAGTTGATCATGGACTTCCTCCACGTCAAGAACGTCATCATCAACATCGACCTCAACACAATGATGAACAACGTTATGGCAAGCTCAAGTTCACAATGCCCAAGTTCAATGGAACCAATGATCCCGAAGAATACCTCTCATGGGCATTGAAGGTCGACAAAATCTTTCGTTTGCACAACTATGAGGAAGAGAAGAAGATCGCTATGGCATCACTTGAGTTCCAAGACTATGTGCTCATATGGTGGGAACAAGTCCTTGAGCGCCGACAAGCAAGAGGTGAACCCCCAATCACCACTTGGGCTCAAATGAAGGAGCTCATGAGTGCACGCTTTGTGCCCACCTACTACAACCGTGATCTCTTCAAGAAGCTACAACTCCTCAAGCAAGGAACAAAGAGTGTTGAAGAATACTACAAGGAAATGGAGATTGCCATGATTAGAGCCAATGTCACGGAGGATGATGAACAAACAATGGCACGATTCTTGAATGGCCTCAACCATCCCATCAAGAAGATCGCCGATTTCCAACCCTACTCCAACCTCATTGAGCTCGTGCATCAAGCTACAAAGGCGGAACGACAAGTGCAAGATGACTTCAAATCGCCAAGTACTCATCCAAGACATCTGACCTCTCCAACAACCAAGCTTCAACAACTACTCCCACTTCGACATCAACCAAGCCTTTTCCAAGCAACGACGACAAGTCAAGTTACAAGAAAACTTCTACAAGTTCAAGTCGTCCTCATCCTACTACAAGCAACTCCAAGCCGCGTGCTTCATCATCTACTCCAACCGATGAGGCCGTCAAGACAAGCTCCTTCAAGTGTTTTACTTGCGGCGACCGAGGCCACAAGTCATATGAATGCACCAACAAGCGTACCATGATACTCAACGACGATGGCACTACGACTCAATGAGTGAAGATGAAATGGACGCTATTGAGCAAGTGGCCATGCACTGGCGCATCAACGAGGATGAAGATGATCAAGTCTTTTGTGATGAAGATACAAGCCCGCTCTTGTTGTCTCCAAAGTCTTAACACTTCAACATCACCAAGAAGAAGACCAGCGATGCCACATCTTCCACACAAAGGCCGCATCAATGGGAGATCCGTCAAGGTCATCATCGATGGAGGTAGTTGCCACAACTTGGCAAGCGAAGAACTATGCTCCAAGCTCCAATTGGTCGAGAAAAAGCATCCGCAACCATACAAGGTTCAATGGCTAAGTGACTCGGCACTATCTGAGTTGAGCATATGGTCCAAGTATCCTTCAAAATCGGTGCATATGAAGACACTTTGGAGTGTGATGTGGTCCCAATGACCGTTTGCCACCTCCTCCTTGGTCGGCCATGGCAATTCGACCGTGATGTCTACCACAATGGGCGTACAAACCACTATAGCTTCAAGATGAAAGGCAAAGAATATGTCCTACGACCCATGTCTCCTAGTCAAGTGATAGCCGACAAACAAGCCACCAACCAAAGAGAGAAGAGTGAGAAAGTGAGCCACCAAAAAGTGAGTGAGAGCCACAAGCCAAATTTGGCGCCTCTTAGCCTAGAGAAAAACCTCATACTATTAGCCACCAAACATGAGATGAGAGAAGTGTGTGAGAACCCATCGAGTGTGATGCACTTTGTCCTAGTGTGCAAGGATGGAGAACCACAAACTAACACCACTCATGAGCTACCTTTGGTGTTTCAATCTCTTTGCAGGAATTTCAAGATGTTTTCCCGATGAGCTACCTCGGGTCTACCTCCTCTTGAGGCATTGAGCATCGAATCGACCTCATCCCCGGCGCCACTTCCAAACAAAGCTCCCTACCGTGTCAATCCAGAAGAAACCAAGGAGATTCAATGGCAAGTACAACAACTAATCGACAACGGTCATGTACGTGAAAGCTTAAGCCCTTGTGCCGTGCCGTTATTCTTGTGCCTAAGCCCGATGGAACATTCCGCTTGTGCTCGATTGTAGACCAATAAATGCTATCACCGTGCGCTATAGGCATCCCATTCCTCGCTTAGATGATATGCTTGATGAACTTAGTGGAGCCAACTTTTTCTCAAAAATTGATCTTAAAAGTGGCTATTATCAAATCCGCATTCATGAGGGTGATGAATGCAAAACTGCTTTCAAAACAAAATTTGGCCTATATGAGTGGTTGGTCATGCCTATGGGTTTGTCGGAAGCTCCCGGAACTTTTGTGCGTCTTATGCATCATGTACTTTGCCCATACATTGGAATCTTTGTTGTGGTTTACTTCGATGATATTCTTGTGTTTAGCAAAACCATGAAAGAACATCTTGATCATGTTAAGCTTGTTTTGCAAACACTTCGAAAAGAAAGTCTTTATGCCAATTTGAAAAAATGCACTTTTGGAGTTGACAAAGTGGTTTTCTTGGGTTTCGTTGTCTCTTCCAAGGGTGTTCATGTTGATGAAACTAAGATTAAAGCAATTAAAACTTGGCCCCAACCCACCAATTTGCAACAAGTCGAAGTTTCCTTGGTCTTGCAGGTTTTTATCGTCGCTTTGTGAAAAACTTTAGCACTATTGCAGCTCCTTTGCATGCTTTGAGTAAGAAGAATACTCCTTTTGTTTGGGGACCTTTGCAATCAAACGCTTTTGATGAGCTAAAGTCTTTGCTTACTCATGCTCCGATTCTTGCTTTGCCCAATTTTGACAAAACTTTTGAGGTCCATTGTGATGCAAGTGGTACCGGAATAGGCGGAGTTTTAATGCAAGAAAAACGAGCCATTGCTTACTTTAGTGAAAAACTCTCCGGTGCTCAACTTAACTATCCCGTGTATGACAAAGAATTGTATGCTTTAGTGCGTGTCCTCCAAGTTTGGGAACATTATCTTAGACCTCATGAGTTTGTCATCCATACCGATCATGAAACGCTTAAGTACTTAAAAGGTCAAACTAAATTGAATAAGCATCATGCCAAATGGAGTGAATTTATTGAATCTTTTCCATATGTGATCAAGTACATTAAGGGTAAGGAAAATGTAGTTGCCGATGCACTTTCACGCATATGCACGCTTGTCACCCAACTTGAGTTGAATGTTATAGGTTTTGAGCATATCAAAGATTTGTATGCTAGTGATCCATCTTTTGCACCTCATTATGCTAAATGTTTGACGCATACATCTTGGGAACAATATTACCTCAAGGATGGTTATCTTATGAGAGCTAACAAACTTTGCATACCCGAGTCTTCTCTTCGTTTGCTACTTTTGCAAGAGGCTCATGGAGGTGGACTCATGGGACATTTTGGACGCGCAAGACCTTCGCCACGCTCTCCAAGAACTACTTTTGGCACAAGATGTTTCGAGACGTTTCACGCTTCACCACCCGATGCTCTACATGCCGCAAAGCTAAGTCAAAAGCTCAAACTCATGGTCTTTACATGCCTCTTCCAATTCCATATCAACCTTGGGAAGACATTAGCATGGACTTTGTACTTGGTTTGCCTAGAACTCAAAATGGAAAGGATTCCGTGTTTGTGGTTGTAGATCGATTTTCTAAGATGGCACATTTTATTCCTTGCAACAAGGTGGACGATGCTTCACATATTGCAAATCTCTTTTGTAGGGAAATCTTGCGCCTCCACGGAGTACCTAAGACAATCATCTCCGACCGCGACGGCAAATTCTTGAGTTACTTTTGGAAGACTCTTTGCGCCAAGCTCGGCATCAAGCTCTTGTTCTCATCCGCATACCATCCTCAAACCGACGGCCAAACGGAGGTGACGAACCGGACGCTCTACACTCTACTTCGCGTGTTGATCAAGAAGAACATCAAGGAGTGGGAGACGTGTCTACCCATCGCCGAGTACGCCTACAACCGCGCAAGACATTCGACAACCGGCAAGTCCCCCTTTGAGGTCGTCTACGGCTTCAACCCATTGTCCCCATTGGACATCCTACCTCTACCTCTACAAGAGCGCACCAACCTCGACGCAAGTGCCCGTGCAAGCTACATCAAGAAGGTGCATGAAGATACAAGAAACACCATCGAGCGCCAAGTACAACAACTAGCGACCAAGCTCAACATCAACAAGCAACCCATGATCTTGACATAGGCGATCTCGTGTGGCTACACCTTCGCAAGGCAGCTTCCCCAGCGAGCGCAAGTCAAACTTCTACCTCGAGCCGATGGACCCTTCAAGGTGTTAGCGCTACAACAACAACGCCTACAAGCTCGACCTACCAAGCGACAAGTACAGCGTGGCGACACATTCAACATCAAAGACCTCTCGCGTTTCCATGGTGATGAAGAACTAGATCCGAGGTTGGATCCTTTCGAAGGAGGGATATGATGCGAGCATCCTTCCATCATCCCCATGGACTCTACATCAACACCTACAACACCACAAGGACCGATGACTCGAGCACGTGCAAGAGCTCTTGAAACCGAGGTGACATCAATCCTCTCACAACTCTCTTCGATTCACATGAGACATGGTTACTACCTCAAACGGAAACTCTATGCATACTCGGGCACCAAGGAGTCGACCATGAAGAGGCTAGGAGGCAAGGAGAATCAGCGGAGGACATCGTGAAGACGGAGAGGAGAAAGCAACAGTACCGGGAGGCGGGCGTTCGACAGAGGCTTGGACGATCCGGACACAACCACGGATGATCCGGACCCGGCCCGGACGATCCGGCTAACTCCACCGAAGGCAGCAGAACCTCCACGCTGAAGCCGGATCATCGGACCAGGCGGATCATCGGACCCGCCGACGTCCGGACCCCGGCGGACATCCGACCTAACGCCGTCACCAAAGAGAGCACCGGACCATCCGGGCCCCACGGATCATCCGGACCAGCCGGATCATCCGGACCGTCACCGGATCGTCCGGCCGGCGCTTCTAGCAGCGTGTTGGGCTGAGCCCATGTACCCTCGCCCTGGACTCTATATATAGGACCCCTCTCCTCACTTTGAGCCTTAGCATTGGATTAGCTCATATTTGTGTGTGAGAGCTTTGCTCATCCACGGTACTTCTCCACGGAGATCGGGACCTCCGTCTAGGAGAAGATCCATCGGATTCAAGACCCCTATAAGGGAAGATCCTCGTGGATTCAAGACCTCCTCCGGAGAAGAATGGCTACCTTTGTATTTTTCCTTTGTTGATTTTGGACCATGTATCACTCGTGCTTGATGATCTAGACCTTGTGTGATCGATCTCTTGTCGGTTGAGTGTCTCTCTCGTTCTCCCCCGTGATTTCCTCTCGTTCTTCCGCGCGTTCTTCGTGTTCCCTCCGTAGGATCCCCTCCAAACGTGAAAGATCGACGAATTAGGGTTCCACCCTACATCATTACCTCCATCGAGAGGGCCCGAACCTGGGTAAAAACATTGTGTCCCTCGTCTCTTGTTACCATCCGCCTAGACGCACAGTTCGGGACCCCCTACCCGAGATCCACCAGTTTTGACACCGACAATGCCTATTACTCCTATGGTCTGTCAAGCCATTCTATTCTGGAATGACCAGGAGAATCAAACTCCAATATCTCATCCATTTCCAGGATTGGGTCAAAGCAGTTGTGCTCCGTAGATCAAGATGCAATCCAGCTTCTGGCCTGTTCTACCTTGAAGTATTACTATCTTATATCAGGAATATCATGGGAATTGCACACCATCCTATGAACTCTTGATACAGTGATACTTCTCACCCTCATTATTCATTTCTCGGATTCCGTGTTGTTGCAACCGGAATGCCGACATGTGAACTATGATGTGAGAAATCGATACTCCTAGGAACCTTGTTGCTTGGTAGTAAATGGACAATAATCTCATTCTTAGCATGTTTGTTATTGAATTATCATTCTAAGAGTGATTGTGCTACCTAGTCCATATATCTGGTGCACTCTTCGATCAATGAGTTAGGAATGTGTCAATCCTTGCTTATTTGATCATATCACCTTGCCCTGAAAAGCTAGATTGATCTCGATCTTAGAAACATACCGGTGGTTCGTGATTTTCCTAATATCTTCTCGGAGGTATCACCAGGTTGACACCTGACCGCTATGTTGAGCTCGTGATAAAGTTGGTTTCTTGTAAACCACCCATTTCTCCAAGAATCTGTGTTGGATACCCCTGCGCTAGTTGGTTAAGCTAAACAACAACTTGGAGAGTTGGAAGATGAAAGCTTGTCCGACTTAGTTCATTTTAAGGGATATCTTGTATGTGTGTTGAAGAAAGTTGATATCCTCATCGACTAACCCTCGTGATCAGTTAATGGACCTATCATTTTATCCAACCTTTGATTTGAGTATGGGCTATCATCAAATCAAACCTGAACCAACGATATTCGTAATGTTGTCTTACTCATGGTTGTTTCCTCGAGCATACACCATTATATCTCTTGGCTCTGACCAATGTTATCACCATGTTCACCTAATTATGGAATTCCATTGTTGTGGAAATCTGGATGGATGGTTGTTGAACTCATCGATAACATTCTTACCTTCTCCATGATTTTGTTGGACATTAAGCTAGTATTGGAAACTTTTATAAGCATTATCTTCATGTCCCGTGCATGAAGCATATGTTCGGATGAAAGAAGTGACCTCCTCTAATTCATGTGCGTTTGATGCAAGTAGCCGCCGTGAATTCGAGAAAGTCAATGTTGCCTCCTCTAGAACCATCTCAAGTTAGTCATGCATGTGCAAAGTATGCCATGGTTTGATAGGCTCGCTACCTCCATTCTATTTGTGTCCCTAGCACACCAAGCCACTGATTGACTTGTTCTAGGTAAAGAAGTGTAATTTAAGTGCACAAGACTCCGATATCCTCAATAATGGTTCCCAACCTGAACCCGGTAGTGTTTTATTATAAGACTACCATGTGGTCATGTTTATGCAATGACAGCGTGTTCACATGTGTGTAGCGAACCAGCTCATGTTTTGGAGCTTTCTATAGTAGTTCATTCCAGAGAATCTGCAGCGCCATCTCATCAATTTGTGTTGCAAACTTTCATTTTTCTTCCTAGACTCGATGAGTCTGGATTATTCTGACACCAACCAGATCTGAATCTCGGGCAGATATGATGGTTGGAACGTTTCCCAAGAAACTATCATACTGGTCTCACCGTAACGTTAAAGTGGATGTCGTGGCCAACACACCCAACAGGAAGACCTATTATTGTAGTATCTTGTTGAGGATGTTGTCCACCTCCCCATAAGGATTTCGTAGGATTACTCCCTAGTTGTTCCTTATGGATTTTTGTGCTTCCGAAGTCCAACCTTTTACTTGATGTTCTAGATACAAACCATATCTATAAATGGGTTGCGCTTAGCTTTATCAAGGAGAACATTAAAAGCGGTGCTAAATGTCTCTCGATCGATCATTGATTTAGTCCCTTGGCCTCGCTAAGGTGAAATCTGAGAAGGTGTTATCTCCTTTTGCATCTGCATCGTCCATCTGTAAGTGCATCTAGTGCCCTTAGTGATTTTGGTGTATTGAAGACTTACGGGTTAAGGGACTGATGCGTTTGTGAGTGTACAGTCTATAAGTCTATGAGGAGTTTGATATTCTGAGAGAAAGTCGACCCTAAAATGAAGTTCTTCGATGAAGACTTTGATATTCGAAGACTTTAGAAGACTTTGAAAGTGAAGAAATTGGTGTGACCTTGAAGACTTGGTATTCATTTGAGGAACATGAAGCACGAAGACTTTTGTTTTCGTAGTTTCATTTTCTCTTTCTTGAGTCATAGGAAACACCGTCTTTGTTAAAGGGGTCGAGAAATACTAAGGAAAAATTTCCATGTGATGCTCAACTCAAAATCCTACACCTACCAATCCCTTGAGTGAAGCCATTGGAAATCTCATACTGATTCAGTCACTTTCTTGATGTGAGACGAAGTTCTTCTAGTCGTGATGAATTTATTCTGATCGAGGAGTTAAAATTCGCCAGTCTTGTGCCTACGATGAGGAACATGATAGCCGAGGAATTTGAGAGCCAAATTTTCGATCGATTCTTTGTCTTCTTGGCCACCTGTCCCAAAATATCCTATCCACCTAACGGTCATATCATTGAAGGGCATTTATGTCTTATCATGTCGGGCTGCTCCTAGGCTATAAATAGCCGCCCCTACAACCACTAGTTGGTTTGTTGCTCCTAGAGAACTTGACACTTGTCATTTGAGAGCAACCCATCCTCGGAGGACTTTGGCGAAAATCATCAAGTGAGGAAAACCCAAAACCAAACCCCCACAAACCCAAAGTGATTGAGCATCATCTGAAGCAATTGATCTGCGTGGATCCGGCGCTTATTACCTTTGAAGACTGTGCTTCTTCCAGACGGTTAGGCGTCATGGTCTAGAAACATCAAGAGGAATTGTGGATCGTAGAGACCAAGTCTGTGAAGGTTTGGAAGTCACTGAAGACTTACCACGAATTATTGGGCCGAGGCTGCGTGGCCTTAGTTCAAGGAGAATCTGATGAGGCTGGGTGTCTGAGCTCTGACTCGGCCCAGGTGTCGGGATGCGTGTCCTCGAGTTTAAATACTCAGCCCTCCAACGAGACGTATGGCCGAGATAGCAGTTGGAACTAGTCTACCAAATCATTGTCTTCACCAACTAATCTGGTTCTATTTCCTCAACCCTTTCATTTCCTCATTCTTGTGTTGAGTGTTTGTTCATATCTGTGCTTGAAGACTTTGGTGAAGACTTTCTCAATTTCCTCGGTTCAATTTCTTGATCTGTTTGTCTTCGTCTTGTGTTATCCTGTGATTCGCTTTACGTACTCTGTGCTAGTCTTCATTTCATCATGATGACCATGCTTGTATTCTGTTACGCTTACTTAGTACTTATTCATTTGCTAGTAGTTCTTGATGAGAATTTCCTCACCGGCAAATTCCTCAGTGAAGAATTCATAAAAATCGCCTATTCATCCCCCCTCTAGTCGATATAACACACTTTCAATTGGTATCAGAGCGAGGTACTCCCTTGTTCTGTGTGATTTTGGTTTAACCGCCTGGAGTTTTAGTTATGTCGACCGCAGGTATGATCAAGGTCTCGGCTGGGTGTCCTACCTTTGATGGGACGGACTACCCCTACTGGAAAAACAAGATGCGAATGCATCTTGAGGCAATTGACAACGATCTACGGTATGTTGTGGAAAATGGTGTTCCTCTGTCTCACCCTCCTTTGAACGCTACCGATGTGAAGAGATTCAAGCAACTCGATTCTCAAGCGAAGAATATCATATGTGGCCATCTGAGTAAAGGACAGTATGGAAGAGTGAGTGCTTTGGAAACTGCTAAGCTTATTTGGGATAGGCTGTCCAAAGTGAATGAAGGAGTCTCGACCTAGCGTGACTCTCGAGTTGATGTTTTTCGGAATCTATTCAACCGCTTCAAAAGACTCGACAATGAAAATGTCCAACAAACCTTTGATCGCCTCACTGACATCTCAAATGAGCTTCAAGCCCTCGGTGCCATTGACATCATTGACCATGAAGTGGTGAAAAAACTGTTGAGATAAACTTGATTCCTCATTTGATACTCAGGGACTGATGATACAAGAACGTGCTGACTACAAGTCTCTTGATCCTGCCGATATCCTCGAAAGACTAAATACTCACGAGTTCCAACTTGCTGAAAAGAGAGATCTCTATGGTTCAAGCTATGGCAAACCACGTGCCCTGAAGGCCAAGGCTGTGTCTAACTCCGAATGTGAGGACTCTGGTAGTAGCCTTGGTGATCCTGAAGAATTGAGCCAGGAGCTAGCACTACTCGTGAAGAAATTCCAGAAGTTCTCAAGACGTGGTCGCTTTGGAAAATCCTCAAGAAGCAGTGATTCCTCATCCAGTGACTATAAGAGAAGGCTGTGCTACAAATGCAAGAAACCTGGTCACTATATTCAAGATTGTCCTCGGTGGGAAAAGGAAATGAAGAAGAAGAAATACAAGGATTACAGTTCTGATGATGCGAAGAAGAAGAAGAAATTATCAAAATCTTTGTCATCAAAATCCTCGAAGTCTTCATCTCACAAGAAGAGCAACTCCAAGAAGGCTCGGGCATTCATTGGCAAGGAAATGGACTCTGAAGCTGAATCTGAGGAAAATGATGAAGAGGAGGCGTCTGAAGAATCTGAATCTGGTGTGGTGAGTCTGGCCTTCGCTCTTTGCTTTCGTCGACAAGTCCATCTTCAACCTTGAAGAAACTAACCCCACCGACAAGCTGATGAAGATAATGATGGCTCGCTCCCACCTATTGCTTCATGGCGAAAGGTGCAAAGGTACTCAAATACAACTCTTCTAAATCTAGTGAAAATGAATCGATGAGGATCTCAAGCCCAGCTACTCTAAACTTGCTAAGATTGTCGTAAAACAACAACGGGCTTTTGAAAAGGTTCAAAACATGCTAGATGAAGTGATGATATGTTGGGTGAAGAAATGGATCGCACTAAAGCCCCGATGAAAATCTTGAGACTTGGTCTAGGTTTGATAACCTTCAAAGTCATCATAACACTCTCTTATCTGATCATGAGAAACTTTCTTATGAATTTCTTCATTAAAAGCAAGATCACGAGAAGCTTTCTTCTGAATCTCATCAAAGAAAGGAAGATCTTGAAAAGCTAAGAGTGTGTTATGAAGATCTTCAGAAGGAGCGCGATTCATTACTAGCTCAACAAATCAGCGCTTCTCAGGAAGAATTTGTTCCTCCATGCTTAAAGTGCATTGAACGTGAATCCGCTAATTCTTCACCTGAATGTTCAAATGCTTCAATTGTTACAAATTCTTCATCTGCCTCTGCTATCACTAATTCCTCATCTGAGGACATTGCTAGTATCACTTGACAATGCAGAGTTGAAGGAATTGTACATGACAGCATGTACAAAAGCCTCAAAGGGCATCGAGACTCTTTGTGATGTGCTTAAAAGCAGATCCTCAATAGAAACCCTAGGAAAGAGGGTATTGCCTTTGAGAGGAAACTTAATCTTGATGGAACATATTGGAAGCTTTGCGGTACCCCAAAACCTCATGGGTTGTTTGCAAAGGGACCTCGATCGATCCATCTAACTTATCTGGCTTTACATGTGAATCTCCTCATTCTTTTGATGAGTCATTTGACTCCAACTATAAACTATTCAAAAATCAGAATGGTGAAGTATTTGCTAGATATGTTGGCACTAACTGTAGGAATGCTTCCCCTATGAAGAAAATCTGGGTTCCCAAAAGTTATGTTGAAAGTCTTCAGGTGAATGTCCGCATGACACCACATGTGAAGAACAGGAACCCCAGATCAAATTCTTCATATGGACCAAATTCTTCATATGGATCCAAGTCCTCATACGGACCAAATTCCTCACATGGATCAAATTCCTCATATGATTATCATCGTGCTAACAACTCTGTGTCGCAGGGTAGAGCTAAGGGCTATGAATATGTGCATCATTCTTCAAATCATTATGTTCATAAGTCCTCGAAGAATTTCTTTGCTTATTCATATGCTTACCCTAACCCCTCTTATGTGAAACAAAATGGTTTGGCATCTTTGCCACCTTTCTCATATGGTGCTCGCAGAGTGATGAACTCTTTGCCACCCCTTCAGATGTGGGTGGTGAAGAAAAGAACTAATCTCTTCTGCGGGTCGGGTCTCGGGCGTGCTTTAACGTCTGAAGAATTTCTTTGAGGACTGATTTAAATGCTGAAAGGGCCGCAGCGAATCATGATGAAATGAACTTTCATTTCACACGTCCTCATCTTGCTATATCTGCATTCTTTGCTTGATGAAATTCATCGATGAAATTGATATCATATTCTTCACTGATGAAGCATATGAGATTGTAAGCTACACTAATTCATCTGCAGGATGATCAACCCAAGACTACTGAATGGGTCCTCGATAGTGGATGTACAAATCACATGACTGGTGACAAGAATCTATTGATGGATGCTCCCTTATCACCGTCAGATATGAAGCATATCATCTTTGCTGACAAAGGCAAAAGTCAGGTATTGGGTCTTGGAAAGGTTGCAATCTCTAAGGATAAACACATGGACAAACTCATGCTTGTTGAGTCCTTAGGATACAACCTCATGTCAGTCTCAATGCTTTGTGATCTTGATATGGTTGTTGTTTTTGGCAAGTATCGCTGTGTTGTGATTATGGAAGTTGACAATTCCAAAGTCTTCGAAGGCTTTAGGAGAGGAGACTTGTACATTGTTGATTTCTCTACAGGACCACAACCAGCCGTGTGTCTACTTGCAAAAGCTTCAGAAGGCTGGCTATGGCATCGACGACTTGGTCACGCAGGCATGAGGAATTTGCACACGCTTGCGAAGAAAAAGCATGTCATTGGCATTGATAATGTCAAATTCCTCAAGGATCACTTATGCGGAGCTTGTGAAGCAGGAAAAATGACCAAGGCCAAGCATCCAGCGAAGACTATCATGACCACTACTCGTCCATTCGAATTGCTTCACATGGACCTCTTCGGACCTAACCATTACTCAACAGTCACTAATGATGCATCTCTCTATGGTTTTGTCATTGTTGATGATTACTCTCGATATACATGGCTACACATTGTTACTTACAAACATGAAGTGCAGGAAGTCTTCAAACGATTTTCCTCGAGGGCTTCAACCAACTTTGGTGTGAAGATCAAGCACATCAGAAGTGACAATGGAAGTGAGTTCAAGAATTCCGGTCTTGATGCCTATCTTGATGAACTTGGTATTACTCATGAGTTATCTGCTCCCTATACTCCTCAGCAAAATGGCGTCGTGGAGCGCAAGAACATAACTCTTGTTGAGATGGCTCGCACTATGCTTGATGAATACAAAGCGCCTCGGCGTTTTGGATTGATGCAATTGATCTGCGTGCCACATCATCAGCAGTATATCTTCACAAATTCTTCAAGAAGGCGGCCTATGAACTCCTCACTAACAAGAAACCCAATGTGAGTTATTTCAAAGTCTTGATTGCTAAATGTTGGATTAGAGATCCTCACCACAATTCTAAATTTGCACCGAAAGCACATGAAGGTTTTATGCTTGGTTACGGAAAGGACTCGCACCTCTCGAGTCTTCAACATTGTTCTTCACAAGATTGTTGACATAGATGTGCGGTTCGATGAAACTAATGTGATGAGGACATCAATACCATTGTTACACCCACAGCCCTGCTGCTATACATCTTGGACCAATTACTAGAGCTCGCAAGACGCCAACTAAATTACGTGTACTTTCGTTTCTTGGTAATGATTCTAATGTTCATGAGAATATGATCTTTGCCTAAATTGGATACATTTGTTTTGCTTACAAATGAAGGGCCTAGCTTGGAGAAGGATGAACATTGGAGCAAGAACAAGCATGGAGATGATGGCATGCGCAAGAGGACAAGAATGGAGTTACAAGTGATGATTTCAGGACTTTGAAGCCACCATAATGAGTACATGAAGCCTTGGACGAAATATACAAGATGCCACTTCATAAATTTCGTCCAGAGGCTATCCTAGGTCTTCGTCACCTTATTATTGGGCCAGGCCCATGTAATTTCGAAATACATTAGTATAGGCTATTTTTAGAGTCCGTATGTGTGGGGAAACAAGAGATAGGGTTAGTTTGGACCCCTCTACCAAGGGCCACGAAATTCACCCCTCTTCCTCCATATATACAGCCCTTAGGGCACCGTTTAGACTTTGGGTTTTGTTTAGATTAAAAGTTCGCCATAGCTGCAACTTCGCGTGCCGTTTGTGTTCAACGACCGGACAAAGCGTCCACGAGAACCCCACCTTGATCAATAAAGCTTTCATCTTATATTCGCAATATCCAGTTGCAATCTCAGTTTCTTGCTTGTTCTTCGTTTGCTCGCGGAAATGACCTTCGTGGTCGGAGTTGATCGTGCTCGGCGTGGTCAATAACCTCTCGGAGTTGGTTTAGCGATTGCTAAGTAGCGGCGTCCTCGCCGTTCGTGGTCGGATCGTCAAAGTCGACTTCCACCAAAGCGAAATCCACCATCTCATCGAAGGCGGGACACCTTTGCCTCTATCAAGTGGTATCAGATTTCCGGGTTGCTCGGTGAGATTTTACGATTTTTAAGTAGTTTAGATCGAGTCTGTTCTTCATACCTATAGTCCACGAAAAAGCCAAAAAAATTAGGGTTAGTTCATCCCGTCCGAACCAATCGAGCCTTTGCATAATCTTTTACGTATTTGCTTTGTTGAATTGGCGGTTGCATCGTCGTGTCAAGTTCTTTGGTCTTAGCGTCTAGTCTTTTAGAGTTTGAGTTACATTCACGAGTTGTCACGCGTCGCCGCTGCCATATACCACCGCCACATATTCACCACCAATCCGAATCCATATCGCCACCACATATCCGCCGCCATCACGCCCATCCGAGTCCACAACATATATCCGCCACCGGTCAAGTTCCACAGATTCATCTCCGCCACCGGTCAAGTTCCACAGATTCATCTCCGCCACCGGTCCTAGTCCGAGTCCGATGGTTGTTGCATTGTTCTCGATTTCCGGATCACGCGATACTCAGAGTCATGACAACCTGAGACTCCCCAACTTCAAAGCCATCCGCAGAAGAAAAATAGTTCGGTTTCAAAAAAAAAAAAAAACTAAATTAGCTAGGCGGTTTTTAGACCATTTGTAGACTTTTCGAAAAAAATTTGTTGCGGAGCAAAAAAAAAAAAAAAGAGGACAAAAAAGTGCAAAAAAAGGAAAAAAAGAAAAAAAAAATTTCAGAGTGTGCTCCTCCCTTGTTTACGTCTTGTGCCGTGATTTTGTTAGTGTTCTAGGCTCGCGTCTCTAGCACGGTCTAGCCTAGGACCAACCTGATCTGCGTCGTTGGCGTCTATTCAACTTTGCATCTCTGAATTGATTATTCTTGACCTTTTTGCTACCATATTATAAGCCTTCCCAGCTCCACATACATCTCGTCGTGCGTTTGATTCTCCACAGTAATCGCTATATCCAAGCTTTGAGAGTTTTGACTACAACGGTTGCCGATTACCACCTATTCTTTGGGTAAGAACTGGTAAGAATTTGAGATTTGCTTGCGGGTTTGTGATACACCACCACCACTTTTTAGTAGTTTGTAGGATCATATTCTTGTGTGTTTCTATTTTACGCTAACCATGGTAGGATCACAAGCCGATGAGGCTGATTGGGAGAACTGACGAACAAACAGCTACATGATAAGTTTCACAAATGATGATTGGACGGTGCAAGATGTGGTAAGCAGATTTGACGAGGCCATGGAGAAGATAGATGGCATTGAGAAGGCGTTTGAAACAAAGCTTGATAGCAAGTTTGATGAATTGCTCGCGCGTTTTCCACAACCACCGCCGGCTGCACCTATCGCACCTCTGCAGCGACAACAACTCGCCCCTTCGAATCGGTATGGGCCGAGCTCGGCGTGTTCCTCTTGAGCGAGGACAAAATTCTGGTGCAGCTGCTCTCTGCTGTTGGTGCTTCTTTGGCTCCTGCTCTGCTGCTGGTGGTGATGCAGGAGGATGATGAGTATGTGGGCGATTATGAGGATGAGGTTGATCAACATCGAACTACGTGCAACCACCAGCACCACAACCACCGGTCGTCCACATGCAAATAATGGCAATATTAGGGCTCCCCTCAGTGCGAGATCATGACCATCTCCCTAAACTGAAATTGAATATTCCACCATTTGAGGGTAGATATGTTCACGATATATATCTTACTTGGGAGTTAGAAACTGAACAACGATTTACATGTTTACAATATCACGAGGAGAGCGTGTTCTGCTTCTTTGTTTGTGCTTTCACTAGCTTTGCATGTGTTTGGTGGTTTGAACATTGTAGATTATATCTGTTCCAGCTACTTGGGCTGCTTTGAAAACTGCTATGCGTGCTCGTTGGGTTCCACCATATTATCAACGTGAATTACTTCAAAAATTGCAGCGCTTAAGACAAGGAAAAAACTCATAGAAGAATATTATCGGGAATTACAAAGCGGCTTGATTAGATGTGGTATTGTTGAGGAGAATGAAGCTATGCTTGCACGTTTTACGGGTGGATTAAATAGAGATTCAGACCATTCTAGACTATAAGGATTATAATAATATCACTCGTTTATTCCATCTTGCTTGTAAAGCTGAGCGTGAAGTCTTGGGATCGGCGAGGCATTGGCGGCGCACTAACTTTTCTGCAGTCGACCTTCATCATGGACACCACGTGCATCATCTACTTCCTTTGCACCATCACCTCCTTTAGGTGCCACCTCCAACCGTGATACAAGAAAGCAAGCACAACCACCACTATCGCCAAGAGCACACTGCCGGGCCTGCCAGAGCTCTTCTTCTTCCATGGCGTCAGCAGGGCACACAAGTGATATTATTTGTCGTCGTTGTAAGGGAAGAGGACATTTTACGAGAGAATGCAAATCTCAGCGTGTGATGATTGCTCTTGAGGATGGTGGGTATGAGTCCGCTAGTGACTATGATGAGGAGACTTTGGCTCTTATTACACATGAGGAACACGGTGGAGATGCTTGATCATGAGACACAATACATGGCTCTTGAAGATCTTGACAGGTATGAATGTTTAGTTGCTCAGCGTGTTTTGAGTGTGCAGAGTTACACAAGCTGAGCAAAATCGGAGGCATAATTTGTTCCATACAAAGGGAGTTGTGAAGGAGCGTTCTATTAGCGTCATCATAGATGGAGGGAGCTGCAACAACTTGGCTAGCATGGAGATGGTGGAGAAGCTATCTATCACCACAAGACCACATCCACATCCTTACTACATCCAATGGTTCAACAACAGCGGCAAGGTGAAGGTAACACGTCTTTGTTAGTGTGCATTTTAGTATCTCTACATATCTGATTATGTTGATTGTGATGTGGTACCTATGCAAGCATGTTCCTTGTTACTTGGTAGACCATGGCAATTTGATAAAAATTCATACACCATGGTAGAAACAATCGATATACTCTTGTTCATAAGGATAAAAATATTACTTTGCTTCCTATGACTCCACGAGTCCATTTTGAAAGATGATATTAATAGAGCTAATAAAGCAAAACAGGAGAAAAATAAGAGTGAAAATCAGATTGTGGCAAAAGAATTTGAGCAACACATGAAGCCTAATAATAAACCATCTCTTTGTTGTATACGAAATTAAATTGAAAAGTGCATGTTTACTTGCCACCAAATCGATATTGATGAGCTAGATTTTAGCAAATCTATTTGCTATGCTTTTGTGTGCAAAGAGGCATTATTTTCATTCGAGGGCGTGCCTTCCTCTTTGCCCCTCGCTTGTCACTAACATTTTGCGGGGAGTTCGCGGCGTCTTTCCACAAGGCGTGCCACAGGATTACCACCTATTCGAGGATTGAGCATCAAATTGACTTAATTCGGTGCATCATTACCAACCGTGCACCATACCGTACCAATCCGGAGGAGGCGAAGGAGATTATCGTCAAGTCACGAGGAGCTGCTCGACAAAGGTTATATCTGCGAATCCCTTAGTCCTTGTCTTGTTCCTATTATTCTAGTGCGAAAAAGGATGGTACGTCCACGTATGTGTGTTGATTGTAGAGGCATCAATAATATTACTATTAGTTATCGTCACCCTATTCCTAGGCTAGATGATATGCTTGATGAATTGAGTGGCTCTACAATATTCTCCAAAGTTGATTTGCGTAGTGGATACCATCAAATTCGTATGAAATTGGGAGATGAATGGAAAACAGCATTTAAAACTAAGTTTGGATTATATGAGTGGTTAGTCATGCCTTTTGGGTTAACTAATGCACCTAGTACTTTCATGAGATTAATGAGCGAAGTTTCGTGCTTTCATTGGACGATTTGTGGTAGTCTATTTTGATGATATCTTGATTTATAGCAAATCTTTGGAAGAACATTTGGAACATTTACGTGCTGTTTTTAATGCTCTCGTGATGCACGTTTGTTTGGTAACCTTGGGAAGTGCACCTTTTGCACCGACCGAGTATCTTTTCTTGGCTATGTTGTTACTCCACGAGGAATTGAAGTTGATAAAGCCAAGATTGAAGCTATTGAGAGTTGGCGCAGCCCAAAACGGTCACACAAGTGAGGAGTTTCCTTGGCCTCGCTGGTTTCTATAGGCGTTTTGTGAGAGATTTCAGCACCATTGCTGCACCTCTCAATGAGCTTACAAAGAAGGATGTGCCTTTTGTTTGGGGTACCGCACGGAAGAAGCCTTCACGGTATTGAAAGATAAGTTGACACATGCTCCTTTACTCCAACTTCCTGATTTTAATAAGACTTTTGAGCTTGAATGTGATGCTAGTGGAATTGGATTAGGAGGTGTGTTATTACAAGATGGCAAACCTGTTGCATACTTTTACGAAAAATTGAGTGGGCCTAGTCTGAATTACTCTACTTATGATAAAGAATTATATGCTCTTGTTAGGACTTTAGAAACATGGCAACATTATTTATGGCCCAAAGAATTTGTTATACATTACGATCATGAATCTTTGAAACATATTAAAAGTCAAGCTAAACTGAATCGTAGACATGCTAAATGGGTTGAATTCATTGAGACTTTCCCTTATGTCATTAAACACAAGAAGGGTAAAGAAAATGTTATTCTTGATGCATTGTCTCGTCGCTATACTATGCTTTCACAACTTGACTTCAAAATATTTGGTTTGGAGACCATCAAAGATCAATATGTGCATGATGCTGATTTTAAAGATGTATTGCAGAATTGTAAAGAAGGAAGAACATGGAACAAGTTTGTCGTTAATGATGGATTTGTGTTCGTGCTAACAAGCTATGCATTCCAGCTAGCTCCGTTAGTCTTTTGTTGTTGCGGGGCGGCGCATGGAGGAGGACTAATGGGACACTTTGGCGTGAAGAAGGCGGAGGGCGTACTTGCTACACATTTCTTTTGGCCAAAGATGAGGCGGGATGTTGAGCGTTTTATTGCTCATTGCACTACATGTCAAAAAGCTAAGTCACGACTCAATCCTCATGGTTTATATATGCCTTTGCACTGTACCTAGTGTTCCTTGGGAGGATATATCTATGGACTTTGTTTTAGGTTTACCTAGAACAAAGAAGGGAGGATAGCATATTTGTTGTCGTGGATAGATTCTCGAAAATGGCACACTTTATACCATGTCATAAAAGCGATGATCTTTGTCAATGTTGCTGATTTGTTCTTTCGTGAAATTATTAAGCTTGCATGGTGTGCCAAATACTATTGTTTCAGATCGTGATACTAAATTTCTTAGCCACTTTTGGAGATGTTTATGGGCTAAGTTGGGGACTAAACTACTTTTTAGTACTACTTGTCACCCCAAGCGATGGACAAACTGAAGTAGTCAATAGAACATTGTCTACTATGCTTAGGGCTGTTCTAAAGAATAATAAGAAAATGTGGGAGGAATGCTTGCCTCATATTGAATTTGCTTATAATCGTTCATTGCATTCTACTACTAAGATGTGCCCTTTTGAAGTTGTGTATGGTTTCCTACCTCGTGCACCTATTGATTTGTTGCCTCTTCCATCTTGGAGAAGGTTAATTTTGATGCTAAAGAACGTGCTGAATTGATTTTAAAAATGCATGAGTTAACTAAGGAAAACATTGAGCGTATGAATGCTAAATATAAACTTCTTTGGAGATAAGGGTAGAAAACATGTTGTGTTTGCACAGGAGATCTTGTTTGGTTACATTTGCGTGAGGATAGATTTCTGATTTGCATAAATCAAAGCTAATGCCACGTCTTCTGGTCCCTTTAAGGTGTTGGAGAAAGTAAATGATAATGCATATAAACTTGAGCTGCTGCAGATTTTGGGGTTAGTCCACTTTTAACATTGCAGATTTGAAGCCATATTTGGGTGAGGAAGATGAACTTCCGTCGAGGGCGACTTCATTTCAAGAAGGGAGGATGATGAGGACATCAATACCATTGTTACACCCACAGCCCTATTTGCTATACATCTTGGACCAATTACTAGAGCTCGCAAGACGCCAACTAAATTACCGGTACTTTCGTTTCTTGGTAATGATTCTAATGTTCATGAGAATATGATCTTTGCCTAAATTGGATACATTTGTTTTGCTTACAAATGAAGGGCCTAGCTTGGAGAAGGATGAACATTGGAGCAAGAACAAGCATGGAGATGATGGCATGCATGAGGGACAAGAATGGAGTTACAAGTGATGATTTCAGGACTTTGAAGCCACCATAATGAGTACATGAAGCCTTGGACGAAATATACAAGATGCCACTTCATAAATTTCGTCCAGAGGCTATCCTAGGTGCTTGCGTCACCTTATTATTGGGCCAGGCCCATGTAATTTCGAAATACATTAGTATAGGCTATTTTTAGAGTCCGTATGTGTGGGAAACAAGAGATAGGGTTAGTTTGGACCCCTCTACCAAGGGCCACGAAATTCACCCCTCTTCCTCCATATATACAGCCCTTAGGGCACCGTTTAGACTTTGGGTTTTGTTTAGATTAAAAGTTCGCCATAGCTGCAACCCGCGTGCCGTTTGTGTTCAACGACCGGACAAAGCGTCCACAGAACCCCACCTTGATCAATAAAGCTTTCATCTTATATTCGCAATATCCAGATTGCAATCTCAGTTTCTTGCTTGTTCTTCGTTTGCTCGCAGAAATAGACCTTCGTGGTCGGGTTGATCGTGCTCGGCGTGGTCAATAACCTCTCGGAGTTGGTTTAGCGATTGCTAAGGCGCGACGTCCTCGCACGTTCGTAGTCGGATCGTCAAAGTCGACTTCCACCAAAGCGAAATCCACCATCTCATCGAAAGACGGGACACCTTTGCCTCTATCATAATGGCTCGCAAAGAGAGCACCTACCTTCTGTGTTAGATGAGCCAGCACCTGAGGATTCTATCAAGTTCAAGGCAACTGAGGATGTCATTCCTACTGAAGAATTCATTCCAGTTCATGAAGAGCGTTGAGTGATGCACTGAAGAAAATCTTTGAGGAAAATGGTCTTTGAAGAAAATGCTTGATCAAATTCCTCGGCGACAACTAGCTCATCCTCGCGTTGCAAAAGAAGTGCAAGTGGAAAGATCATCGATGACATTAGCGCACGGAGTCCTCTCACACGCTAAAAGCTTCATATTTATCTAACTTTTGTGGGCACTATGCTTTTGTCTCTATCATAGAGCCCACTAAGGTAGATGAAGCATTTCAGAGCGAGTGGATTCAGGGCTATGCAAGAAGAATTACATCGATTCGAGCTTAACAATGTGCAGGAACCGGTCAATCGCCTGCATCCTCGCAAGCATAATATCATTGGCACAAAGTGGATCTACCGCAACAAGCAACATGAAAATGGCCTTGTGGTGAGGAATAAGGCACGACTAGTAGCTCAAGGCTACACACGAGTTGAAGGAATTGATGTCGATGAAACTTTTGCACTGTTGCTAGACTTGAGGCTATTCGCATATTACTTGCTTATGCTAACCATCATGATATCATCTTATATCAAATGGATGTGAAAAGTGCATTCCTCAATGGTAAGCTTGAGGAAGAAGTATATGTTGCTCAACCCCGTGTTTTGAAGATCCAAAGAATCGACAAAGTCTTGAGACTTAATAAGGCCCTCTCTGGCCTCAAGCAAGCCCCTCGGGCGTGGTATGATACATTGAAGGAATTCTTCGTGAAGAATGGCTTCACACCGGTTCACTCGACCCTACTCTCTTTACTAAATCTTATGATGGTGAACTGTTTGTGTGCCAAATATATGTTGATGATATTATCTTTGGTCAGTCTTGACCAACGTTACGATGATGAATTTGCCTATATGATGAGTGAAGAATATCAAATGTCTATGATGGGAGAGTTGAAATTCTTCTTAGGTCTTCAAATTAAATCGGCAATGGCATATTCATATCTCGGAGAAATACCTCAAAGATGTCTTGAGGAAATTGGCATGCAAGATTGCAAAAGCGTCAAAATTCCTATGCCCACAAATGGCCATCTATGCACCGATGAAAATGGTATTGACTTGATCACAAGGTATACCGCTCCATGATTGGTTCTTTATTGTACTTATGTGCATCTAGGCAAGATATAATGCTTAGTGTTTGCATGTGTGCCCGATTTCAAGCTGCACCAAGGAATCACACCATAAGGTTGTGAAGCATATTCTTGATATCTAGCTCACACACCAACACTAGGATTATGGTACCCCAAGGGCTCTGCTTTTGATCTCATTGGATATTCGACTCGACTATCTTTGGTGATCGTGTGGACCGCAAGTCAACATCGGCACTTGTCATTTCCTCGGGCGATCTTTGGTGCATTGGTCCTCGAAGAAAGCAGAATGCGTATCCTTACCTCTGCGAAGCTGAATACATTGCTTCTTGGCTCTTCTTTGTGCTCAAGCTGCTTTGGATGAAGCAAACCCTCAAGGACTATGGCATCAACGTGAAGAATGTGCCTCTCCTCGGCGACAATGAGAGTGCCATCAAGATTGCTCACAACCCAGTTCAGCACTCGAAGACAAAGCACATTCAGATTCGTCATCATTTTCTTCGTGATCATGTGTTGAAGGGTGATATCACCATCGAGCACATGAAGACTGAAGAACAGCTAGCTGATATCTTCACTAAGCCCTTGGATGAGAAGAGATTTAGCAAGTTGCGGTGTGAGCTAAATATCTTAGAATCCTCAAATGTTCTTTGAAAAGGACACACATCCTAAAACTTATGCAAAATTGATGACTTAGATGTGCAACACACGAAGAAACGTTTTTCTTCAATCAATGAAGAATAACACTCTAAGTGTGAAGAAATTAATGAAGAATTTGATTCTCAGAACCCTATGACAATTGTGCGCGATGTATGCGAAATCAACATTCTTATCTGATGGAATCACGCCACCACAAAAGTTGAAAATCTTCAATTTGAGTTTTTCCTCGGTTTGAAATTCTTGAGTTTTCAAATTCTTCGACTTTGCAAAATCTTCACTTATTTCGTTGTTGTTCTTCATTGGCTATTTATATATATGAGTTTATGTCCTCTACAGCATTCACTTATGGCTAAATCTTCATGTTGCGTTTTCTGCTAAGTGAATGTGATTGGACCCTTCCCCCTCTATGCTATACTCAACCCAATCTATTCACAAATTCTTCATGTGCGTTCTATTTGAAACTTGTTCAAAGTCTTCACTGTGTCCTTGCCAGCTGAAGAAATTGCGAACGAAACTTTAAAACAAATCTTATCCAGATTTTCGGTTTTACCGCTCAAACTGTTCCGCATCCCACAATGCATTATTTTATTCACTCACGATCTTACACGATCTCATCTACATAGTACGTGGGTGACACATGTCGCGTGAAGGAGAAAGGGCAGGGGCATGTTCGTCCCAAAATCTTCGGGCGAACAGTTTTTCACCGTGACTATAAATACCCTCTCCTTCCTCACTTCATTTACTCCGCTCATTCTTGTCTCTCGCTCGAGCTCCTCAAACCCTAAGCGCCGCCGCTACTCCATCGTCGCCGGTGAGGAAGAGCTTATTGCCTCGACCTCGTCGCCGTCGTACTTTCGCGGCGATTGCGGAAATCTTCACTCCGCCGCTGCCGTAGCTGTCTTCCTCTGCCAAGTTAGGGCGTGGGAGATCTAACCTGACGAACTTCACATCCGTTCTTATCAGTTCGTCGTGTTCTTCACTTCGGGTAATTAAAAGTTACTTTTATTACTCACTTTGATTCTCAAACTTTCCTGAAAATCTTCAAAGGTGTTTATTCTTCAAATCTTCACACATATGAACACCTCACACATTGTATGTTCTTGATCCATTTCTCTAAGCAATCATTTTCTTCAAGATTCCTCAATTGTGTGGATATTCGATTTGTACAACTCTGGAACCTAAGACAAAGAGCGCTTAGTGAAATTCCTCAAGGTTCATCTGGTCAAATTCCTCAAAACTTGTCTTTTCGAAAAACCTTCTGAGAACGCATATGACCTCTCCAAATTCCTCGCTCCTACACTCTGTTCACAGGTACTCATATCTGCTGCTGAATCACTAGGTTCTCATCAACTTAACTCATTTGCAGCGTTCCTCGAAGAAAAATTGCATACTTCTTCAGAGTGTTTAATTGTTCAAATTCCTCATCTGAAGAATATGGCTGAAGGTAAGAGACCGCAGAAAGGAGTAAAGAAGCCTGAGGTCATGACTGCTTCGAGATCCTGATGACATTTATAAGGACTATTGCACACCGATGAAGCCAAATTCGGCAAACAGAACAAGAATCAGCGCAAGGTGCGCATATAGAGGATTAAACGGAGATGTGCAAGGGAATGGAGGGAGTACAGATATGTTACTCCAAAGTACATGAAGAAATTCGCCCTCAATCCTCCATGCCCAAGAGCTCCATTGGCACCTGGCCAAGTAGCTGATCCCACCAGCATCAAGAGTGGTGAGGACTTTCCTGAAGAATGGGCTAAGCGCCAAGCTAAATTGTCAAGGCAAGCCAAGGAGGCAGTGAACAAATTCAATGAGGATTCTGCCACTGCTGCTGCTACTGAGGCCTCGGTCAAGCCGAGGAAATCTGATGTAGGGTGGAACCCTATAGTGTCGATCTTTCACATTTGGAGCGGGATCCCTCGAAGAACACGATGAACACGGGGAAGAACGGGGAGAAATCACAAGGGGAAACACTCAAGAACAAGTCCAAATCACACATCCACTAGACAATCAAACACACAAGATCCACAAGGTACATGAACAACAAAGGGAAAGATACAAGGTAAGGTTCATCTCCAAGAGGAGGTCTTGATGATATCCTAGATGGATCTTCCCACAAGGGGGTCTTGATGATATCTCGCGGGATCTTCTCCTAGATGGAGGTCTTGGCCTCCAATGGAGTAGTGGTCTCTCTCTCTCAAGAGTAGAGATAGGTAGGAGCACAGCTCACCTAAGAATGAGCTATCACTTTGCTAACCCTAGAAAGGAGGTGGAGGAGGTCTATTTATAGCCCAAGGGGCGAAGGGGTAAGTGAGGCGAAGGGGTACACGGGCTTCGGCCCAAGTCACGCATCTGGTGGGTCCGGATGATCCGGATGGTGGCGGATGATCCGGTGTCGAAGTCCGGATGATCCGGGCGACCGTCCGGATGATCCGGCTTCGTCGAGCAGCTTCTGTTGTCTTCGGGCACGTTAGCCGGATCGTCCGGGCTCTGTCCGGATCGTCCGGCTGGGGGTCCGGATGATCCGGGCAACTCCAGTCTTGCTCCATTCTTCTTCTTCCTTTCTTCTGTCTTCTCTTCCACGCTTCCCTCGCGGATGGTGTAGTCGTTCCTTGGCGCTTACACTCCTCCTTGTCGTCCGTGAAGTTCCGACAATACCTATGCATGCACACGGGAGAAGTGTCAAGTAGTATGCCATCCTCGAAGGGGTCAAGTGAGCACGTGTAAAGGAGATGATTCACCTTAGTGTGTGTGAAGTAGATGTCGCGCGTGTCACTTGCCAAATGGGCTCTTGACATGGTGATGTCCGTAGGATGCTCCGCATCATCCCCTCCCCCTTGGGAAAGATCCGACCTCAGATCGAAAACCAAATCACCATGGGAAAGAGATGGCGTTGCCGTGTAGAAGTGGTCGATCACCAAGTTCTCGTCATCTTGAAGTTCCAAATGGGCACTCTCCAATGTCGCACCGTCTTGTAATTCCTTCAAAAGTAGCAAAGATAACAAGCACTTGGAAAAACAAATGTGGTTGTCGTAAGAGCAAAACCAATCATTCAAGAGGTGATTCACCCAACAAGTGTTGTCATCAAGCATAGCATATGGTTTGACAAAGAAGTGTGTCATGACATTTTGACATATAAATTGAGCACAATCAAGTACATCATGGGAACAAGCATGTAAATGGGAGGTCAAGATGCAAATATATGTGATAAGTGAACAGGCATCTACCTCAAGGTCAGAGCAAGCATGCATAAAGAGCTCAATGAACGGTCTATGGTAGGCATAAGAGTCATTCACAACACCAAATATAGTGAAATGTCTAAACACATGGGGCAAGTGCAAGACAATCCAAGCATAACATGCATAGGGTGTAGTGAAGATATCGTGGCACTCAACACAAAGGAAAGAGCAATTGTTCATCATGTGTGAGGCAATCAAGTCAAGCATGTGATAAGTAAAGGGACATGGCATATGTGAAGAACTAGATGCGACACATAAGGCATATATGTCATCAACCCAAGAAAGCAAGTAGTGGAACATGGGTGATGTAATATAGCGAGCATTCATAGCTATCAAATCAAGCAAGCTAGTAGTGCGAAGATGCAACATACTAGGAGGAATCATGGCAAACATGTCATTGGTGCAAATAGTGGGCATGAATAATTCACAAGTCATAGCATAAGCATGAAAGCAAGATATGAGTACAATATCATGAATGTATTGGCGAGAGGCCATATGTGAATAGCAATGGGTCATCATGACTCTCCCAACACAACAAGCATCAATAGAATGGGGCACATGATAAACATGGCAAAAGCAACAAGGATCTCCACCAAGCATGCAAATACACATAGGAATATCATAATGGAGAATCATGGGTAGATGCAAACAAGGGTCACAATTGCATGGCAAAGGCATAGAAGCAAGCATAGCATGCAAAGTGAACACGGTAAATTGAGCATAATGTGAGAAGTGGTAAATGGCCCATAGCCGTGTGAGAGCCAAGTAGAGGAGTTGCGCGTAGTCCTTGCGCGAAGGGAACGGTGGTAAGGATAGTCCACGGGATCCCAAATCGTCATTGCTCTCAAGGTCTCGTTTTGTCAACTCGTGGGATTGTGAGGTTGACAAGTATTCATGGGTACCTACACAAAAGAGACACAAACCAAAGAAATTGTGTGCGTGGTAAATGTACACATCATCCATCATGATGTGTATGTGCACGTGTGAGTTAGCACAAGATAAGCATCACTCAAAGAAATTTGATGCATGGTATAAGAACATGTCATCCATCATGAAAGAATAGTTATTGTGTATGACACGATGGGGACACAAATTGAGAATGCAAGTATATGGCACATCAATAGTATGTTTATTCGTGGGTAGCATATGGTGCACACAAGTATGGGGATCATGCAATGAATGGGATGGATCAAATTCCCCTAACATGTATGAGGAAACTATGGGGGCCTCCTCATGAGCAATATCGGAAACATCATATGGAGAAAATGGACAACATCCAAAACAATGCATATCCGAAGCTAGGTGGTCATGGCATGGCATATGAGATAAATGATGCAAAGTGAGCATATCAATATCATCACAAGAGAAACAAATGCCAATAACCATGGGCTTGTCATCTATGCCATATGTGCAAATTGGGTTTATTTTAATGGCATATGCATAGTCACTATGAAGAGATTGCAAATAAGACATATGGTTGATCTCATGCATAGCATATGACAAGTCAAGCGGATTATCAAACATGATGTGACCTAAAGAATTGTCACAAGAAATCCTATGTAACATGGCATCACAACTAATAGACTCCACAATAGAATCATCATACTCATCATAAATGGGCAAATCATCGCATGGGGAAATCATACTAGCATGAAGCATGGCAATAGGTGGATCAACATCAGGCAAGCAATCAATGTCAAGAATGTCCACTAGTGGGACTAGAGCATCACCTTCACCTATGTTACCTTTGTGATTCCACTCAAGTGGTGTAGGTGAGGTGGGAAAGACCAAATGGTGGTCATCATCATCATCTTGATGGAACCATGTGGGCGGTGCATCATAATCCACCATGGCCATCGTCTTGTCCAAAGGGAGGACGAAGTCGTCGAGGATCGGCGCGTCATCATAAATGGGACCTAGCACCAAACGAGAAGACACAATAGAGGTAGAGGTCAAGTTGTTAGAAATGCAAATGGCCTCACGAGACCTATCAACTATCTCACTCTCTCTATGTGGTGGTTCACTCACTCCCTCAAAATAGGTGCACTCAAACTCACGTATGGTGGAGTCACTCATCTCACTCAAGTGGTGGGGGTTGTGGCTCTCCTCACATGGGAATTGTGGCAACTCATCATATATGGGGCTAGTGGTGAAGTCACTCTCACTCTCAATATGGTGGCCCAAGTCACTCAAGTCATCATACGTCGCCGTGGTCGAAGGGAAAGTCCCATGCTCAACCATCTCGTCGTGGTCGCCGTGGATGAAGGCCGAAGATGGCACATCATCACTCTTGTCATGGATGAAGGCCGAAGATGGCTCAACATCACTCTCGTCGTGGATGAAGGCCGAAGATGGCTCAACATCACTCTCGTCGTGGATGAAGGCCGAAGATGGCACATCGTCACTCTCCTCCATGACCGAAGGGAAAATCCCATGCTCGATCATCTCGTCACCGTCGCCGTAGATGAAGGCCAAAGATGGCACATCATCACTCTCGCCTCCAAAGATGGAATCATCATCCTTGCTCGCCACCTTGTCACTCACCTCCAAAGCGTGGTCCTTGAAGGTCTCCGTAGTCGAACTCATCGCCGCACCGTCTTGAAAAAGAGTCGAAGTAGACTCGGCATCATCAATGCCACAAAGAGGGATGGCGGTGAAGTCGCACTTGGGAGCATCGTCTTGGAGCTTGTCGGCCTTGGACATCGTGGTGGTACCAGCCTCATGCTTGTCGTAGAGCTTGGTCGCCGCGAAGTGTGCTTGGGGTGGAGAAGCCTTGGCCTTCATGAGTTCTTGTTCCGCCTTGAGAGCACCAATGTAGTAGTCGTCGATGGACTTGTAGTTCTCGATGAAGATGGTCTTGGAGATGTCGTTGTGCAATCCCATCATGAAGTGGAACTTCATTGACATGGGGTCATCCACGCCGGCTCGTCGCAAGGCAATCATGATCTCCTTGAAGTACTTGTCGATGGACTTGGATCCTTGGTTGGTGTTCTCCAATTGGCGTCGAAGTTGTTCCGTGTAGGTTGGAGGCACAAACTCTCGCAGTAAAGCTCTCTTCGTCTTGGGCCAACTCATGTCGTAGTACTCCGAAGGTGTGTGAAGCCACCATGCCAATGCGTAGTCGTGGAAGTTTCTTGTGGCGCACTTCACTTGATCTTCGGGACGAACTTGATGTAGCTTGAGGTAGTCGTCCATCAAACGCTCCCACTCGAGGTACTCCTCGGGTTCTTGAGTCCCATAGAAAGGAATCGCGTGGTCGATGTCGAGGTCGTAGTAGCTCGTTGAAGTCGCGGACTTTGAGCTTGGGGAGCTTCTCTTGAGCGTAGTCTTGGGGTTCTTGTTGGCGAAGATGCCGTATGTCCATAGGCGAAGATGCCTTGAAGTCGCTTGGCGAAGATGCCAAGGGAGATGGTGAAGTCGTTGAGCGGTTGTTGGTGTTGAGCTCTTGACCTTCACGTTCTTGTTGGTGATGGTGCCGATGCCGATGTGATCTTGCCGGAGGTGGTAGCTCGAAAGGATGTGCTCTTGAGCGTCTTCTCGAAGATGAGGAAGATCGCTTGTAGGACTTGATGAGGGCCTTGATCTCCTCCATGCGCTTGTCCATCTTGGCGTCGTAGTTGTTGTTCATGGCATCGAACTCGTCGTTGTTGTTGTAGACCGAAAGTGAAATGCCTTGCCTATCCATCACAAGACTCGAGTAGAGGTGAGTAGGAAATGAGATAAACAATACCAAGTTACCTTTTCCCAAAGTTGAGGATGTATCTCGTTTCACTCAATGTGAGATGAAAGAATAGTGGAATTGGTACCGGACTTGTTCACTCACACCTACAAGTAAAAGCTTATGGTAGAGCTCGGTGAGGATAGTGGCACAAAAATTTGATGCAAAATGTTAGCAAGAGTCAATAATGTTGAAAAAGATTCACAAATTCGCAAGTGAAACAAGTAGACCAATAGCAAATGGTACGGAAACACACACGGATAGATAAATGGGGTCGTGCAACCAAGGAATGAGCACAAAATGTGGAGTCCACGAAAACGCTCGTGTTGCACAACTCAAGAGAGACGCTAGCACGATTGCTCAATAGGCGGATCGACACTTGTGCACAACCTATAGATCTGAAATGGATAAACTTCTATCCCAAGTATGCTATGTATGTATGGTTCCCGGTGTTTCTCTCAAGCATGATATCATATGATGTAGATTTTGGTATGGCTCTTATGTTCAATGGGGTATGATGCTATGGCACTTGCTCACGAGCTCTTTGCTCTCTTTTTGCTTAAAAGCTTTTTCTCTTTTTATTTTTTTTCTATGGCCACTTTTGCACAATGCGCAAACCAAGATAGCAATTGTGTATATGCGGGAACAAACTTGAGGCACAATGGATGATATGATACCAAGATGATATGGTATGTATGCAATGGATGGTGGATCACTAATGTGCACAAGTAACATTGCCGGCAATACTCAAATGGCTAGTCTCGATAGGCAAGTAACGCAAAATGGGCTAGGGGTTAACAATGCAATTGCAAGGGAATATACAATGGTGTCGTCGATGTTACCGTCCTTGCGATGATGAGTGGCGGTGTTCTTGGTGTAGATACCAAGATGATGGAGACTCGTCCCTAAGTAGCCGAAACACCTTAGGAAACGGAAAAACCGCAAACTCAAAATCTCAAATGACAAATGTCAAATGGTGGTAGCGGAAAGCGGTGGTGGTGTTGCACTAGGCAATGCGGAAGTGGAATGATGGGCTATACACGAGTCCGAGTTGAAGTTGCCGTCCCTAAGTAGCCGAAACACGTTAGGAGACACAAGCCACAACTCTAACAAGCTCAAACAACTATTGGGTAAGTTTGGGATGGCGGAAGTGTATGGTGGGTAAGCCTATGCGGAAGGTATGGTGGTGGTTGATGAAGAAGCAACTGTCCCTAAGTAGCCGAAACACCTTAGGAGACTCAAGTCACTACTCAAACAACCTCGAATGCTATGGTGAACAAATTGGGTTAGGTTGCGGAAGTCGGTGGTGGTAATGCGGATGATATGGTGGAGGGCCTAGGCAAACTTGACAAATTTTAGAAAATATGATGGAGTCAAATGATGTTGGTGGTATTTTTGTGGGATGGGGGATGTCAAGAGCTTCAAAACGAGCTAAAGAACGTCGAAAACGGACTCCGGATGAATTAGTTTTGCCGAAACAAGAATTCAGCCGAGTTAGTGTCAGGGTTAACCGGACATCCGGGAGGAGGTCCGGATGATCCGGGCTAGGTCCGGATGATCCGGGAGTACTTCCGGATGATCCGGGTTCGTCAGCTCCGGTTCGGGAATTTGGGCGCGTGGGTTATCCGGACGTCCGAGAGAGGGTCCAGCTAATCCGGGCGGTGTCCGGATGATCCGGGAGATGGTCCGGATGATCCGGGCAGGTCAAACTGCTCGGGATTTCCTCTCGGGGACGAATTTTTGGGCGGAAATGGATGATTTTCGGGGCAAAATTTGAGAGATTTTGTGGATGGAAGGTGGGGAAACTTGGGGAGATGCTAGATCCACTTGAAACCAAGCAAATCCACGGATCAAAATCAACAAAACATCATCAAACCAACAAATCACAAAAAATTTTGGGGGCTATTTTTGGTGGGGATCTTAGGATTTAGGACGAAAACAACAAAATCAAGCTAGAAAACACGGGGTAGGGGCTCCAAAAACGTGATCAACCTGGCTCATGATACCATATGATGTAGGGTGGAACCCTATAGTGTCGATCTTTCACGTTTGGAGCGGGATCCCTCGAAGAACACGATGAACACGGGGAAGAACGGGGAGAAATCACAAGGGGAAACACTCAAGAACAAGTCCAAATCACACATCCACTAGACAATCAAACACACAAGATCCACAAGGTACATGAACAACAAAGGGAAAGATACAAGGTAAGGTTCATCTCCAAGAGGAGGTCTTGATGATATCCTAGATGGATCTTCCCACAAGGGGTCTTGATGATATCCCATGGATCTTCTCCTAGATGGAGGTCTTGGCCTCCAATGGAGTAGTGGTCTCTCTCTCTCAAGAGTAGAGATAGGTAGGAGCAAAGCTCACCTAAGAATGAGCTATCACTTTGCTAACCCTAGAAAGGAGGTGGAGGAGGTCTATTTATAGCCCAAGGGGCGAAGGGGTAAGTGAGGCGAAGGGTACACGGGCTTCGGCCCAAGTCACGCCTTGACGAGAGGGTCCGGATGATCCGGATGGTGGCGGATGATCCGGGTGTCGGGGGTCCGGATGATCCGGGCGACCGTCCGGATGATCCGGCTTCATCGAGCAGCTTCTGTTGTCTTCGGGCACGTTAGCCGGATCGTCTGGGAGGTCTTCCGAATCGTCCGGGCTCTGCCCGGATCGTCCGGTTGGGGGTCCGGATGATCCGGGCAACTCCAGTCTTGCTCCATTCTTCTTCTTCCTTTCTTCTGTCTTCTCTTCCACGCTTCCCTCGCAGATGGTGTAGTCGTTCCATGGCGCTTGCACTCCTCCTCGTCGTCCGTGAAGTTCCGACAATACCTATGCATGCACATGGGAGAAGTGTCAAGTAGTATGCCATCCTCGAAGGGGTCAAGTGAGCACGTGTAAAGGAGATGATTCACCTTAGTGTGTGTGAAGTAGATGTCGCACGTGTCACTTGCCAAATGGGCTCTTGACATGGTGATGTCCGTAGGATGCTCCGCATCAAAATCTATGCCAAAGAAGCCTGCTCGTAAGCCAAGTGCTTCACCAACAGCACCCTCACGGCCAAGTTCCTCAGCTATGCCCTCACAGCAAATTCCTCAGACTGCTACTGCTCCACCAAAGTCCTCAGCAACTCCCTCAAAGTCCTCAGCTCCTGTGTATCTGGCTACATGTCAAAGGACTACGGGTTTCTCGATTGTCTCTGGTGTCTCAGCAAGTTCCTCAGCTGCACCAATGTCCTCATCAGGCCCCACACTGTTGAAGACTAAAGCAACACCTGGACGCGGTCCTCGGCCAAGTCCAAGGAAGAAACAGGTTGCATTCCATGTGCCATTTGATGATGAAGCTTCTGATGATGAACTTGCAGAAATCATCAGAGACAGACAAGTGAAGGCCGCTAGAGCCAAAGGCACATCTGTGCCACTGCTTTTAAATCCGAAGAAAATCCTCGATTACATTGATCTCTGGCACAAGGATCCAAACACCCCAATGCCTGATCTTCCTCTGACTCCTGGTCAAAGTCACATCTTGACCCATTTCATCACTCAAGAGAAATGGAAATTTGAGAAGGCAAGAGAGATCAAGAAAGCGCAATACTGAAGGAGAAGCTCTGAAGAAAAATGTTGTCGATATGACACGAGGAACTTCTCGGGCTCGGTCGAAATTCAAGCCCTCGGCAAAGACTTTGATGCCTACTATCTGATTGGCAAGGAGCCAAAGTGAGATTCGTCGATCGACAAAGAAATTCACAAATGTTGCAGCCCCATCGCAACAAGAAACTCCTCGGTGCGCAGACTCTGCTCGGCCTGGCGATGAACATGCCAACACCACTGATGACTTTCACCTCTTGAAGAAAATACAAGTTCGAGGCTGATGAATCCATTCCAACCGTTGAAGAAATTGCGGGGCATCCGCTAGTAGTGCGCCGAAGAAATCTGAAGAGATCGAGCAACTACATCGATTCTGCCTGAAGAAAATGAACCAGATTCCTCGGCTCCTCCGCGCCTACACCAACTCCAATTCTTCCATCGCCTATGAGGTGAAGAAGACCAAGGCTGCGAGCGAGCTGCGATGAAGAAAAGGAAGGCATCAGTGCGTCAAATTCTTGACTGCGAAGAAAATGAAGCCAATGACCAGCTCACTTGAACATCAATTGATCTTGTTCCAATTTCCTCCATGTCATCAAAGGAAATTGTTCCTTTTGGAGAAGACTATAAGATCCCAAGCGGATCGATGAAGAAAATCATTCTGTTTGCTTCGTCGAGCGGTTTGATGAAGAAATTGAAGTGGGCGCAATCCCTTCATCGCCGGTCATTTCCTCACCTATGCCTCGGTTCACGGTGAAGAGGCTAGTGTTGAGGAAATTGAAGATGAAGATGTGGATATTGGATGCACCACACCTGTGATGAATGATGACTTTTGGGAAAGTCAGCATCCCCATAGTCCTCTCTTCACTCCTATCCAACAGATTCCTCGGTCCCGCAACAACAGTTCAAATGGGCTCTGAAGAAACTCATCCCACTCCCTCTGTTCATGAAGATATTCCAGCCGCTAGTCTTTGAAGAACTTCTTCTTCTTGATCATCAGTCGCACAAGAAGAGGAACCGAAATTCCTCGGTCTGAAGAACTGAGCTCGCGATTCTGAGGTGGTACTGCAACTCATGACACCCCTCTGCCAAAGCGAAGAATCCGTTCTTAAGCAAGCGAAGTTCAAGGTGAAGACTTCTTTTCGAGCATGTATTCTTCATCGACTACAACCCCTATGACTCTGCTCGCATAAGGAAGTGGCGTTTACGGACTGCTAGTCAAGCCAACTTCTATTCCTCGGTCTTTGTTTGACAAGGACAAAATCTTGATCATGAACATATTCCTCACGTGGATATGGAATCTACGCCATGCTTGAGCCGGTCCTTAGTGTTATTCACGATGCAAGATTACTCAACTTCTGCGACATCTATGATTGGAATGAAGAACTCATTCTTGATTCTCGCTACTTTGCATATCCTTTGGAAGCTTAAAGATGTCAACTCATGGGTATTGGATTGGATGACCGAAAACACTCACTACAAGGCACCGGCAACTAAATTGCTTCGTGTCATTCCTCTCGATCCTCCCCATGACAGTGCACGTTGCATCTACAATGACTCTAAACTAACAAATCACTATATGCAAGTGCTAATGAAGCCTTTGAAGCCAGGGCAGGCCCCACGAACCAAATTCCTCGTCAAGGAATTACTCTATGTGCCTCGGACTGTCTATCGCATTCTGACGAAGACAATGAGTCCTATCAAAGGTCACGACTCAAATGATGAAGAAGTCGTTGGCATCATGAAGAATATGCTTTTCAACATCATTCATGGCGTTCCCGTCAACTTCCATGATTTCTTCATGAGGACTCTGGCAAATGTTGCTATGTCACCATTCGAGCTGAAGCCCTATGCACCTTGGATTATGGGATTCATAAGGGCAAGATCTTCCTTTGAATTACAAAGTCGACACTCAAACCACGGTAGCTACTTGCCTCCCATTGAAGTCCTCAAGCGGCGGTTTCATCATCGATGATAAAGGCAAGGCACCTCTTTGTGATCGATGAAGGCATTCGTCCATTGGATGGTCAATTTAAATGCAGCTACATCTTACTCTACCAATGACGACTCGCCACATGACACCGCCAAAAATACCTCGACCAAGCAAAATCCTCAAGCCACAACACCGGTGATGGTGATCGACCGTGAGTTACTCCTCAGTCTTCATCAGAAGGTTGATCGCAATCACAAATGGGTAAAGCGTCAGTTTGGTGCAATTCTTCACAACATGACCTCAACACACAATGCAGTGAAGAAGAACCATTACTACCTTCATGAAACCCTCAACCGCACCTGGGCTATACTTACTCATGTCTATAGCATTGAAGAACTGAAGACTATGGGTCTCAAGGAAGAATTTGACTGGTCTGCACCTCCTCCGAAGAAATTCAAGAGGGTCAAAGTTCCTCCACTGGTGGCCAGCTCTTATTCTTCATCGCGTGCCACCGATGAGTATGAAGATTTGGGCGACAACTGCGGCGAGCCCTGCTACAACAAACAACCCGATAACGCCAAGCGCTCCTCCATCGACTTGAAATTCTTGAGGCGTTAGTCCTTAGTTTCAATCCTTTTGGTCATTTGATGACAAAGGGGGAGAAATCTGAGTTAGTCTTCAAGCGGGACTATATTAAGGGCGTTTTTTTAAGTTACAACTCTCGTTTTCTGAAACTTTTATTTGGATCGAGTTGTAATCTTAAAACCCGATGGTTCTCTGATACTTTTGGATGGTGCTCTGATACTTTTGATGCACTATGCTCCGATACTTTTGATGCTTTCGGCATGCTTATTCCTCGTTAATGACATTGCACACATGCTGAATTTCATCAGGCACCATATTTCATCATGCATTTCAAATTCTTCATATTATATATCAAATCCGTGTATGAATTACAAGATATAGGGGAGATCTCCATGATTCAACTCTTCAAATGTGCATTGCCTCAAGCATAAATTCCTCACTATGCACATCTTGAGGGAGTTCTTCTATATCTTGCAATCAAATTCCTCAATATCGGTATTTACACTTCATATGTTTATCCCGTTGAAAACTTAACCTATATTGTCATCAATCACCAAAAGGGGAGATTGTAAGTGCATCTAGTGCCCTTAGTGATTTTGGTGTATTGAAGACTTATAGGTTAAGGGACCGATCGTTTGTGAGTGTACACAGTCTATAAGTCTATGAGGAGTTTGATATTTACAGAGAAAGTCGACCCTAAAAATGAAGTTCTTCGATGAAGACTTTGATATTCGAAGACTTTACGAAGACTTTGAAAGTGAAGAAATTGGTGTGACCTTGAAGACTTGGTATTCATTTGAGGAACATGAAGCTGAAGACTTTTGTTTTCGTAGTTTCATTTTCTCTTTCTTGAGTCATAGGAAACAGCGTCTTTGTTAAAGGGGTCGAGGAAATACTAAGGAAAAATTTCCATGTGATGCTCAACTCAAAATCCTACACCTACCAATCCCTTGAGTGAAGCCATTGGAAATCTCATACTGATTCGATCACTTTCTTTAGTAGCGAGAGCGAAGTTCTTACAGTCGTGATGAATTTGTTCTTCTTGAGGAGTTAGGAATTCGCCAGTCTTGAATTGCCTACACAAAGGAGGAACATGATAGCCGAGGAATTTGAGAGCCAAATTTCCGACCGTTCTTTGTCTTCTTGGCCACCTGTCCCAAAATATCCTATCCACCTAATGGTCATATCATTGAAGGGCATTTATGTCTTATCATGTCGGGCTGCTCCTAGGCTATAAATAGCCGCCCCTACAACCACTAGTTGGTTGGCTGCTCGAGAGAACTTGACACTTGTCATTTGAGAGCAACCCATCCTCAGGGACTTTGGCGAAAATCATCAAGTGAGGAAAACCCAAAACCAAACCCCCACAAACCCAAAGTGATTGAGCATCATCAAGAAATTGATCTGCGTGGATCCGACACTTGTTACCTTTGAAGACTGTGCTTCTTCCAGACGGTTAGGCGTCATGGTCTAGAACATCAAGAGGAATTGTGGATCGCCGAGTGACCAAGTCTATGAAGGTTTGGAAGTCGCTGAAGACTTACCACAGTGATTGGACGAGGCTGCATGGCCTTCGTTCAAGGAGAATCTGATGAGGACCAGGTGTCTGAGCTGCGCCTAGCGATCGGGTGTCCGGATGCGTGTCCTCGAGTTTAAATACTCGGTCGCTCCAACCGACGTACAAGCGAGGGCAGCGATTGGAACTGGTCTACCAAATCATTGTCTTCACCAACTAACTGGTTCTATTTCCTCAACCCTTTCATTTCCTCGTTGTTGTGTTGAGTGTTTGTTCATATCTGTGCTTGAAGACTTTGACTGAAGACTTTCTCAATTTCCTTAGTTCAATTTCTTCAGTCTGTTTGTCTTCGTCTTGTGTTATCCTGTGATTACGCTTTCTGTACTCTGTGCTAGTCTTCATTTCATCATGATGACCATGCTTGTATTCTGTTACGCTTACTTCTGAGTACTTATTCCGCTGCTAGTAGTTCTTCAGTAAGGAATTTCCTCACCGACAAATTCCTCAGTGAAGAATTCATAAAAATCGCCTATTCACCCCCCCTCTAGTCGATATAACGCACTTTCACCATCACCATTCATCATGGTGGTATGTTGTGTTGCCAGGATCCTTGACACGGATATTGGTAAAACCTTGATGAATAAGGAAATGCTCAAGTTCTTGAGAGCACGGGCAAGTGCTAGGTTTTATCGTCTGCGTTAATTGCATAGTGCTCTCAGTTTCCTCGGTTATGCTATAACCTTTTCAAACAGTGGACTCACTCTCCACTGTTGAGCTTCTCCCCAGTTACTAAAATCATCCCTTGTGTTGTTTTCAACAAGGTAATCCACATCGTCTATTCTAGTCCGAGTATGCCATTCTACCGAACCCCCTCCAAACAATCGCTCGAGAATTGCCCTAGGCTGGTTTAGAGAGTCTCAATGATCTCTATATCAAAAGTAATTCTTTTTGCCACTTAAGGTAATAATCTAGGAATCACCCTCCTCCAGGATGTCTCGCTGAGGTATCATGGCAACTCAACTCCTCGCTACATTGACAACCATTCACCACCGTCGTAAGTGTGGAATTGTTGTCTACCTAGTGAACCCTCGTCATCTGTTCCACTCCATTCCTCTAGATGTGAGCTTCGTGTCTCAGCTCGAGAGATGTTGCTATGTCTCATTCGTGAGTTAATCCTGAGTTGATCAAACTTTGAGAAGATCGATCCTTCTAGAGTTTTCTTTCTCCTCTCGTTGTCATGTCGATTGGAGTTCTCGGAGCAAGACATCAAGATCAAGATGGCGATTGAGTCAACGTCCTTATGAAGTGCAACCTGGATCGTGAAGATCATGTTAGCTTGTGTCCCTTTGTCTTCTTACCTCACGTCTTGAATCTCGGGACGAGATTCTTGTTTAGTGGGGGCGAGTTGTCACATCCCTAGCTTCTGGTATTGCACTAGGCTAGCTTCATGTGTGCATCATGTTTAAATTTTGCTTAAACTTGAAATGGGACTGTTCAAACCCTAGCATTAAATCAACTCAACTAGGGTGGATTAAAATCTTTTTCAATAAACCCAAAAAAGTTCCTAAGAAAAGTTCATGATTTACGGTTAAGGTGGAAACCTCTCGCCAAAAATGATGAATATATTCTTAGATCATTTTGGATTTTGAATAAATCATATTGTATTTGACTTTGGGCATTTAAACACTATAAATAATTTAAATGCTCAAATAATGTTGGAATTATTTGTGGGACACTCAAATAATTCGAAAGTGCTCATGAATATTTTCGGGTTTATAAAATTGATTTGGTTTTAAAAGCTGGATCAAAACAAACTACAAAAATAAGCAGAAACAAAAAAGGAAAGAGCAAAAACTCACTGGCAGCCCACACAGGCCTCACTGTCTTGGCCCAGCCCACCTCGCTTCAGTGCAGTCATCCCTAACCTCTGCCAAGAGGGCGAGGCGGGAACAACGCATGTGCGCGAGGCGCCACGCCTCCTCCCGCTTTCTTTGCCTCAGGCGCCTCAAGCCCCTCCTCGGCGCCGCTCTGGACCCCCTGCACCCCTCTCCTCTCTCCCTGGACCTCTCTCCCTCCTCTGCTCTCTCCCTACGACGCCACCGAACACGCCCGTCGCCGCCGACCGTCACCACCGCGGCCACCAGCATCCCCACGCCCAGCTAGCTAGTGCCCGAGCTCCGCCTCCTCGCGCTGAACCTCTCCACGCCGAAGGAAACAAGCTGGAGGGCCCCGCTTCGTCGCCACCATCGTCGTCTTCACCATCGGGCACCGGATATCGTTGCCGCCGATTTGTCGTCCACAGGGCCTCCCCAAGCTCGCTGACCCCCTCTCCGACCCTGCTGTGAGCTCCTCTTCCTCCCCCTAGCTCCCGTGCTCGTTTGGCCTCCGTACCGCCGTTTCCACCGCACCTCCTGCTCCGCCCGGCCATGGCGCCGTCATGGCTAAACCCACGATGGCTCGGGTTGCTCACCGTTCCAACAGCCACCACAGTCCGTAGCCACCAAGCTCCCCTCCGTGCTCCCTAGCGCTAACTCAAGACTAACCCCAAACTCCGGCCGCCCGATTCGTGCTCATTGCCGTTGAGTTAGACCACCCCAGCTCCTCCGCTTGGCCTGCTCGGATCTTGTGAGCCCGGCTGCGTAGGACCAAACCATGGTCGATTTTGTCGACCGTGGGCAAATTCTGAGCCCCTCCGCCGTCTCGGGCTTCGCCGACGACGAGCCGTGGACCAAGTCCAGCGAGGTTGACCCGTTTGACCTGGCGTTTGACCCCTAGGGTCACTGACGTGCGGGCCCGTCTTTGTTAATCTTTAGTTAGATTTAGATTAGTGCTAATTAACCCTGACAGTTAGTTTAGTCACTAACCAGTGGGCCCAGGCCCTAATTATCCTAGATTAGTGCTAACGTAACACTAACTAACCCTGTTAGTTAGCTGCTACACTGACATGTGGGCCCCAGCCGTCAGGTTTGACCTGGGCTAGCGCCTTTGACTGATGACGTCACCTTGACGTCATGCTGACGCAGTTAATCTTTTTCTGTATTTATTCCTATTCAGGAAATCCAGAAAATTGCCTAAACTTCTAAAAATTCATAGAAATTCAACCGTAACCCCAAATGAAATAAGTTATATATGAAAAATGATCAGAAAAATCCAATCTATCCATCTTTACTGGTTTCATGCATGTTTAAACAACTTAACCTTGCTGATTAGTGCAAAACATGATAAGCACTATTTAAATTCATAAGATGAGTTTGGGGTTAAACCATTGGTTCAAAATGACTCAAACCCATCTGGTTTTAGTTGCATTAGCCCAACACACTCATTTTGCCATTGTCACAGCCCTAGTTCAGCCCTTGCTTGACTTTGCTTGTTCATCATGCAATCATGTTTAAATTCCAAAGAAATTTGAAATAGGGGACTGACCAAACCCTAACACCAAATGAATTCAAATAGGCTCAAATAAAATCACCTCCAATAAACCCAAAGTGACTTCAGGAAAAGTCCATAATTTTTGAAACTGGTGAAAACCTCTGACAAAAATTGGTGCATATTTCCCTAGGTCATTTCAGGTTTTTGGATTAAATCATAAGTATTTGAATTGGAGCATTTAATGGCTATAAACATTTTAAATGCTTCAATAATTCTGAAAACATTTGAGGGCTGTTAGTAAAATTTTAAAAGTGCCCACAAATTTTCTCGGAGTTTTAAAAATGGTTTAGTATTATTACTAAATCAAAATAGAAAAGCAAAATAAAAAGAAACAATTAATAAGAGAAAGAAGAAAGCTCACCGACCTTACAGGCGCTTACCAACAGCCCAGGCCCAACACTGTGCGGCCAGAGAGCTGGCCCATCCACCACCGCTGCCGATCGTCTCCCACCTCGCGCCCGGAAGGACGCGAGGCGTGTGTTCGCCGCCGCCAAGACGCTGCAGGCCACGTCCCGCTTGCCGCTTTCTCCCGACAGCGTCTAGATGGCGCCACGCACCTCCTGCCTCTCTCCCTCACTCTCCCGCTCTCTCTCCCTTCCTCGATCTCTCTCTCTCTCTCCCGATCACGCTGCCGTCGCCGCCGCACTGCCACCAGCTCACCGGCCGTCCCTCGAGAAACCATCGTGCCCATCGGCTCCGTCTCACCGTCTGCATCATCCCAGACAAGCCACGCGTCCTCGGGCGCCCTACAACGTCGCCAGAATCGCCGTTTCCCTCGTCGGCCACCGGAGATCGCCGCCGCCCGTCGTCGCCTCCGACGCCTCCCGAAACCCACTTCGACGGCCGTCGCACCGCCGTGAGCCACCGACTCTTCTCCTCCATCCGTTTTCCTCTACACCCGTAGCCGCCGCCACTTGTGCCCGAAGCCGGCCGCCGCCCGCTTTCGTTCGAGCGAGCTCGGCCTCTAGCCCGCTTCTTTGCTTCTTTGCTTGCTGGATGCGGCGAGCTCCGGCTCCATGGTGCCCTCCGCCGCTTCGTTTGGGCGCCGGAGAGCGAACCGAGCCTCCGTCGTGCCCTCGCCACGGGCGAGCCTCCATCGCTTGGTTTAGCCCGATTGACGAGGATTTGACCTCCACAGGTCTATGACATGTGGGACTAGCCCGCCTAACTAATCTAGGTTAGGTTAAGTTAAAACGCTAATTAACCCGATTAGTTAGGTTAATAATCGACACGCTGGCCCACTTTGGTCAGGTTTGACCTGGACCGCCCGTTGACCTGCTGACGTCGGCATGATGTCATCTTTGGCAAGTGATAAACTATTTTCTGGTTTAAGCCTAATTTAAAATAACCAGAAATTCGAGAAAATAGTATAAACTTCTAAAAATCATAGAAATTCAACCGTAGCTCCAATTGAAACAAGTTATATATGTAAAATGATCGAGAAAAATACAACCTATCCATCTGCACTGGTTTCATGCATGTTTAAGCAACTTAACCTTGCTGTTCATATCAAAACATGATAATGCACTTTATTAATTCATAATTTCAATTTGAACTTGAACCTTGGGTTCAAACTAACCCAAACCCATTTGGTTCTAGTTGCATTAGCCCAACACACTCATTTTGCCATGTCATGAGCATGCATCATATTGTGCATTGCATTGATTGTGTTTCCTTCTCTATTGCGGTATTTGTCCCTCTCGATAGGCGTGGTTCCGACGATGAATTCGATGACACCGATGAAGAACTATATTATCTTGAAGTGCGGGCAAGCAAAACCCCTTGTTCATTCGATACAATCCCACTCTCTCGCTCCTGCTCTCTTTTCTTGCATTAGGACAACAACGATACAATTGTTACTTCTTTGTGGTAGTTGAACCCCTTTATCCTCTGCATGACTGTCATTGCCACGATAAATAGATGAAACCCACTAGCATGAGTAGGAGTTGTTTGAGCCCTGATGTGCCTACTCATTCATGCTTGTTTGTCATGCCTGCTATTGCTTAGAGTTGTGTCAGTCCGATTCATCGTGATGAATCGAGGTGTGTGAACATGTCCTCTTGTATGTGAGCTAAGTGTGTGAACACGATTTGGTAAAGGTAGCGGTGAGAGGCCATGTAGGAGTACATGGTGGGTTGTCTCATTGCAGCCGTCCTCAGGAACTGAGTTCTGTGTTTGTGATCCTTGAACCGTTACTACCTCACATTGGGTTCCGATAACTCGACCCCTCTCGGCTTCTTAATCACCCTTGTTCTCTGTCCAGGAGTTGCAACTAGTTTCTGGTGTTTGTAGGTAGTGCTATTTTTCTACCAAGTGGCACCCGGCGAGGTGGGCTTAGGACAGACTAGGCACACGTGGCACTGGTGTACCGAGTGGCACCGGATGGTGGGCTCGGGACCCTGCACACATCGTTTGGGGCCGTGGCGACACCCCGGCGGATCTCCTTGCGGATGGAACCCGAATAGGCGATAAACACGGACGAGAGACTTGAGTGTTTAGATAGGTCGTGGCCGACTCCTCGCCTGTTTCCGCTTGAAGGTTGCCGAGGTACATGGCGTGTCTGAGGCGATAAGTGGCGAGAGCGTGTGTGAAGAAGTACACCCTGCAGGTTATCATTATCTATTGAATAGCCGGATTCCTCGGATATGGAAACTTGGACCCTTGCATAGTTCATAGACAAGTGAAAGTGGATACTCTAAAATCGCAAGATAAGCGTGAGTGCTACGGATGGCGTTCTCGTGAGGGAGACGAGGCGGATCCATAGTGGTGTATTGATATGGTGAATATGTGGACTCGTGTGCGCCACCTCAAAAGAGTTACTTGCGATCGTAGTTCGGGTTAGCCACCGAGTCAAAGCTGGCTTGCTGCGGTTAAACTCCACCACCCCTTTGTTGATAATGATGCATATGTAGTTAGTTCTGATGTAAGTCTTGTTGGGTACATTTGTACTCACGTTTGCCTATTTTATGTTTTTGCAGAGAGACTTCAGTCTCGCTAGTAGTTCCGCTTGGACTTCGACTTTTAGCTTGATACCTCAGCTACGATCTTGTGCCCTCGGCAGGATCTGGTAGATAGTTAGGCTTCTAAGCCTTTTTCATTTGTAGATGTCTGTACCCAGACATGTTAAGCTTCCGCATGTGCTTTGATTTGTATGCTCTGAATGTTGGGTCATGAGACCCCTGTTTGTAATATCTCGCTCTTCGGAGCCTAATGAATAAATACTTGAGTCGTAGAGTCATGTTGTGATGCCTTGTTGTATTTGCACATATCGAGCATATTGTGTGTATGTTATTGAAATGCTTGGTATGTGTGGGATCTGACTATCTAGTTGTTTATCTTTAGTAGCCTCTCTTACGGAAATGTCTCCTAGTGTTTCCACCGAGCCATGGTAGCTTGCTACTTTCTGCGGAATCACTTAGGCTGGCGGCATGTGTCCTTCTTCGTTCTGTATACATCCCCTTCGGGAAATGTCACGCGATGAATACCAGAGTCTGTTAGCCCTTCTGCCCGGTTCACCGAGTCTGCTAGCCCGATCTTACTGACTGGATTCACTTTCGATGACCGACACGTTCGATCTTTGGGTCATGGATGCTGTCCTGTAAGTCTGTGCCACTTTGGGTTTACGACTAGCCATGTCGGCCGGGCTCCTTATCATATGGATGCTAGCGACACTATCATATCGTGTGCCAAAAGGCATAAGCGGTCCCGGCTAAGGTAAGGCGACACCGTGGGGATACCGTGCGTGAGGCCGCAAAGTGATATGAGGTGTTACATGCTAGATCGATGTGGCATTGAGTCGGGTCTGACAGCTTTGGTATCGAGCTTGATTGCTGTGGGGATTACCAAGCCAAACCGGTGAAGTTAAGTCTAGAAATGCTTTAGTTATATGTAGGGAATTGATTGTGGGAAGGAACGTAAGGCTCTTTTTACTTCTTATACCTCATGGCCTTCGATCCGAGTCATCCTCTTCTCTTCTCTGGGATTAAGAACTAGGCCTTCTCATCTATCTATCGGGATGACGTGTTGCTAATCCATAGACTTATAGAATTGTTAGTTTCAAATCTCGATTCAGGTTTTACTACTTCCGTATGTTCATAATGTTGATCTCGAAACCTTGATATTGTGCTTGAGTGGCTATGCCACCATTTTTGTAGCATGTCTCCAATCTTTTTGAGCATTTACACCGTTATGTTTCTCGAGTCATCGTGTTTCTAAATAGTCTCAAGCATTTGCAAATCCCTTCCTCCGTTCGATGTTCCTTTGGGCGGAGTTAATCACACTAAATCTTTGAGTTGAGGTATTCTATTGCCTCAACATATATGTTGGAATTATTAATATGACCCTAGGTGTCTTAGGGGATCATCTAGTAATCTAGCCATGATTTGTGCCCCGATGTGATAATTCGGTCTTTATTCGAAAGCATCCGTGTTGCAATTTAGTTAGTAGGTATTCTACTCGTGGGTTCTGAACCCGATATTCACCCTACTTACCTCGTGTTGATAGTGTTGCTAGTTCCTTTAGGATATTAGTAAACTTTGCGATAGTCTCGAGGTTCGTGGTATATCATTCTTCCAAATACCATGAACTACTTATGGCAGCAGTTCCTCGTTGAACCAAAAGATCGCAACAACAGTGCTCTCGATGAATTATCGATTCTATGTTGTGACCCTGCCATTCCTACCTCTCTGCATGAATTGTTTGGAAGAAATATGTTGAACTCGTTCAACATTCTAATCCATGCATCCACAACTCAGAAAATCAGGTGTTCTTTTGAGTTGTCGCTCTCTAGTTGTATTCTGACCCTCGTCTATCAATTGATAGTCAAGAGTATGCGTGCATTCGTTTATCGATGCCTATTACTTTTGTGGTCCGTCAAGCCATTCTATTCCAGAATGACTAGGAGAAACAAACTCCAGTACCTTGTCCATTTCTAGGATTGGGTCAAAGCAGGTGTACTCCGCAGAACAAATTGCTAATCTAGCTTTTGCTCTGTTCTATCTTGGAGTATTACCATCTTTATATTAAGAATGTCATCCTATGAATTCTTGACGCAGTAATACTTCTCGCCATCATTTTTCGTTCCTCGGTCCCCGTGTTATTGTAACCGGAATACCGACAATTGGAATGTGATGTGTGAAATCAATACTCCTAGCAACCTCGTTGCTTGGTAGTTAAATGGACAATATTTCTATTCTTAGTGTGTTGGTTATTGAATCATCACCCTAAGGATGATTGTGCTACCTAGTCCTTATTTCCGGTGCACCCTTCGACCAATGAGTTAGGATTGTGCCAATCCCTCGCTCTTCTGGTCATATCGTCTTGCCCTGAAAAGCAAGGTTGTTCTCGGGCTTAGTAACATATCGGTGGTTCGTGATTTTTGAATATCTTCTCGGAAGTATCACGAGTTGTCACTGACCGCTATGTTGAGTTAAATGATCAAGTTGGGTTTGAAACCACCCTTTCTCCAAGAATCCGTGTTGGATACCCACGAGCTGGTTGGTCAAGCTAAACAACAACTTGGAGAGTTGGAAGATAAAAGCTTGCTGACTTAGTTCATGTTAGGGATATCTTGTGTGTGTTGAAGAAAGATGATGTCTTCATCAATTGATCCCCGAGACCAGTTGTTGGATCTATTGTCTTGCCCAAACTTTGATTTGAGTGTGGGTTATTCCCAAATCAAATCAGAACCAACGATGTTCATAATGTTGTCTTACCCGTGGGTTTTCCTCGAGCATACACCATTATGTCTTTTGGGTCTGACCAATACTATCACCTTGTTCACATAGTTATGGAATTCCATTTATATGGAAACCAGGATGAACTGTTGTTGAGCCCATCGACAACATCCTTATCTTCTCCATAATCTTGTTGAACATTAAGCTAGTGTTGGAAACTTTTATAAGCATTATCTTCATGTCCCGTGCATGAAGCAAATGTTCGGATGAAGAAGTGACCTCCTCTAATTCATGTGCATTTGATGCAAGTTGCCGCCGTGAATTCGAGAAAGTCAATGTTGCCTTCTCTGGAACCATCTCAAGTCAGTCATGCATGTGCAAAGTATGCTATGGTTTGACAGGCTCGCTACCTCCATTCCACATGTATTCCCTAGTACACCAAGCCACTGATTGATTTGTTCAAGGAGAAGAAGTTCCTTTCCAAGAACTAGACTTATGTAAGGACTTCGACATTCTCGATGATGGTTCCCCTCCGAACTTCGGTAGTGTTTTATTATAAGACTCTTGTGTGGTCATGCTTGTCTCGGACAACGTGTTCACATGTTGTAGCAGAACCAGCTCATATTTTGGAGCTTGCCATCGTAGTTCATTCCCTGAGGATCTCGCAACGTCTTCTCGTCGACTTGTGTTGCAAACTTTCATTCTTCTTTCTAGACTTGATGAGTCTGGATTATTCTGACACCAACCAGATCTGAATCTCAGGCAGATATGATGGTAGGAACGTTTCCCAAGAATTATATTATTGGTCTCTCTATAACCCGGTAAAGCGGATGTCGTGGCCAACACACCCAGCCGGAAGACCTGTTATTGTAATATCTTGATGGAAGAAGTTGGCCACCTCTCCATAAGGATTTCGTAGGAATTATTCCCTATTTGTGTGCCTTATGATTTTTGTGCTCCCGAAGTCCGACCTGTTACTTGATGTTCTAGATATCAAACCATATCTATGAATGGGATACGCTAGTACATCAAGGAGAACATTAGAAGCGGAGTGCTAAATGTCTCTCGGTCAATCATTCAGATTTCGTCCCTTGGCCTCTCTAAGGTGAAATCCAAGAAGGTGTTATCTTCCTTTGCATGTGCATCATCCATCACTATTCATCATGGTAGTATGTTGTGTTGCCAGGATCCTTGACACGGATGTTGGTAAAACCTTGATGAATATGGAAGTGCTCAAGTTCTTGAGAGCACGCACAAGCGCTAGGTGTTATCATCGGCACTAACTGGGATTGCTCTCAATTTCCTCGATTATGTTATAAATTTTCAAACAGTGGACTCACCCTCTACTGTTGAGCTTCTCCCTAGTTACTAAAATCATCCCTTGTGTTGTTTTCAACAAGGTAATCCACATCATCCATACTAGTCCGAGAATACCATTCTTTCGGACTCCTTCAAATGATCGATTATGATTTGCCTTAAGCTGGTATAAAGAGCCTCAATGATCTTTGAATCAAAGGTAATTCTTTTTGCCAGTTAAGGGATGACTCTACGAGCCACCCTTCCCTAAGGTGCCCCGTTATGGAATCATGGCAGTTTAACCTCGCTATTTGAAACCCTCATCAAATTGCTTCCTCCGTCCCCCCCTGATGCATGTTTTGCCTCTCAGCTCCAGAGATGTTTCTACATCTCATTCTGTGAGTTAATCTTGTGATCATTGAGATGATCCTAAGTTGCTCGAACCTCAAGAAGATCGATTCTTCTAAAACTCTCCTTTTCCTCTTGTTGTCATGTTGGATAAAGACCTTGCAAGCAAAGACGTCAAGATTGTTTTGAGTCAACAGATCAACACCTCGAGAAAACAGCTTGGATCTTGGAGCTCATGTTATTAGTTTAGGTCCCCTTGTCTTCTTACCTCCGTCTTGAATCTCGGGGCGAGATTCTTGTTTAGTGGGGTGAGTTGTCACAGCCCTAGTTCAGCCCTTGCTTGACTTTGCTAGTTCATCATGCAATCATGTTTAAATTCCAAAGAAATTTGAAATAGGGGACTGACCAAACCCTAACACCAAATGAATTCAAATTGGCTCAAATAAAATCACCTCCAATAAACCCAAAGTGACTTGGGAAAAGTCCATAATTTTTGAAACTGGTGAAAACCTCGACAAAAATTGGTGCATATTTTCCTAGGTCATTTCAGGTTTTGGATTAAATCATAAGTATTTGAATTGGAGCATTTAATGGCTATAAGCATTTTAAATGCTTAATAATTCTGAAAACATTTGAGGGCTGTTAGTAAACATTTTAAAAGTGCCCACAAATTTTCTCGGAGTTTTAAAATGGTTTAGTATTATTACTAAATCAAAAAGCAGAAAAGCAAAATAAAAACAGAAACAATTAATAAGAGAAAGAAAAAGCTCACCGACCTTACAGCGCTTACCAACAGCCCACAGGCCCAACACTGCAGCAGCCAGAGAGCTGGCCCGATCCACCACCGCTGCCGGTCGTCTCCCACCTCGCGCCCGGAAGGGCGCGAGGCGTGTGTTCGCCGCCGCCGCAAGACGCAGCGAGGCCACGTCCCGCTTGCCGCTTTCTCCCGACAGCGTCTAGATGGCGCCACGCACCTCCTCCTCTCTCCCTCACTCTCCCGCGCTCTCACTCCTTCCTCGATCTCTCTCTCTCTCTCGCCCGGCCATTGCCGTCGCCGCCGCGCCTGCCACCGCCCACCGGCCGTCCCTCGAGAAACCATCGTGCCCATCGGCTCCGTCTCGCCGTCTGCATCATCCCAGACAAGCCACGCGTCCTCGGGCGCCCTACAACGTCGCCAGCATCGCCGTTTTCCTCGTCGGCCACCGGAGATCGCCGCCGCTCGTACGTCGCCTCCGACGCCTCCCCGAGCCCACTTCGACGGCCGTCGCCACCGCCGTGAGCCACTGACTCTTCTCCCTCCATCCGTTTTTCCTCTCGCACCCCGTAGCCGCCGCGCCACTTGTGCCCGAACGCCGGCCGCCGCCCGAGCTTCGTTCCGACGAGCTCCGGCCTCTAGCCCTTTGCTTGCTGCCTGATGGATCTTGCGAGCTCGACTCCCAGCAGGTGCCCTCCGCCGCTCATTTGGGCGCCGGAGAGCGAACCCGAGCCTCCGTCGTGCCCTCGCCACCGGGCGACGAGCCGCCATGGTTTAGCCCGGTTGACGAGGATTTGACCTCCCACAGTCTATGACATGTGGGACTAGCCCGCCTAACTAATCTAGGTTAGGTTAAGTTAAAACGCTAATTAACCCGATTAGTTAGGTTAGTAATCGACACGCGGGCCCACCGGTCGATTTGACCTGGACCGCCGTTGACCTGCTGACGTCGGCATGATGTCATCTTTGGCGATAAACTATTTTCTGGTTTAAGCCTAATTTAAAATAACCGGAAATTCGGAAAATAGTATAAACTTCTAAAAATCATAGAAATTCAACCGTAGCTCCAATTGAAACAAGTTATATATGTAAAATGATCGAGAAAAATACAACCTATCCATCTGCACTGGTTTCATGCATGTTTAAGCAACTTAACCTTGCTGTTCATATCAAAACATGATAATGCACTTTATTAATTCATAATTTCAATTTGAACTTGAACCTTGGGTTCAAACTAACCCAAACCCATTTGGTTCTAGTTGCATTAGCCCAACACACTCATTTTGCCATGTCATGAGCATGCATCATATTGTGCATTGCATTGATTGTGTTTCCTTCTCTATTGCCGGTATTTGTCCCTCTCGATAGGCGTGGTTCCGACGATGAATTGATGACACCGATGAAGAACTATATTATCTTGAAGTGCGAGGCAAGCAAAACCCCTTGTTCATTCGATACAATCCCACTCTCTCGCTCCTGCTCTCTTTTCTGCATTAGGACAACAACGATACAATTGTTACTTGCTGTGGTAGTTGAACCCTTTATCCTCTGCATGACTGTCATTGCCACGATAAATAGATGAAACCCACTAGCATGAGTAGGAGTTGTTTGAGCCCTGATGTGCCTACTCATTCATGCTTGTTTGTCATGCTGCTATTGCTTAGAGTTGTGTCAGTCCGATTCATCGGGGATGAATCGGAGGTGTGTGAACATGTCCTCTTGTATGTGAGCTAAGTGTGTGAACACGATTTGGTAAAGGTAGCGGTGAGAGGCCATGTAGGAGTACATGGTGGGTTGTCTCATTGCAGCCGTCCTCGAACTGAGTTACGTGTTTGTGATCCATGAACCGTTACTACCACACATTGGGTTCGGTAACTTCGACCCTCTCGGCTTCTTAATCACCCTTGTTCTCTGTCCGGGAGTTGCAACTAGTTTTTGGTGTTTGTAGGTAGTGCTATTTTTCTACCAAGTGGCACCCGCGAGGTGGGCTTAGGACAGACTAAACACACGTGGCACAGGTGTACCGAGTGGCACCGGATGGTGGGCTCGGGAACCCCGCACACATCGTTTGGGGCCGTGGCGACACCCGGCGGATCTCCTTGCGGATGGAACCGAATAGGCGATAAACACAGACGAGAGACTTGAGTGTTTAGGTAGGTCGTGGCGACTCCCTCGCCGGTTTCCGCTTGAAGGTTGCCGAGGTACATGGCGTGTCTGAGGCGATAAGTGGCGAGGCGTGTGTGAAGAAGTACACCCTGCGGGGTTATCATTATCTATTGAATAGCCGGATTCCTCGGATATGGAAACTTGGACCCCTTGCATAGTTCATAGACAAGTGAAAGTGGATACTCTAAAATCGCAAGATAAGCGTGAGTGCTACGGATGGCGTTCTCGTGGGAGACGAGGCGGATCCATAGTGGTGTATTGATATGGTGAATATGTGGACTCGTGTGCGCCACCTCAAAAGAGTTACTTGCGATCGTAGTTCGGGTTAGCCACCGAGTCAAAGCTGGCTTGCTGCGATTAAACTCCACCACCCTTTGTTGATAATGATGCATATGTAGTTAGTTACGATGTAAGTCTTGTTGGGTACATTTGTACTCACGTTTGCCTATTTTATGTTTTTGCAGAGAGACTTGGTCTCGCTAGTAGTTCCGCTTGGACTTGACTTTTAGCTTGATACCTCGGCTACGATCTTGTGCCCTCGGCAGATCTCGGTAGATAGTTAGGCTTCTAAGCCTTTTTCATTTGTAGATGTACGTACCCAGACATGTTAAGCTTCCGCATGTGCTTTGATTTGTATGCTCTGAATGTTGGGTCATGAGACCCCTGTTTGTAATATCTCGCTCTTCGGAGCCTAATGAATAAATACTTGAGTCGTAGAGTCATGTTGTGATGCCTTGTTGTATTTGCACATATCGAGCATATTGTGTGTATGTTATTGAAATGCTTGGTATGTGTGGGATCGACTATCTAGTTGTTTATCTTTAGTAGCCTCTCTTAGGAAATGTCTCCTAGTGTTTCCACCGAGCCATGGTAGCTTGCTCTTGCTCCTAATCACTTAGGCTGGCCGGCATGTGTCCTTCTTCGTTCTGTATACATCCCTTGGAAATGTCACGCGATGAATACCAGAGTCTGTTAGCCCGCCATGACCCGATTCACCGAGTCTGCTAGCCCGATGCTTTCTGACTGGATTCACTCGTGATGACCGAACACGTTCGATCTTTGGGTCATGGATGCTGTCCTGTAAGTCTGTGCCACTTTGGGTTTACGACTAGCCATGTCGGCCGGGCTCCTTATCATATGGATGCTAGCGACACTATCATATCGTGTGCCAAAAGGCGCCAAGCGGTCCCGGCTAAGGTAAGGCGACACCCGTGAGGATACCGTGCGTGAGGCCGCAAAGTGATATGAGGTGTTACATGCTAGATCGATGTGGCATTGAGTCGGGGTCCTGACAGCCATGTCATGATCATGCATCATATTATGCATTGCATTGATTGTGCTTCCTTCTTCGTTGCCGGTAATTGTCCCCTCTCGATAGATGTGGTTTCGACGATGAGTTCGATGACACCGATGAAGAGATATATCGTCTTCAGAAGTGCTAGGCAAGCAAAACCCCCTTGTTCATTCTGATACAATCCCACTCTCTCGCTCCTGCTCTATTTTACTGCATTAGGACAACAACGATACAACTGTTACTTGCTGGTAGTTGAACCCCTTTATCCTCTGCATGACCTGTCATTGCCACAGTAAATAAATGAAACCCACTAGCATGAGTAGGAGTTGTTTGAGCCCTGATGTGCCTACTCATTCATGCTTGTTTGTCATGCCTGCTATTGCTTAGAGTTGTGTCGGTCCGATTCATCGTGGATGAATTGGAGGTGTGTGAACATGTCCTACTGTTGAGAGCTAAGTGTGTGAACACGATTTGGTAAAGGTAGCGGTGAGAGGCCATGTAGGAGTACATGGTGGGTTGTCTCATGGAAGCCTTCCTTAGGAACTGAGTTCTGTGTTTGTGATCCATGAAACAATTACTACCACACATTGGGATCCTTAATTGACTCTCTCGACTTATTAACCAACTTGATCTCTGTCCAGGAGTCGCAACTAGTTTCTGGTGTTTGTAGGTAGTGCTATTTTTCTACCGAGTGGCACCCGACAGGGTGGGCTTGGGACAGACTAGGCACAGGTGGCACGCTGTACCAAGTGGCACCCGGATGGTGGGCTTGGGAACCCTGCTCACATCGTTTGGGGCCGTGAGCGACACCCCGGCCGGATCTCCTTGTGGATGGAACCCGAATAGGCGATAAACCTGGATTAGAGTCTTGTGTGGTTAGTCAGGTCATGGCCGACACCCTCGCCAGACTTCCGCTTGAAGGTTGCCAAGATACATGACGTGTACATGGCGGTAAGTGGCAAGAGCGTGTGTGAAGAAGTACACCCTTGCAGGGTTAACATCATCTATTCGAATAGCCGTGTCCACGGTAAAGGACTTCTGGGTTGCCTGTATAGTTCATAGACAAGTGAAAGTGGATACTCTAAAATATGCAAGATAAGCGTGAGTGCTATGGATGGCGTTCTCGTAGGGAGACGAGAGCGGATCCATAGTGGTGTATTGATATGGTGAATATGTGGACTCGTGTGCACCACCTCAAAAGGGTTACATTGCGTCGTAGTTCGGGTTAGCCACCGAGTCAAAGGCGGCTTGTTTGCGATCAAACTCCACTATCCCTTTGTTGATAATGATGCATATGTAGATAGTTTTGATGTAAGTCTTCTTTGGGTACATTTGTACTCACGTTTGCCTATTTTATGTTTTTGCAGAGAGACTTGATCTCGCTAGTAGTTCCGCTTGGACTTGACGTTTAGCTTGTTACCTCGGCTACGATCTTGTGCCCTCGGCGAGATCTAGTAGTTAGTCGGGCTTCTCAACCTTTTTCATATGTAGTTATGCGTACTCGGACATGTTAAGCTTCCGCATGTGCTTTGACTTGTATGCTCTAAATCTTTGGGTCGAGAGACCCATGTTTATAATATCTCGCTCCTCGGGCCTATTGGGTAAAATACTTGAGTTGTAGAGTCATGTTGTGATGCCATGTTGTATTTGCACATATCGAGCATATTGTGTGTATGTTATTGAAATGCTTGGTATGTGTGGGATCGACTATCTAGTTGTTTATCCTTAGTAGCCTCTCTTCTGCGAAATGTCTCCTAGTGCTTCCACTAAGCCATGGTAGCTTACTCTTTGCTCTGAAACATTTAAATTTGGCCGGCATGTGTCCTTCTTTGTTCATGTATACGTCCCTTCGGGAAATATCATGCGATGAATACAGAGTCCCGCTAGCCCGCTTCTGACCGGTTCACCGGAGTCCTGCTAGCCAGTGGTACGGCTGGATTCACTTTCGATGATGGCCAACACGTTCGATGTTGGGTCATGAATGCCTGTCCCTGTAAGTTTGTGCCACTTTGGGTTTACGACTAGCCATGTCAGTCCGGGCTCCTTATCATATGGATGCTAGCGACACTATCATATACGTGTGCCAAAAGGTGCAAACGGTCCCGGGCAAAGGTAAGGCGACACCCGTGGGGATATCGTGCGTGAGGCCGCAAAGTGATATGAGGTGTTACATGCTAGATCGATGTGGCATTGAGTCGGGGTCCTGACAAGTATCCATTCTAGTGGCTGTGTGCCTCCATATGGCGCTCCACCCGGCTGCTCGTCGTGACAATAAGAGCATTAGTGCATGCTGAAGTTGAGCATACACACACCTATTGCAACTTTGATAAGGCAGTCAAAGCGGAGGGGAGAGAAAGCGAGCTGGCGGGGTAAGCTGGAAAAGGCCAAAGCGGGGCGGCGACTTAACAGGAGCATTGGCGGGTCACGGCCTCTGCAATTTCCAGCGAAGGGCGACCCGGCCACGCGAGGGTCGGCGCTGACAGAGCCTTGCGAGCACAGGGGCCGGGACGGAGCAGAGTCAAAGGAAACTTAGCGCGATACGGAGGTGGTGGTGACTTGGCTGGCGGGTCACAGCTGAGATTCAGCAGCTGCTTGAGGCGAAAAACAGCAGCAGTGGCTGCCGGGCTGGGCGGCTCGGTGAAGCAACCCCGGCGCAGACGACAGAACTGGTCAAGCCCCCGGTGACTCGAGAGAGGGTGTTGTGGTGCCTCGCCCCTGCTGCCGCTGAGACGTGGGCGGCGGCTCATCCTGTTGTGATGGTGGAGTCCATCCAGCGACTCGAAGAAAGGTTGAAGCGAAGACGCTGTGGCATAATTCGGCCGCCACGGCAGTTCTGCGGCAGCTCAAGTTTGCAAGGCGGGCCGGCTCTCGGGTGCGGCATTGAAGGTAGGTAGGCCAGCGAGAGGTGAACCGGCGATGTGGAGCTAAGCCTCCCGTGTTACGACATCAGCTAGCTACTTGTCATGAGGCTGTAGCGGTGATGAAAACAGGCTGCAACTCGCCGCGGGGCCGCTTCAGGTACCAAACTGGCGGGTCGACGGATTGATTTAACATGAGGATGGCTCGTAGCTACTGCAGAATTGACCCGGCGAGGCGGGTTGGCAGTCCGGAACAACAGAGGAGGCCTTCAATTGGAACTGCAGCCATCGACGGGGGGCGGGATGAGGCCGGTAAGGCGAGTCAAGTTCGTAATGTCATCCACTTCCCGTTGTTGACTCCTCTAGGCGAAATACAGCGAGTTGAGTCGACTCAGATCCGGGTTGTGGCTGCGTTGGTTTCCTGGTCGTACCTCGAGTCCAATTCTCATGTCGCCTGCAGCGATGTTTGTCTTCAATCCGAAATACAAGATGCCTTTGGTGGATTTTTGCAGCGGCGCGTAGCGGAGGCGAGGTGAACCGGCAAATATAAACCGGCGATGGCGACTCAGGGGAAGCAAAATTTTGACAGCGACTTGGCAGAGACGAGGCCAGCTTGGCGCGAGGTAGATACAACGTCCGACTGTTTGAAGCAGAGCCGTGATGTGGAAGAGGGCCGGTAACATAGGCGACGTCGGTTTGATGCGCGAGTGATCGATGCGCAGCAGGAAGAAGAGGCGTCCGAGGCGGAGCCAGCCGGGCAGCGTAACCCGGGGTTTGACCTGGTTTTGAAGCCGCAAGACCAAGCTTGGCCGTGGCGAGCCGTAGGTGGGTCGGAGGCGCGTCTCAGGCGCGGAGATGAAGCAGCCACATCGAGGGCACTACGGCGGGTCGACGAGGTACGTCCGCTGCCGCGGTGAGTTGGAGTGGCACGGTGGAGACGAGACCTAGCCAATACGGGTGCAAACTCGCCGGGTTTGAACGCGGATGCGGTGGATTAACGCAGCAGGTCGAACAGTGGGCCAGCGCCCGGCGGTTTGAAGACAGGCGTCGTCCGCGGCGGTTTAGCACAGAGCAACCCAGAGCAGAGGCCGCGCAACACGGGTGGAGCGGCAGGCATAAGGAAACGCGACACCGGCTGCGAGGGGAAGCGGCGACCGGCCAGGCACAGTCGTTGCCACGGGGAGAAGCGATGCCAGCTTTGAGGAGAGGCGGCGACCGGCCAGGCGCAGCTGCGGCTACGGGGATAAGCAACACCGGCTTCGAGGAGAGGCGGCGACCGGCGAGGTGCAGCTGCGGCCACGGGGAGAAGCGACGCCGGCTTCGAGGAGAGTCGGTGACCGGCCAGCCGCAGCTGCAGCCACAGCGGCAGGCTGGAACGGCGTCGACACGGTGGGACCGCGACCAAGTAGTAGTCGAAAGCACATCCAGTGGCAACGGCTTGAAGACAAAGACGGAAGGAGGCGTAGATTAAGTCCGTGGCCTTATCCACTTCCATCATGGTTTTTTTTCTTCTTTTTTTTGAACCCCGCGTAATCCAAAACGAGGGCTCTTACTCTGGTCCTTCTCGTTGCCATCACGATCAACTTCAGCATTGATTGCTTTTGCTCACATCAGCGACCCTAGATGCGATTTACTCCATGCATAATTTCCTTAAAAAACGAGGATCTGCCTTGAAGCGATTCGTCGCCGAGCACGAGGTATTGCAGCGGAAAAACTTCTGTCCGCCTCGACAATCCAGTAAAAATTGATCCGGTTTCGACGAATCGTCTAATCATAGTGGCGCGTCTCCTGCAACCTTAATTTCCCTTCAACTCAAATCTTGGACGTCCCGGTCCAAAGTAAACCCTATGTGACTGTCTCGTGCAGGTTCTTTGTCATCCGGCCAAACGCGAGTTTCTCGATCCCTGAAGAGCTCCCTCCAAGAACACAACACCACCATGCGCGAGCCCCACGGTGGGCGCCAACTGTCGTGGAATTAACACGTCAGATGTCCTAGGGTGAGGACTTAGTCGTGGTAGCGCATCTATGTAGTAACGAGAGGGTTGGCGGAATCGAGAGGCGAACACAAGACAAAGATTTAGACAACTTGGTTCCGGGAAACATCATCCGGTAAAAACCCTACATCTTTGTTTGAGGCTAGATCTCATTATTATCACGAGGAGTCGCCAGTAACCGGCTCTCCTCTAGTTGTGTCTAGCCCTAGAGATTGTTTCTTGCTGTCCTCTTTGGGAGCCCCGCCTCCTTATATAATTTGAAGGGGCGGGTTACATGTAGAGTCCATCTCGGACTAAGACTTAAATTATTTTGACTTCCTTTCCTGAGATTCTTAACGTCTGCCGGTTTAACATTGTCTGCCGGTTTAACAATGTCTGTCGGTTTAACATTGTCTGCCGGTTTAACATTGTCTGCCGGTTTAACATTGTCTGCCGGTTTAACATAGTCTGCCGGTTTAACAATGTCTGCCGGGTTATGATTGACTTAACACCTGCCGGTCCTACCATTTGTCTTAACTCTGCCGGTTTAACACTTGCCGGTTTACCGTCTGTCTTAGCAATCTGTCTTAACTGTCTGCCGGTTTAACACCCACCGGTTTACCAAGCCCTGGCCGGGTTACGACTCCGGCCGGGTCATACTGCAGGGTATATCCCGACATAAGGTGTTTCGGCTACTTAGGGACGGTTGCTTCTTCATCGACCACCTCCACCATTTCCGCATATGCTTGCCCACCATACACTTCTGACACCCCAACTTAACCCAACTTTGTTTGAGCTTGTTTGAGTTGTGGCTTGTGTCTCCTAATGTGTTTCGGCTGCTTAGGGATGGCAACTTCAAGTTCGACTCGCATAGCCCATCACTCCACTTCCGCATTGCCAAGTGCAAACTACTGCCATTTGACATTTGCCTTTGGAGATTTTGAGTTTGCGGTTTTTCCGTTTCCTAGGGTGTTTCGGCTAACTAGGAACGGGTCGACATCGGCAACACCGCCTCTCGCCATCGACAAGGACGGTAACCTCGACGACACCATTGTACATTCCCCTTGCAATTACACTGATAACGCCTAGCCCATTTTGCGTTACTTGCCTATCGAGACTAGCCATTTGAGTATTGCCGGCAACGTGACTTGTGCACATTAGTGATCATACTACCCATAGCATACATACCAAATCATCGTGGTGCATATCTTGGTATCATATCTTGTGTCACAAGTTTGTTCCCGCATATACACAATTGCTATCTTGGTTTGTGCATTGTGCAAAAGTGGCCATACAAAAAAAAAGAAATAAAGCTTTTAAGTAAAAAAAAAGAGCAAAGAAGCTTGTAAGCAAGTGCCATAGCATCATACCACATTGCATATAAGATTGGCATATCTGATCATCTTGAGAGAAACACCGGGAACCATACATACATAGCATACTGGGATAAAAGTTGCTACATTTTGCATCTTATAGGTTGTGCACAAGTGTCGTATCCATCTATTGAGCAATCGTGCTAGCGTCTCTCTTGAGTTGTGCAACACGAGCGTTTTACGTGGATTCCACATTTGTGCTCATTCCTTGGTTGCACGGCCCCATTTATCTATCCGTGTGTGTGTTTCCGTGTGCCATTCATTGCTATTGGTCTACTTGTTTCACTTGCGAATTTGTGAATCTTTTTCAACATTATTGACTCTTGCTAACATTTTGCATTAATTTTTTTTGTGCCACTATCCGCACCGAGCTCCACCATAAGCTTTACTTGTGTTGGTGTGAGAACCGACAAGAATTGATACCAATTGTGCTATTTCCTTGTTACACATTTGGGTGATCATTGATCCATCTTCAACATCGATCAAGGTACATTTGGTCTAGTTCTTCTCTTTCTCCCACTCATATTATCTCGAGTCTTGTGATGGATAGGCAAGGCATTTCATCTTCGGTCCTCGACAACAATGACAGCGTGAACAACTACATCACCAAAGCGTCTATCTTCGATCTACAACGACAAATGCAAGGCGCACCATCAAGATTGCGAGAGCGCATCGAGAACATCTCCATCGACATTCATCACTCCGAAGCAAGGAAAAGGGACTACATCGACAACAAGATTTCCGCACAAAAAGAGGAGCAAGATGCAAGGATGGAGGAGATTCGGGCCTTGATCAAGTCTTCTTCCCCTTCATCATCTTCAAGGCGGCGATGTTCAAGCCACAAGTCTTCGAAGCGCGAAAATGATGCAAGCGCAATTCGTCCACGTCCACATCTACATGGCGACCATCATCACGTTCGTGATCTACATCGTTGTAGCGACGAGACCTCAAACAGTCTAGTCTCTGTGCATCAGTGTCATCCCTGGATCGATAATGCTGACACGCACAATACTTGAGGATTTATAACAGAGTTTCGATCACACACTTATTACATCGAATGACTCAAAAGAGAACTTATTACAATAATATGGCTTAAGGCCATCTACAAACGATAGCAGCGGCAGGCTTGGAAGATAAAGCGAGTCCATCAACTCCAACGTCATAGCTGAGTGAAAGACAACGACCCATGGCACCTTACTCGTCATCTGAAAAGTCTGCAACATGAAATGTTGCAGCCAGAAATGGGTCAGCACATGGAATATGCTGGCAATGTAACACATAGAGTAATGAACAGAATGAATGCTATCACTACATGCATATATGGCTGGTGGAAAGCTCTATGGCTACAGTTTTGCATAAAACCAATTTTTCCCTAAAACAAAGGAATAAATTTCATTTATCTATCATGGTGGTTGTTAAACATTGAGAAGGTTCCTCCAACTCAATCCCAATTAAACATCATCATTAAACCCAATCAAATTAATTTAGAGTGATGAGATCACCATGATAATCCACAAACCAGATACTCAAGATGTCAATAGCCGGGGACACGGCTAACCATGAATAGTTTGTACAATCTGCAGAGGTTTGCGCACTTTTCCCCACAAGACTCGAACACATCCTTGGTCGGAGATTCGAGACATAGTCTTTCTGAAGCATTAACTCTCTACTCTGGGTAGACAGTACCACCTACAACCCACTACATCTGTTAGTCTACCTCTTCAAGAGCTTCACGCAACTTACTCAACTATGCCGGAGCCCATATTGGCTTGTGGCTACACACGGAAGTTTTTAGCATGAATAATCTTATGATCCCTTTGAGCCTGGTTGGCGAACCGTAGGATGATCACATGGGTACTCCGGGATATCCTAGGACAATACTGGATTCTCCAGGTGCCCTAACAACCACTGGGTACTCCAGGGTGCCTCAAGCAATCCACCCAGATGTGTATTTAAGTAGCCACCATAAGTTAACCATTAATTAACAATACTCACATCTGTCATGGATACACTCACCCAATCCACGTCTACTAGCATAGCACAACAATAAGCATAACGTAGAAGTAACTCCCAAAGGTTTGATAATAAACAGGACAATAGGTTCTACCTCACCATCTACTTCCCAAAACCACATGTTAAACAGATCCGAACCATGCAATATTTGAGGGTTGATCTAATGCATAAAAACTAGGTAGTAAAGAGGTATGATCAAAGTGTTACTTGCCTTGCTCATGATCCGCAAAACCTAGAGACTCATATTAGCACGCTTCGCACTCCGGGTACTCCATCGCGAACAAACATTAACATACATATGCACTCAACTAGAAGCACGGGTAAAACTCAAATAAGAGATCTAACCAGAAAGTTCAACTGAAGAACTCCGGTTTGCGAAAAGAATAAAATCAAACGGAGCAACGAAACTCAAACTGCGAAAGAAACAAGATCCGTTTACTAATCTGGACTAAAGTCAAATTTTACAGTACCAAAATCTTATTCAAGTTGATTAAACAGAAAGAGGGCTTCGAGGCGAAGATCTAGGCTTGAATCATCAGATTCCGATAAACGAGCCAAAAGATAAACTAAAATGAAGATCAGGGCAGAAATCATGATCGAAAATAATCGCGGAAAACCCTAGAAAATGAAAAACTGACGAACAGGCTAACGAACGAACGTTCGCTATCTGCGGCTAACGGATGAACATCGTTCGTTAAAACGAACGTACGGACAAATGTCCGCTATTTAGCTAAACCGGAAAATAACCAAACCGATATAATCTAAAAAAACATATATAGGTTTTTGAAAAAAAAACCGAACGGTTTTTCTCAAAAAAATAACGAACGCGGCAGCGGCGTCGAGTACCTCCGGCGAGGTCCGTGGCGGCGGCGGGCTCGGCGGGTCGAGGTCGGCGGGGGGGCTCCGACTCGGCGGCGGGTGGCGACGGCATAGTCTGGCGGCGACGACGACGAGGGCGGTCGGGCGGCGGCAGGGCGCGGCAACGGCGGCGGCGGCGGCGGAACCGAGGTGGGGCTAGGGTTTTGGCAGGGTGGGCTGGCGGCTCGGGGCATCGGCCTCTTAAAGGGCCGGCCGGGTCGGAGTCCTGGGCGGACACGACCCAGTAGGTCGGTTTGATTTTTTTAAAAAATATTCCTACGCGTAGAAAATCAAATAAAAGAAATATTAAACGGACTCGAAAAATCCTGAAATAAATTTTCCCCGTCCTCTAAAAATATAGCGGACAAGGTCAACATTTATTTGGGCCTCTAATGCAATTTTGAAAAATGCATTTTTTCCTAATTCAAATAAAATAGCAATAAAACTTCGAATAAAATTCTTATTTGATTTTTAATATTTTTCATCCAACATTTCTTTATTTTGGAGAAGTCATTTTATCCCCTCTCTTTTATTTTCATATAAGAAATATTCAAAGAGAAAATAAATTAAACCAAATGATCCTCTTTTCAAAAATTTGAGTAAACTCAAATATGAAAATAACGAAATCCCCAACTCTCTGCGTGGGTCCTTGAGTCGCTTAGAATTTCTAGGATCAACCAAGAATGCAATAAAATATGATATGCAATGATGATCTAATGTATAACATTCCAAATTGGAAATTTAGGATGTTACAAACCTACCCCCTTAATATGAATGTCGCCCTCGAGACTCGGGTTGGCTAGAAAATAGGTGCGGGTGGTCCTTCCGTTGGTCTTCCTCTCGCTCCCAGGTGGTTTCATCCTCGGTATGGTGGCTCCACTGAACTTTGCAGAACTTGATAACCTTGCTGCATGTGACTCGGCTGGCAAACTCGAGAATCTTCACTGGTTTCTCCTCGTAAGTCAAATCCCTATTCAACTGAATTGCTTCCAGTGGCACTGTATCTCTCAGAGGAATATCAGCCATCTCTGCATGGCACTTCTTCAACTGGGAAACATGGAACACATCATGAACTCCTGACAATCCTTACGGCAATTCCAACTTGTAAGCAACTTCTCCCATACGCTCCAAAACTCTGTATGGTCCCACAAAACATGGTGCTAACTTTCCCTTAACTCCAAAACGCTTAACTCCTCGAAGTGGGGACACACAAAGATACAGTCTGTCTCCTACTTTGTAAACTGTCTCCTTGCGTTTAGAATCCGCATAGCTCTTCTGCCTAGACTGGGCTACCTTGAGTCTATCGCGAATCAACTTAACCTTCTCTTTAGACTCCTTAATCAAATCTGGTCCAAACAACTAACGGTCTCCAACTTCATCCCATAACAACGGGGTCCTGCACCTCCTTCCGTACAAAGCCTCGAAAGGGGCCTTCTTCAAATTGGCTTGATAACTGTTATTGTAAGAGAACTCGGCATATGGCAAATTGTCGTCCCAACTAGATCCAGAATCTACCTGACAAGCTCTCAACATGTCTTCCAGAATATGATTGGCTCTCTCGGTCTGTCCATCTGTCTATGGATGAAAGGCTGTACTGAACTCTAGCCTGGTACCCAAAATGTCATGCAACTGATTCCAGAACTTTGAGGTAAACTGGGTTCCTCTATCTGATACAATGGTCCTTGGAGCTCCATGCAGACATACGATCCTAGTCATGTATATCTTTGCCAACTTAGCACTGGTGTAAGTGGTCTTCACAGGGATGAAATGAGCTACCTTCGTCAACCGATCGACTACAACCCAAATCGAATCATAGCCTAAACAAGTCCTGGGCAATCCGGTGATAAAATACATGCCTAGCTTGTCCCACTTCCATTCAGGTATCGGCAATGGCTGTAGCAATCCCGCTGGCTTCTGATGCTCTGCCTTTACTCTCTGACATACATCACATACTGGTACATACTCAGCAATATCATTATTCATTCCATTCCACCAGAAACTTCTCCTGCTTAGCGGCATCTGTAGCGACGTCATCTGGGGCATAACATGCTAACTTACTAAAATCATCCACATCTTGCCCATCAGGTCGTCCTCCTTGGCGCAAATTGCGAAACTCAGCGCTTCTTCATGGCCATAGCTCCTCGCTGAAACATGGGCGGTCTGAAAAGCTCATTGAAACTGTTCCCATGTGGCGGTGTCGATGGGGTAAGTGGCTGTGAAATTCTCCCACCATGATGCTGCGGGTCCATCAAGCTGATGTGCGGCAAAACGCACCCTCTCCGAATCTATGCATCCTGCAGTGGTCAACTCCCTTCCAATCTTGCGGAGCCAATCATCTGCAACAATCGGCTCAGTGCTACTAGAGAACCCCGACAGATTCAGCATTAGAAAACGGGCTAAGTGATCAACAGGTGGTGGTGGTGGTGGGTTGTTGTTGTTGTTGTTGTTCCCCTGGTTCTGATTCTGGACTAGTAGTTGCATCAAGGTATTCTGCTGCTGGATCAACTGAGTGAGCTCCGGTGGGAAAGCAAATCTATTGTCACGTCTCGGAGGCATCTGAGGGGTTTAGAAAAGATGAGAAAACAGAATAGAATAAGGTCTAGAGGGAAAACACTACCCATATGCACATGAGACAAACACAAACATATGACTTCAATCAATTCAAACAAGGGCATACAATCAGTCTAACTATCGTTACAAAAGTGCTCGGACTATACTATGTACATGGGGGAATACTACTACTGATATGGTGGTCGTCTAGAAGTTTTAATTGGTGAAAGACCCCATGATATCTGCTCCAGCTTCATCAACATAGTCATCATCGCTATCTTCAGGGTCTGAGTCGGTGCCGTCGATGATGATGTAGTTCCCCAAATGAAAGGAATCGTCGTCTTCTCCTCCTGGCGCGGGGTCTCCCATGAATACTCCTAGCTTCCGTGTCAAATCGTCATTCTTCTCCACGAGTATCGTCATTTCCTCCTCATATCCATCGCGTGTAGACTTGAGTTCTTCCTCCAGCTCCGTGATCCTGGTCATTGCCTTCTTCAGATATATCATGCATGCGCACATCTGGTTCTCTTGGCGACGAATGTGCTGGTTTAACTCCTGGATGAAAGCTGCAATGGACATGTCCCTCCTGGTGCTGATCATCTCCCATTGCTCATCTCGGCGCCCACAAATCTGGTAGACAGTATCCTTGAGATCCTTGTGGTAAACTTCTCCAGTGCGTCCCATGGTGATGTGGGCTCCCATGCTCTTTCCTAGACTCCAGGTTGGTGCATCAAAGGAAAACTCTATGGGCTCAGTGACTGGCATGAACGTCCTTCCTGGAACTTGAACTCGAATCATCCAACGCTCCTCTTCTGGTAAAGTGGCGATGTAGGTCCCGATGAAGCTTGGTATTCCGAAGTTCAGGTACCTAGTGACTTCCTTCAAGTGTTGTCCAAAAGGGGTGTCTTCATCCGGTTGTGTAAACTTGTTCCTTGCATCCGTCATCCTATAGAATAGAAAAGGGAGAGGAGTTAGAAATGAGAAGAGAGTAGTGATCTAGTGTTTTAGCTTAGTGGTCGTGTCCTACAGTCAGCGTGTGCTTTGATAACATCTTGGAGTGACCAGACCTCAAACAGTCCAGTCTCTATGCATCAGTGTCATCCCTGGATCGGTAATGCTGACACGCACAATACTTGAGTATTTATAACAGAGTGTCAATCACACACTTATTACATCGAATGTCTCAAAAGAGAACTTATTACAATAATATGGCTTAAGGCCATCTAAAAACGATAACAGCGGAAGTCTTGGAAGATAAAGCCAGTCCATCAACTCCAACGGCATAGCTAAGTGAAAGACAACGACCTATGGCACCTTACTCGTCGTCTGAAAAGTCTGCAACATGAAATGTTGCACCCTGAAATGGGTCAGCACATGGAATATGCTGGCAATGTAACACATAGAGTAATGAATAGAATGAATGATATCACTAGATGCATATATGGCTGGTGGAAAGCTCTATGGTTACAGTTTTACATAAAGTCAATTTTTTCCTACAACAAAGGAATAAATTTCATTTAAGTATCATGGTGGTTGTTAAACATTGAGAAGGTTCCTCCAACTCAATCCCAATTAAACATTATCATTAAACCCAATCAAGTTAATTTAGAGTGATGAGATCAACATGATAATCCACGAACCAGATACTCAAGATGTCCATAACCGGGGACACGGCTAACCATGATTAGTTTATACACTCTGTAGAGGTTTGCGCACTTTTCCCTACAAGACTCGAACACATCCTTGGTCGGAGATTCGAGACACAGTCTTTCTGAAGCATTAACTCTCTACTCTCGGTAGACAGTACCACCTACAACCCACTTCATCTGCTAGTCTACCTCTCAAGAGCTTCACACAACTTACTCAACTATGCCAGAGCCCATATTGGCTTGTGGCTGCACACGGAAGTTTCTAGCATGAATAATATTATGATCCATTTGAGCCTGGGTGGCGAACCATAGGATGATCACACGGGTACTCCGGGATATCCTAGGACAACACTGGATTCTCCAGGTGCCCTAACAACCACTGGGTACTCCAGGTTGCCTCAAGCAATCCACCCAGATGTGTATTTAAGTAGCCACCTTAAGTTAACCATTAATTAACAATACTCACATCTGTCATGGATACACTCACCCAATCCACGTCTACTAACATAGCACAGCAATAAGCACAATGTAGAAGTAACTCCCAAAGGTTTGATAATAAACAGGACAATAGGTTCTACCTCATCATCTACTTCCCAAACCCACATGTTAAACAAATACTAACCATGCAATGTTTGAGGGTTGATATAATGCATAAAAACTTGGTATTAAAGAGGTATGATCAAAGTGTTACTTGCCTTGCTGATGATCCGCAAAACCTAGAGACTCGTAGTATCATGCTTTGCACTCCGGGTACTCTATCGCAAATAAACAATAACATACATAAGAACACAACTAGAAGCACGGGTAGAACTCAAATAAGAGATCTAACCAGAAAGTTTAACTGAAGAACTCCGGTTTGCAAAAATAATAAAATCAAACGGAGCAACTAAACTCAAATTGCAAAAGAAACAAGATCCGTTTACTAATCTGGACTAAAGTCAAATTTTACACTACCAAAATCTTGTTCAAGTTGATTAAACTGAAAGAGGGCTTCGAGACGAAGATCTAGGCGCTTGAATCACCAGATTCCGATAAACGAGCAAAAAGATAAACTAAAACGAAGCTGAGGGTAGAAATCGTGATCGAAAATAATCATGGAAACCCCTGGAAAAAGAAAAACTGACAAACAAGCTAACCAACGGACGTTCGCTGTCTGCGGCTAACAGATGAACATCATTCGTTATAACGAACGTACAGACGAACGTCCTCTATTTAGCTAAACCAAAAAAACCGAACCGATCTAATCTAAAAAAAAACAGATCTAGGTTTTAAAAAAAAACGGTTTTTCTCAAAAAAACGACGAACGCGGCAGCGGTGTCGAGTACCTCCGGCGAGGTCCGGCGGGGCGACGGCGGGGCTCCAGCGGGGTCGAGGCGGCGGCGGGCGGCTCGGCGGCGGCCCGGCGACGGAGTGGCGGCGACATGGTGTGGCGGCCTTGAACGCGAGGGTGGCGGCGTCGGCGCGCCGGCGTGGCACGGCAACGGCAAAACCGGGGCGGGTCTAGGGTTTCGGCGCGGTGGGCTGGCGGCTTGGGGCCTCGGCCTCTTAAAGGGCCGGCCGGGTCGGAGTCCTGGGCGGACACGGCCCGGTAGGTCGGTTTAACTTTTTGTTAAATATTCCGACGCGCAGAAAATCCAATAAAAGTAATACTAAACAGACTCCAAAAATCCTGAAATAAATTTTCCCCGTCCTCCAAAAATATAGCGGACAAGGTGAACAGTTATTTGGGCCTCTAATGCAAATTAGAAAATGCATTTTTCCTAATTCAAATAAAATAGAAATAAAACTCCGAATAAAAATCTTCTTTGATTTTTAGTATTTTTCCTCCAACATTTGTTTATGTGGGAGAAGTCATTTTATCCCCTCTCTTTTATTTTCATATAAGAAATATTCAAAGAGAAAATAATTAAAACCAAATGATCCTCTTTTCAAAAATTTGAGAAAACTCAAATATGAAAATAACAAAATCCCCAACTCTCTCTGTGGGTCCTTGAGTTGCTTAGAATTTCTAGGATCAACCAAGAATGCAATAAAATATGATATGCAATAATGATTTAATGTATAACATTCCAAATTGGAAATTTGGGATGTTACAATCATCATGAAGGGCAAGTCACCTCTAGGCATCATGTGCACGATGACGACGAACGACATCTACCACGAGCTCAAGCACGACAACGACATCATCATCATGAAGATGCTCCACAAGCGCAAATGCACAAGTCCCAACAAGCCCTACTTCACGCCAAGTCCAAGCTTCATGGGCAAAAGAGAAGACCGCGAGACAAGCACCACCAAGACGGAGCTACGGCTACACCAACCACTCCGGCATCTTCGCCAAGTGCTATCAAGGCATCTTCGCCTTTGGACGTACGACATCTTCGCCTACTTCCTATGAGTTTTCCTACATCGACATCCTCAACAACAAGGCAACCACCTACAAGTGAGGGCGACACTTCCATCTTTGGAAGCCCCTCTAGGAAGATGGCCGAGCATGGGAAATTCCTTTGGTTATGGAGACGAACTACGAGGTGCCACATCATATGGGCCTCCCATACCAAGACGGTGACAAGAAGGTCGACCAAAGGCCATCCCCTTCGACCACATCGATAGGAGTTGAGCATGGAGACACTTGCACCTACATCTCTCCGATACCCACATATGTCGAGATGCCCCAAGTGCCATGTGAGGAGAGCCACTACCACATGAGTGACATGAGTGACTCCACCATACGTGACATTGAGAGCATTTCCTATGAGACGATGAGTGTGACCACCACTAGCCCCACACATGAGAGCATGCCACACATCCTATGTGAGGTTGAGCGCCAATTGAGTGACTCCACCAACCTTATGAGTGAGTGCATCCTTGAGGGAGTGAGTGAGCCACAATACTTAGAGAGTGAGGTAGTTGACACGACATGTGAGGCCACTATGATTTCTAACAACTTAACCTCTACTCCTAGTGTGTTTTCTTCTTTGGTGCTAGGTCTCCTACAAGACGACATGCCTATCCTTGACGAGGACATCCCTCCAATGGAGACGACGATGGCCATGGTGGACGATGATGCACGCCCCACATGGTTCCATCAAGATGACGATGACCATGACTTGGTCTTCAACACCTCACCTACAACACATGAGCGATGCTCCAAAGGTAACATAGGTGATGGTGCTTCGCTTGTCCCACTAGCGGACTATTTTACAATGATTGCTTGCATGATGTTGAGCCATCTATTCCCATGCTTCATACTAGTGCGACTTGTTCATGTCTTGACTTACCTATTTATGATGAATATGATGATGAGCATGTTGAGTTGCCTAGTTGTGATGCTATGCTCCATAGGATATCATGTGAAAATTCTTTTGGTCACATCATGTTTGATCTCCCATATTGCATCATTTCAATCTCAACATAGTAACTATGCATGCCCCATTAAAATCAATCCCATTTGCACTTATGGGATAGATGACGAGATGGTGGTCATTGCCTTTTTTTTCATGTGCTGATATTGCCATGCTTCCTTTACATGATTTGCGCAATTCATATACTATGCCATGCCATGATCACATTGTTTCAAATATGCATTGTTTTGGATGTTGTCAATATTCTCCATGTGATGTTTCTACTCATGCTCATGAGGAGACCCCCATAGTTTCCTCATACATGTTAGGAGATTTTGATGCATTCCATACTTTGCATGATTCCCATAATTGCGCGCACCACATGCATTCCATGAATAACAATGCTCTAGCTATTTCTCATGATGCATTGCATCCTTTGAGTCTCCATTATGCCATGCATAACAACAAACCTCTCATGATGGATGACATGTTTCTATATCACGCATCTCATTTATTTGAACATTTGATATTTTGTGCTAACCGACACATGCACGTGCGCATCATGATGGATGATGTGTACATATACCACGCACACACAATTTTTCCTTTGCCTTTGTTTTGTGTAGGTACTCACATATACTCGTCAACCTCTCAATCCCAAGAGTTGACGAAACGAGCTCTTGAGAGCAACGATGCTTTGGGATCCCGTGGACTATCCTTACCACCATTCCCTTTGCGCAAGGACAACGCGCATCTCTTCTACTTGGCTCTCACACGGCTATGGGCTATTTACCACTTGTCACCTTATGCCCATACTATTGTGTTCACTTTCCATGTTATGCTTTCTCCTATGCCTTTGCCATGCAATTGTGACCCTTGCTTGCATCTACCCATGATTCACCATTATGCTACTTCTATGTGTATTTGCATGCTTGGTGGAGATCCTAGTAGCTTTTGTCATGTTTACCATGTGCTCCATACTATTGATGTTTGTTGTGTTGGGAGAGTCATGATGACCCATTGCTATTTACATATGCCTTCTCACCAATACATTCATGCTATTTTCCTCACATCTTGCTTTCATGCTTGTGATATGTCACGTGCATTATTCATGCCCACTATTTCCACACATGACATGCTTGCCATGATTCGTTCTAGTACGTTGCATCTTCGCACTACTAGCTTGATTAAATTGATCACTATGATTGCCTGCTATGTTGCATCACCCATGTTCCACTCTTACTCGCTTTCTTAGATTGATGACATATATGTTCATGCCTCTCACATTATATATCTTGATCATTATCTCTTGTGTCCATCAGTTGCCTCTCTCATATCCACTTGTATTGAGTGCAACCATACTATGCTTATTGATCTTGGAGACTTTGACACTTTACTTGGGATGCATGCTTGTTTACTTGAGCCTATTGTATTTTGTTGTTCTCGCATCATATGCCTCCATACTATGCAATACTCCCTTGTCCTTTCTTATGATGAGCATGATGCATACACTTGTTTGGTATCTTACCACACGAATGATAGGTTTTGCACTTTCGCTAACCTCATTTGTTTTTCCGAGTGTTTGTCTTGTTCTTTCGTTTTAAAGGATCCACAAGGCGGTACCGTCATGCGACAGCTTGGTCATGCGAAGGCGTACACGATGCGCGACACCAACATTTTCGACATTCTCATAAAGGTGAATTCCTTCCCTTTGAGCCATCCTAAAATACGGATATTGGATGGGTCATTCTTTCATTGTTGTTTACTTCTTGTTGTCTACATGATACATCTCGTGAACGGAGGAGCGACATTGGAGATTGGCTCTATGGACCTTCACATTGAGGAGCGCTCGCACTTATTGGATGCACCTTCGGAACTCCACTCATGCCACATCATCGAGCATTAGTATACCACCACCTCCATTTTTTTGATTGTGCTCACACATGTCATGCTCGATGGACATATCATGCTCACCACAAGTTTGCACCCTATGCATGGATTGACTCACATTATGATTGCCTTGTTGGATCTTCTATTCCCATGTCATCCATGATATATGAGCTTGTGCATTACATAGCAAATTTGTTGTGATCTTCCTTGATGGCATATTCATACAACATGATCATATTGTCCACCATCAATTGCATGATAGCTTACATATATTGAGCATCCATTCCCATATTCATGCTATTGATGAATGGTCCCTCTATGACATCATTTTGCACAATGGTAGAATTTGTCGCTTTGTGCACCATGCTTTTTTCCCATGAACGCTTTGCATACCTTCCTAGAACATCGTGATAAGCTTCATGCGCTTTGTCATGCACATTCTTGCAGAACGGACTCATACTTACTTGATGGACACTTTGTGTGCGCTAACCATTGTATTTCCATGTGTACTTTGTGTTTGCTCATTTTGCATGTACCACATACCGGAGACACCTTGGAGTACTTGGATTGCGCAATGCCTTCATCTATGTCCAACCACAAGTCCATCCACGACAACCGTTTCCATGGTGATGAGGATTATGATCCAAGGTCGGATCTTTCCCGGGGGGGGGGGGAAGATGATGAGGAACATCCCACGTTCATCCCCATGTACACTCCGACTACTCTCCAAACCCCAAGAGGACATATGACGAGACCTTGAACATACGCCATTGGACACAAGGTGAACTCGCTCCTCTCTGAACCTCCACTTTCTACATGTGAGACATGGCTACTACTGCCAACGTGTGCGCTATGCATGATCAGGTACTTAGAGGAAAGCCACGGAGCCACCACATCCAACGGATGAGCTAGCGAGGACACCAAGTACAAGGACCAAGAGAAGAAGCTGGCCGAAGTCTTCAGCCACCGGACGACCGGACAACGCCGGACGTCCGACGCGTGGACACTTCTCCAACTAGAAGGACTAGCAGACGCACACTACAGGGAGCGGACGACCGGTCCAGACCGGACATCCGGCGACATCCCAGCGAGCGGACGACCGAAGCCACCGGACGTCTGGCATACCTGCACCAGAGCCAAATTAGCGGATGTCCGATCCTACCAGACGTTCAGACCCCACGAGCCACCGGACAACTAGTCCCCAGCGGACGTCCGGTACCTGTCTGCGCACAGAGATCGGGCCGGAGGCCCATGTATCCCTCTCCCACTTACCCCTTCGTGGACCTGGACTATATATACTCCTCCACCTCCTCCTAGCTGAGGTTAACATTGGTTTAGCTCATTTGAGATAGAGCTTTGCTCATCCATACGGATCTACTCATGAGAGACCGCGGCCTCTTTGGAGAAGATCCACCTGGATTCAAGGCCCCTTTACGGGAAGATCCCTCGTGGATTCAAGACCTCCTCTCGGAGATGAACTACCGCCACTTGTATCGTCCTTTGTTGGATTCGGATCTTGTACCTTTTTGTTCGAGGATCTAGCACATGTGTGACTTTGTTCTTGTTGGTTGAGTGTTCTCTCATGTTTTTCCCTCGTTCCCCTCCTCGTGTTCTTCGTAGGGATCCGCTCCAAACGTGAAAGATCGGCCTCTAGGGTTCTACCCTACATCAGGTGTTAAGTATATGTGTTATGTGCATATTTGTGTATCTGGCCCACCTCCTAGTTCATGTATAGTTGAGGTCGTGGCCCACCATTGTTCATCATATATACATGCGATTGCACCTAATCAATACATTGTGCATTTCCATCATCATACAACGGGCTGACGACTTGTTTCTATGTAAGCCGAGTATGTGGAAGCAATAGGATACATGACGAACAAATAATACTCGGCTTGATTGTTCATACGCCAGGAAAGCCGATAGGAAGACACTCGGCCTATACGGCCCACTTGGCTTATTAATAAGCCGTAAGTACTGCAAAAATGAACCCGGCTTACAAGACATACACTTCAAATGTAACTGGCACCCCACACCCCGTCCGCTATTGGTTCCATGAAGGTGGTGATTGTAAAAGCCGAGTACCAAATAAATTGCAATCGGCTTACGATGCACAAACTATGTGTAGTGCAAAAAAATTATTAGGGTGGTGAGTTAGACTTATAATTACTAGTTGCATTTTCGTTCCTTCCCTCTATTTCTCAACATTCAGTCTAGGATAATTTTCATCACACTTTCGATCCCATTTCATCGCTGTTAGAAAAATCTGAGACGCGGAGTCGATCTACCTAGGACTATAAGCAACCACACAAGAAGGACACTAAGATTAGATAATGAGATTCCTTGGTTCGGATACATCCCTTGGCCTTACTACACGCACTCCACCCCGTGACACCGTCACAATATCGCATACTGTCCAACCGAGCGCCGACACACACCGCTTGCCCCCCTGCACGCCTCTGCTATTATATTTGCATAGTGATGCAGAGAATCCCACGGTCATATCCATGGACATTCCATCACCACCATAAACATGAGGCGGACCAATGATGGACATTCCATCACCACCGCACATGCCATCGAGACCGAGGTCACCTCTTTCCTCTTCGAGCTTCCTTCGTATTCACATGAGAAAATCTCTTCTACGTCAATCAGAAGACCATGAATAAGTGAGGAGGGAGATTCAAGCATGCATGGAGCCCCACAGAATAGGAGGAGGAAGAGGAAGACCTAAGGCGAAAGGCCGGAGGTGCCGTGGACACCCTGGGTGCCGGGACTCGCGGCCGCGGGGTGGCAAGGTCTCCTGGACACCCCGGGTGCTCAGCCTTGCCCACCCTGGGGTGCCTGGCCTCTATCGCGAGTGGCATCATCGGGTGCCTGACACCTGCTACCCCGGGTGCCCGATCTAGCTACAACCAGGAGGGCGCGTCCCCTGAGTACTCTGGGTGCCGGCCCCCCAACGCTTGGGTGCTCGCTCCCCCACTTGGGTGCCACTCCGAGTGCCCGCCCCCTCCCCCGCCTGGGTGCCACCTCGGGTGCCAGGAAACTTTACCCCGGGTGCTCGGACGGTCCGCCGATGCTTGCGTGCATGTAGGATTACCCTTGTACCCCTGTCCCCCCAATTCATCCCTATCCTATAATTACTTGTTCTTCAGCTCAAAATTAGGGTTAACAAAGATATTTGAGACATTAGAGAGAGGTTTGATCCTTGTACCTCCATCTTGGCGAATCAAAACCTCCTTAGGGAGAAGGATCCCCATCATAGGATCATCAAGACCTCCTAAGGTAGAAGGATCTCTCTAGATCATCAAGACCTCACCTCCATGGAGTGCGAAGAACTCTACCTTTGTGCTATTTTCCTTTGGTTGATCTTGTATTCTTGTGGATCTCATGCATGCTACTCTAGTGGATGTGTGACTTGGGTTGGTTTGGGTGATTTTCCTCTTGTTATTTTTTTTTTTGAAAAAACCCACCATGTATTAATTAATTTAAAATGTTCATATAATCATTCATTACAAACTTTGCCACACAGGGCGGAACATAATGAAAAATAATACCATCAGATCTATTACCAAAACTAAACTTTGTAATCTTGTGAGCCACCTTATTTGCCATCCTGTTGATCTTTGAAATATGTAAATTCACTAACAACTTTGAGACATCTACGACCTCCTTCTTTAGATCAACAAGGGATGATCTGTCCATACAATCTCTTCCAAAAACGAAGGCCACAATGGAACAATCAGTCTCCAAAATGACGGGCATGTCTAGTGTCATACCAATATACAGGTCGGACAGGGACGCTCTAAGTTCCGCTTCCTCGACGCTACATCAAGCCCTAATATAATCCCAGGAGGAAAGAATCACTTGTCCGCAGTGATTTCTTACAACCGCACCCCCCACGCTTGCAGCTTGAATTGCCTCCACAAAACTTGCGTCAACATTAATCTTCAAGAACTCTAACGTGGGGGTCGCCAAGGAATAACCTTCCACTCAATGGTAGTGGTTGGCTGAAATTCTAGCTCCACTTGCTTACTTTTACTGCACATCTTCACCTGCATTTTAGCATGACAAGACAAGAAAGATGCCCAATAATTTTCTACAAAGATCACTGAGGCTGAGATGGATTCCATTCCCTTACCAAAGATCAAATCATTCCTTAGGTGCCAAGCTCTCCAGAACATGAATATAGTTTCCTCACACACATGCGGAGTTAATTGATCCAATAAAATAAGAAACCAGTCCGACCCAGAATATTTGTAGATCTCCTCAGCTGGTAAGTTCCACACTTCCTTCAATGCCATACGAAATGCACGAGCCTTTGGACAAATCACCAACATTTGAAAAAATACATTCATCGTCAATACCAAAGATTGAGCGTGTACCTACAATAGCTTGATGATGTTTTACCCTGTTGACTTGAACTGCCAAACTATTAGAAGCAGCCCTTCAGGGAAAAAATCTAATTTTTCTGGGGGACACTAGCATTTCAAATAATATTTCAGAGCCTCCTATCCCCGTTCATGGCATCACTAGCATTGCCTGAATCGATACTTGGTTCTTTAAGATTCATGTCACGACCACGATCCCAATGGACCGAAGTCTCTATGCTTAATTGTCATCCCTACATCGGTATGCTGACACACACAATACTCGAGGAATTATAACAGAGTTCAGTCACACACTTATTACATCGAGGTCCTCACAAAGAGTATCTGTTACACAAATAATGTGGCTGAAGGCCATCTAAACTAAATAACTACGGAAGCTTTGAAGGTAAACAAGTCGATCAACTCCAACAGCATAGCTGAGTGCATGAAAACAACCTATCACACCTTAATCTTCCTCGAAAAAGTCTGCAACATGAGACGTTGCAGCCGTACAGGTCAGCACATGGAATATGCTGGCAAAGTTACACTATAGAGCAAATGAATGCAAGAAACTATATCTACATGCATATTTGGCTGGTGGAAGCTCTAAGTTTAATGTTTTGCATAAGGCCAATTTATCCCTACAATAAAGGAATAAATTTTATTTACTACAAAGTTTATGCCAATATTGAGAAGGTTCCTCCAACTCAAAATCCCAACATTAATCAAGTATCATCATTAAACTCAATTCAATTAATTTAAGAGTGATGAGATCAACAATAGTATCCACTTCTAGATACTCAAGATGTCATTAACCAGGGACACGGCTAACCATGATTAGTTTATACACTCTGAAGAGGCTGCACACTTTTTCCCACAAGACTCGACGACATCCATGATCGGAAGATCGAGACATAGTCTTTCTGAAGCATTAACTCTCTACTCAGGGTAGACCGGTACACCTACTTTCCCCTACATCTACTAGTCCACCTCTTCAAGAGCTTAGCAACTTAGTCAACTATGCTAGAGCCCATAATGGCTTGTGGTTGCACACAGAAGTTTCTAGGCATGAAATATCATATGATCCCTTTGAGCCTGGGTGGCGAACCGAGAAAAAATCACATGGGTACTCCGGGATTTCCCAAATGGGCAAGCACTAGTTTCTCCAGGTGCCCCAACCAGTCCATCCATATGTGTATTAAAGTTGCCACCTTAATGTTATCCAAAATTATTATCTCTCAAAACTTCCATGTATATCACGATCCAATCCCCGTCTACGAGCATGACTAAGCAATAAATGAGCATAATGTATATTCCCGAGGTGAACAAAGGTAATAGGTTCCTACCTCAAGTACTGCAACCAAACCACATGTTCCCAACCCACTCATGCAAATATTTGAGGGGCAGAACTAATGCATAGTAAAAACTGGGTATTGAAAAGTATGATCAAAGTGTAACTTGCCTTGCTGATGATCGGAAAACTCTAGAGATTCGTAGTAACAAGCTTCACACTCTGAAAAATATAGCATAGACAAACAATAGCATACATAAGCAAACAAGCAAACGATGCAAAGGGAAAACAAGAAAAAATCCAAATAAAACTCGAAAACAAGCAACTAATTGAACTAAACAGAAAACAAATTCTAACAGCATTATTTTTATGTGGATTAGATCTTAACAATAGGTACATGTGATTAGCTACGATTTGCAAAAAGAATCAACTCAAACGGAGCTACAAAACTAAAGATACAAACAAAACAAGATCAAATACTAATCTGAAATAAACTCAAATTTTAAATTGTCATATTCATGTTCAAGTTGGTCTACTAGATAGAGAGGATCGTTATGAAGAACTAGGCATTGGTTTCAACTAATTTAGACAAGCGAGCTAAAAGTTACGCTAGTTTGAAGATCAGGGGCTAAATCATGATAAAACTATTCGCAGATAGGTCCCTGGACGAAAATAAACAGAAAAAGAAAAATCTATCAGACGAACGTCCGCTAACAGAGACTAACAAACGAATTCGTTCGTTAACAAAACTAATCGAGTGAATGTTCGTTAACTAACGAACTAATAAAAATAAAACGTTCTAACCTAAACAGAAAAAAACCGAAAATAAACCAAGAGAAAACTGATCATTTTTTTTACCAGTTTTGATGGTGGGGCTCGAAAACAGGGCGAGGTTCATGGTCAGTGGCAGCGATGGCGGCGCGACATCGCAGCGGCGGCGTGCGGAATCGGCCAGGGCGCGGTGGTGGCAATGGCGGCGGCGAGCGAGACGGGATGGAGAGGGTCGGCGGGTCGGCTTATAAGAGGGGTCGGGGGGAACGACGTGGAGGAGGGGGCGCGCACGACGGCGGCGACCCGGACTCCCTGCCGGAGTCCGGCTGGGACACGGCGCAGCGGCAAGGGCGGTTGGCGCGAGCTGGGTCGAGGCCTGACTTCGGCTGGGCCGGCCCAGTTGGACTTTTTTTAAACAATTTTTCCTAGAGACTAAAACAGTCAAAATAAATATAAATATAAGCCTAAACATTCCATAAAAATTCACATAGCTAAATGGCCTTATATATGACCTTGTGAACATTTTTCTAGAATAAAAATGTGTCACATCCCTAGTTCTGGTATGACCTAGACTCGCTAGTCATGTGTGCATCATGTTTAAATTCCATTTAATTATGAAATGAGGATTTGAGAAACCCTCAGAATCATTTTAAAAATGACCCAAATAAAAATTGCTCCAAAAAGGTCCAAGAAAATGCTCATGTTGCCCTCTGAGAATATTGGACAGAGATAAAAATCAAACCATTATTTTTGGGAGCTCATAAGTATTTATTTTGGGCATTTGGAATTAATGCATAATTATTTGCATTGGATATATAAATGTTATATGTATATATTATATGTCCAAAAATTATGCCATTTGTTGAGGAGCTCTGGAATAATGCCACTAATTCCTACAAAAATGGGCATAAGGAAATAATATGATTTAGTATTTTTGTTAAATCAATACAAATGTCAGAAAATAGAAAAGAAAAACAAAATAGGAGAAAACTTACCTGCAGCCCATGCATGCACTGGCTCGCCCAATGACCCAAAGAGTCAGCCAATAGCTGCCGCCAGAGCTTCTTCAAGCTCCTGCCAGTAGGAGCAGCTGCGTGGCCGCACCGCAGCCAGCCGCGGCCACGTCCCCCGCCACCTCCTGCTTCTCCCTCCCGTCGCCCTGAGGATGCCACGCACCCCCTGGACCGCTTGCTCTCTCTCTCCCGTGCTTCTCCCCTTCTCTGCTCTCTCTCTCGTGCCTGAGAATCGCCGTCGCCGCCGCTCGCTGCTGCCACGGCCAGAGCCACCTCCCCGCCCTCCGTCCGAGTCCAGAAGCTCCGCCTCGTCGCCTGCATTGTCCTCGATGAGCCAAGCGACCCGGGACGCGCTCCATCGCCGCCACCGTCGTCTTCTTCATCGCCGGCCACCGTGGATCTCCAAAGCCACACGTCGCCGTCCGGCCGTCCCTGAGCTCTCCGTCGACGCCATAGAAACCGCTGTGAGCCCCTACATCGATTCTCCCTTCTCCCCTGCCTCCCCGCACTCTGTAGCCTGGCGCCCGCTCGAGCCGAGCTCCGGCCGCCGCCGCGAGCCTCGCTCCGACCCCCAGCTCCTCCCACCTGCCCCACCAGATGCGCGAGAGCCCGGGCTATGCCCCGGTGAACTCAGGCGCCGTCCCCGTGGCCTGTGGCGCGGACTCCGCCGCGTCGAGAGGTCGCCGGCGGCGAGACCCGTCGCCTGAGCCCTGCCACGTGGGTCCGGCCCATCAGGTGATTAGCTTAGTGCTAATCACCGCTTATTTAACCCCCTGACACTGACCAGTGGGCCCCAGCGCCACTAATCTTTTAATTAGATAAAACTAACCCCCTGTTTAGCCCGTGTCACTAACGTGTGGACCCCACACGTCAGGTTTGACATGGTCAACCGCAGTTGACTTGCTGACGTCATAGTGACGCAGTGCTTACACAATTATTTATTTTCTGGATTTAATTTAAATCAGGAATTCCAGAAAATTAGCCAAACTTCAAAAAATCATAGAAATTCAACCGTAACTCAGATTGAAATAATTTATATATGAAAAATTATCCGAAAAATGCAATCTTTCCATCTGTACTAGTCTCATGCATGACAAACCAACTTATACCTGCTGTATAGGTGAAAACACTAAAATGGCATATATATAAGAGCTTAATTTGGAGTTGCATTTGAACCCTTGATTCAAATGGACTTCATTCAATTTGAATACTAGTTGCATTAGCTCAAACAGCATCACACTACATGCCATCTTCATGCATCATATTGTTGCATATGTTTGTGTATTGATTGCCGACACTGTTCCTTCTCAATAGGTCCTGCTCCGGAGACCGTTCCAGAGTACCTGTCTGAGGAGCAGTGCCCCCTCTGTTGATCTACCAGGCAAGCAAACTCCCTTGTTCATTCCGATACAATCCTACTCTCTCACTCCTGCTCTCAGTTATTGCATTAGGACAACAACGATTCATACGCTACTTTGTGTCATGCGGTAGTTGAACCCATTCCTCTACATGACCTATCATTGCCACGAAGAATAGTTGAAACCCACTAGCATGTGTAGGAGTTGATTGAGCCATGTTGTGTTCCTACCATGCCATGCCTGCTATTGCTTAGAGTTGTGTCGTGTCGATTCATTGGGAATGAATTGGAGTGTTACAATATGTTACGATCTTTGAGAGTGAAGTGTGTGAACACGATTTGGTAAAGGTAGCGGTGAGAGGCCATGTAGGAGTACATGGTGGGTTGTCTCACTGGAACCGTCCTTAAGCACTGAGTTCTATGTATGTTGTCCAATGACTCGATACTACCACACATTGGGTTCCGGTAACTCGGCCCCTCTCAACTTATTAACCAACTTGGTCTCTGTCCAGGAGTCGCAACTAGTTTCTGATGTTTGTAGGTAGTGTTAGTAGTCTACCAAGTGGCACCCGGCCAGTGGGCTTAGGGACAGACTAGGCACAATGTACGGTGTACCAAGTGGCACCGGATGGTGGGCTTGGGAACCCTGCTCACATCGTTTGGGGCCGTGGCGACACCCCGGCGGATCTCCTTGCGGATGGAACCGAATAGGCGATAAACCAGACAAGAGTCTTGTGTGGTTAGTCGGTCGTGGCCGACTCCTCGCCAAAGCTTCCGCTTGAAGGTTGCCGAGATACACGACGTGTACATGGTGGTAAGTGGCGAGGCGTGTGTGAAGAAGTACACCCTGCAGGGGTTAACATGATCTATTCAATAGCGGGTCCACGGTTATGGACTTCTTGGATGCTTACATGGTACATAAACAACTTGAAGTGGATACTCTAAAATGCTCAAGACAAGTGTGAGTGCTATGGATGGCCTTCTTGTAGGGAGGCGGGATGAATCCATAGTAGTGTATTGTGTGGTGATTAGTGGACTCGTGTGCGCCATATCACCTCAAAGAAGTTCTGGTAGTCGTAGAACAGGATAGCCACAGAGTCAAAGCTGGCTTGCTGCAACTAAACACCACATTACCCTCTTGATACAAATGCATGTATGATAGGATTTGATGTAAGTCTTGCTGAGTACCTTTGTACTCATGTTGCTTTATTTATGTTTTTGCAGCGGAGACTTCGGTCTTACTAGTGTCTTGTGGACTTCGACAACTAGTTTGTACCTCAGCTACGATCTTGATCGGATGTTGTAGATAGTCAAGCTCTTCAGCCTTTTTCATTTGTAGATGTCTGTACCCAGACATGTAATGCTTCCGCTTGTTGCTTGTATGCTCTGTATGATGGGTCCTGTGACCCCTGTTTGCAATAAATGCTATGATGGCTCTTTGAGCCTTATCTATATGAGTTGTTGAGTTATGCTATGATGCCATGTTGTACAGCACATACTTGCATGTTATCGTCGTGTAATGTGTATTGCTATGTGAGGATCGACTATCTAGTTGTTTATCCTTAGTAGCCTCTCTTACGGAAATGTCTCCTAGTGCTTCCATCGAGCCATGGTAGCGTGCTCTTGCTCCGAACACTTAGGCTGGCGGCATGTGTCCTTCTTCGTTCTCGTATACATCCCTTCGGGAAATGTCACGCGATGAATACCGGAGTCTGTTAGCCCGCTTCTGCCCGGTTCACCGAGTCTGTTAGCCCGAGCTACAGCCTGGATTCACTCGTGATGACCGACACGCGTTCGATCTTTGGGTCATGGATGCTGTCCGTGTAAGTTTGTGCCACTTTGGGTTTACGACTAGCCATGTCAGCCGGGCTCCTTATCATATGGATGCTAGCGACACTATCATATCGTGTGCCAAAAGGTGCAAATAGTCCCGCAAAGGTAAGGCGACACCCGTGGGGATACCGTGCGTGAGGCCGCAAAGTGATATGAGGTGTTACATGCTAGATCGATGTGGCATTGAGTCGGGGTCCTGACAGCTTTGGTACCAGAGCCTGACTGCTTGTAGGATTACCGAGCCAAACTGGTCGAAGTTGAGTCTAGAAATTCTTTGGTTATGTAAAGGAATTGATTGTGGGAAGGAATGTAAGGCTCTTTTTACTCCTTTACCTCATGGCCTTCTGATCTGAGTCATCCTATCTTTCCTGCAGGGTTAAGGAACTAGGCTTTCTCTTCCGTCTATCAGGATCACGTGTTACTACTCCGTAGTCCCATAGGATTGGTTGATCGAGTCATACCCGATTTGAGTACTTCGGTGTAGCTTTGTTTAGTATGATCTCGAACCTCAAGTGGTGATGTTCAAGTATGTTACTACCCCATTTTAGCGATTTCTCATTACAGAGCATTTCTTGCCGTTATCTTTGCGGATTGCCCTAGGAGTTCAAGAGATACTAATTCCTTCGTCCTACTTTCTACAGTCTATAGTTGATGCTGATCCATCCTTGGTTTTTTTCTCGGGATGTCATCAGCTAAGCAAAGTTCTATTGCTTGTAGCCAGAACCATGGAGATGGTAGGGATGAGGATCCTCCCGACCAACCTTCGTTGACAGAGTTCATGTTAGAGATGGAGAGGAACAAGCGTGAGTCTAACCACTTGTTGGCACGTATCGAGGAGAACACCGCACATCAGTTCAAAGGGTTTGTAACCATTCATGACTTCATTCGCTTGCACCCACCTACCTTTCATCATTCCATCGAGCCACTCGATGCAGATGACTGGCTCCGTAGCATCACTCATAAGCTACATCCCGTGAACGTAGCTGAAGATGACAAGGTCACCTATGCCACATATAGGGATGTAAACGGATCGGATTGGATCGGATAATGCTTTCACCATATCCTTTACCATATTTTTTGGTCGGATTCGGAGCGGAGCGGATAATGATCGGATGCGGATTCGAATGCGGATTATATCGGACTACGGATTCGGAGCGGAAGCGGAGCGGACTCGGATCGAAAATGGACAAAAAATATTTATGCAGATATTTTCCGCAATAGTATATTTCTACAGGCGATCTATATAGAGAAGAACAATACGTATATCAAGGTAACCAATCATTTTTACAGCTTATTCTTATGCGTGCATGTTAACTAGTGCGATGCGTGTTCTTAATGGGATTAATAGCTTACATCACAGCTTCATATAATCATATTGTTCTCTAATCAACCATAGTAGCTAAGTTAATTACTAAGTGTACAACACGTGTTCTTAAGTTTATTGGATGTGCTTGTACGTGCATGTAAGATTGTAATAAGGAATTATTTATATTATATTTATATATGTGATTCTGAAAAGTGGACTATTTGGATATTTGGGCTAAACTTATCGGATAATCCTATTTGACAATGTCGGATAATCCTAAAAATATAGCGGATAATCCATATCCGTTGGATATTGCCAATACCATATCCGCTACCATATCCGTCGGATATCCGGTTGACAAAATTCCGTATCCGCATCCGTATCCGCCGGATTCATGAAAGTGCATACCATATCCTTAAAAACGGATGCGGATGCGGATTCGGAACGGAAATTATCCGTACCATTTACATCCCTAGCCACATACCACCTGGAAGGTCCTGCTAGTCTTTGGTGGCAGAACTATGAGGCTATGCTTCCAGCTGGCCAGACTCCTACCTGGAGGGATTTCATTGAGGCTTTTCACGAGCATCACATTCCCGAGGCCCTCATTGATCGCAAGAGAGAAGAGTTCTGTAGTTTCACCCAGAGTAAGATGGCTGTTGATGCTTGCAGTAGAGAGTTTGAGAACCTCGCCCGCTATGCTTCGGAAGAGGTGTCTACGGACGCCAAGAAGCAGGCTAGGTTCCGGAAGGGTCTCAACCCCAAGTTACGTCGTGATCTCCACCTGCATCATTGTGATACATTCCAAGCTTTGGTGATCAAGGCCATTAATGCGGAGACATCTCAGCTCACTTACGAGGAGTCTCGTAAGCACACCCGTGATTTGGGATCTTCTTCGGTTCTGGTTCTCAGAAGCGCCGGATTTGGGTTCCAAACTCCGCTCTTCCTTCCGAATATGCACCGATACCATCTTATGTGGTGCCTCCCCCAGCTCAGTCGTATGCTCCACCCAGGCCTACTGGTAGACCGCTTGTCAGTGCGGGTCCACGTCCAACTTCAGGGACTTGCTTCACATGCGGGAAGCCAGGACACTATGCACGTGACTGCTCTCAGGCTAGTTATGCCGCACCCCAGCTCGAGAAGTCTATTGGCTGTGTTAAGCCACCATGCAAGATGATCAGTGTCAAGTCAGCTCCCACTGAACGTGGACGTGTGCATCACGTCTCAGCTAGAAACGCTCATGATGATCCGGATGCCGTTCTTGGTACACCCCTTGTGGACTGTCATCCAGCATCGGTTTTGTTCGATACTGGAGCGTCTCACTCCTTCATTTCTGAAAGCTATGCTAACTTGCACAACATGTCATTTTGTGATATGACCTCTCCACTAGTCATTCAAACTCCTGGGTCCAAATGGCAAACTTCTAGTGTAAGCCATGGTAACGAAATCCTTGTAGACAGACTTGTATTCCTCGCATCACTTATAGCCCTCAAGTCTACAGATATTAACATCATCTTGGGTATGGACGGGATGACAGCTCATTATGCCAAGATTGATTGTTACACCAGTCCGTTCAGCTTACACACCCATCGGCAAGATAGTCACTGTCTCCACTAGAGTTGCAAGGCGTCAGCTCTATTCTCTCAATGCCACCCTCTTCCGGACCTTGAAGATATCCCGGTAGTCCGTGACTTTCCTGGACGTCTTTCGGAGGAACTGCCAGTGTTCCACAGCGAGAGATGTAGAGTTAAATCATAGATCTCATCCGGGAACCACCCCAATTTCTAGGAGACCTTACAAGATGGCACCCTTAGAACTAGCCAAGCTTAGAAACAACTTGATGAGTCCTTGCAAAAGGGTTTCATCCGTCCTAGTTCTTCTCCACAGGCTTGCCCGTCCTCTTCGTCAAGAAGAAGGATGGTACGGACCGGATGGTTGTAGATTATCGTCCCGTTAATTTGGTCACGATAAACAAGTATCCACTCCCGAGGATCAATGACCTGTATGATCAGCTCGCTGGATCCTCAGTCTTCTCCAAGATGGATTTGAGGTTAGGCTACCACCAAATCAAGATCAGAAACGGGGACATTCCTAAAATGGCTTTTTTCACTCGTTATGGTCAGTACGAGTACACCGTCATGTCCTTCGGTCTAACCAACGCTCGAGCTACTTTCTCCCGCTTGATGAACTCGATCTTCATGGAGTACTTAGATAAATTTGTCGTGGTTTATCTCGATGATATTCTTATTTACTCGAAGAACGAGGAAGAGCATGCCGAACATCTTAGCCTTGTGTTAGAAAAACTCAGAGAGCATCGCCTTTATGCCAAGTTCTCCAAGTGTGAATTTTGGTTGCCACAAGTGACCTACCTAGGCCACGTAATCTCTGGTAAGGGCATTGCTGTCAATCTTGAGAGAGTTAAGGCCGTTCTTGATTGGACTCCACCTGAAACCGTTAAACAAGTTAGGAGTTTCCTTGGTCTAGCCAGCTATTGTCGCCGCTTTGTTGAAAACTTCTCCAAAGTAGCCAAACCCCTCACGGAACTTCTCAAGAAAGATAAAAAGTTTGAGTGGTCCCCACGGTGTGAGTCAGATTTTGAGGCTGAAAAGACGCTGACTTCTGCTCCGTACTTGTGCCACGGTTTCACTAAAGACTTTGTTATCTCTTGCGACGCCGCACGACAGGGACTAGGTTGCATTCTTATGCAGGATTGCCATGTGATTGCCTATGCATCTCGATAGTTGCATCCACATGAGGAGAATTATCCTACACATGATCTAGAGCTTGCAGCCGTAGTCTATGCACTCAAGACCTGGCGACATTACCTTCTTGGTAAACGTTGCGAGATCTACACCGATCACCGAGTCTCAAGTATATCTTCACCCAACCAGATCTGAACCTTAGGCAAAGGCGTTGGTTGGAGTTGATGTCGATTATGATCTAGGGATTACCTACACCCCAGGCAAAGCTAATGTCATGGCTGATGCGCTAAGTCGTAAATCCTATTGCAACAATCTCATGTTGCAGCGAGACCAACCACTTCTCCATGAGGAATTTTGTAAGCTTAATCTTCACATAGCTCCTCACAGTTCCTTTCTACCTTGGAGGCGAAACCTGATCTTGAGGATCGGATTATCGCAGCTCAAAAGCGGACACGGAATTTCCGGATCAAGAGAAACATTAAGAAGGGAGTTGGTGGATGTTTCTCTATGGATGATCGTGGTGTTGTTTTCTTTGAGAATCGCTTGGTGGTTCCCAGAATCAACATCTGCGACAATTGATTCTTAAGGAGGTGCATGAATCCCCTCTCACGATTCATCCCGGTAGTACTAAGATGTATCAGGACCTCGCCGGAGGTTACGGTGGACTAGGATGAAGAGAGAAATCGCTGAGTTCATTGCTAAATGTGAGGTTTGTCGTCGCGTTAAGGCGAGCATCAAAGGCCTCTTGGCACCCTTGACCTTTAGCTATTCCCGAGTGGAAATGGGATAAAGTTGGTATGGACTTCATCACCGGCTTTCCCAGGACCAAGAAAGGGAATAATGCTATCTTCGTAGTCATTGACCGTCTTTCCAAAGTGGCTCACTTCCTTCCTGTTCGAGAGAGTATCACTGCTAGTCAGGTTGCTGACTTATATATTTCTCGAATAGTATCACTTCATGGTGTTCCACTAGAGATCAATTCAGACCGTGGCAGTCTTTTCACTTCTCATGTCTGGGAGAGTTTCCAAACTGCCATGGGAACCCATCTTTCCTTCAGTACCGCTTTCCACCCTCAATCGAGTGGTCAGGTGGAAAGGGTCAACCAAATTCTCGAAGACATGCTTAGAGCTTGCGTTATCTCATTCGGTATGGATTGGGAGAAATGTCTTCCTTTTGCCGAGTTTGCTTATAACAATAGCTATCAATCCAGTCTCAAGAAAGCTCCTTTTGAGATTCTCTATGGACGGAGATGTCGAACACCCTTGAACTGGTCAGAAACCGGTGAAAGACAATTCTTTGGACCGGACATGATCCATGAGGCAGAAGAGCAAGTTCGCATCATTCGTGAGAACTTGAAAACAGCCCAGTCTTGTCAAAAGAGCCAGTATGATCGTCATCATAAGGATACGACTTATGAAGTTCGCGACAAAGCTTACCTTCGGGTTACCCCTTTGAAGGGTACCCATCGTTTCGGTATCAAAGGCAAGTTGGCTCCTCGTTACATTGGTCCTTTTCGCATTCTCGCTAAACGAGGAGAGGTTGCCTACCAGTTGGAACTACCCCCACATCTTTCCGGAGTGCATGATGTCTTCCACGTCTCCCAACTTAGGCGTTGCTTCTCGGATCCTATCCGCGGAGTGGACCACGAAACGCTTGATCTCCAAGATAACCTCACATATCGAGAGTATCCGGTTCGCATTCTTGATCAAGCAGAGCGTGTCACTCGACGTCATAACATCAAGTTTCTCAAGGTTCAGTGGTCTCATCATTCTGAGAGAGAAGCTACTTGGGAGCGAGAAGATCGTCTTCGAATAGAGTACCCCACTTTCTTTCCGTCGACCCCTGAATCTCAGGACGAGATTCTTTCAAGTGGGGGCGAGTTGTCATATCCCTAGTTCTGGTATGACCTAGACTCGCTAGTCATGTGTGCATCATGTTTAAATTCCATTTAATTATGAAATGAGGATTTGAGAAACCCTCAGAATCATTTTAAAAATGACCCAAATAAAAATTGCTCCAAAAAGGTCCAAGAAAATGCTCATGTTGCCCTGTGAAAATATTGGACAGAGATAAAAATCAAACCATTATTTTTGGGAGCTCATAAGTATTTATTTTGGACATTTGGAATTAATGCATAATTATTTGCATTGGATATATAAATGTTATATGTATATATTATATGTCCAAAAATTATGCCATTTGTTGAGGAGCTCTGGAATAATGCCATTAGTTCCTACAAAAATGGGCATAAGGAAATAATATAATTTAGTATTTTTGTTAAATCAATACAAATGCCAGAAAATAGAAAAGAAAAACAAAATAGGAGAAAACTTACCTGCAGCCCTCATGCAGCTTTTCGCTCAGTCAATGACCAAAGAAGTCGCCCATTAACTGCCAGAGCTTCTTCAAGCTCACCCGAGTAGGAAGCAGGCTGCGTGGCCGCTTTACATGACCCACCATGCCACGTCCCCTGCCACCTCCTGCTTCTCCCTCCCGTTGCCTTGAGGATGCCACGCACCCCCTCGACCGCTCGCTCTCTCTCTCCCGTGCTTCTCCCCTTCTCTGCTCTCTCTCTCGCGCCTGAGAATCGCCGTCGCCGCCGCTCGCTGCTGCCACGGCCAGAGCCACCTCCCCGCCCTCCGCCCGAGTCCAGAAGCTCCGCCTCGTCGCCTGCACCGTCCTCGACGAGCCAAGCGACCCGGGACGCGCCCCATCGCCGCCACCGTCGTCTTCTTCATCGCCGGCCACCGTGGATCTCCACCGCCGCACATCGTCGTCCGGCCGTCCCTGAGCTCTCCGTCGACGCCATAGAAACCGCCGTGAGCCCCTGCATCGATTCTCCCTTCTCCCCTGCCTTCCCGCGCTCTGTAGCCTTGCGCCCGCTCGAGCCGAGCTCCAGCCGCCGCCGCGAGCCTCGCTCCGGCGAGCTCCGGCCCCCCAGCTCCTCCCACCTGCCCCACGGATCTTGCGAGAGCGAAATTACGCCCGGTGCTCTCGGCGCCCGTCCCGTGGCTTTGTGGCGCGGACTCCGCCGCGTCCAGAGGTCGCCGGCGGCGAGACCCGTCGCCTGAGCCCTGCCACGTGGGTCCGACCCGTCAGTTGATTAGCTTAGTGCTAATCACCGCTTATTTAACCCCCTGACACTGACCAGTGGGCCCCAGCGCCACTAATCTTTTAATTAGATAAAACTAACCCCCTATTTAGCCCGTGTCACTGACGTGTGGACCCCACACATCAGGTTTGACCTGGTCAGCCGCAGTTGACTTACTGACGTCATAGTGATGCAGTGCTGACGCAATTATTTGTTTTCTGGATTTAATTTAAATCAGGAATTCCAGAAAATTAGCCAAACTTCAAAAAATCATAGAAATTCAACCGTAACTCAGATTGAAATAATTTATATATGAAAAATTATCAGAAAAATGCAATCTTTGCATCTGTACTAGTTTCGTGCATGACAAACCAACTTATACCTGCTGTATAGGTGAAAATACTAAAATGGCATATATAAGAGCTTAATTTGGAGTTGCATTTGAACCCTTAATTCAAATGGACTTCCTTCAATTTGAATACTAGTTGCATTAGCTCAAACAACATCAAATCTACATGCCATGTTCATGCATCATATTCTTGCATATGTTTGTGTATTGATTGCTGACACTGTTCCTTCTCGATAGGTCCTGCTCCGGAGACCGTTCCAGAGTACCTGTCTGAGGAGCAGTGCCCCCTCTGTTGATCTACCAGGCAAGCAAACTCCCTTGTTCATTCCGATACAATCCTACTCTCTCGCTCCTGCTCTCAGTTATTGCATTAGGACAACAACGATTCATCTGCTACTTTGTGCTGCAGTAGTTGAACCCATTCCTCTGCATGACCGGTCATTGCACAGTAAATAGTTGAAACCCACTAGCATGTGTAGGAGTTGATTGAGCCATGTTGTGTTCCTACCATGCCATGCCTGCTATTGCTTAGAGTTGTGTCAGGTCTGATTCATTGGGAATGAATTGGAGTGTTACGATATGTTCTGATGCTGAGAGTGAAGTGTGTGAACACGATTTGGTAAAGGTAGCGGTGAGAGGCCATGTAGGAGTACATGGTGGGTTGTCTCACTGGAACCGTCCGTAAGCACTGAGTTCTATGTATGTTGTCCAATGACTCGATACTACCACACATTGGGTTCCGGTAACTCGGCCCCTCTCGACTTATTAACCAACTTGGTCTCTGTCCAGGAGTCGCAACTAGTTTCTGGTGTTTGTAGGTAGTGTTAGTAGTCTACCAAGTGGCACCCGGCCAGGTGGGCTTGGGACAGACTAGGCACAGTGGCATGGTGTACCAAATGGCACCCGAATGGTGGGCTTGGGAACCCTGCTCACATCATTTGGGGCCGTGAGCGACACCCCGGCCGGATCTCCTTGCGGATGGAACCCGAATAGGCGATAAACCTGGACTAGAGTCTTGTGTGGTTAGTCATGTCGTGGCCGACTCCCTCGCCAGGCTTCCGCTTAAAGGTTGCCGAGATACACGACGTGTACATGGTGGTAAGTGGCGAGAGCGTGTGTGAAGAAGTACACCCCTGCAGGGTTAACATGATCTATTCGAATAGCCGGGTCCACGGTTATGGACTTCTTGGATGCTTACATGGTACATAAACAACTTGAAGTGGATACTCTAAAATGCTCAAGACAAGTGTCAGTGCTATGGATGGCCTTCTCGTAGGGAGACGGGGATGAATCCATAATAGTGTATTGTGTGGTGATTAGTGGACTCGTGTGCGCCATATCACCTCAAAGAAGTTCTGGTAGTCGTAGAACAGGATAGCCACAGAGTCAAAGCTGGCTTGCTGCAACTAAACCCCACATTACCCTCTTGATACAAATGCATGTATGATAGGATTTGATGTAAGTCTTGCTGAGTACCTTTGTACTCATGTTGCTTTATTTATGTTTTTGCAGCGGAGACTTCGATCTTACTAGTGTCTTGTGGACTTCGACAAGTAGCTTGTACCTTAGCTACGATCTTGATCAGATATTGTAGATAGTCAGGCTCTTCAGCCTTTTTCATTTGTAGATGTCTGTACCGAGACATGTAATGCTTTCGCTTGTTGCTTGTATGCTCTGTATGATGGGTCCTGTGACCCCTGTTTGCAATAAATGCTATGATGGCTCTTTGAGCCTTATCTATATGAGTTGTTGAGTTATGTTGTGATGCCATGTTGTACAGCACATACTTGCATGTTATGCGTACGTGTATTGTGTATTGCTTTGTGTGGGATCTGACTATCTAGTTGTTTATCCTTAGTAGCCTCTCTTACCGGGAAATGTCTCCTAGTGCTTCCACTGAGCCATGGTAGCGTGCTACTGCTCCGGAACACTTAGGCTGGCGGCATGTGTCCTTCTTCGTTCTGTATACATCCCTTCGGGAAATGTCCGCGATGAATACCGGAGTCTGTTAGCCCGCTCTGACCAGTTCACCGAGTCTGTTAGCCCGATGCTACTGACTGGATTCACTTTCGATGACCGACACGTTCGATCTTTGGGTCATGGATGCTGTCCTGTAAGTTTGTGCCACTTTGGGTTTACGACTAGCCATGTCACCGGGCTCCTTATCATATGGATGCTAGCGACACTATCATATCGTGTGCCAAAAGGCATAAGCGGTCCCGGCAAAGGTAAGGCGACACCGTGGGGATACCATGTGTGAGGCCGCAAAGTGATATGAGGTGTTACATGCTAGATCGATGTGGCATTGAGTCGGGGTCCTGACAAAATGCTAACTAAAAACAAACATTACAGTTTTAATTACTCAGCTATTAAATAAATAAACGAGCGAATAAAATAAAATAATCTCTCAAAAATCAAAATTCAAATTCCAATATTTTTCTGCTAAATTGAAGAAGTCATTTTATGTTCTCTCATTATTTTTTAAAAAAAATTGGAAAAACAATTTTGAAAAACAATTTGATCCAATTACCGAATTTTGATAAATCAAAACTGGTTTTTTTGTGAAACCTCCAACTCTCTCAAATTGGTCCTTGAGCTGCTTAAGGCATATTGGAACAAAATGCAATAAAATATGAATGCATATGCACTACTAGGGAAAAGCCTAGCAGTAGCGCATGTATTAGGTGTATTAGTAGCGCGGGGAGCCGCGCTACGGATACGACACTAGAGCTAACATGTATCAATAGCGCATGATGACCCACGCTACTACTATACATGGTTAGCAGCAGCGGGCTTTTGGGTAACTCGCTAGTGCTAATACCTGCAGCGCTTTAGTTTAGGACGCGCTACTAGTAAGGGCACGCTGCTGCTAACTCTACTCCCCTTGCTACTGTTGGTTTTTTTAGTTTTTTTCTGCATTTTTTATGAACAGGCTTTATACAATAATCTTTAGCATCATACACATACAAATGTAATAATAGCATCAAATCATGTCATCATCATAATGATCATCCAACACAAAGTAGTCTCTTGCTATCAACTCGAAAATAGCGATACAAGTTCTTACAACTACATCATCATCCATCTAAACAATGATATACGTGACAAGAGCTATCACTATGAGTGAGAGCGGAACTATGCAGTACATGAGTTCGTACCCCTCTCTCGCACTAGCGTGAACCTAAACTAACTACTGGCTGTCGCTCAGAAACCGGAAACCGGTACACCTGAGCCTGACACTCCAGCCACTCGTCGTATACTCCTGGCGTAGCACTTCTTCGCCATCAGTGATCTATGCACCTGCATCGTCACATGAGTCAATGATATGCAACATATATAGCTGAGAAACAAAAAGAGACAGACTTGTCAAAAATAGAAGCAACATATCATAAGCATAAATAACAAATTTCATCGTACCCACAATGCCCGAACTAGAGTGATCTTTGCTAGTCGAAGAGGACAGTTTAATTACATCACAAATTGCCGTGCAATTGTCACGGCAGATGTCCTAGCGAAAGGACTTAGTCGTGGAGCCATCGCAACTAGGAAGCTTAAAATGGTTAATCGGGACAAAGGACACAAGGTTTATACTGGTTCGGCCCCTTACGGTGAAGGTAAAAGCCTACGATCCAGTTTTGAGTGGGATTGCTTATGTCTCGATAACCAGGGAGCGAATTGCTTGACCTAGCTCTCGATTTGATGTTACTTGTCCTAAACTGCCGTTGGGTCGTCCCTTTATATACAGAGGTCAAGGCCCTGTGGCTCACAGAGTCCCGGCCGGCTCATAAATAGTGTCCGGCTTAGTCTCTTAGCTATTCTTGCCTTACAATACAAGTCACGCATACATGGTGGTTCATCACTACGGGCCTTAAGTCGTCTCTGGGCCTTGGGCCCTTTAACTAAACCGCCGTCTATATCCTGGGTCTTTGGCTTCAAGAATATTTGCAAGTATAACCCGGCCCCTCCTGGGCGGGTCATACCAATAGTTATATCCCCAACATTAGGCCCCAGATTGATTTGAACTAGTTCATGTCAATCTTTGACACTTACGGAAAAATCTTTTGCCCTTATGAAATTTTTGTAACCCGCCATGACGTCATCCTCTGGATTTGTGGCAACCCGCCATGACGTCACCTGTCATAAAAGAATGTTTTATCGAATGCATCCCAATGGATCTTTGTCTTGATGACCATCCCAAAAATCGAGGCATCTTTTTAGCTGGATAACTTATATTTTTGGCCTCCTCATTTTTCACGCTCTTTTGGTGGTATTTCCTTATAAATAGACCCGAATAGGTCTTCCTCATTCTTCTCGTTCGCGTCTTCTTCCTCTCACCCCCATATGCCGTTGGAGCTCCACCGCCGCCACCGCAGCACATCTTGTCTCCGTCAACCTAGGTCGCTGCATCGACCTGAACTTGACCAGAAAACAGCAGTGCCCCTCCGCAGCAGATCCATCACAGTAAGTTTTCCCCTTTCTGCTCTATAAATCCATGCTAGGGTTAGTGAGTTCATTTGTACAGTTTCCTATTCATCCTAGTTCTTCACATTTGCTTCTGTCGTGGTTTCTTTGATCCAACAATAGCGTAAATCTCGTGCGGTAGTTGCTCCGCATCCATTTTAGATACTAGTAGATCTTCTTTCCTTGTAAAAAATCCCCACTGGAATGCATGAACTCCTCTGTGCCATGTTTTAGGTCTAGAAAATTTTCTTTTCTGAACATCTGTTTGATCCAAAATAATGGCTGCAAATTGTGAAACCTGTTTGTACAACACTTAGGCAAAAATTTGCATTTATTAGATTCATCTAGCCATGGCGACTCTGAACGCCGGCTTTAAGGAAACAATGCTCAATTGATAACTCTGATCACCCGCGTCGGTTTAAATAATCCTGGCGGCTTATAGAACCTATAGCGGCTTAGAAAACCTTGACATGGTTACCCTTATACCATTAGGCCCCTTCGTAAGCCGCCATCTTGAATCTGCACTGTAATATTTTTCCTACGCGGCTTAAATTTGAACCGGTACTTTTTACTCTGTCTTTAGGCTTTCCATTATAATCGCACCAAAGGCACCTACTTCCTGCAACTGGGTTAAATCCATTGTCACAGACAGTATTCTGGATGATTTTGTGAAGACCGGCTATCTGCCGAAGAAAGAAGTCATGACTTATCGTGCTCCTAACCCGGAGGAGGAATTCCCTCAGCCCAAAGAAGGAGAAGTTGTTGTTTCCAAGGATCATATGAACCGGGGTTTTACTCCACCTGGCTCAAAATTCTTCAGAGACGTGCTGCATTTGTTTGATCTTCACCCACAAGACATCAGACCCAATTCCGTGTCTAATATTTGCAACTTCCAAGTATTCAGTGAAGTATACCTTGGAGAAGAACCCAATCTGCTGCTCTTCAGAGAGCTGTTTTATTTGAACCGCCGAAATGGGTGCGCTAGAGATCAGAGCTTAGAGCTTGGCGGTGTCTCAATCCAGCACCGTAGGGATGTGATCTTTCCTTACGCCAACCCGCCAAGCCACCAAAGATTGGAATATGACATGGTTTTACTGCCAAGACACCTCTCCGGCTGGTGAAAACCCTCTGCCCGACTTTCGCGCTCTTCGTCTTGGGCCCAACCATCATTTGCCTGACAAGATTACAGCCGCCGAACACAAATCACTCGCCCCCACTTTGGCCAAGATCAAAGCTCTTCTGGGAAACGGGCTAACATGCATCGACCTGGTCCGGGTTTGGCTCACCTGGCGGGCCATTCCGTTGAGCCGCCGCCCCAGCTAGATGTACGATTATACGGGCGCAAAGGATGACCCTCTGCGACACAGCCCTGATGACTTGCCTGAAGATGTCATCGATGACATGACCAAGTCCCTTTTAAACGAGAGCCTGGCAGACTGTGGCAAGGTGGGCTTAGCCCCCTTCTGTAAAGCTAACCCAGCTCCAAAGGTAAGCCGCCCATATGAAATAATTATCTTGATTTTTCGATGTTTCACCCATACTCATACATATGTTAATCTTTGCAGGCGGGTGATAAATTCTAGAAGGTCAAATATGACCATGAGGCTGCTAAGAAAGCAAGGAAGGAGAAGAAAGCTGCCAGAAAAGAGGCTGCCAAGAAGACGGGCAAAAAGGCCACCGCCTTTGACCTGCTTCGGCTAGTAGACTCTTCTGAGTCGGAGGTAGCCCTTGATTCCCTTGGCTCATTTTTTAACCAACTTATTGAACTGATTATCAGCAGGAGGACACAGGAGCAAGCCATAACAAGGCTGATGAGGTAACTATCCTTTCCTCCGACTTCAAGCCTTTGCCAAGACGGAAAATCCGCAGAGTGACCCGGAAAGTAAGGTTTTCTCATCGTTTAGCTTATCACGATCCTCAATTTCATTTGAAGCGGCAAATTCATGAGAGCCGGAGGCAGACCAGGACCAACAAGGATGCGGAGCTCTCCTCCGGCTTACCAAACATCCCAAAGAAGCACCGGAATGAGGTCACCTCTGATTTAAATTCTCTTTATCCCTTGCCGGGTCTTACTCGCCAACCTCTCAATTCTTCTGACTCGGATTATCAGGAAACTTCCCCTTCCTCCGGCGATTCAATGCAGTCCAACCTGCCGGCTTTCAAGACTGCACCAGGGTATAATAATCTGCTTATCTTGTATTTACTTTAATCCCTTGCATCTATATTAACCTTTTATTTTGACGCAGTGGGCAAGCCAAGCCCAGCAAACAGGTTAGAAAGAGCAAGGCAGCCGAAGACACAGTCGTGGTAGGCGATTCTTAAACAATTGCGCCCGGACTCGTCGAACTCATGAGCCGCCATCTGGGCGGCTCGGACATACCAACTCCAGCTGGCGACACGGCATTGAGCGAGCCGCCGATGAGTCAGAAAATCCAGAAGCCCCTAGCCCGGTCAGGACAGATGACCCGCAAAACACTGACGTTGAGATCACCAGAACCGGCTTTGTTAAGCCGGGAAGGCCAACTGTGCTGGCCAAATGTCTCGCTAAGGAGGAACTTTTGGAACACCGTCGGGTCAAGCTGGATGTTACAAACTATGCTCACATGAGTATTGGAGGCATCTTTTCTGGCTACATGAGCCAAGTACACAGCAGCCGGAATCTTGAGATTGACATGGTGAAACAGATGCACCAAAAATTTGAGGTAGAACCCTTTCTCTGTATTCATTTATCTTTACTATGCCAGCCCCCAAGTCTATTGCTTATGATAGATACGCTGTAGACTTAGAAATAAATTTAGTGACATTAGTAACATAGATGAATAAGACATACAAGAAGTCCGGCTTACTCTGTAGTCCCCAAGGGGCGGCTTAACCAACATGGTTGTGCCGGTCCTTAATATAATTATATAAACGAAAAATACTTACTGGGCTTTGAACAACAATATGCATTAGCCCCCAAGTGCTTATTGCTTGCAAAATGCTTGGGACTTACTCTTATGAACCGCCGTCTTATGAACCACCACTGAAAGTAAAATTCTTCGGTAAACATTAGCCCCCAAGTGCCAAGTCTTGTTGCTGGCAAAAGGCTTGGGACTTTAACGCATCATAAAAATTGGCTTGATTTTGACCCTGTATTTGTATAGGCTGTCACGAGCCAACTTGAATCAGAGGTGACTGATCTAAAGAGCCGCCTTGAAGCCCAAGAGACGGAAATCCAAAAGACTGACACCAAGTTTAACTTCAGCATTTCTGAACAAGAAAAACTGAAGAAAGAATTTGAAATTGAAAAGAAAGCCTGGGCTAATGAAAAAACTGCATTGATTAACCGAGCTAAGAAGGCAGAGGCGGCTCTGGAAGAAACAACCGGTGAATTAACCGGCTTAAAGCTCCATGTCTCTCAGATGGTCTCAGCAATCTTTGGTAAGTCGCCCTACAAGTGTTTAAATATTTAAGCCTTTCAGTTGATTATAAAACTGGAATTAACTCACCTGATCACGCTTATGCATGCCCAGAAGCTCAAATTTAGACCAAGATATGCTAATCAAACTGAAGGTAGTGTACACATTAGTGGAGCAATTGTACACCGGGTCTCAACGTGCATTAGCCACGGTGGCTTTGTCAAATGAAGTGCCTACCCTCCTGGTAGAAGTCTTGAAGAAGCTTTCTGTGCACCCTCAACGGTTCAATGAACTGAGGCGGTCAGCTGCAAGAGATGGAACGATAAATGCTTTAAGCTGGGCCAAGGCTTGGCTACCAGAGTTAGACCCGGCCGACATTGCCACTGGCTACCCAAGCTTGAAGGAGGATGGCACCCCATTTGAAGAAAATGACTTGACCGCTTGCGTAAAGGAGATACGCCCCGTGGCTACCCTTATAGCGAATGAAGTAGATCTTACCAAGTACCAGGCAGGTTATGATGAAGAAAACCGGAGAATTCCAACGCCTCATTATGAAGTGACCAATCTGATCCCCCCACTCCGTAAGCACACCTTCGCCCCTGAAGTTGAACCGGCCGGTCTAGTTGATGATGAAGCCGAATTTGAAGCTTTGAACAACATTCACTGGTCATTGTCAACCTTCCAGGAAAGGGAACAAGGCAAAGACGCGGAGAGCGCTAACCCGGACGTTTCAGGCCAATCATGAAGGCTAACCTGCTATGGCGGCTCACACCTGTGACGTGCTGAAAAAACAATGTGAATCATTTGGACTCAAGGAGTCATGTAATAGAGTAGAAATAACTTTGCTTTGGCCGTGCCATCGTGCACATTTTGTTGCTTAATGTCATTAAGCTGCCTTGTTATATTCACCCGTGTTTACTTTTCATCTGCTTTACGTATGCTTGATCAAACCTTTTTAACCGTGCTGCACATGAAAACAGATCACAAGGTCCCTTGGCGGCTTACCGCCAGGCGGGTCATAATAACTTAAAAAGAGTCACAGATAAGGCTGTTGCAACATATAATGTTTAAAACACAACTATAATCGTACACCTGTGACCTGTAACTTTGCACCGTCGGCTCATATGACCCGGTCAGTAAGGTCGATAACCCAATCTTCAGACATCAATATTTCCAAAGGTATAATGATGCTCATATATTGGCGACTGATCAACCAAAATTAATTTGGGTTAAAATTAACCATACTTGTACTTGTAAACCTCAGAAAAGTCTCAAGTCAAATAAAAGGGTGATTCCAAAAAACTTAAACCAAATATAAAAAATTCAAGGCTGCTGATTCGAATACGATCAGTAGACCGTTCTAGAGGAGTTAAGCTAGGATTTGAATACGATCATGTAGCCCCCAGTGGCTTTGGCGTTGTGCCGATCAAGAGGGTACCGACAGCTGTGTTCTCTTTGGTTCGAATACGACCTATGTTTGAACAGGAAGCCCCCTAATGACCTTGAGAGTTTTTTAACGACTCTGATTCAAATAGGATCAAAGTCGGTTCCCAAAAGGGGTTGAGCTATGATTCAAATATGATCAAGAAGCCCCCTAGTGAGCTCGGCAGTCTGCCAATCAAAAGTGTACCGAAAACTATGTTCTCTTTGGTTCGAATACGACCTATGTTTGAACAGGAAGCCCCCTAGTGATCATAAATTTTAACGGCCAGATTCGAATACGATCATAAGCCGGATCAAGCAGGTTAAGCCAGATCAAATGTGACCAGCCCCCAAGTGATCATGTAAGATAACAATGATAATAATAATGACATATTTACCTTTGAGGGAAAAAAGGACACATGTCCTGCTTTATTATTTATCATAATATATATATTGTCGAAATATGTACATCATGAGAGCCGGTGGCTCAAGTATAGAAAGGCCAAAGATGAGCGATATTCCACGACCGGCGGGTCTCCTCCTTCGACTTATGTGAGTCTTTGTGCTCTCAAACATCGATAAGGTAGTATGACCCGTTGTTCAAATTCTTGCTGACCACAAAGGTCCCTTCCCAAGGTGGGGATAACTTGTGTGCATCAGTTTGATCCTGGATGAGCCGGAGCACCAAATCACCTTCCTAAAAGGATCTGGACTTAAGTCGGCGGCTGTGATAGCAACGCAAGTCCTGTTGGTAAATTGCTGAACGAGCTGCTGCCAAGTCCCGCTGTTCATCTAACAGGTCAAGAGCATCCTGACGTGACTGTTCATTATCAGCCTCAACATAAGCCGCCACACGAGGCGAGTCATGACGAATGTCACTAGGGAGAACCGCTTCAGCTCCGTAGACCATGAAGAAGGGCGTATAACCCGTAGATCTATTGGGAGTAGTGTTGATGCTCCATAACACAGAGGGTAACTCCTCAACCCAACAATCCGGCGTCCGCTGCAGGGGGACCAAAATCCGGGGCTTGATGCCTTTCAAGATCTCCTGATTGGCTCTCTCGGCTTGACCATTGGATTGGGGGTGAGCCACTGATGAAACATCAAGCCGAATATGCTCACATTGACAAAAAATTTCCATGGCGCCTTTAGACAGATTAGTGCCATTGTCAGTTATAATGTTGTGTGGAAAGCCGAAGTGAAATATCACCTTTTTCAAGAACTGAACTATCGTAGCTGCATCACACTTACTGACTGGCTCTGCCTCAACCCACTTTGTAAATTTATCAACTGCCACCAAAAGGTGGGTCTTTTTTATCTTTGGACCTTTTGAAAGGCCCAGCCATGTCAAGCCCCCAGACTGCAAATGGCCAAGTAATTGGAATCATCCTCAACTCTTGAGCCAGCACATGAGCCCGTCTTGAGAACTTCTGGCAACTGTCACATTTACTGACCAGGTCCTCCGCATCAGCGTGAGCCGTCAGCCAATGGAATCCATGACGCAAGGCCTTGGCCACAATTGATTTTGATCCGGCGTGATGACCACAATCCCCTTCATGAATCTCACGTAGAATTTCTTGGCCTTCTTTAGGGGAGACGCAACGCTGAAACGCCCTTGTAACGCTGCGATGATGCAACTCGCCACTAACAATCGTCATTGACTTAGACCGCCGGGTTATCTGCCTGGCCAAGGTTTCATCCTCAGGCAACTCACCCCGGGTCATATAAGCCAAATATGGCACAATCCAATCTGGGATAACATGAAGAGGCGCCACCAATTATGCTTCCGGGTCAGGAATAACCAAGTCTTCCTCTGTAGGTAACTTGACAGAAGGGTTATGCAGAATATCCAAGAAAGTATTAGGCGGCACCGGCTTACGCTGAGAGCCCAGCCGGCTTAGGGCATCAGCCGCCTCGTTCTTTCTGCCGTTAATGTGCTCTGCTTGGTAACCCTTCAAGTGTCCAGCAATGGCGTCAACTTCACAGCGATAAGACGCCATGAGAGGGTCCTTGGAATCCAACTTGCCTGATATCTGTTGAGCCACCAAATCTGAGTTGCCGAAACACCTTACCCGGCTTAAAATCATCTCCTTAGCCATCCGAAGACCATGGAGTAAGGCTTCATACTCAACTGCATTGTTAGTACAGGGAAACATCAATCGTAGCACATAACAAAATTTGTCACCTTGAGGGGAGGCTAAAACAACTCTAGCCCCCGAGCCCTCCAATTGCCTGGACCCGTCAAAATGAATAGTCCAATATGTGTTGTCCGGCTTTTCTTCAGGCATCTGCAGCTCTGTCCAATCATTGATGAAATCCACTAGTGCTTGCGATTTGATAGCAGTGCGTGGCACATACTTTAAATCATGAGGCCCAAGTTCAATGGCCCACTTGGTGACTCGTCCTGTCGCTTCTCTGTTCTGAATTATGTCTCCTAAAGGAGCAGAACTAACCATAGTGATGGGGTGGCCTAGGAAATATTGCTTAAGCTTCTGGCTTGCCATGAACACCACATAAACGAGCTTCTGCCAATGTGGATACCGTTGCTTGGACTCAATAAGTACCTCACTGATGTAGTAAACCGGCTGCTAAACCGGATGCTCCTTGCCAACCTCCTTGCGCTCCACCACGATTGCCACGCTAACAACGCGTGTATTAGCAGCCACATATAACAATAAGGGCTCCTTATCAACGGGAGAAGCAAAAACCGGCGGCTCAGCCAGCTGTCTCTTCAAATCTTCAAAAGCAGCGTTGGTAGTGTCACTCTAGACAAAGTTATCTGTCTTCTTCATCATTTGATAAAGAGGTATGGCCTTCTCGCCTAACCGTCTTATGAACCGGCGTAAAGCAGTGATACGACCCGCCAAACGCTGAACATCATTGATACACGCCAGTTTAGCCAGAGAGGTGATGGCCTTGATCTTCTCCGGGTTAGCCTCGATGCCCATGTTAGAAACCAGAAAACCCAAAATCTTGCCTGCAGGCATGCCAAAAACACACTTGGCCGGGTTAAGCATCATCTTGTAGACCTGAGGATGGTCAAAGGTTTCCTTCATATCATCTATCAAGGTCTCCTTCTCTCTGGATTTCACCACAATGTCATCCACATCAGCATGAACATTGCACCCAATTTGACTGTGAAGAGAATTCTGCACACACCGCTGGTAAGTGATACGTCTCCAACGTATCTATAATTTTTGATTGTTCCATGCTATTATATTACCCGTTTTGGATGTTTATAGGCTTTACTTTACACATTTATATCATTTTTGGGACTAACCTACTAACTGGAGGCCCAGCCCGTATTGTTGTTCTTTTTTTGCCTATTTCAGTATTTCAAAGAAAAGGAATATCAAATGGAGTGTAAACGGAATGAAACCTTCGGGAGCGTGAGTTTTGGAACGAACGTGATCCAGAGGACTTGGAGTGCAAGTCAAGAAGCAGTCGAGGCGGCCACACGGGTGGAGGGTGTGCCCACCCCTACAGGGCGCGCCCCCCATCTCATGGGCCCCTCGGGTGGCCACCGACCTACTTCTTCCTCCTATATATACCCACGTACCCCGAGAACATCAGGGGAGCCAACGAAAAACTATTTTCACCACCGTAACCTTCTGTATCGGCGAGATCCCATCTTGGAGCCTTCGCCGGCGCTCCGCCGGAGGGGGAATCGACCATGGTGGGCTTCTACATCAACACCATAGCCCTCCGATGAGTTGTGAGTAGTTTACCATAGACCTTCGGGTCCATAGTTATTAGCTAGATGGCTTCTTCTCTCTTTTTGAATCTCAATACCATGTTCTCCTCGATCTTCTTGGAGATCTATTCGATGTAACTCTCTTTGTGGTGTGTTTGTCGTGATCCGATGAATTGTGGGTTTATGATCAAGTTTATCTATGAGAAATATTTGAATCTCCTCTGAATTCTTTTATGCATGATTGAGTTATCTTTGCAAGTCTTTTTGAATTATCAGTTTGGTTTGGCCTACTAGATTGATCTTTATTGCAATGGGAGAAGTGCTTAGCTTTGGGTTCAATCTTGCGGTGTCCTTTCCCAGTGACAGCAGGGACACCAAGGCACGTATTGTATTGTTGCCATCGAGGATAAAAAGATGGGGTTTATATCATATTGCATGAGTTTATCCCTCTACATCATGTCATCTTTCTTAATGCGTTACTCTGTTCTTATGAACTTAATACTCTAGATGCATGCTGGATAGCGATCGATGTGTGGAGTAATAGTAGTAGATGCAGACATGAGTTGGTCTACTTGCCGCAGACGTGATGCCTATGTACATGATCATGCCTAGATAATCTCATAATTATTCGCTTTTCTATCAATTGCTCGACAGTAATTTGTTCACCCACCGTAATACTTATGCTATCTTGAGAGAAGCCACTAGTGAAACATATGGCCCTCGGGTCTATCTTTTATCCTATAAGCTTTCAATCTACTTTTATTTTGCATGTTTACTTTTCCAATCTATATTATAAAAAAATACCAAAAATATATTTATCTTATCATACTATCTCTATCAAATCTCACTTTCGCAAGTGGCCGTGAAGGGATTGACAACCCCTTTATTGCGTTGGTTGCGAGTTCTTTGTTTGTTTTTGTAGGTGCGTGGGACTTTTGAGGAGCCTCCTATTGGATTGATACCTTGTTCTCAAAAATTGAGGGAAATACTTACGCTACTATTGCTGCATCACCCTTTCCTCTTCAAGGAAAACCAACACAAGCTCAAGACGTAGCAAGAAGGATTTCTGGCGCCGTTGCCGGGGAGGTCTTCGCTCAAGTGAAGACATACCAAGTACCATCACAAAATCATCTCCCTCGCATTTACATTATTTGCCATTTGCTTCTCGTTTTCATCTCCCCCACTTCACGCTTGCCATTTTATTCGCCCTCTCTTTCCCAATCTCCTCCTCTTTCCTTCGCTTGTTTTTTTTTTTTGCTCGTTGTCATGTCTAGTTCCTTATCCGCTCCTATGTCTCCTGAGTTTGAAGTTCTTCACTTCAAGCAAAGGCAAGGAGAAAACTTAAAAGATGCTTGGTATGGGATGATGGAATCTTATCGCAATTGCACCCTAGAGGTGAATTTTAGAATTCTACTTTGGAATTTTTATGTTGGGCTAAATATGTCGCCTAGGCAACTCTTGGATTGCATTGCCAAGGGAAAATTTATTGAAATTTGTCCTAGTATTGCGCATGAAATTATAGAGGGAATAGTGGGAACACTACCTCAAAAAGAGGGGCCACATCCTACCCAAGAACAAATACAAGTGTTTGGAAAGATTTGCGAAGTAACAAAAATATTAAAAAAGTCTCTTGAGCCTCTTAAAAGTGTTAGCGGAAATCTTCACCGCATGAATATGTTGATTACTCTTTGCAATAAGCGGTTAGATTCTTTAGATCTAAAAATTTCTGAGTATGAAGGGAAACGTAAAGAACCTCCCGGATTTGAGCATGACTCCGCTAAAAAACTGAAAATCAAAGATGGTACTTCTTAGATCTATCCACGCTTTTATGCCTAGCTAGGGGCGTTAAACAATAGCGCTAGTTGGGAGGCAACCCAATTTTATTTGTGTTTTTTGTTTTTGTTTCTGTTTAGTAATAAATTTTGCATCTACCTTCTGTTTAGATGTGTTTTTATGTTTTAATTAGTGTGTGTGCCAAGTAGAACCTATAGGATAACCTATGGTGATAGTTAATTTGATTATGCTGAAAAATAGAACGCACGAAAATAGTTCTGTTAATTCACATAAACGTGATTTTGCGTTGATTCTTTTTTACGTAGATCAATAGACAAATTTCCCAGGACTTCCTATTTTGGTAGGATTTTTAGAGTTACATAAGTATTCGAGGGTTACAGATTGCTACAGACTGTTCTGTTTTTGACAGATTCTGTTTTTCATGTGTTGTTTGCTTATTTTGATGCATCTATGGCTAGTATTAAGTGGTATGAACCATAGGGAACTTGAAATATAGTAGGTTTAACACCAATATAATTAAAGAATGAGTTCATTACAGTACCTTATGTGGTGGTTTTGCTGTGTTTTACTAACGGAGCTTATAAGATTTCCTGTTGAGTTTTGTGTTGTGAAGTTTTCAAGTTTTGGGTAAAGATTTGATGGACTATGGAATAAGGAGTGGCAAGAGCCTACGCTTGGCGGTGCCCATGGCACCCCAAGATATCCAAGAATATCCAAAAGCCTAAGCTTGGGGATGCCCCCGGAAGGCATCCCCTCTTTCGTCTTTGTTTATCGGTAACTTTACTTGGAGCTATATTTTTATTCGCCACATGATATGTGTTTTGCTTGGAGCGTCTTGTATGATATTAGTCTTTGCTTTTTAGTTTTCCACAATAATTTTTGTTGTACACACCTTTTTAGAGAATCCCACTTGATTGGAATTTATTAGAATACTCTATGTGCTTCACTTATATCTTTTGAGCTAGATAGTTTTTGCTCTAGTGCTTCATTTATATCTTTTAGAGCACGGCGGTGGCTTAATTTTGTAGAAATTGCTAGTCTCTCATACTTCACTTATATTATTTTGAGAGTCTCTTAGAACAGCATGGTATTTGCTATGGTTATAAAATTGTTCCTAGAATGGTGGGCATCCAAGTTGGGTATAATAAAAACTATCATAGGAAGTGAATTGGATGCTATGATCATTTTGATACTTGATAATTGTTTTGACATATGGGGGTAGTGATATTAAAGTCATGCTAGTTGGGTGATTATGAATTTAAAAAATGCTTGTGTTGAAGTTAGCAAGTCCCGTAGCATGCACGTATGGTTAAAGTTGTGTAACAAATTTTTAACATGAGATGTTCTTAGAATGTGCATCCTTATGAGTGGCGGTCGGGGACGAGTGATGGTCTTTTCCTACCAATCTATCCCTCCAGGACCATGCACGTAGTGCTTGATTTTTCATGACTTGTAGATTTTTGCAATAAGTATATGAGTTCTTTTGACTAAGGTTGAGTTCATGGATTATACGCACTTTTACCTTTCCATCATTGCTAGCCTCTTCGGTACCGTGCATTGCCCTTTCTCACCTTGAGAGTTGGTGCAAACTTTGTCGGTGCATCCAAACCCCGTGATATGATACGCTCTATCACTCATAAACCTCCTTATATGTTCCTCAAAACAGCCACCATACCTACCTATTATGGCATTTCGATAGCCATTCCGAGATATATTGCCATGCAACTTTCCACCGTTCCGTTTATCATCATGAGACGCATTACTATTGTCATATTGCCATTGCATGATCATGTAGTTGACATCGTATTTGTGGCAAGGCCACTTTGGATAATTTTTCATACATGTCACCCTTGATTCATTGCCCATCCCGGTACACCACCGAAGACATTCATAGTCATATCTTGTTCTAGTTTTGAGTTGTAATTCATCAGTTGTAAATCAATAAAAGTGTGATGATCATCATTATTAGAGCATTGTCCCCAAAAAGAAAAAGAAAAAGAAAGGCCAAAAAAGAACGGAAATGTTAACGCCCACACATGTGGGCGTTTGCACATCGCCCATACGCCTCCATCACCACTCATTTTGCCACGTATGAATAGATGACATCAGCAGATTTTTTTTAATTTTCGGCTTAAAAATGTTGTATCTCCTAAATAAAAAAGCGAATTAAAAATCCGTTTTCACCATTAAATTCGTCTCGACGAGATCTTCAAAACTAGACCCCATGTTGATATGTTTCGACGAATTTTTTTTTGCTAGAAGTTGCCACGATGTTTACACTGCAGTTGCCATAGGGCTAAAACTAAAGTTGCCATGTGGCAATTTTAGTTTGTAGATCATGGCAATTTTAGTATTTTGATGATGGCAACTCCAGTAATTTGACCATGAAAATTATTTTTTGTATGAACCATGGCAATTTTACGTGCATGTATCATGGCAATTTTAGTTTATGGTTGATGTCAAGTCTAGTTTCTTAATTCCCCGTTTTATAAATGTCAAAAATTACTTTTAAATGTAGAAGAAAATAGCTGAAACATATCATGGCAACTTCAGTGTAAACATCATGGCAATTCATATGCAATAGACATGGCAACTTTTAATCCAAGTTTTTTTTCGTCAAAACATATCAACATGGGATCTAGTTTCGAAGATCTCATCGCGAGGGATTTAATGGTGACAACAGATTTTTAATCGGATTTTTTGTTTAAGAGATAAAACATTTTAAAAACTGGAAATCCAAAAAGATTCCTGCATGCATGCATGCGATGACGTGGCAATCTGTTTACATTAGAGACGTGTGGTGCGTCGCCTTTCCTGCCACACGTGTGGCAGTTAGCGCGACCCAAAAAGAAAAAAAGATAGGCCAAATAAAAAAAGAAAGGCCAAAAAAGGCCCAAAAAAAGAAAAAAGAAAAAAGAAAAAATAAAATAAAAAGGGGGCAATGTTATTATCTCTTTTCCACACTTGTGCTTCAAAGTAGCACCATGTTCTTCATATAGAGAGTCTCATATGTTGTCATTTTCATATACTAGTGGGAATTTTTCATTATAGAACTTGGCTTGTATATTCCTACGATGGGCTTCCTCAAAATGCCCTAGGTCTTTGTGAGCAAGCAACTTGGATGCACACCCACTAGTTTTCTTTTGTTGACCTTTCGTACATTTATAGCTCTAGTGCATCCGTTGCATGGCAATCCCTACTCCTCATGTTGACATCAATTGATGGGCATCTCCATAGCCCGTTGATTATCCTCATCAATGTGAGACTTTCTCCTTTTTTGTCTTCTCCACACAATATCCATCATCATATTCTATTCCACCCATAGTGCTATGTCCATGGCTCACGCTCATGTATTGCGTGAAAGTTGAAAAAGTTTGAGATTATTTAAGTACGAAACAATTGTTTGGCTTGTCATCGGAGGTGTATAATTTGGGAGCATTTTTGTGTGATGAAAATGAAGCATAGCCTAACTATATGATTTTTGTAGGGATGAACTTTCTTTAGCCATGTTATTTTGAGAAGACATGATTGCTTTGATTAGTATGCTTGAAGTATTACTATTTCTTATGTCAATATGAACTTCATTTTGAATCATTTGGATCTGAACATTCATGCCACAATAAAGAAAATAACATTGAGAATTATGCTAGGTAGCATTCCACATCAAAAATTCTGTTTTTATCATTTACCTACTCGAGGACGAGCAGGAATTAAGCTTGGGGATGCCTAATACGTCTCCAATGTATCTATAATTTTTGATTGGTCCATGCTATTATATTACCCGTTTTGGATGTTTATGGGCTTTACTTTACACATTTATATCATTTTTGGGACTAACCTACTAACCGGAGGCCCAGCCCATATTGTTGTTTTTTGCCTATTTCAGTATTTCGAAGAAAAGGAATATCAAACGGAGTCCAACGGAATGAAACCTTCGGGAGCGTGATTTTTGGAACGAAAGTGATCCAGAGGACTTGGAGTGCAAGTCAAGAAGTAGTCGAGGCGGCCACGAGGGTGGAGGGCGCGCCCACCCCTACAGGGCGTGCCCCTATCTCGTGGTCCCCTCGGGCAGCCACCGACCTACTTCTTCCCCCTATATATACCCACGTACCACGAAAACATCAGGGGAGCCAACGAAAAACTATTTCCACCACCGTAACCTTTTGTATCCGCGAGATCCCATCTTGGAGCCTTCGCCGGCGCTTCGCCGGAGGGGGAACCGACCACGAAGGGCTTCTACATCAACACCATAGCCCCTCCGATGAGTTGTAAGTAGTTTACCACAGACCTTCGGGTCCATAGTTATTAGCTAGATGGCTTTTTCTCTCTTTTTGGATCTCAATATCATGTTCTCCTCAATCTTCTTGGAGATCTATTCGATGTAACTCTTTTTGCGGTGTGTTTGTCGAGATTCGATGAATTGTGGGTTTATGATCAAGTTTATCTATGAGAAATATTTGAATCTCCTCTGAATTCTTTTATGTATGATTGAGTTATCTTTGCAAGTTTCTTGGAATTATCAGTTTGGTTTGGCCTACTAGATTGATCTTTCTTGCAATGGGAGAAGTGCTTAGCTTTGGGTTCAATCTTGCGGTGTCCTTTCCCGATGTGTTAGGCGCAAAGGCACGTATTGTATTGTTGTCATCGAGGATAAAAAGATGGGGTTTATATCATATTGCATGAGTTTATCCCTCTACATCATGTCATCTTTCTTAATGCGTTAATCTGTTCTTATGAACATAATACTCTAGATGCATGCTGGATAGCGGTCGGTGTGTGGAGTAATAATAGTAGATGCAGGCAGGAGTCGGTCTACTTGTCGCGGACGTGATGCCTATGTACATGATCATGCCTAGATAATCTCATAATTTTTCGCTTTTCTATCAATGGCTCGACAGTAAGTTGTTCACCCACCATAATACGTATGCTATCTTGAGAGAAGCCACTAGTGAAACCTACGTCCCCGTGGTCTTTCTTTTATCATATAAGCATTCAATCTACTTTTATTTTGCATCTTTACTTTTCCAATCTATATTATAAAATACCAAAAATATATTTATCTTATCATACTATCTCTATCAAATCTCACTTTCGCAAGTGGCCGTGAAGGGATTGACAACCCCTTTATTGCGTTGGTTGCGATTTCGTTGTTTGTTTGTGTAGGTGCGTGGGACTTTTGAGGAGCCTCCTACTGGATTTATACCTTGGTTCTAAAAAACCCGAGGGAAATACTTACGCTACTATTGCTGCATCACCCTTTCCTCTTCAAGGAAAACCAACGCAAGCTCAAGACGTAGCAGTAAGTTGCCTGGGCACTCTTGATCCTGAAAGGCATAGATTCATAGCAGAAGGCTCCAAACGGAGTAATGAACGGCGTCTTCTCCTGGTCCTTAACTGCCATCTTGATCTGATGATAACCAGAGTAAGCATCCAAAAAGCTCAAACGCTCACAACCCACCGTAGCATCGATGATTTGATCAATACGAGGGAGAGCAAAGGGATCAGCTGGACAAGCCTTGTTTAAATCCGTGTAATCTACACACATACGCCAAGTGCCATTTTTCTTAAGCACAAGCACCGGGTTAGCCAACCACTCTGGATGAAAAACTTCAATGATGAACCCAGCTGCTAAGCCGGGCTACCTCCTCACCAATGGCCTTACGCCTCTCCTCATTGAACCGCCAAAGAAACTGCTTAACCGGGCTTAAACTTTGGATCAATATTAAGAGTGTGCTCGGCGAGTTCTCTCGGTACACTTGGCATGTCAGAAGGTTTCCATGCAAAGACGTCCCGGTTCTCACGGATGAACTCGATGAGCGCGCTTTCCTATTTGGGATCCGAATTAGCACTGATACTGAACTTCTTGGATGAGTCGTCTGGAACAAAGTCAACAAGCTTAGTATCATCGGCCGACTTAAACTTCATGACCGACTCATGCTTTGTGGTTGGCTTTTTCAAAGACGTCATATCCGCGGGATCAACATTGTCCTTGTAGAACTTCAACTCTTTTGTTACACAGACCGACTCAGCATAAGCCGCGTCGCCTTCTTCACATTCCAAGGCTACCTTCTGGCTTCCATGCACCGTGATGGTTCCCTTATGACCCAACATCTTGAGCTGCAAATACACATAACACAGTCATGCCATGAACTTGGCATAAGCCGGCCGCCTGAACAAAGCATGATATGGGCATCTGATCTTGACCACTTCAAACGTCAATTTCTCAGCCCTGGAGTCATATTCATCTCCAAAGGCTACCTCCGGTTTGATCTTACCAACTGGATACACCGACTTACCAGGCACGACGCCATGGAAAACAGTGCTGGACTGCTTAAGGCTTTTATCAGTTAACCCCATGCGACGGAAGGTCTCATAATAGAGGATGTTGATGCTGCTGCCCCCATCCATGAGTACCTTAGTGAATTTATATCCACCAACCTGAGGAGACACCACCAAGGCTAAGTGACCCGGGTTATCAACCCGGTGAGGGTGGTCTTCCCTACTCCATAGAATAGGCTGCTCAGACCATCTCAAATAACAAGGAACTGCCGGCTCAACAACATTCACAGCCCTCTTATGAAGCTTCTGGTCTCGCTTGCACAAACTGGTGGTAAACACATGATATTGCCCACTATTTAGCTACTTTGGATGGCTCTGTTATCCACCTTGCTGCTACTGCTGCTGTTGCTGACCACCCTGGCCAGACTGTTGGTTATATCCACCTTGATTGCCTTGAAGATTTTGAAAGTTGGGATTTGAACCGCCGCCCGGGCCATGAAAACCGCCGCCACTTGAGCCGCCAACATGTTGGAATTTTTGAAAGCCTTCATGATCGTACAGTCCTTCCATAGATGAGTAGTCGGCTTCTGTTGAGTGTCGTGCCTTGGAAAGGGCTCATTCAGTAACTGCTCAAGTGTGGGGCCTGACCCACCAGACCGGGGAGGTGGTCTCCCTTACGCTGTTGGTTGTTACCCTGCGCATTAGTGTTAGCCACAAACTCCAAACTACCATCAGCCTTACGTTTATTACCTACTTGATTTTCCGGGTTATGTCGAGGGCCCTTGGCGTTGCCGTTATTCTTTCCCTTCCCTGTCCTTTTTTCGTCAGACTCGGGATCCTTGGTACTAGCAGAATCACCATACTTGACCAGAGCCGCCATCAGTGTACCCATATCATTACAATTGCGCTTGAGCCGCCCTAGCTTTTGTTTCAGAGGCAAAAAACGGCAATTTTCTCCAACATTAAGACTGCAGAGCCGGCATCCATCTTATTAGACGAATGTATTATGGCCTTAACCCGGTGCACCAAATGGGTTGTAGACTTGCCCTCCTCCTACTTGCAATTCGTCAAATCCACAATTGACATGGGCTGCTTGCACGTATACTTGAAATTCTGGACGAACCGGGCTTTTAGCTCCGCCCATGAACTGATTGAATTAGGTGGTAGGCCTTTCAACCAAGTGCGGGCGGTCCCATCCAACATCATGGTAAAGTACTTGGACATCATAGCATCACTGACCTCCAATAACTCCATAGCCATCTCGTAACTTTCAATCCATGCCCCGGGCTGTAAGTCAGCCGTGTAGTTCGACACCTTCCTAGGTCCCTTAAAATCCTTGGGCAAATGCTCGTTACGTAGAGCCGACACTAGAGAGGGGACACCTCCGGTCCTACTGACCACACCTGCCTCGATAAAAGTTGTCGGATAAACCAGATGATAGAGGCAAAGGTGTCCCGTCTTTCGATGAGATGGTGGCTATCGTTTTGGTGGAAGTCGACTTTGACGATCCGACTACAAACGTGCGAGGACGTCGCACCTTAGCAATCGCGAGACCAACTCCGAGAGGTTATTGACCATGCCGGAGCACGATCAACCTGACCACGAGGGTCTTTTTCCTGCAAGCAAACGAAGAACAAGCAAGAAACTAAGATTGCAATCTGGATATTGCGAATAATAGAGGAAAGCTTTATTAACGAAGGTAGGGTTCTGTGACACCTTTGTCTGGTCGTTGAACACAAATGAAGTACGCGAAGTTGCAGTTATGGCGAACTTTTAATCTAAACAAAACCCAAAGTCTAAACGACGCCCTAAGGGCTGTATATATGGAGGAAGAGGGGGGGAATTTCGTGGCCCTTGGGGAAGGGGTCCGAAACCAACCCTATCTCTTGTTTCCCCACACATACGGACTCTAAAAACATCCTATACTCAAGTATTTAGAAAATACATGGGCCTGGCCCAATAATAAGGTGACGTAGCACCTAGAATAGCCTCTGGACGAAAGTTATGAAGTAGTATATTGTATATTTCGTCCAAGGTTTCATGCACTCATTATGGTGGCTTCAACGTCCTGAAATCATCACTTGTAACTCCGTTCTTGTTCCCCTTGCGCATGCCATCATCTCCATGCTTGTTCTTGCTCTAATGTTCATCCTTCTCCAATCTAGGCCCTTCATTTGTAAGCAAAACAAATGTATCCAATTTAGGCAGCATCATATTCTCATGAACATTAGAATCATTACCAAGAAACGAAAGTACCTGGTAATTTAATTGGCGTGCATGAGCTCTAGTAATTGGTCTAGTATGTATAGCAGCAGGGGATGTGGGTGTAACAATGGTATTGATGTCCTCATCATCCTCCCCTTCTTGAAATGAAGTCGTCCTCGACGGAAGCTCATCTTCCTCACCCAAATAAGGCTTCAAATCTGCAATGTTAAAAGTGGGACTAACCCCAAAATCTGCAGGCAGCTCAAGTTTATATGCATTATCATTTATTTTCTCTAACACCTTAAAAGGACCATTAGCACGTGGTATTAGCTTTGATTTGCGCAAATCAAGAAATCTATCCTTACACAAATGTAACCAAACAAGATCTCCAGGTGCAAACACAACATGTTTTCTACCCTTATCTCCAGCAAGTTTATATTTAGCATTCATACGCTCAATGTTTTCCTTAGTTAACTCATGCATTTTTAAAATCCAGCATGTTGTTTAGCATCAAAATTAACCTTCTCAAAGATGGAAGAGGCAACAAATCAATAGGTGCACGAGGTAGGAAACCATACACAATTTCAAAAGGGCACATCTTAGTAGTAGAATGCATATATGCTATACCTCCCCTTCTTTGTTCGAGGTAAACCTAAAACAAAGTCCATAGATATATCCTCCCAAGGAATACTAGGTACAGGAAAAGGCATATATAAACCATGAGAATTGAGTCGTGACTTAGCTTTTTGACATGTAGTGCAGCGAGCAATAAAACGCTCAACTTCCCATCTCATCTTTGGCCAAAAGAAATGTGTAGCAAGTACGTCCTCTGTCTTCTTCACGCCAAAGTGTCCCATTAATCCTTCTCCATGCACCTCCTGCAACAACAAAAGATGAACAGAGCTAGTTGAATGCATAGCTTGTTAGTATGGAACACAAATCCAGTATTAACGACGAACTTGTTCCACATTCTTCCTTCTTTACAATTCTGCATTACATCTTTAAAATCAGCATCATGCACATATTGATCTTTGATGGTCTCCAAACCAAATATTTTGAAGTCAAGTTGTGAAAGCATAGTATAGCGATGAGACAATGCATCAGCAATAAAATTTTCTTTTCCCTTCTTGTGTTTAATAACATAAGGAAAAGTCTCAACGAATTCATCCCATTTAGCATGTCTACTATTCAGTTTAGCTTGACTTTTAATATGTTTCAAAGATTCATGATCAGAGTGTATAACAAATTCTTTGGGCCATAAATAATGTTGCCATGTTTCTAAAGTCCGAACAAGAGCATATAATTCTTTATCATAAGTAGAACTAGCAAATATGCCCGTGCGTTGCAACGGGCGATTATGCAGGTGTGATAGATATAAAAAATCTAAATCAAATGCCAGGATGAGATAAGGACTTTTAAAATATCATTTGACAAACTATGTCTAAGTGATGTCATGATGAAATAGGAGTTATTTAAAAGTCATGATGAAATAAGGGAATTCTAAAAAGTCATTTAAAAAACTAAACATGTGATGATTTGATCACGATTTGTTTTCTTAAGGCGTCACTACGAAAAAAAAGTTGGCTGAGCAAACTGCATTGATAGATCCTGCCTGAGCTAGAGAGATGAATGATGTGCCTCGTCTTGACCTGGCGTAGCGGTGTTTATCATAACCAGTACGGTGGTACTAGAATAAATATAGATGTGTATGAAGGCAAAATAGACATTTATCATTTTCGCATAGCTTACAAAAACTAACCTACAGGAAGATGCGTCAATTTTTTTTTGAGCTCAGCGTTGTATGAACCATGAAGACCATTTTTTAACCCGACGCAAGGCACTAAATAAATACATAAAATGACCTCCACGGATCCCCTAATAAAACTTCTATGCAAGCGATGATTCGTTTTGTTCATTATTTATAGATATGTTTTAATTTTTGGAACATTTTATATAATTCATGCACCTTTTTTTCTATTTCTAGAACATGTTTATAATACTGGATTATTTTTTGAAAATTATGATCATTTTTTTATTTCATGAACATTTATTGTGATTTGTTAATACTTTTATAACATATGCGAATTTTTTTAAAATCATAAACATTCTATGATTTTGAAATATTTTTTGAATTCATAAACACTTTATGATTTCTCAATATATTTTTAAAGCTCACATCAGTTTTTAATTTGGTTCATTTGAAAATCTCGAATTAATTGAAAGAAGGAAAATGAAAAATAAAAATGAAAAGGTAAAAAGCAAAATAGAAAACAGGCGGCGCCACCATCCGTACATGGGCCGGCCCATTAGGGCGTCTTGAGAGGAGGAGGCGCCGTATTGAGAAAAAGGGGGAAAGGGTGGGGAGCGAGGATCGAACCGTGATCGCATCAGTCGCGGTAGACTAACGCCTTAGCCATCAGGCTAGCTCTGCTTTTGTGTTACATGAGCGTATCATCCTTTAAGAACGAAACCCTGCGGCGATTTTGAAATAACCCGAATCGTTTTACTTACGGATGGCAGAGTGGGTAATTTGCGCTAACTTTGAGGGCAATTCTAATGACGGACGACAGAAACCCAATTCTCTTTATTATTAGGTAAAGATCAGTTGAATAGACGGACGAAAAAATAACTTGATTGAGGGCTGATGCGCACGTGGAGGCCCAACTGGGCCAGACAGATTGAGCAGAAATAGAGAGGATGGCCTACTTCTTTTTTGGACATAGAACAAAGCTAGCGCAGTTGGAGTGGTCATACGGTACGTACCCATGAGGTTGTGAGTTCGATACCACCAGTAACCTGCATCAATTTTCCCTTTTCTTCAGAAAGGCTGTGCGCAAGCTATGGGCCTCTGGCCCAAGTGATGAAATTTTAGATGGAAGCGTTTTTTATTTTCTAGCGGTCAAACGCCCCAAAATTTAGTACTTTTCCTCAGAAAGGCTGTGCGCAAGCTATGGGCCTCTGGCCCAAGCGATGAAATTTTAGATGGAAGCGATTTTTATTTTCTAGCGGTCAAACGCCCCAAAATTTAGTACCACCTTGGATAAAAGGAAATTATAATATGTTTCGGCGGTGAACGGATGAAAAATTTGGAGAAACGCACCTTGCTTTATTAGTAGGTATAGATAATTCAGACTAGGCCCACTCAATTTTTCAAAAAAGTATGCAACATGTTTGCCATCTTGTAATAACACACCTCCTAATCCAATTCCACTAGCATCACACTCAAGCTCAAAAGTCTTATTAAAATCAGGAAGTTGGAGTAAAGGAGCATGTGTCAACTTATCTTTCAATACCGTGAAGGCTTCTTCCTGTGCGGTATCCCAAAGAAAAGGCACATCTTTCTTTGTAAACTCATTGAGAGGTGCAGCAATGGTGCTGAAATCTCTCACAAAATGCCTATAGAATCCAGCGAGGCCAAGAAAACTCCTCATTTGTGTGACCGTTTTGGGTTGCGGCCAACTCTCAATAGCTTCAATCTTGGCTTTGTCAACTTCAATTCCCTGTGGAGTAACAACATAGCCAAGAAAAGATACTCGGTCGGTGCAAAAGGTGCACTTCCCAAGGTTACCAAACAAACGTGCATCACATAGAGCAATAAAAACAGCACATAAATGTTCCAAATGTTCTTCCAAAGATCTGCTATAAATCAATATGTCATCCAAGTAAACTACCACAAATCGTACAATGAAAGCATGTAAAACTTCGTTCATTAATCTCATTAAAGTACTAGGTGCATTAGTTAACCCAAAAGGCATGACTAACCACTAATATAATCCAAACTTAGTTTTAAATGCTGTTTTCCATTCATCTCCCAATTTCATACGAATTTGATGGTATCCAATATGCTAATCAACTTTGGAGAATATTGTAGAGCCACTCAATTCATCAAGCATATCATCTAGCCTAGGAATAGGATGAAGATAATGAATAGTAATATTATTAATGCCTCTACAATCAACACACATACGTGATGTACCATCCTTTTTCGGCACTAGAATAATATGAACAACACAAGGACTAAGGGATTCATGTATATAACCTTTGTCGAGCAGCTCCTGTACTTGACGCATAATCTCCTTCGTCTCCTCTGGATTGGTATGGTATGGTGCACGGTTGGGTAATGATGCACCGGGAATTAAGTCAATCGATCTTTGAATCCCTCGAATGGGAGGTAATCCCGGTGGCACGTCTTGTGGAAAGACGTCAGCGAACTCCTGCAAAATGTTAGTGACAGTAGGAGGCAAAAAGGAAGGCACGCCCTTGAGGGAGTCCTGGATTAGGGGGTATCCGGACAGCCGGACTATATACATCGTCCGGACTATTGATGCGTGAAGATACAAGACTCAAGACTTCGGTCCGTGTCCGGATGGGACTCTCCTTTGCATGGAAGGCAAGCTTGGCGATCCGGATATTATGTTTCCTTTCTTGTAACCGACTCCATGTAAACCCTAGCCCTCTCCGGTGTCTATATAAACCGGAGAGGTTGGTCCTTAGAAGGTCGATCACAATTACAATCATACCATCACAGGCTAGCTCTTAGGGTTTAGCTTCTACGATCTCGTGGTAGATCTACTCTTTTACTACCCATATCTTCAATATTAATCAAGCAGGAAGTAGGGTTTTACCTCCATCGAGAGGGCCCAAACCTGGGTAAACATCTGTGTCCCTTGCTTCCTGTTACCATCAGCCTAGACGCACAGATCGGGACCCCCTACCCGAGATCCGCCGGTTTTGACACCGCCATTGGTGCTTTCAATGAGAGTTCCTCTGTGTCGTCGCCGCAAGGCTCGATGGCTCGTCTCGTTGTCAAGGACAACATTACCTTGGGGGGAGCTCTGGCTGTAGGCCGAACTCTCCAACTTGGTAACTTTATCATGGCCGCCCCATTGGCGGCAGCATCGACGATGGCCTCTCGGGTCATCAATCGTAAACTTCGCGTCAGCTCGGAACTCGCCGAACAGATGGATCCGATGGAGCTCTCCTCCCTTAATGAGCTCTTGGATCGCGCGCCATTGTGGAGTCGCTTCTGAGACTATGACCGGATCGGGCTTAAACCCGACCAAAGGGACATCAGGACCCCGCCGGCCACCCATGAGATAGCGGTAGTGGAGGAACCACACACGGATCGCCCCTCGACTTTGAGGACGAATTATATCCGGATCACCGAACTCCTTGAGCCGAATACCAGCTCAAAGGAAGACATGACCCAGGTCCCGAACTTAGAACCGGGCATTGGGCCGAAGAAATTGGGCAGCACTCCGGATCCCGAACTGTCAGGCCCGGAACCTCCCGCGCCCCTGGGTGTTAGATCGAATCAGAATCCGGATTCAGCCAACACCACCCACCTGGACTTAAACCGTCTCTCTCGCATCAGGCAAGAGCCCCAGGAGACAGTACATCGCTACTGGGCCAAATTCCTCCTTGCACTTAACAAGTCAAGGACTGCCGCGAGGAGGATGTAGTCTTACTCTTCTGCAAAAACTGCACGGACAAAGGACTCTTTAATGCTATAAGCCGCCATGACATAGTACACTTCACAGATTTGGCAATCATAGTACAGAAGTACTTTGCGATGGAAAGCGCCTGGAAAACCCAAACAGAATTTTGGGATAGTACGACCCTCACCAAGACCTTTGTCCGAACTAAATGGGCGAACTCTCGTAAGTTGGCCGATCCAGTTCCCAAGAAACCAAAGCACACCCCAGGGCGGGGAACCGTATTGGAAGAATGGCTCAATGGACCATGTAAACTCCACAGCACTCCGGACACAACACTAACTCATAGCCTTAGAGCATGTTGGATACTCCGGCAGGTTGCAAAAAGTGGCGAGGATCTTCTTGCAAGGCATAAAGCATAACAACATCCCGCCAACAAACACAATGCGGTATTAACAGTCTTCGAGACTTTCGCCTCAAACAATAGGCGCAAGCGAGCTCATCAAAGCTCCGCTGAAGTTTGCCATGTGGCAAAGATAAACCCCTGGAATGACACTGCTATAACTTTCAATGCCAGTGATGAACCTCGATTCCAAACTGTCCGGGCACCGGCCACTCTGGTCCTCAGCCCAATCGTGGACGGCTTCCGGCTCACTAAAGTACTCATGGACGGTGGAAGCGGATTAAACTTGATCTATGAAGAAACGCACAACAAGATGGAAATTGATAAAGGCCGCGTTGAGCAAAACGGCACCACCTTCAGGGGAATCATCCCTAGTCGGGAAGTGCGGTGTGCGGGAAAAATCACACTCGATGTGGTATTTGACACCCCGGAAAATTACAGGTCCAAAGAAATCACATTCCAAGTGGCTCCTTTTAGCAGCAGATACCACGCCCTTTTAGGGCGGGACGCGTTTACGAGCTTTCAAGCCATACCCCATTACGGGTACATGAAGCTTAAAATGCCCGGGTCCAATGGAATCATCACTCTAGCCAATGATTCGGAAGTCGCACTTCGCGCTGAAAACAAAACCACAGCACTAGCCCTGGAAGCATTATCCGAAGCCCTAGCGGCCGAAGAATTAACAACGCTACGGGCCACCGTGGACAGGGACGACGTGATACTCGACAAGCGACCTAAGTACACCTCGTTTAAACCCGCAAACGAGATAGTCAAATTCCAAGTCCATCCAACAGATCCCACGAAGACAACTTCCATTGGGACACAGTTGAGCCCCGCAATGGACGCCATGCTACGAGACTTTTACGCGAGGTGGGACATTTTACTTTGGCCGATAGGACATGTCGGGCATCCCGCGTGGATTGGCCGAGCATAGCCTTAACATACTAAAGGGATATAAACCTGTCAAACAGACCCTAAGGCGATTCTCAGAGCCCAAACAACAAGCAATGGGGGAAGAGCTAGCCAAGCTACTTGAAGCCGGATTCATCAGAGATATTAAACATCCGGATTGGCTGGCAAATTTGGTAATGGTACCAAAGAAGGACAAATCCTGGCGCCTATGCGTCGACTTCAAAGACCTCAACAAGGCTTGCCCCAAGGATCCCTTTCCCCTCCCTCGCATCAATCAAATCATCGATGCCACAGCTGGACACGATTCGCTGTGTTTTCTCGACGCATACTCTAGATACCATCAAATAAAGATGGCAGAGTTTGACCAAGCTGCAATAGCTTTCATAACGCCATATGGCCCCTTTTGCTTCAACACTATGCCTTTCGGGCTTAAGAATGCCGGCGCAACCTATTAACGCATGATTCAAACATGCCTGGAAAAACAAATCAGCAAAACAATGGAGGCATATGTGGACGACGTGGTCATAAAAACAAGACACGTCGAAACCCTATTAGATGACTTGAGGCTTACATTCGATAACCTCCGGACGACATCAAGTTGAATCCGGAAAAATGCGTCTTCGGCGTCCCCTCTGGGAAACTGCTGGGCTTCATTGTTTCCAATAGAGGAATCAAAGTGAATCCGGCAAAAATCCGAGCTCTGTCGCAGTTGGCTATACCAACAGACCTCAAGCACATCCAGAAACTAGCCGGGTGCGTGGCTGCTTTGAGCTGCTTTATCTCTAGTTTAGGAGAAAAGGCATTACCTCTTTACCGCCTCCTTCGGCGCACCGAACACTTCATGTGGACGGATGCAGCCGCGGCCGGACTCGATGAAATAAAGACCTTACTGGCCAGTAATCCAGTCCTAACAGCACCGAATATCGGCGAGCCTATGCTACTGTACATAGCTGCAACACATCGAGTTGTAAGCGCAGTGCTCGTCGTCGAACGAGAGGTTGACGGATACAAATTCCCGCTCCAAAAGCCGGTTTATTACGTATCCACGGTCCTCACCCCATGCAAATCCCAATACCCACACTATCAAAAAATAGCATACACGGTCTTCATGGCATCCCGGAAGCTGCAACACTACTTTCAAGAGTGTTCGATTATAGTGGCCTCCGAAGCACCACTCAATGACATAATAAATAACCGCGACACTATGGGTCAGATTGCCAAATGGGCTATCGAGCTCCTTCCATTCGACATAATATACAAACCACGGCGGGCCATCAAGTCACAAGTACTGGCTGACTTTGTTGCCGAATGGACGGAAGCCGAACTCCCTAAAGAGTACGGCACGTACTCCAACTGGATCATGCACTTCGACGGCTCTAAAATGCTGGACGGATTGGGAGTAGGTGTAGCCCTAACGTCTCCCACGGAACACGGTCGATCGTCCTCCAAATATTATACAGACTCCAACAATGCAGCGAATATGAGGCTCATTGCATGGTCTTCGGATGGCGGTCTCTATGGGAATCCAACGCTGGAAGTGCGCGATTGAACCTCGCAATATCACAAATAAACGGAGACTTTGATGCCAAGGATCCGAAAATGGCAGCCTACCGTAAGGCCGTCCTCAAAATGTCAGCTCGGTTCGAGGGGCTCGAATTCCACCATGTGACTCGAGAAAACAATCAAGCGGCGGACGTCCTCGCCTGCATCGGCGCTAAATGCGACCCTGTCCCACCTAACATATTCCTGGAAAGGTTGTTCAAGCCATCCGTAGTATGGGAAGGGGAGTCCAGCAATACTAGCACGGATCCGAACACACCCCCAGATTCCGAACCATAAGACACAATTGGAGGCTCTGCCACCGAAATAACATCCTCGGCCCACGAAATCATGGTCGTAATCGCCCCGTGAACTGAGCCTTTCTTGGCCTACCTAAATAGGCAGGAGCTCCCCGAAGACTAAAATGAAGCACGCTGCATTGTCCGGCATTCTAAAGCTTACAAAGTCCATGAAGGGGAACTCTATAAGAAAAGCGCGACCGGAGTGCTCCAAAGGTGCATCTCCGAAGAGGAAGGGCGGCAACTCTTGGACAAAATCCATGCCGGACTGGGCGGACACCACGCCGCGGCTCGAGCGCTAGTCAGCAAGGCCTTCCGTACAAGCTTCTATTGGCCGACGGCCTGAGCAGACGCACAAGACCTTGTCCAACATTGCGCCGGTTGCTAGCTCTTCGCCAATCAGAGTCATATGCCCCCTATCGCTCTCCAAACAATCCCCATAACTTGGCCCTTCATGGTCTGGGGGCTGGATATGGTCGGACCTCTTAAAGGGGGAGGCCATAAGAAAAAATAGTTATTGGTCATGGTGGACACGTTCACCAAATGGATAGAAGCCAAACCAGTCAAAACGGCCGAATCCGGACCAGTAATAGACTTCATATCCGAGGTCGTACACCGATACGGTGTCCCCCACAGCATCATCACTGATAATGGCTCAAATTTCACAGTCGATGAAGTGAAAACTTGGTGCGGCAAAATGGGCATTAAGCTCGACTATGCTTCCGTCTACCATCCCCAAACAAACGGCTAGGTCGAACGGGTAAACGGTCTCATCATGAGCGGCATCAAACCCAGACTAGTGCGATCTTTGACAGAATCGGATATGCACTAGGTGGAGGAGCTCGACTCCGTACTCTGGGGGCTGCGGACCACACCGAATCGCACCACCGGATATATACCATTTTTTTATGGTGTACGGTGTGGAAGCAGTACTACCCTGCGACATAATACATGATTAATGCCAGCGTCGCATGTACGAAGAAAGGAAGCCGAGTTAGCTCGGCGGGACAACTTGGATGCCCTGGAGGAGGAGCGCAATGTCGCAAAAGCCCGTTCCGCATTCTATCAGCAGCAGGCTCGACGATATCAAAGCAGAGAAGTGCGGGCCAAAACTTACAATATTTGCGAGCTCGTTCTACGCCTACCGGAGAAGAAGAAGGACAAACTCAAACCCAAGTGGGAAGATCCCTTCGTCATTGACAAAGTTCTCGGAGGAGCGTACCGCTTACGTAATGCATCCGATAACAGACTCGAGCCGAACCCATGGAACGCGGCCAGACTCCAGAGATTCTATGCCTAATGCCGAACTCAGTGTTCGTCTCCTTACTCCCACCCTTTTATTTATGCTCCACCCCACTTTTCCTTTCTCGACCTTTTTTCTCTTCACACAAAGTACTTAATATAGTGCGGATGATAGAGGCGAGGGTGTCCCGTCTTTCGATGAGATGGTGGCTATCGTTTTGGATGAAGTCGACTTTGACGATCCGACTACTGAGCGTCAGCGAGGGCGTCGCGCCTTAGCAATCGCTAAACCAACTCCGAGAGGTTATTGACCACGCTGAGCACGATCAACGACCACAAAGGTCTGCTCCTGCAGCAAGCGAAGAACAAGCAAGAAACTAAGATTGCAATCTGGATATTGTGAATATAAGATGAAAGCTTTATTGATCAAGGTGGGGTTACTGTGGCGCCTTTGTGCAGTCGTTGAACACAAGCGAAATGCGTGAAGTTGCAGCTATGGCGAACTTTTGATCTAAACAAAACCCAAAGTCTAAGCGGTGCCCTAAGGGCTGTATATATGGAGGAAGAGGGGAGAATTTCGTGGCCCTTGGTGGAGGGTCGAAACTAACCCTATCTCTTGTTTCCCCACACATACGGACTCTAAAAATAGCCTATACTAATGTATTTCGAAATTACATGGGCCTGGCCCAATAATAAGGTGTGTGACACCTAGAATAGCCTCTGGACGAAATTTATGAAGTGGCATCTTGTATATTTCGTCCAAGGCTTCATGCACTCATTATGGTGGCTTCAAAGTCCAGAAATCATCACTTGTAACTCCATTCTTGTCCCCCTTGCATGCCATCATCTCCATGCTTGTTCTTGCTCCAATGTTCATCCTTCTCCAAGCTAGGCCCTTCATTTGTAAGCAAAACAAATGTATCCAATTTAAGCGACATCATATTCTCATGAACATTAGAATCATTACCAAGAAACGAAAGTACACAGTAATTTAGTTGGCGTCTTGTGAGCTCTAGTAATTGGTCCAGTATGTATAGCAGCAGGGGCTGTGGGTGTAACAATGGTATTGATGTCCTCATCATCCTCCCCTTCTTGAAATGAAGTCGTCCTCGACGGAAGTTCATCTTCCTCACCCAAATATGACTTCAAATTAGCAATGTTAAAAGTGGGACTAACCCCAAAATCTGCAGGCAGCTCAAGTTTATATGCATTATCATTTACTTTCTCCAACACCTTAAAGGGACCAGCAGCACATGGCATTAGCTTTGATTTGCACAAATCAGGAAATCTATCCTTACGCAAATGTAACCAAACAAGATCTCCAGGTGCAAACACAACATGTTTTCTACCCTTATCTCCAGCAAGTTTATATTTAGCATTCATACGCTCAATGTTTTCCTTAGTTAACTCATGCATTTTTAAAATCAATTCAGCACGCTTTAGCATCAAAATTAACCTTCTCCGAAGATGGAAGAAGCAACAAATCAATAGGTGCACGAGGTAGGAAACCATACACAACTTCAAAAGGGCACATCTTAGTAGTAGAATGCAATGAGCGATTATAAGCAAATTCAATATGAGGCAAGCATTCCTCCCACATTTTCTTATTATTCTTTAGAACAGCCCTAAGCATAGTAGACAATGTTCTATTGACTACTTGGTTTGTCCATCGGTTTGGGGGTGACAAGTAGTACTAAAAGCAGTTTAGTCCCCAACTTAGCCCATAAACATCTCCAAAAGTGGCTAAGAAATTTAGTATCACGATCTGAAACAATAGTATTTGGCACACCATGCAAGCGAATAATTTCACGAAAGAACAAATCAGCAACATTGACAAAGATCATTGCTTTTATGACATGGTATAAAGTGTGCCATTTTAGAGAATCTATCCACGACAACAAATATGGTATCCTCCCTTCTTTGTTCTAGGTAAACCTAAAACAAAGTCCATAGATATATCCTCCCAAGGAACACTAGGTACAGGCAAAGGCATATATAAACCATGAGTATTGAGTCGTGACTTAGCTTTTTGACATGTAGTGCAATGAGCAATAAAACGCTCAACATCCCGTCTCATCTTTGGCCAAAAGAAATGTGTAGCAAGTCGTCCTCCGTCTTCTTCACGCCAAAGTGTCCCATTAGTCCTCCTCCATCGCCTCCTGCAACAACAAAAGACGAACGGAGCTAGCTGGAATGCATAGCTTGTTAGCACGGAACACAAATCCATCATTAACGACAAACTTGTTCCATGTTCTTCCTTCATTACAATTCTGCAATACATCTTTAAAATCAGCATCATGCACATATTGATCTTTGATGGTCTCCAAACCAAATATTTTGAAGTCAAGTTGTGTAAGCATAGTATAGCGACGAGACAATGCATCGGCAATAACATTTTCTTTACCCTTCTTGTGTTTAATGACATAAGGAAAGTCTCAATGAATTCAACCCATTTAGCATGTCTACGATTCAGTTTAGCTTGACTTTTAATATGTTTCAAAGATTCATGATCGAATGTATAACAAATTCTTTGGGCCATAAATAATGTTGCCATGTTTCTAAAGTCCTAACAAGAGCATATAATTCTTTATCATAAGTAGAGTAATTCAGACTAGGCCCACTCAATTTTTTAGAAAAGTATGCAACAGTTTGCCATCTTGTAATAACACACCTCCTAATCCAATTCCACTAGCATCACATTCAAGCTCAAAAGTCTTATTAAAATCGGAAGTTGGAGTAAAGGAGCATGTGTCAACTTAGCTTTCAATACCGTGAAGGCTTCTTCTGTGCGGTACCCCAAACAAAAGGCACATCCTTCTTTGTAAGCTCGTTGAGAGGTGCAGCAATGGTGCTGAAATCTCTCACAAAACGCCTATAGAAACCAGCGAGGCCAAGGAAACTCCTCACTTGTGTGACCGTTTTGGGCTGCGGCCAACTCTCAATAGCTTCAATCTTGGCTTTATCAACTTCAATTCCTGTGGAGTAACAACATAGCCAAGAAAAGATACTCGATCGGTGCAAAGGTGCACTTCCCAAGGTTACCAAACAAGCGTGCATCACGTAGAGCATTAAAAACAACACGTAAATGTTCCAAATGTTCTTCCAAAGATTTGCTATAAATCAGTATATCATCAAAATAGACTACCACAAATCGTCCAATGAAAGCACGTAAAACTTCGTTCATTAATCTCATGAAAGTACTAGGTGCATTAGTTAACCCAAAAGGCATGACTAACCACTCATATAATCCAAACTTAGTTTTAAATGCTGTTTTCCATTCATCTCCCAATTTCATACGAATTTGATGGTATCCACTCATAAAATCAACTTTGGAGAATATTGTAGAGCCACTCAATTCATCAAGCATATCATCTAGCCTAGGAATAGGGTGGCGATAACGAATAGTAATATTATTGATGCCTCTACAATCAACACACATACGTGGCGTACCATCCTTTTTCGGCACTAGAATAATAGGAACAGCACAAGGACTAAGGGATTCGCGTATATAACCTTTGTCGAGCAGCTCCTGTGACTTGACGCATAATCTCCTTCGTCTCCTCTGGATTGGTGCGGTATGGTGCACGGTTGGGTAATGATGCACCGAATTAAGTCAATTTGATGCTCAATCCCTCGAATAGGTGGTAATCCGGTGGCACGTCTTGTGGAAAGACGTCGGCGAACTCTGCAAAATGTTAGTGACAGCGGGGGCAAAGAGGAAGGCACGTCCTCGAATGAAAATAATGCCTCTTTGCACACAAAAGCATAGCAAATAGATTTGCTAAAATCTAGCTCATCAATATCAGATTTGGTAGCAAGTAAACATGCACTTTTCAATTTAATTTCGAAGCAACAGTAGATGGTTTATTATTAGGCTTCATGTGTTGCTCAAATTCTTTTGCCACAATCTGATTTTCACTCTTATTTTCTCTGTTTTGCTTTATTAGCTCTATTAATATCATCTTTCAAAATGGACTCGAGTCATAGGAAGCAAAGTAATATTTTTATCCTTATGAACAAGAGTATCTTGATTGTTTCTACCATGGTGTACATAATTTTTATCAAATTGCCATGGTCTACCAAGTAACAAGGAACATGCTTGCATAGGTACCACATCACAATCAACATAATCAGCATATGTAGAGATACTAAAATGCACACGAGCAGACGTGTTACCTTAACCTTGCCGCTGTTGTTGAACCATTGGATGTAGTAAGGATGTGGATGTGGTCTTGTGGTGAGAGATAGCTTCTCCACCATCTCCATGCTAGCCAAGTTGTTGCAGCTCCCTCCATCTATGATGGCGCTTGAATAGAACGTTCCTTCACAACTCCTTTGTATGGAACAAATTATGCCTCTGATTTTGCTCAGCTTGTGTAACCTGCACACTCAAAACACGTTGAGCAACTAAACATTCATACTGTCGGCATCTTGACAGCCATGTATTGTGTCTCATGATCGAATCATCTCCACCGTGTTCCTCATGTGTAATAAGAGCCAAAGTCTCCTCATCATAGTCACTAGCGGACTCATACCCACCATCCTCGTGAGCAATCATCACACGCTGAGATTTGCATTCTCTGCAAAATGTCCTCTTCCCTTACAACGACGACAAATAATATCACTAGTGTGCCTGTTGGCGCCATGGAAGAAGAAGAGCTCTGCAGGCCCGGCAGGTGTGCTCTTGGCGATAGTGGTGGTTGTGCCTTTTCTTGTATCACGGTTGGAGGTGGCACCAAGGAGGTGATGGTGCGGTGGAAGTAGATGATGCACGTGGTGTCCATGATGAAGGTCGACTGCGAGAAAAAGTTAGTGCGGCGCCAATGCACGTCGATCCACGCACTTCACGTTCAGCTTTACAAGCAAGATGGAATAAGCGAGTGATATTATTATAATCCTTATAGTCTAGAATGGTCTGAATCTCTCTATTTAATCCACCGAAAACGTGCAAGCATAGCTTCATTCTCCTCAACAATACCACATCTAATCAAGCCGGTTTGTAATTCCCGATAATATTCTTCTCTGAGTTTTTCCTTGTCTTAAGCGCTGCAATTTTTGAAGTAATTCACGTTGATAATATGGTGGAACCCAAAAGTACGCATAGCAGTTTTCAAAGCAGCCCAAGTAGTGGAACAGGATATAATCTACAATATTCAGACCACCAAACACATGCAAAGCTAGTGAAAGCACAAACAGCAGCGAGAACACGTCTCTCCTCGGGATATTGTAAACATGTAAATCGTTGTTCGGTTTCTAACTCCCAAGTAAGATATATATCGGGAACATATCTACCCTCAAATGGTGGAATATTCAATTTCAGTTTAGGGAGATGGTCATGATCTCGCACTGAGGGGAGCCCTAATATTGCCATTATTTGCATGTGGGCGACACGGTGGTTGTGGTGCTGGTGGTTGCACGTAGTTCGATGTTGATCAACCTCATCCTCATAATCGTCCACATACTCATCATCCTCCTCGGTACCACCGGCAGCGATGAGCGAGGAGCCAAAGAAGCACCAACAGCGATGGCAGCGGCACGAAATTTTGTCTGGCTCAATAGGAACACGCTGAGCTCGTCCATCTTGATTCGGAAGGGCGTAGTTGTTGTCGTTCTGAGAGGTGCGATAGGTGCAGCCGGCGGTGGTTGTGGAAAACGCGAGCAATTCATCAAACTTGCTATCAAGCTTTGTTTCAAACGTCTTCTCAATGCCATCTATCTTCTCCATGGCCTCGTCAAATCTGTTTACCACATCTTGCACCTGTCCACTCATCATTTGCTGAAATTTATCATGTAGCTGTTTGTTCGTCATGTTCTCCCGGTCGGTCTAAATGCTTGTGATCCTGCCATGGTTAGCAGAATAGAAACACACAAGAATATGATCCTCTGGACTACTAACAAGAGGTGGTGGTGGGTGTCACAAATCCGTCAAGCAAATCTCAAATTCTTACCAGTTCTTACCCAAAGAAGAAAGGTGATCGGCAACCGTTGTAATCAAAACTCTCAAAAGCTTGGATAGAGCGATTGCGGGGAGAGTCAAGCATACGACGTAGATGTATGTGGAGCTGGGAAGGCTTATAATATGGTAGCAAAAGGGTCAACAATAATCAATTCAGAGATGCAAAGTTGAATAAGCGCTCACGACGCAGATCTTGTCTTTGGTCCTAGGCTGACCGTGCTAGAGACGCGAGCCTAGAACACTAACAAAATCACGGCGCTGCACGTAAACAAGGGAGGAGCACACACTGAATTTTTTTTTTTTTTTTTTCACTTTTTTTGCACTTTTTTTCCTCTTTTTTTTTTGCTCCGCAACAAATTTTTTTCGAAAAAGTCTACAAATGGTCTAAAAACTGCCTAGCCAGAATTTTCCAGACTTAGTTTTTTTTGAAACTGGAACTATTTTTCTTCTGCGGATGGCTCGGAAGTTCGAGTCCTTCTCATCACGACTTCGAGTATCGCGTGATCTGGAAATCGAGAACAATGCAACAATTCTTGGACTCGGACTAGGACCGTGGCGGAGATGAAACCGGTGGGGCGCGGACTGGTGGCGGAGATGAATCTGGTGGAACTTCGGATGGTGGCGGATATGTGGTGGCGTATATGGATTCGGATTAGGCGGTGATGATGCGGTGGTGATATATGGCAGCGGCGACGTGACAACTTTGTGAATGTAACTCGAAACTCTAAAAGACTAGGCGCTAAGACCAGCAACTTGACACGATGATGCAACCGCAAATTCAACAAAGCAAATCTGAAAAGATTATGCAAAGGCTCGATTGGTTGGATGGGATGAACTAACCCTAATTTTTTTGGCTTTTTCGTGGACTATAGGTATGAAGAACAGACTCGATCTAAACTACGAAAAACGTAAAATCTCACCGAGCAACACGGAAATCGATACCACTTGATAGAGCGAGGGTGTCCCGTATTTCGATGAGATGGTGGCTATCGTTTTGGATGAAGTCGACTTTGACGATCCGACTACGAACGTGCGAGGACTTCGCGCCTTAGCAATCGCTAAACCAACTCCGAGAGGTTATTGATCACGCCGGAGCACGATCAACCTGACCACGAAGGTCTGTTTCCTGCAGGCAAACGAAGAACAAGCAAGAAACTAAGATTGCAATCTGGATATTGTGAATATAAGATGAAAGCTTTATTGATCAAGGTGGGGTTCTGTGACGCCTTTGTGTGGTCGTTGAACACAAACGAAGTACGCGAAGTTGCAGCTATGGCGAACTTTTGATCTAAACAAAACCCAAAGTCTAAACGGTGGCCTAAGGGCTGTATATATGGAGGAAGAGGGGGAGAATTTCGTGGCCCTTGGTGGAGGGTTCCGAAACTAACCCTATCTCTTGTTTCCCCACACATACGGACTCTAAAAATAACCTATACTAATGTATTTCGAAATTACATGGGCCTGGCCCAATAATAAGGTGACGCAGCACCTAGAATAGCCTCTGGACGAAATTTATGAAGTGGCATCTTGTATATTTCGTCCAAGGCTTCATGCACTCATTATGGTGGCTTCAAAGTCCTGAAATCATCACTTGTAACTCCATTCTTGTCCCCCTTGCGCATGCCATCATGTCCATGCTTGTTCTTGCTCCAATGTTCATCCTTCTCCAAGCTAGGCCCTTCATTTGTAAGCAAAACAAATGTATCCAATTTAGGCAGCATCATATTCTCATGAACATTAGAATCATTACCAAGAAACGAAAGTACACAGTAATTTAGTTGGCGTGCGCGAGCTCTAGTAATTGGTCCAGTATGTATAGCAGCAGGGGCTGTGGGTGTAACAATGGTATTGATGTCCTCATCATCGGACTCCCGGATTACTCCGGCCGCACTATGTGTGTAAGCACTACCTGGGGGCTTCCTATACGGAAGCTAAAAATAATTACTCAAATGGCTTTTTGCCCATCACATATGAGTTTATTTTTCATATGTGCCTTTTCTACACCATTATATGCATCGACATGACTTAAGATGTGGCCAAGCTGGGTTACCTAGCTCTTGTGTTTATGCCCTACGTTCCCGTTAATTCAGCTAGGGCATAAGGGGAGCACCTCTGTGATTGTTACTGCCGGTTCAGCCGGATGTGTACCTCAGACTGGGTGAAGCCGAAAGCTAGTTTCCTTAAGAGAATATTCGATCGGTGAACAAAAGATGTATTCGTTTATTACAACATAAATCCCCAGAAGTTTTGTATCCTGCGCCATCGTTCGCAGTCCGGACATGTGCATTGTCGCATGCGTACCTAGGGAAAGGAACCCCTAACGGAACTATTCTCCCTGGAAGATGTTTCTTACTATCCGAGTAATATAACATAACTAGTTGGGTACTTGTCTGTTCGAGCATTTATGACCCCTATGCCTTGTCTCCACGCATACCCCGGTCTTGTATAACAGAGCGGGTATTCGGACACACCCCGGACCATAGGATCCGGGGGCTGAAGCGAAAAGGTCCGCCATGACAAATGATTTTAATCTGGCTAGGGACTAATTATGTCCATTAAATTACATAGTCACTTGGACTGACTATATTCTTCCCCTATACCATCCAACAGGCTATCTAGCTTACAATCCTGTTGAGAATACTTGGCGGCTAACACTACCTGGTCATATACCAGGCTCATGGGAATTTCTTGCCCATCGGGCCCCGTCAGTCCTACTTCGGGCATATGGTTCGGGTCCAACTTGGTGTAGCGCGTCTTCACCATAGCCCAGGCTTCTCTTGCACCTTGCCGACAAGCTGACATCTTCCACAATCGGAAGCGCCGCCGTGCTCCTTGAAGCATATCCACAAGCTCCCCCATGCCATTCGGCAAAAAGCTTGATGGCCACAAGGCCTGAGCAATACCCTGCATCACTTGCCGAGCTCGCTCGTGCGATCATGAAGGTCTTGCGATAAATCACTTGCGACGAGGCATCTCCTCTTCAGGGCGACCCGTTAACATTCCTGCAAGCAAAATTCTTTCAATATACTTCCTCGCCGAACTATCATACGGTTAAATGCAGGCACTCACCATAAATGCCGCGTCGAAGCCTTTTGTTCTCCTTCACGGAGTCCGCCAATTGGCGCGGCGTCTTTTAATTCCACGCCCAAATTAATATTGGCATCATGAAGATTGTTCTTCTCTTGCTTAACTTGCGTGAAGGATCGCTCGCTAGCCTTTAGCTGCCTTTTAAGATGCGAGTCGTCATCCGTTCGCCCTCGGATTCACCCCGGATTGTCTGCGAGAATTTTACATTAGACTAGTCATACCAGCCATTTACTAACTGGTGCATTTTCGTACAATTGAGACAAATGTTACCAGATGAGGCCTTCTGGGATTCCTCTCACTTGGCAACCGTGTCCCTCAGCTGGGCCTTGCATTCCTCCAGCTTCCGAGCCAATTATTCATTCTTCTCTACAAGGAATTGTGCATAAATTGATACTTCAAACAGTTGTTCCAACTATTTCAAGTCTTAGGGGCTACTGTTATACATACTTATCAAAATTTCTTACCCGTATATCTTTGGTATACTGGTTCGTCGCTCGGGCAAGCCCGCCTTGAGCAGCTCGGATGTATGCTTCTGCAGAATTGAAGGCATTAAATGCCTCTTCGAAAAAGATGTTGTTCCGAAGCACGGCCCTCCGGTGCCGGTGATTCATGGCGCTCTCCACTTTGGAGTTTGTGGCCGAAAACATATCCGCATCCTCTGTCGGAGAACTATGCGGAACTGGCCCCGTGTCCGCCTCCGCCCTCGAAGCTGGTTCTGGAACCCGGCTGGTGGAGGCGTGATTGGCAGGATCCCCAGACATATTCCGGTTGCTCCTCTTCCTGCTGGACACAAAGGGTGCTGTTATATTTCAAATACTATAATCGCAGGACAGGTTATTACTTTACCTCTGTAGCGGTGTGTCGACCCTCACCGCCTTCCTCTTGAGCCTGCCCGATCCGGACACCCGTGGTCGACGAGTCTCTAGTGGCTCGGCCCCGTGCTCCGACCGTCGTCTCTGCAAACAGAACGACGCCTCATGGGTAAAGCATAATACCTAAGGGGAGTCCTCTTCGGAGGATAGGGTTTTTTTAGTTTGGCTTACACGCGACACAGGAAGCAGTCCGGGATAGTCGGCCATAATGGCCACTGAGGCACCATCCCAGCTCGCTTGATAAAATACCCCGTTGACAAGCTCCACGGTAATATCCGGGTCTTCTTTGAGTCCTGGATCTAGGGCCCTTCCGGGGTCCTCCGGCTGCAGGGAGGGGCTGAAGATTCCTTCTACGGCCCTCCTCAGTTCCTGCTCGGAAACATCGATGCGGGTAATCTTAGCCGAGAATGCTAAAGTAAGTAAAATAGGGAAAGGAATGACGACTTACCCACTCTGGGGGGTTGTACATGGAGAATCCGTCCCGCGGTTTAATGCGAAGGAATTCCTCCTCTTCCCCATTGTATAAATCGGACAATATCCTTGCTAAAGCAGTGGCAGAGTCCGGACCCTTACGGCCGCAGCGGGTGGCGTCGTCTTCCCCATTGAAGTGCCACATGGGCTTCCCCCGATATTGAAGTGGTTGCACTCCCCGCATTATGCATATTGCCATGACCTCGACTATCGTCAGTCTGGATTTGGCCAGTAATTTTATCTTGCTCATCAGGAAGTGTATTTCCCTCATATCCTCCTCTTGAGGGCCCCGGGGGCGCCAGCTTAGACGTGCCCTTGGCGGGGCGTTACTGAACTTGGGGAGACCTGTCCGGACTGGATCCGGAAGGGGGACGCCATCAATATAAAACCACTCTGAAGGCCAGTTTTCTGGTGCCTTCTTAGGAGTGCCGGATAGGTATCCGGTCTCGGCAATGCGCCATACTTCGGCCCCGCCCACTTGACATAGGGATTCTCCCTGGGTGCGGGGGACAAGGCAGAACAACTTCCTCCATAATCCGATGTGAGGTTTGCAGCCTAAAAATAGCTCGCAAAGGGCGACGTACCCCGCTATATGCAGAATGGAGGCAGGGGTAAGGTTGTGCAACTAGAGGCCGTAGAACTCCAGGAGCCCGTGAAGAAACGAGTGGATGGGAAATCCAACGCCCCTTAGCAGATGCAGGATGAGGCATATACGCTCCTCTGGAGATGGATTTGGAGATCCCTCCGCTTGTTCCCCTCCGTCATATGTGGCCATTCCGAACCGGACGAGGACCATGAACGCCGGTGGGAGAAACCATTGGGTTTGTAACTCTATCAAACGGCTATGAGGAACGAAACACTCTTCCCAGTCCCCCGACTTGGAGCGAGGAGGGCGAGCAGAAGAGCTGGGACGACCGGCCATGTTGGAATGGTTTTTCGCGGAGCGCCCTGTTGGATGCTAGCTCAAGGAGGGAGAGTGAGGTTTGGATCTGAGAATCCCCGTCCCTTCAAATAGACGGCCAGCCCGGAGGATTGAGGGTGGCAAATGCAAAAATGCCTCGGCTCCTCGCATTCGCTCGACACGTGGAGATGGTTATTATTGAGACACTAAAGCCGAGGAGTACAACATTGATGGGAAGCCGGACACTATTCATCGTAACAGATACTTTGGAATATTCGGAGATGGAACCCGCCTTGCAATGCCAGAGACAAGACTGCACGCCGGACTCATCGTCATTGAAGCCTGGTTCAGGGGCTACTGAGGGAGTCCTGGATTAGGGGGTATCCGGACAGCGGGACTATATACATCGTCTGGACTATTGAAGCGTGAAGATACAAGACTCAAGACTTTGGCCCGTGTCCGGATGGGACTCTCCTTTGCGTGGAAGGCAAGCTTGGCAATCCGGATATTATGTTTCATTTCTTGTAACCGACTCCATGTAAACTGTAGCCCTCTCCGGTGTCTATATAAACCAGAGAGTTTGGTCCTTAGAAGGTCGATCACAATTACAATCATACCATCATAGGCTAGCTCTTAAGGTTTAGCCTCTACGATCTCGTGGTAGATCTACTCTTGTACTACCCATATCTTTAATATTAATCAAGCAGGAAGTAGGGTTTTACCTCCAACCAGAAGGCCCAAACCTAGGTAAACATCTGTGTCCCTTGCTTCCTGTTACCATCAGCCTAGACGCACAGATCGGGACCCCCTACCCGAGATCCGCCGGTTTTGACACCGACAGTCCTCGAATGAAAATAATGCCTCTTTGCACACAAAAGCATAGCAAACAGATTTGCTGAAATCTAGCTCATCAATATCAGATTTAGTGGCAAGTAAACATGCACTTTTCAATTAAATTTCAGAAGCAACACTAGGTGGTTTACTATTAGGCTTCATTTGTTGCTTAATTCTTTTGCCAAAATCTGATTTTCACTCTTATTTTTCTCCTGTTTTTCTTTATTATCTCTATTAATATCATCTTTCAAAATGGAATCAGGAGTCATAGGAAGCAAAGTAATATTTTTATCCTTATGAACAAGAGTACACTGATTGTTTCTACCATGGTGTACAGAGTTTTTATCAAATTGCCATGGTCGACCAAGTAACAAGGAACATGCTTGCATAGGTACGACATCACAATCAACATAATCAGCATACGTTGAGATACTAAAATGCACACGAACATTACGTGTTACCTTAACCTTGCCGCTGTTGTTGAACCATTGGATGTAGTAAGGATGTGGATGTGGTCTTGTGGTGAGAGATAGCTTCTCCACCATCTCCATGCTAGCCAAGTTGTTGCAGCTCCCTCCGTCTATGATGACGTGCACAGAACGTTCCTTCACAACTCCCTTTGTATGGAACAAATTGTGCCTTTGATTTTGCTCAGCTTGTGTGACCTGCACACTCAAAAGACGTTGAGCAACTAAACATTTATACCTGTTAGCATCTTCAGGAGCCATGTATTGCGTCTCATGATCAGAATCATCTCCACCATGTTCTTCACGTGTAATAAGAGCCAAAGTCTCCTCATTAGACCCACCATCCTCAGTAGCAATCATCACACGCTAAGATTTGCATTCTCTCACATAATGACCTCTTCCCTTACAACAACGACAAATAATATCACTTGTTAGCCCTGTTGATGCCATGGAAGAAGAAGAACTCTGTGCAGGCCCTGCAGGTGCACTCTTGGCAGATAATGGTGGTTGTGCCTGCTTTCTTGTATCACAGCTAGAGGTGGCCCCTGATGGAGGTGCTGGTGCAGTTGAAGTAGAAGATGCACGCGGTGTCCATGATGAAGGTCGGCCTGCAGAAAAGTTAGTTCGCGCCAATGCTTGTCGATCCTGCACTTCACGTTCAGCTTTACAAGCAACATGGAATAAACGAGTGATATTAGTATACTCCTTATACTCTAGAATGGTCTGAATCTCTCTATTTAATCCACCCATAAAACATGCAAGCATAGCTTCATTCTCCTCGACAATACCGCATCTAATCATGCCAGTTTGTAATTCCTTATAATATTCTTCTACAGATTTTTTTCCCTTGTCTTAAACACTGCAATTTTTGAAGCAATTCACGTTGATAATATGGTGGAACCCAACGAGTACGCATAGCAGTTTTCAAAGCAGCCCAAGTAGCTGGAATAGGATAAATCTACAATGTTCAGACCACCATACAGATGCAAAACTAGTGAAAGCACAAACAGCAGCAGCAACCCGTCTCTCCTCGGGATATTGTAAACATGTAAAACGTTGTTCAGTTTCTAACTCCCAAGTAAGATATACATCAGGAATGTATCTACCCTCAAACGGTGGAATATTCAATTTCAGTTTAGGAACATGGTCATGATCTTATACCTGAGGTGGTGGTGCAGGCCTACCGTTGCGAATAAATAACTGAGGTCGACCTGCTGGTGGTGGTGCTGGTGGCTGCACGTAGTTCTGATTTTGATCAACCTCATCCTCGTAATAGTCCTCCACCTCTGCAGTAGCAGCAGGAGCTACAGAAGCACCAACAGCAGTAGCAGCGGCACCAGAATTTTGTCCTGGCTCAATAGGAACACGCTCGCCCTACTGTATCGCAGCATAGAACTGGTTGTGGGAGACGTTTGAGTAATTCATCAAACTTGGCGTCCAACTTGGTGTCAATTGTCTTCTCAATGTCATCCATCCTCTCCAATGCCTTTCCAAAACTGGCCATCTCGTCTTCCACCTGTTGACCCAACATTTGATGAAACTTATCATGAAGCTCCTTGTTCGTCATGTTCTCCCAGTCAATCTCGTCCGCTTGTGATCCTGCCATGGTTAGCAGCCATAGAAACACAAAAGAATATGATCCTATAGACTACTAGGAAGCGGTCGTGGTGGTGGTGTGTCACAAATCCTTCAAGCGAATCTCAAATTCTTACTAGTTCTTACCCAACAGTAGGTGGTGATCGGCAACCATTGTAGTCAAAACTCTCAAATCTTGGATAAAGCGATTACCAGGGAGAGTCAACCGCACGACGTAGATGTATGTGTAGCTGGGAAGGCTTTTAATATGGTAGCAAAAAGGGTCAGCAATAATCAATTCAGAGATGCAAAGTTGAATAAACGCTCAACGACGGTACTGTGCTGGTCATAGGCTAGACTGTGCTAGAGACGCAAGCCTAGAACACTAACAAAATCACGACGATGCACGGAAACAAGGGAGAAGCAAACTCTGAATTTTTTTCGCTTTTTTTTCTTTGAGCTCCTTTTTTTTTGCCGAAAATCACTATAATGGCGAGTGTCCCAAAACTCTTCCAAAGTCAAGATAACAGGAAGACACGAATTTTTTTCAACCAATATTTTTTCGATTGCCCAGACCCAAAAACTGGAAACGGGTCAAGAAAAACTTTCTATAACGGCGACTATCTCAATACGCTTGGAAACACCTAAAAATAGGATAGCCAATTTTTTTTTGTCAAGTGCGTTTTTGGAAAATTTTGGGCCTAAATGGAGGGTGGTTTCTAGACTACTGAATATTTTTGTTGTTTGGAAACGAACCTCTTCTATGGATGGCAAAAGATTGCTAGAATCCGAAACCTACTCAAACAAGGAAACACAAATCTGGAAATAAATAGATCTCGAAAGTAAACCTAATATGAGATGGACTCGGAGTGGTGGTGATATATGGATACAGATCGGTGGTGGTATATGGACTCGGATCGATGGTGGTATATGGACTCGGAGCGGTGGCGGATAAACGGTGATGGTAGATGGTAGGGGCGATGTATTTGGTGTGGTGGTAGTATATGGCATCGGATGATGGATCTGGTGTGGTGGTGGTATATGACTGCGGATATTGATGGTGCGGCGGCGGCGTGAAAACCCGTGAATAGAACTCGAAACTCTAAAAGACTAGACGCTAAGACCAGCAACTAGACACGACGATGCAACTGCAAATTCAACAAAGCAAAATACTGAAAAGGCTATGCAATGGCTTAGACTGGTTCGGATAGGATGAACTAACCCTAATTTTTTTTGGCTTTTTCATGGACTATAGGTATGAAGAACAGACTCGATTTAATGTACGAAAAACTGTAAAATCTCACCGAACAACCTGGAAATCTGATACCACTTGATAGAGGCAAAGGTGTCCTGTCTTTCGATGAGATGGTGACTATCGTTTTGGTGGAAGTCGACTTTGATGATCCGACTACAAACGTGCGAGGATGTCGTGCCTTAGCAATCGCTAAACCAACTCCGAGTGGTTATTGACCACGCCAGAGCACGATCAACCTGACCACGAGGGTCTATTTCCTGCAAGCAAACGAAGAACAAGCAAGAAACTAATATTGCAATCTGGATATTGCGAATAAAGAGGAAAGCTTTATTAATGAAGGTGGGGTTACGTGGCGCTTTATGCAGTCGTTGAACACAAATGAAGTACGCGAAGTTGCAGCTATGGCAAACTTTTAATCTAAACAAAACCCAAAGTCTAAATGATGCCCTAAGGGCTGTATATATGGAGGAAGAGGGGGGAATTTTGTGGCCCTTGGGGAAGGGGTCCGAAACCAACCCTATCTCTTGTTTCCCCACACATATGGACTCTAAAAACAGCCTGTACTCAAGTATTTCAAAAATACATGGGCCTGGCCTAATAATAAGGTGACACAACACCTAGAATAGCCTCTGGACGAAAGTTATGAAGTAGCATCTTGTATATTTCGTCCAAGGCTTCATGCACTCATTATGGTGGCTTCAACATCCTGAAATCATCACTTGTAACTCCGTTCTTGTTCCCCATGCGCATGCCATCATCTCCATGCTTGTTCTTGCTCCAATGTTCATCCTTCTCCAATCTAGGCCCTTCATTTGTAAGCAAAACAAATGTATCCAATTTAGGCAGCATCATATTCTCATGAACATTAGAATCATTACCAATAAACGAAAGTACCTTGTAATTTAATTGGCATGCGCGAGCTCTAGTAATTGGTCTAGTATGTATAGCAGCAGGGGCTGAGGGTGTAACAATGGTATTGACATCCTCATCACCGGATGCGGCTGGTAAGCTGTCAGTTGAGCCGCCTGCTCAGCCTCTTGATGTATTCTGTCTTGATCTACCAAGTTAAAGGCTCCATGGCATGCCGGGTCCTGCCCACCTGGCTGGTTACGACACCGGTCGTTGCTTGAAACGGCCGCTGAATCCATGTGCCAGCTATAACTTGGGCTTCAGCTTGGACAAGGGGTTGAATGAATCATGTCTTGGCTGTACGAGTACGCCTCTATTGTGCTAATGCTGTCTGAAGAAGTTCCTTGACCCGGTGGGTTTCAATCACTGCTGGAGAATTGCCATCAATTGGGAGAGCCGCCAGCCGTGCTGCCGCTGCGATCATGTTCTCCAACGGGTTAGAATAGTGACCCGAAGGTGTTGGTACATACTGAGCTGGAGCAGTATTCACGCAGGGAGGCCCCATCACCCGTGGCTGAACCGGTGCCCCGACCCCGAGTGTTGCAACCCGGTCTGCCTCAGTACACGGGGAGAGCCATGGCGGGTTACTGGGTCTTGCGCCAGGTGTGTGAAAAAGGTTTCGAGGATCATAAACCGAAGGGAGTCGAGACTGAGTCTTCTGATATCTTCTCCTCATGACCTCATTAGATGCATTCTAATCCCGCCTGAGCCGGAAGGTCTGTGCCTGAATCCGCTGAGCCTGAGCATCCAGAGCCGCCTGCTTTGCGGTTATCCTAAAATCATCTGCTGCTAGGTCTTCCTTAGCCTCCACCATGTCCAACTTTAATTGCGCCACTTCTGCATCATGTCTAGCTTGATCCGCCGGGTTGACCACGGCGGTTAATAGCGCGGTCATCTTATCCGTGAGATCCATCAACACCTGAGCCAGCGAGCGCACAGGGTCTCCTGCCCCGGCTGCTGCTGACCAGGAGGTTATAGCCGCCGTAGTTGTGGAGTCTTGGATAGGTTGTGCGCCGGCCATGAAGATTCCAACCCTGCTCGGTGGCTCGAGGAAATCCGTAATACTGTTGCCAATGGAACAGCCCCCAAGCCCGCCATCTTGTAGTTGATACAATGAATCTGTCTCACCTGTGGATGACTCACCATCAGAGTAGATTGCCGTCTCACCGCCAGATGCAGATCCTTCAGAGAGCCCTCCGTGGATGCATCCCACGAAGGCAACTTCACAGCAAGCGGATCCCGGGCGGGTCTCGCACACTGAGCCGTATCGACGAGGTTGGTGCAGATGTCCGGCTCAGGGCCCGGCTCGCTGATCTTGCCGATGAAGATGTGAATTCCGCCGAAGGGGACCCGGTACCCGTACTCAATTCAGCCGACGTCGGGGCCCCAGCCTGCGTCGTCGATGTAGAGCTTGCCGCGACGACTCTTGGTCATCCGGCCCACAGCGTATCCCTTGAGCCCTTCGAAGCTGCCCTTCAAGAACTCAAATGCACCGTGCGCTGGCCCCACGGTGGGCGCCAACTGTCGTGGAATTGTCACGGCAGATGTCCTAGCGAAAGGACTTACTCGTGGAGCCATCGCAACTAGGAAGCTTAAAGGGGTTAATCGGGACAAAGGACACGAGATTTATACTGGTTCGGCCCCTTACGGTGAAGGTAAATGTCGACGATAAAGTTTTGAGTGGGATTCCTTATGTCTCGATAACCAGGGAGCGAATCACTTGACCTAGCTCTCGAGTTGATGTTACTTGTCCTGAATCGCCGGGTCATCCCTTTATATATAGAGGTCGACACCCTGCGGCACACAGAGTCCTGACGGGCTCATAAACAGTGTCCAACTCGGTCTCTTAGCTATTCTTGCCTTACCATACAAGTCACGGATACATGGCGGTTTATCACTACGGGCCTTAAGTCGCCTCTTGGCCTTGGGCCCTTTAACTAAACTGCCGTCTATATCCTGGGTCTTGGGCTTCAAGAATATTTGCAAGTATAACCCGGCCCCGCCTGGGTGGGTCATACCAATAGTTATTTCCCCAACACAAATATAGTTTCATCGTGCATAACTCAAAGTTTGGTTATACATAAAGTATGGACTAAACGGACACATCGTCATATATCGACAATCACTCAAGCATGTCGAGCCATCCATCCAAGTCAGGGAGATAGTCCCCGAGCTTAGTGAAAGACTTCAGGTCGAGACGCTGAGCCACTACGCGTGTTCGGACGTCTTACGACGACATTTCTCCTTTCCTCGTAGAACAACCCTATTTTTTCGAGGACCTCTGATACGTCTCCAACGTATTATAATTTTGATTGTTCCATGCTATTATATTACCCGTTTTGGATGTTTATGGGCTTTACTTTACACTTTTATATCATTTTTGGGACTAACCTACTAACCAGAGGCCCAGCCCGAATTGCTATTTTTTTTTACCTATTTCAGTGTTTCGAAGAAAAGGAATATCAAACGGAGTCCAAACAGGATGAAACCTTCGGGAGCGATCTTTTTGGAACAAACATAACCCAGGAGATTTGGAGTGGATGTCAAGAAGCGAACGAGGCGACCACGACGGTGCTCAGCGTGACCCAGGGCGGTGGGCATGCCCCCCACCCTCATGGGCCCCTCGTGGCTCCACTAACCTATTTCTTCCTCCTATATATATCCACATACCCTGAAAACATCCAGGAGCACCACGAAAACCTAATCCTACTGCCGCAACCTTCTGTATCTGCGAGATCCCATCTTGGAGCCTTCGCCGGCGCTCCATCGGAGGGGGAATCGACCACGGAGGGCCTCTACATCATCTCCAAGGCCTCTCCGATGAGTTCTGAGTAGTTTACCACAGACCTTCGGGTCCATAGTTATTAGCAAGATGGCTCTTCTCTCTCTTTCAATCTCAATACCAAGTTCGCCTCGATCTTCTTGGAGATCTATTCGATGTAACTCTTTTATGCGGTGTGTTTGTCAAGATCCGATGGATAGTGGGTTTATGATCAGGTATATCTATGAGAAGTAATTGAATCTTCTGTGAATTCTTTTATATTTCATTGGTTTGCAAGTCTCTTCGAATTATTAGTTTTGTTTGGCCTACTAGATTGATCTTTCTTGCAATGGGAGAAGTGCTTAGCTTTGGGTTCAATCTTGCGGTGTCCTTTCCTAGTGACAGCAGGGGCAGCAAGGCACATATTGTATTGTTGCCATCGAGTATATAAAGATGGGGTTTATGTCATATTGCATGAGTTTATCCCTCTACATCATGTCATCTTTCTTAATGCCTTACTCTGTTCTTGTGAACTTAATACTCTAGATGCAGGCAGGAGTCGGTCGATGTATGGATTAATAGTTGTAGATGCAGAATCGTTTCGATCTACTTGTTGCGGACGTGATGCCTATATACATGATCATGCCTAGATAATCTCATAACTTTGCGCTTTTCTATCAATTGCTCGACAATATTTTGTTCACCCACCGTAATACTTATGCTATCTTGAGAGAAGCCACTAGTGAAACTTATGGCCCCCGGGTCTATCTTTTATCATATAAGTTTTCCATCTACTTTTATTTGCATCTTTTACTTTCCAATCTATATCATAAAATTACCAAAAATATTTATCTTATCATATTATCTCATCAGATCTCACTTTTGCAAGTTTCCGTAAAGGGATTGACAACCCCTTTATCGCATTGGTTGTGAGGTTCTTGTTTGTTTTTGTAGGTGCGTGGCACTTTTGAGGAGCCTCCTATTGGATTGATCCCTTGGTTCTCAAAAACTGAGGGAAATACTTACACTACTTTGCTGCATCACCCTTTCCTCTTCAAGGGAAAACCAACACAGTGCTCAAGAAGTAGCAAGAAGGACTTCTGACGCTGTTGCCGGGGAGGTCTTCGCTCAAGTCAAGACATACCAAGTACCCATCACAAACTCACCCCCCTCGCATTACATTATTTGCATCTCGTTTTCCTCTCCCCCACTTCACCCTTGCCAGTTTATTCACCCTTCTTCTGTTTGTCTTTTCGTTTGCTTTGATGTATTACTTAGCTCATTTGCTCGTTTGCTTGCAATAGTTGTTTATTTATTGCTAAACAGAGAACCTAAGATCTATGGTTCCTCATCCGCTTGCCAATCTTTTTAAGAAATCCTATTATGATGAACCAAATTCTATTGATTTGAGTGCACTAGATTATCTTTATGAGGTTTTGCTTGAAATTCATGAATCTAAAAATTGTGATGAAGAAATTTATGAAGAGATTCACGATAGATCCTTGAATAAAAAAGCATGATTGCAATGATTTTATTTTAAATTCTCTTGATGTCAATTGTGCTAATAATATCCAAAACTCTAAGCTTGGGGATGCTAGTTTTGCTATGTTTACTACTTGTTGCAATGATCATGATTGGGGTGACTCTTCTTATGATCTTGATAATTTATTTAAGCCCCATGATGAATATGAGATTGATAATAATGTTTGCAATAATACTGAAAGTGGGTTTGGAAGAGTGTCAACTTTAGATCCCACGTATTTGGAGAATGTTCAATCTTATGGTATTTTTGATAATAGTTAATGATAATCCCACTATTTTGGAAGAGTGTCAACCTCACATGCATGTGGATCATGTTGAGAATATGTTATGTGATAGCTATTTTGTAGAATTTTCATATGATCCTACATGTAATTATTATGATAGAGGAAAATATGGTCGTAGAAAGTTTTTATCTTACTAAATTACCTCTCGTCGAGTTGAGATTGCTATCGTCTCTTTCTTCTTCCTTGCGTATGCTAGTTTTTGCTTGCCTTGAAAATTTGTTTGACTATAATATGCCTATGCATAGGAAGTATGTTAGACTTTTATGTGTTTGTCACATGTTTCATGATGCTCTCTTTGTGCTTCAATTCTTGTCTTTCATGTGAGCATCATTAAAATTATCAATGCGTAGCTAAAAGGCTTTAAAGAAAAGCGCTTGTTGGGAGACAACCCAATATTTTTCCTTGATGTTACTCAATAAATATTTCATCTAGCCTCTATTTAGATGTGTTTTATGTTTTAATTAGTGTTTGTGCCAAGTAGAACCTATAGGATAACCTACGGTGATAGTTAATTTGATTCTGCTGAAAACAGAAACTTTTGCACGCACGAGAATAATTTTAATAAATCACAGAAACGTGATTTTGCGTTGATTCTTTTTGCAGTAGATAAATAGACAAATTTCCCAGGACTTACAATTTTGGTAGGAGTTTTAGAGTTCTAGAAGTATTCGAAAGTTACAGATTGCTACAGACTGTTCTGTTTTTGACAGATTCTGTTTTGCGTGTGTTGTTTGCTAATTTTGATGCATCTATGGCTAGTATCGTGGGGTATGAACCATAGAGAAGTTGGAATAAATTAGGTTTAACACCAATATAAATAAAGAATGAGTTCATTACAGTAGCTTATGTGGTGGTTTTTCTTTCTTGCACTAACAGAGCTTATGAGATTTTCTGTTTAGTTTTGTGTTGTGAAGTTTTCAAGTTTTGGTTAAAGATTTGATGGACTATGGAATAAGGAGTGGCAATAGCATAATCTTGGGGATGCCCATGGCACCCCAAGATATCCAAGGACAACCAAAAGAATAAGGTTGGGGATGCCCCGAAAGGCATCCCCTCTTTCGTCTTCGTTTATCGGTAACTTTACTTGGAGCTATATTTTTATTCATCACATGATATGTGTTTTGCTTCGAGCGTCTTGTATGATGTGAGTCTTTGCTTTTTAGATTACCATAGTCATCCTACACACCTTTTGGGAGAAACCCATTTGATTGGGAATTTATTAGAATACTCTATGCACTTCACTTATATCCTTTGAGCTACATAATTTTTGCTCTAGTGCTTCACTTATATCTTTTAGAGCATGGCGGTGGCTTAATTTTCTAGAAATTGTTGATCTCTCATGCTTCACTTATATTATTTTGGGAGTCTTTTAGAACAGCATGGTATTTGCTATGGTTATGAATTTGGTCCTAGAATGATGGGCATCCAAGTTGGGTATAATAAAAACTATCATAGAAAGTGAATTGGATGCTATGATCAATTTGATGCTTGATAATTGTTTTGAGATATGAGGATGGTGATATTAGAGTCATGCTAGTGGAGTAATTATGAATTTGAGGCATACTTGTGTTGAAGTTTGTGATTCCCGTAGCATGCACGTACGGTGAACCGCTTTGTGATGAAGTTGGAGCATAATTTATTTATTGATTGTCTTCCTTATGAGTGGTGGTCGGGGACGAGCGATGGTCTTTTCCTACCAATCTATCCCCCTAGGAGCATGCACATAGTACTTTGTTTTCAATGGCTTGTAGATTTTTGCAATAAGTACATGAGTTCTTTATGACTAATGTTGAGTCCATGGATTATACGCACTCTCACCTTTCCACCATTGCTAGCCTCTCTTGTGTCGCGCAACTTTCGCCGGTACCATACACCCACCATATACCTTCCTCAAAACAGCCACCATACGTACCTATTATGGCATTTCCATAGCCATTCCGAGATATATTGCCATGCAACTTTCCACCGTTCCATTTATTATGACACGCACCATCATTGTCATATTGCTCTTTGCATGATCATGTAGTTGACATCGTATTTGTGGCAAAGCCACCTTCATAATTCTTCCATACATGTCACTCTTGATTCATTGCATATCCCGGTACACCACCGGAGGCATTCATATAGAGTCATATTTTGTTCTAAGTATCGAGTTGTAATATTGAGTTGTAAGTAAATAAAAGTTTGATGATCTTCATTATTAGAGCATTTTCCCAAGTGAGGAAAGGATGATGGAGACTATGACTTCCCCACAAGTCGGGATGAGACTTTGGACTTAAAAAAAAAGAGAAAGGCCAAATAAAAAAAGAAGAGAAAGACCAATAAAAAAGTAAAAAAAATGAGAGAAAAAGAGAGAAGGGACAATGCTACTATCCTTTTTTTTACCACACTCGGGCTTCAAAGTAGCACCATGATCTTCATGATAGAGAGTCTCCTATGTTGTCACTTTCATATACTAGTGGGAATTTTCATTACAGAACTTGGCTTGTATATTCCAATGATGGGCTTCCTCAAAATGCCCTAGGTCTTCGTGAGCAAGCAAGTTGGATGCACACCCATTTAGTTTCTTGTTGAGATTTCATACATTTATAGCTCTAGTTCATCCGTTGCATGGCAATCCCTACTCACTCACATTGATATCTATTAATGGGCATCTCCATAGACCATTGATATGCCTAGTTGATGTGAGACTATCTTCTCCTTTTTTGTCTTCTCCACAACCATCATTCTATTCCACATATAGTGCTATGTCCATGGCTCACACTCATGCATTGCGTGAAAGTTGAAAAAGTTTGAGAATACTAAAGTATGAAACAATTGTTTGGCTTGTCATCGGGGTTGTGCATGATTAAATACTTTGTGTGATGAAGATAGACCATAGCCATACTATATGATTTTGTAGGGATAACTTTCTTTAGCCATGCTATTTTGAGAAGACATGATTGCTTTGTTAGTATACTTGAAGTATTATTGTTTGATGAGGACATCAATACCATTGTTACACCCACAGCCCCTGCTGCTATACATACTGGACCAATTACTAGAGCTCACAAGACGCCAACTAAATTACCAGGTACTTTCGTTTCTTGGTAATGATTCTAATGTTCATGAGAATATGATGCTGCCTAAATTGGATACATTTGTTTTGCTTACAAATGAAGGGCCTAGCTTGGAGAAGGATGAACATTGGAGCAAGAACAAGCATGGAGATGATGGCATGCGCAAGGGGAACAAGAACGGAGTTACAAGTGATGATTTCGGGACTTTGAAGCCACCATAATGAGTGCATCAAGCCTTGGACGAAATATACCAGATGCCACTTCATAAATTTCGTCCAGAGGCTATTCTAGGTGCTGCGTCACCTTAGTATTGGGCCAGGACCATGTAATTTCGAAATACATAAGTATAGTCTATTTTTAGAGTCCGTATGTGTGGGGAAACAAGAGATAGGGTTAGTTTCGGACCCCTCCACCAAGGGCCACGAAATTCACCCCCTCTTCCTCCATATATACAACCCTTAGGGCACCGTTTAGACTTTGGGTTTTGTTTAGATTAAAGTTCGCCATAGCTGCAACTTCGCGTACTTCATTTGTGTTCAACGACTAGACAAAGGCGTCACAGAACCCCACCTTGATCAATAAAGCTTTCCTCTTATATTCGCAATATCCATATTGCGATCTCAGTTTCTTGCCTGTTCTTCATTTGCCTGCAGGAAACAGACCTTCATGGTCAGGTTAATCGTGCTCCGGCGTGGTCAACAACCTCTCGGAATTGGTTTAGCGATTGCTAAGGTGCGACGTCCTCGCACGTTCGTAGTCAGATCGTCAAAGTTGACTTCCTCCAAAACGATAGCCACCATCTCATCGAAAGATGGGACACCTTTGCCTCTATCAAGTGGTATCATATTTCCAGGTTGCTCGGTGAGATTTTACAGTTTTTCGTAGTTTAGATCGAGTCTGTTCTTCATACCTATAGTCCACGAAAAAGCCACAAAAAAATTAGGGTTAGTTCATCATATCCGAACCAGTCTGAGCCATTGCATAATCTTTTCTGTATTTGTGTTGTTGAATTTGCGGTTGCATCGTCGTGTCTAGTTGCTGGTCTTAGTGTCTAGTCCTTTAGAATTTCGAGTTCTGTTCACAAGTTGTCATGCCGCCGCCGCATCATCATCATCACCGCTGCCATATACCACCATTGTCATCACCGCTGCCATATACCACCATTGTCATCACCGCTGCCATATACCACCATTGTTTGTATGTCAGTATGAACTTTTATTTTGAATCATTTGGATCTGAACATTCATGCCACAATAAAGAAAATTACATTGAGAATTAAGCTAGGTAGCATTCCGCATCAAAAATTCTGTTTTTATCATTTACCTACTCGAGGACGAGCAAGAATTAGGCTTGGGGATGCGTGATATGTCTCCAACGTATCTATAATTTTTGATTGTTCCATGCTATTATATTACCTGTTTTGGATGTTTATGGGCTTTACTTTACACTTTTATATCATTTTTGGGACTAACCTACTAACTGGAGGTCCAACCCGAATTGTTGTTTTTTTGTTCCTATTTTAGTGTTTCGAAGAAAAGGAATATCAAACGGAGTCCAAACGGGATGAAACCTTCGGGAGCGATCTTTTTTGAACAAACGCAACCCAAGAGACTTGGAGTGGACGTCAAGAAGCGAACGAGGCGGCCACGAGGGTGCACGGTGCGCCCTAGGGGGGTGGGCGTGCCCCCCACCCTCGTGGGCCCCTCGTGGCTCCACCGACCAACTTCTTCCTCCTATATATATCCACGTACCCTGAAAACATCCAGGAGCACCATGAAAACCTAATTCCACCGCCGCAACCTTCTGTATCCGCGAGATCCCATCTTGGAGCCTTCGTCAGCGCTCCGCCGGAGGGGGAATCGACCATGGAGGGCCTCTACATCAACTCCAAGGCCTCTCCGATGAGTTGTGAGTAGTTTACCACAGACCTTCGGGTCCATAGTTATTAGCTAGATGGCTTCTTCTCTCTCTTTGAATCTCAATACCAAGTTCTCCTCGATCTTCTTGGAGATCTATTCGATGTAACTCTCTTTTTGCGGTGTGTTTGTCGAGATCCGATGAATTGTGGGTTTATGATCAAGTTTATCTATGAGAAATAATTGAATCTTCCGTGAATTCTTTTATGTGTGATTGGTTATCTTTGCAAGTCTCTTCGAATTATCAGTTTGGTTTGGCCTACTAGATTGATCTTTCTTGCAATGGGAGAAGTGCTTAGCTTTGGGTTCAATCTTGCGGTGTCCTTTCCCAGTGACAGCAGGGGCAACAAGGCACATATTGTATTGTTGCATCGAGGATAAAAAGATTGGGTTTATGTCATATTGCATGAGTTTATCCCTCTACATCATGTCATCTTTGTTAATGCATTACTTTGTTCTTGTGAACTTAATACTCTAGATGCAGGCAGGAGTCGGTCGATGTGTGGAGTAATAGTTGTAGATGCAGAATTGTTTCGATCTACCTGTTGCGGACGTCATGCCTATATACATGATCATGCCTAGATAATCTCATAACTATGCACTTTTCTATCAATTGCTTGACAGTAATTTGTTCACCAACCGTAATACTTATGCTATCTCGAGAGAAGCCACTAGTGAAACCTATGGCCCCTGGTCTATCTTTTATCATATAAGTTTTCCATCTACTTTTATTTGTATCTTTTACTTTCCAATCTATATCATAAAAATACCAAAAATATTTATCTTGTCTTATTATCTCTATCAGATCTCACTTTTGCAAGTTTCCGTGAAGGGATTGACAACCCCTTTATCGCGTTGGTTGCGAGGTTCTTGTTTGTTTGTGTAGGTGTGTAGGATTGAGGAGCCTCCTACTGGATTGATACCTTGGTTCTCAAGAACTGAGGGAAATACTTACGCTACTTTGCTGCATCACCCTTTCCTCTTCAAGGGAAAACCAACACAGTGCTCAATAGGTAGCAACCTCATTCATGATGATTTTGGCAAGTTCATGCTGGATGCGATAGAACTCAGCTCGAAGCCGATGATCTTTGATATCTCCTACGTTCCTTGCCCATTGCAGAATATTGGCATCCCCGACTGTAGGTGACATGCGAAGGTTCTGCCGATCCCGTCTGTACTCCAGCATCTGGTGTATGACATAGAATCCATCATTAAGACTATCACTTGTTTGTTGGATACAACAGAAGTCGGTCCTATCGGCGAAGGCGGCCCTGTCATTCCTAGTCTTCTTGATCTTGATCTCTCCACCCCGTACGCCATAGAAAAAGATAGCACTGTCGAGAACAGAATCCTTTTTGTTAATGTTCTTTGACGAGTCCAAGTAAAGTGCGTGGGAGTATTTGGGGTAAAGGATGATGAGGACGCACGCCCGTTGCTGCGCAAAATAAGTACACCTCAAATTAATTAGCCTCCACCGTACAAATGAATGATTGAAATCGAAGGAAGGATATCCGCGCGGATGACTTACACTGGATGATAAGGCACGAGAATTGTTTCCTTGTCCTTATTGGCGATCATGAAATTGACGAGGTAGTCCCTCGCGTATTCACGGTGCTTTGCGCAGACTTCCAAGAAGCTCTCGTGCATGAAGTATGGCTCAACGACACAGATATAAGGTATCTGCTCAATCCCAATGATGTAGTTCATGTACAAGGCATAAAGGTGGAGAAACGTAAAATCCAGCTTCTTCAAGTGAAACATGTCGAAGATGTAATCGAATCGAAGGAAGAACTTCTCCACGGGGATTGTGTCGATGTACCACCTTTGCCGCGGCACGTTAACCACGTAGAGTGCGTGTCCTAGATTTTCCGAGGCGATTAGGCTTTTCTCTCTCCACAGCACATCATCATAAAGTGTCCTTAGATCTCCGTGTATGGCCTGTACCGATGCCTTAGGTAGGATTGGTTCACCGGCGATATGGTATTTCGCCGCACTGGGGACAGGTATACGATCTTGAACCCGAGGCTGCGGAGGCGGCTGGATCATAGCAGCAGCTTTATTGTTGGCTTTCCTCGCTATCTTCTGATGCTTCTTTGGTGGAAGGCCGTCTACAGTATGTTCAGGCACCGGAGGCGGCAATTCAGGCACCGACTCATGAAGCTCAAACCCTGAGCACTCATACTGCTGAGCCATCGATCCTCCATCATCAGTGGCGCCAATATTGAGATACTGTTGAGTGTCATCGTCATCATCATCCTCATCTATGGCGACGTCATCAACGGCTAATGGAACCTATTCCTCACCCAGTCCGCTATCACCCAGCACAACCGGCGACGCTAATTGGGTAGGTGGGGTGCTGATGTTCATACCTTGCGGAGGTTGCGTGGTCGTGGGTGTGCTCTCGGCCGCCTCCATACTAAGTAGACTCTTTGGCCACAACAGGACCCACGTCTTGCAATCGCCAAGCCACCACGGGTCTCATCGTCATCTCCGCCTAGTACCGGAGGAACCAAATTCTTGTGACCCGGTTTGACACTGGCCACGGAAACCTTGAAGACTTCTGGGGCGATCGGCCGGCTGTGGAACAATTGTTCCTTCGAATTCATTATTGTCGCCTTCCCCACGTCCACCTTCTGGCCGTTGATGTCATACAATATGGTGCACGGGGCGTTGGCCTGCAAAGACATGTCTGTGATGTGAGACATCCGAAATGGAACGGAAATGGGAGATTATACATTTATTGAAGAGGCCCGGTGTGACAGGTACCATGAGGGCGTCGAGCTCAGCCAAAGACGAAGCAGGTGTGGGAGCCGGTGCAGGAGCAGGTGCTGGTGCAGGTGTAGGTGCTAGTGTAGGTGCTGGTGCAAGCTAGTCGAGCTGCTCCCAAAGAAGTCGGCAAGGGGAAAGTCCGCTGCATATTTTTCTGGATTTCTACTGCTCCAACCGACGATAGCCGGAACCAAGATCGCCAACTCCGTTTCTGGCGGTACCGCTTGCTATGATTGTCTTAGCTGAATTCTTCTCAACTGCAATCTCAACCTTCTTGTCGATGCTTTCTTCAGTTAACCTCCGTCTTTCCTTTCTCTCCTCCGTGGTCTCAGCGTAGTACTTCTTCCACCTGGCACTGTCTCCAACACCGTGCACACGTCCATACGACTACCGAGTGTCCACCGGGAGTTATTTCAATATGTTCAACGCCCTGTTGAGTGGGGTGTCCCACTTGGGCCTCGCCAACGCCTCAAACGGTGAGTCGCTTTCGGTCGCAATCCTGTGCTGCTCTCTCTGCAAAAGGAACAAGGATCGTTTACAAATATGACTAAACATGCAGTTGAATTGATCAGAAACTAAAATTACCAGCAGTCTCATGAACTCCGTCGTGACCGGGTCCGTCTCGAAAACCTTCTTGAATGGGTCCCAACGGTACCGGGCCCTGAGGACGTCATACTCCTGCGGGACGCTGAACTCCACCAAGGGGTGTAGGATGCCCAAACGTTCGTGTTCCGCGTCCTCCTTGGCCCATATGGACCTCTTCCATGCGTAACCAAGGCTTCCGAGGTGGTGGTGCCCCATGTTCCTCTGTTGAAGCCCCTTCATGTACTTTGACTTTTTTTGGCATCTTCGGCATCACAAGCCGCCCTGAATAGTTTAAACTGCTCTACCGTGATTGTCGAATTTTCCTTCATAATCTTGGAGTAGGGTTCCTTTTTGTCGATGGCGTGTATCACCCATCCTTTCCAGGTAGCCAACGTGTCGCTACACTTGGTCATGGCGCATTTGTCTATCCGCTTAATTGCCGGGTCTTTTTGTGGATCTTTATATTAGATTTCATCCTGGCCCGAGAACAAGAATATCTGGTGCAACAGAGTTAGGATGGATTTTTCATATTTGGCCTCTTCTAGTTTCTCATCACTGATGGTGGCGCATGCTCGTACGATGCAGCCTATCTGATTGCCGTAGCAGGAGCTCACTTCCACAGGTAGTTCTGGCTCAAAATTGCCGTCATCCACCTCCGTGACCACTAGTCTAGTAGTGAGGATGTTGTTTAGGCGTCGACATCTCCTCTTCGATTTTAGTTCTATGGCTTTGCCAGTCTTGGTGCTGGTCTCGGTGCCGGTCTGGGTCTCAACGCCAGTCTCGGCGCCGGAAAATCCCTGGAAAAAGAAAAACTGACGAACAGGCTAATGAACGAACGTTCGCTATCTCAACGGGCATTCGCTAAATATCTAAACCGGATAAATAAATAAAAATAAACCGATCTATTAAAAAAAATAAACCGGGGTTTCTAAAAAAACCGACGATTTTCTTAAAGAAAACCGCGGTGGCGGCGGCTACCTCCGGCGGGTCCAGCGGGTGACGGGGCGACGGCGGCGAGGCTCGGCGGCGGCGGGCGACGGGCGATGGCATCGAGGCGGTGCGCGGTGAGGCGAGGCGGCATGGCCGAAAGGCAACACGGCGGCAAGGCGGCTAGGGTTAGGGTTTGGGGCAGCGCGGGTTGGTGGGCTGGGGTGCTCGGGGGCGCGGCTTATAAGAGGCCAGCTGGGCGGAGTCCTGGCCGGTTACGGCCCGGAGTCGGTTCGTTTTTTTTAAATAATTCCGCACAGAAAAACAAATAAAAGAAATACTAAACGGACTCCAAAAATCTTGAAATAAATTTTACCCGTCCTCTAAAAATATAGCGGACAAAGTGAACATTTATTTGGGCCTATAATGCAATATTTGAAAAAATTATATTTTTCCTAATTCAAATAAAATAGCGATAAAACTCTGAAATAAAATCTTATTTGATTTTAGTATTAAATCTCCAATATTTCTTTATTTTGGGAAAGTCATTTTATTTCCTCTCTTTTATTCTTATAAAAGGAATATTTGAAGGGAAAATAATTAAAATTAAACAATCCTCTTTTCAAAATTTGAAAAAACTCAAATATGAAAATAACGAAATCGCCAACTCTCTCCGAGGGTCCTTGAGTTGCGTAGAATTTCTAGGATCAAGCCAAAATGCAATAAAATATGATATGCAATCATGATCTAATGTATAACATTCCAAATTGAAAATTTGGGATGTTACAAACCTACCCCCCTTAAGATGAATCTCGCCCTCGAGATTCGGGTTGGCTAGCAAATAGGTGAGGGTGGTCCTTCTGTAGGTCTTCCTCTCGCTCCCAGGTGGCTTCCTCTTCGGTATGGTGGCTCCACTAAACTTTGCAGAACTTGATAACCTTGTTGTGTGTGACTCGGCTGGCAAACTTGAGAATCTTGACTAGTTTCTCCTCATAGGTCAAATCACCATCCAACTGAATCGCTTCCAGTGGCACTGTATCTCTCGGAGGGATATCGGCCATCTCTGCGTGGCACTTCTTCAGCTGGGAAACGTGGAACACATCGTGAACTCCTAACAATCCTTCAGGAAATTCCAACTTGTAAGCAACTTCTCCCATACGTTCCAAAACTTTGTATGGTCCCACAAACGTGGTGCTAACTTTGCCTTAGCTCCAAAACGCTTAACTCCTTGAAGTGTGGACACTCGAAGATAAACTCTGTCTCCAACTTCGTAAACCGTCTCCTTGCGTTTAGAATCCGCATAGCTCTTCTGCGTGGACTAGGCTACCTTGAGTCTATCACGAATCAGCTTAACCTTTTCTTCAGACTCTTTGATCAAATATGGTCCAAACAACTGACGGTCTCCAACTTCATCCCACAACAATGGTGTCCTGCACCTCCTTCTGTACAAAGCTTCGAAAGGTGCCATCTTCAAACTGGATTGATAACTGTTGTTGTAAGAGAACTCTGCATAAGGCAAATTGTCGTCCCAACAAGATCCATAATCTAGCACACAAGCTCTCAACATGTCCTCCAGAATCTGATTGACTCTCTCTGTCTGTCCATCTGTCTGCGGATGAAAGGCTGTACTAAACTCTAGCCTGGTACCCAAAGTCTCATGCAACTGATTCCAAAACTTTGAGGTAAACTGGGTTCCTCTATCTGATACAATGGTCCTCGGAACTCCATATGCAGACATACGATCCTGGTCATGTATATCTTTGCCAACTTAACACTGGTATAAGTGGTCTTCACTGGGATGAAATGAGCTACCTTCGTCAAACGATCAACTACAACCCATATCGAGTCATAGCCCAAACGAGTCTTGGGCAATCCCATGATAAAATCCATCCCTAGCTTATCCCACTTCCATTCGGGTATCGGCAATGGTTGTAATAATCCTGCTGGCTTCTGATGCTCTACCTTTACTCTTTGACATACATCACAAACTGCTACATACTCCGCAATACCCTTCTTCACCCCGGTCCACCAGAAACTGTCCTTCAAATCCAGATACATCTTGGTATTTCCTGGGTGAATCAAATACGGTGAATCATGGGCTTCCTGCAGAATCAACTTCCTGATTTCTGGATCATTTGGCACATATATGGGGTCCTCAAACCATAAGGTATCGCGCTCATCCTCATGAAATCCCTTAGCTTTTTCTTTGCTCATCCTTTCCTTTATCTCAGCAATCTCATTGTCAGTCTTCTGAGCTTCTCTGATCTTATCCATCATAGTAGACTGAATCTCCAATGCTGCTACATAGCCTTTCGGAACTATCTCCAAACATAGCTCGCGAAGATCTTCTGCTAACTCCTTGGGTAACTCTCCGGTCATGAGTGTGTTGACATGGCTCTTGCGGGTCATCGCATCGGCTACTACGTTAGCCTTTCCTGAATGATACAGCAATCTCATATCATAATCCTTGATGAGTTCCAACCATCTCCTTTGCCTGAGATTCAACTCCTTCTGTGTGAAGATATACTTCAAACTCTTGTGATCCGTGTACACCTCACAATGGTTTCCGATGAGAAAATGTCTCCATGTCTACAAGGCATGCACTACGGCTGCTAACTCCAAATAATGTGTAGCATAATTAAACTCATGGGGTTTAACCTGTCGTGAGGCATAAGAAACAACACTTCCCTCCCGCATAAGCACTGCTCCAAGTCCTCGATGAGAAGCGTCACAATACACCTCATAATCCTTGTGTTGATCTGGCAGAATCAACACTGGTGATGTAACCAATCGTTTCTTCAACTCATAGAAACTGGCCTCACATTCCTTAGTCCATTTGAACTTGGTGTCCTTCTTCAACAACTCCGTCATAGGCTTTGCAATCTTCGAGAAATTCTCAATGAACCTCCGGTAGTATCCTGTGAGTCCAGGAAAACTCTGGATCTCTCCAACTGATGTTGGTGCTTCCCAATTTGTCATAGTGACAACCTTGGTGGGGTCTACTGCTATTCCTTCTCCGAATATAACAAGTGCGAGGAATCCAACTCCCTTCAACCAAAACTCACACTTGCTGAATTTGGCATATAACTGATGTTTTCTGAGCTTTCCAAGTACCAAACACAAATGCTCCTTATGCTACTCTTCATTCTTCGAGTAGACTAAAATATCATCAATGAACACCACGACGAACTTATCCAAAAACTCCATAAACACCTTGTTCATCATGTTCATGAAATAGGCATGTGCGTTAGTCACACCAAATGACATAACAGTATACTCATATAGCCCGTACCTTGTGGTAAAAGCTGTCTTAGGTATATCCTGCTCTCGAATCTTCAACTGGTGGTATCCTGATCGCAGATCGATCTTGGAAAATACCTCAGCTCCTTGCAACTGATCAAACAAATCATTGATCATCGGTAGTGGGCACTTGTTCTTGATTGTCACTTCATTCAATACATGAAAATCAACAACCATCCTCAACGATCCACCCTTCTTCTCCTCTAGAAGCACTAGTGATCCCTAAGGTGACGAACTTGGGCGAATATAGCATTTATCCAGTAGATCCTTAATTGGCTTCTTCATTTCCTCCAAATCCTTTGCGGGCATCCTGTACGGTCTCTTAGATATTGGCCCTGTGCCTGGCAAAAGCTCAATCAAAAACTCAATGTCTCTGTCCAGTGGCATGCCTGGCAACTCTTCTGGAAATACATCAGGGAAACCCTTCACCACTAGTACTTCCTCCTATACAACTCCTGACAAGGAATTCAGTTGAGTCCTCTTCGGCACATGCTAGGATACATACTTAATCCTTCTTCCTTCTGGGATGGTGACCAAAATTGACTTATTGGCGCAATCAATGTTTCCTCCATACATCGATAGCCAATGCATACCCAGAATCATATCCAAACCTTGCGACTCCAAAATTATCAGATCCGAGGGGAAAACATGCCTACCTATGGTCAATGGCATTTGAAAACATACTTGGCTTGCCATATACTCCGCTCCTAGCGAGCTTACTAACATAGGTGTTCTAAGAACTTTGGTGGGCTGTTTATACTTATCCACAAATCCCCTTGATATGTATGAGTGCGAAGCACCAGTATCAAAAAGAACGATTGCAGTAAATGACTTAACCAAAAACTTACCTATTACTGCATCTGGCTGGGCTTCAACCTCCTCCATGTTAATGTGGTTCACCTGTCCCCTGTTGAAAGGGTTGGGCTTCTTCCCAGAGCTTCCATTGCCATATTCTTAGCTCCAGGACATTCGTTGGCATAATGTCTAGTCTTCTGGCACTTGTAGCAAGTACTGTGGCTGAGATCCTTCTTAGCTGGTGTTGCTGGGTTGGGACGGTTCTATCCGTTGCTTCCTCCATTACCATTCCCATTCCTGGGGCCACTATGGTTGTGCGAACTTCCTCCATTGTGGTTGTGACCTCCATGGTTATGCTGAAACGGTCCTCCCGAGTTCGGGGTAAAACGAGGCTTCTACTGAGCTCTAGAATTGTACTTCCCTTGTCCATACTTCCTCTTGTGGTTGTCAATCTGCTTCGGCTTCCCTTCAATCATGAGAGCTCTATCAACCAACTCCTGGTAGTTGTTGAAAGTTGCTACCATCAACTGCATGCTCAGCTCATCATTCAGTCCTTCCAGAAACTTCTCCTGCTTAGCTGCATCTGTAGCAATGTCATATGGGGCATAACGTGCTAACTTACTAAAATCATCCACATACTGGCCCACTATGCGTCCTCCTTGACGCAAGTTGCGAAACTCATGCCTCTTCATGGCCATAGCTCCTCTTTGAAACATGGGCGGTCTTGAGCTTCTTTGGCCCGGTCCCATGTGGCGGTGTCGATGGGGTAAGTGGCTGTGAAATTCTCCCACCATGATGCTGCGGGTCCATCAAGCTGATGTGCGGCAAATCGCACTCTCTCCGCATCTGTGCATCCTGTAGTGGTCAACTCCCTTCCAATCTTGTGGAGCCAATCATTTGCAACTATCGGCTCAGTGCTACTAGAGAACACCAGCGGATGCAGCCTCAAGAAACGAGCTAAGTGATCAACTGGTGGTGGTGGTGGGTTGTTATTGTTGTTGTTGTTGTTCCCCTGATTCTGATTCTGGACTAGTATCTGCATAAGTGCATTCTGCTGCTGGATCAACTGAGTGAGCTCCGGTGAGAAAGCAAATCCATTGTCGCGTCTCGGAGGCATCTGAGGGTTTATAGAAAAGATGAGAAAATAGAATAGAAATAGATCTAGAGGGAAAACACTACCCATATGCACATGAGACAAACACAAACATATCACTTCAATCAATTCAAACAAGGGCATACAACGTTCTAACTATCGTTACAAAAGTGCTCGGACTATACTATATACATGGGGGAATACTACTACTGTTATGGTGGTCGACTAGAAAAATTGATCGGTCGAAGACTCCATGATATCTGCTCCAGCTTCATCAACAAAGTCATCATCGCTGTCGTCATTGTCTGAGTCGGTGTCGTCGATGATGATGTAGTTCTCCGGACAGGTGGAATCGTCGTCATCTCCTCCTGGCGCGGGGTATCCCATGAATACTCTTAGCTTCTTCTTCAGGTCATCATTCTTCTCCACGAGTATCATCATTTCCTCCTCATATCCATCGCGTGTAGTCTTGAGTTCTTCTTCCAGCTCCGTGATCCTGGTCATTGCCTTCTTTAGATCTATCATGCCTGCGCACATCTGGTTCTCCTAGCGTGGAATGTGCTAGTTTAACTCCTGGATGAAAGCTGCAATAGATCTATCCTTCCTGCTGCTGATCATCTCCCATTGTTCGTCTCGGTGCCCACAAATCTGGTAGATAGTATGCTTGAGATCCTTGTGGTAAACTTCTCCAATGCGTCCCATGGTGATGTGGGCTGCCATGCTCTTTCCTAGACTCCAGGTTAGTGCATCAAAGGAAAACTCTATGGGCTTAGTGATGGGCATGAACGTCCTTCCTGGAACTTGAACTTGAATGATCCAATGCTCCTCTTCTGGTAAAGTGGCGATGTAGGTCCCGGTGAAGCTTGGTACTCCGATGTTTAGGTATCTCGTAACTTCCTTCAAGTGGCGTCCAAAAGGTGTATCTTCATTCGGTTGCGCGGACTTGTTCCTTTCATCCGCCATCCTAAAGAGTAGAAAAGGGGGAGGAGTCAGAAATGAGAAGAGAGTAGTGATTCTAGGGCTTTAACTTAGTGGTCGTGTCCTACAGTCAGCGTGTGCTCTGATACCATCTTGTAGGGACCAGACCTCAAACAGTTTGATCTCTGTGCATCAGTGTCATCCCTGGATCGGTAATGCTGACATGCAGAGTACTTGGAGGATTTATAACAGAGTAGCAATCACACACTTATTACATCGAATGTCTCAAAAGAGAACTTATTACAATAAATATGGCTTAAGACCATCTAAATACGATAACGGCGGAATGCTTGGAAGATAAAGTGAGTCCATCAACTCCAACGGCATCACTGAGTGAAAGATCACGACCTAAGGCACCTTACTGTCGTGCGAAAAGTCTCGCAACATGAGCGTTGCAGCCGAAACAATCAACACATGGAATATGCTGGCAATGTTACACATAGAGAGTAATGAACAGAATAATGCTATCACTACATGCATATATGGCTGGTGGAAAGCTCTATGGTTACAATTTTGCATAAAGCCAATTTTTCCCTACAACAAAGGAATAAATTTTATTTAACTATCATGGTGGTTCTTAAACACTGAGAAGGTAATCCCCCTCTCAATCCAAATTAAGCATCATCATTAAACCCAATCTAATTATATTAAGAGTGATGAGATCCACATGATAATCCAAGAACTAGATACTCAAAACGTCCATAACCGGGGACACAGCTAACCATGATTAGTTTGTACACTGTGTAGAGGTTTGCTCACTTTTCCCAAAAGACTCGAATACGTCCATGGTCGGAGAATGGAGACACAATCTTTTGAAACAATAACTCTTTACTCTGGGTGGACAGTTGCATCTACTTCCCCCTACATCTGCTAGCCCACCACTGAAAGAGGTCTTGCAACGTACTCAACTATGCTAGAGCCCATAATAGCTTGTGACTGCACAAGGAATTTTCTAGGATGAATAATCTTATGATCCCTTTGAGCCTGGGTGGCGGTCCATAGGAGAATCATACGGTACCCTGGGATTTCCAAAAAATACAGGCAAAACTGGGTTCCCCAGGTGCCTCAATCCACCTAGATGTGTATTAAAGTAGCCACCTTAAGTTAACTATTAATTAACAACTCACATATATCATGGATACACTCACCCAATCCACGTCTACAAGCATAGCATAGCAAAAATAAGCAAAGGTAGAAGTAACTCCCAAAGGTTTGATGATAAACGGGACAATAGGTACTACCTCATCTACTTCCCCAAACCCACATATTAATCAGATCCTAATCATGCAATTGTTTGAGGATTGATCTAATGCAATAAAACTGGGTAGTAAAGAGGTATGATCAAAGTGTTACTTGCCTTGCTGATGATCCGTGAAACCTAGAGACTCGTAGTAGCACGCTTCGCACTCCGGGTACTCTATCGCAAACAAACAAGCATACAATAAGCACTCAACTACTAACACGGGTAAAACTCAAATAAGAGATCTAACCAGAAAGTTCAACTTAAGAAACCCGGTTTGCAAAAAGAATCAAATCGAACGAAACAACGAAACTCAAACTGCAAACAAACAAGCTTCGTTTACTAATCTGGACTTAAGTCAAATTTTACAGTAGCAAAAACTTGTTTAAGTTGGTTAAACAGAAAGAGGGTTTCGAGGCGAAACTCTAGGCGCTTGAATCGCCTAATTCCGATAAACGAGCGAAAAGATAAACTAAAATGAAAATCAGGGAACAAATCGCGATCGAAAATAATCGCGGAAAATCCCTGGAAAAAGAAAAACTGACGAACAGGCTAACGAACGAAGGTTTGCTGCCTGCGGATAAACGGTGAAAATCGTTCGTTAAAACGAACGAACGAACAGGCGTTCGCTAAATAACTAAATTGGAAAAAATAAATAAAAATAAACCGATCTCTTAAAAAATAAATTGGGGTTTCTAAAAAACCGACGGTTTTCTTAAAAAAACATGGCGTGGCAACTACCTCAGCTGGTCCGGAGAGGGTGGCGGGGTCCGACAGGTGACGGGCGACGCAATGGCGGGGCTCAGCCGATCTCTGGCGGCCAGCAAGACACTGGCACGACAGCGTCAGGCGGCCAGCAATGAATGAGAGCGGGCATGGCCAGCCAGCCAATGGCGGTGGCAACAAGGGTTAGGGTTTGGGGCAGCGCGGGCTGGGGGGCTCGGGGGCGCAGCTTATAAGAGGTCGGCTGGGCAGAGTCCTGGTCGGTTACGGCCCGGAGTCGGTTCGTTTTTTAAATAATTCCGCGCAGAAAAATAAATAAAAGATATACTAAATGGACTCCAAAAATCCTGAAATAAATTTTCCCCGTCCTCCAAAACTATAGCGGACAAAGTGAACATTTATTTGGACCTATAATGCAATTTTTGAAAAACGCGTATTTTTCCCAATTCAAATAAAATAGCGATAAAACTCCGAAATAAAATCTTATTTCATTTTAATATTAAATCTCCAATATTTCTTTATTTTGGGAAAGTCATTTTATTCCCTCTCTTTTATTCTTATAAAAGAAATATTCGAAGAGAAAATAATTAAAATCAAACGAAGCTCTTTTCAAAATTTGAGAAAACTCAAATATGAAAATAACGAAATCCCCACCTCTCTCCGTGGGTCCTTGAGTTGCGTAGAATTTCTAGGATCAAGCCAAAATGCAATAAAATATGATATGCAATCATGATCTAATGTACTCCCTCTGTAAACTAATATAAGAGCGTTTAGATTACTAAAATAGTGATCTAAACACTCCTATATTAGTTTATGGAGGGAGTATAACATTCCAAATTGAAAATTTGGGGTGTTACATCTGTCTTCTGGGCTTCTTAGATATTTCCCAGCAAAGTGGATTGAACTTCCAATGCTACAACATAACCTCTCGAGACTATCTCCAAGCGAAGTACTCGGAGATCATCAGCTAACTCCTGAGGTAATCCTCCACTCTTGCGGCTCAACGCATCTGCTACGACATTGGCCTTTCCTGGATGATAATGCAATCTCATATCATAATCCTTTATGAGTTCCAACCATCTCCTTTGCCTGAGGTTCAACTCCTTCTTCGTGAAGATGTACTTCAAACTCTTATGATCCTTGTAAACATCAAAACGGTTTTCGATGAGAAAGTGTCTCCATGTCTTGAGCGCATACACTATGGCTGCTAACTCCAAATCATGCGTAGCATAATTCAACTCATGAGGTCGAAGCTATCGTGAGGCATATGAAACAACTCTTCTGTCCTATATAAGCACACCTCCAAGTCCTCGATGTGAAGCGTCGCAATATACTTGGAAATCCTTGCGTATGTCTGGGAGAATCAGCACTGGGGCTGTAACCAAACCTTTCTTCAACTCCTGAAAACTGGCCTCACAATCCTCAGTCCATTAAAACTTGGTGTCCTTCTTCAATAACTCCGTCATGGGCTTCGCTATCTTGGGAAAAATTGTCAATAAATCTCCGATAATAACCTGTGAGTCCAAGAAAACTTCTGATCTCTCCAACTGAGGTGGGTGCCAACCACTTGGTGACAGATGCAACCTTGGTGGGGTCTACTGCTATTCCTTCTCCTGATATAACATGTCCGAGAAATCCAACTTCCGTCAACCAAAACTCACATTTGCTGAACTTGGCATACAACTGATGTTCCCTGAGCTTCTCGAGAACCAAGCGCAAATGTTCCTTGTGCCCTTCTTCATTCTTCAAGTAGACCAATATGTCATCAATGAAAACCACGACAAACTTGTCCAAAAAATCCATGAAACCTTGTTCATCATACTCATGAAATAGGTAGGGGCATTAGTCAAACAAAAAGACATAACTGTATACTCATATAGCCCATCCCTCAGGGTAAAAGTTGTCTTAGGTATATCCTGCTCTCGGATCTTCAGCTGGTGATAACCTGACCGAAGATCGATCTTGGAGAAAACCTTAGCTCCCTGCAACTGGTCAAACCAGTCATTGATCATCGGCAGAGGGTATTTGTTCTTGATCGTCACCTCATTCAATGCACGATAATCAACAACCATCCTTAAAGATCCATCCTTCTTCTCAACTAGAAGCACTGGGGCTCCCCAAGGCGATGAACTTGGTCGAATATAACCTTTCTTTAGTAACTCCTTAATCTGCTTCTTAATTTCCTCCAGATCATTTGCGGGCATCCGATACGGTCTCTTTGATATTGTTCCGGTGCCTGGAAATTACTCAATCAAAAACTCAATATCATGATCTGGTGGCATGCTTGGTAACTCCTCCGGAAATACATCAGGAAAATCCTTCACCACTAGTACTTCCTCCTGAACAACTCCAGATAGGGAATTCACCTGAGTCCTCCTAGGCGCATGCCTAGACACATACTTGATCCTCTTTCCTTCTAGGGTGGTGATAAGAATTGTTTGTTTCCCTCAAACTTGGATAGCTCTAGGATCATGTCCAATCCTTGTGACTCTCGGACAATAAGGTCGATGGGGAAAACATGTCTACCTATGGTTATTGGCAACTTATAGCATCCAGCCATATACTCTGCTCCTGAGGAACTTACTAACATAGAGCTACGGTTGGCAACTTAAACTTGTCCATAAATCCCCTTGATATGAATGAATGAGATGCACCAGTATCAAAATGAAAAAGTGCTGCAAAGGCATTAATCAAAAACTTACAGACAACTGCGTCGGGCTGCTCCTCAATCTCCTCCACACTAATGTGGTTCACCTGTCCTCTGGTGAAGGGGTTGGGCTTCTTTCCAGAACTTCCATTGCCCCCATTCTTTGCTTCAGAACATTCAGTGGCGTAGTGTCTGGTCTTCCCGCACTTGGAACAAGTAATGTGACCCAGATCCTTCTTGGCGGGGGTCGCGGGGTTGGAACGGTTCTGACTGTTGCCTCCTCCATTTCCATTGACATTCTTAGGGCCACTGTGGTTGTGTGAACTTCATCCATTGTGCAAATGTCCTCCATGGTTATGAGTGTGTCCTCCCGAGTATGGGGAATAGCAAGGCTTTTGCTGAGCTCCAGAAGTGTACCTCCCATGTTTGTACTACCTCTTCAATTGTCAATCTGTTGTTGCTTGCTTTCTATCATGAGGGCCCTGTCTACCAGCTCCTGGTAGTTGTTGAAAGTTCCCACCATCAACTGCATACTCAGCTCATCATTGAGTCCCTCAAGAAACTTGTCCTACTTTGTGGCATCTATGGCCACATCATCTAGGGCATAGCGTGCTAACTTGCTGAACTCATCTACATACTGTCCCACTGTACGACTCCCTTGGCGCAAGTTGTGAAACTCATGCTTCTTCAAACTCATGGCTCCAGCTGAAATATGTGCGGTGCGGAAGGCCAGCTGAAACTAATCCCAAGTAACTATAGCTATGGGGTAAGTGGTGGTGAAGTTCTCCCACAAAGATGTTGCAGGTCCATCAAGCTGATGTGTGGCAAAGTGCACTCTCTTCCCATTTGTGCATCCGACAGTGGTCAGCTCTGTTCCAATCTTGTGAAGCCAATCATCTACAACAATCGGCTCAGTGCTGCTAGAAAACACCGGCGGATTCAACCTTAGAAAACGGGCTAGGTTGTCAACACGGGGTGGTGGCGGCGGGTTGTTGTTGTTGTTGCCTTGATTCTGATTCTGGTTCTGGACTAACATCTGCATCAAGGCATTCTGCTGCTGAATCAACTAGGTGAGCTCCGGCGTGAAAACGAGTCCGGTGTCACGTCTCGAAGGCATCTGATGGGTTAGAGGAGGTGAGAAAACAGAATAGAATGAGGTCTTAGAGATTTCACTACCCATTATGCATATGAGGCAAATACAATCAATTCACTTCATTAAATATCAAACAAGGTTCATGTTGGGGAACATAGTAATTTCAAAAAAAATCCTACACACATGCAAGATCATGGTGCTGCATAGCAACGAGAGGGGAGAGTGTTGTCCACGTACCCTCGTAGACCGAAAGCGGAAGCGTTAGCACAACGAGGTTGATGTAGTCGTACGTCTTCATGATCCGACCGATCAAGTATCGAACGTACGACACCTCCGAGTTCAGCACACATTCAACTCGATGATGTCCCACGAACTCCGATCCAGCAGAGCTTCGTGGGAGAGTTCCGTCAACACGACGGCGTGATGACGGTGTTGATGATGCTACCAAGGTGGAATATGGTGGAGGGGGGCACCGCACACGGCTAAGAGATCAATGATCAATTGTTGTGTCTAGAGGTGCCCCCTGCCCTCGTATATAAAGGAGCAAGGGGGAGGCGGCCGGCCAAGAGGAGGACGCGCCAAGGGGGAGTCCTACTCCCACCGGCAGTAGGACTCCTCCTTTCCTTGTACGAGTAGGAGAAGGGAAGGAAAAAGGAGAAGGAAGGAAGGCCCCCCACCCCCGTAGTTCAATTCGGACCAGTCCATGGGGAGGGGTGCGTCCAACCATTGAGGCCTTTCTCTCCTTTCCCGTATGGCCCATTAAGGCCCAGTACCAATTGTGTAACTCTCCGGTACTCCGAAAAATACCCGAATCACTCGGAACCTTTCCGATGTCCGAATATAGTCATCCAATATATCGATCTTTACGTCTCGGCCATTTCGATACTCCTCGTCATGTCCCTAGTCTCATCCGGGACTCCGAACTACCATCGGTACATCAAAACACATAACTCATAATATAAATCGTCACCGAACATTAAGCGTGCGGACCCTACGGGTTCGAGAACTATGTAGACATGACCGAGACACGTCTCTGGTCAATAACTAATAGCGGAACCTGGATGCTCATATTGGCTCCCACATATTGTATGAAGATCTTTATCGGTCAAACCGCATAACAACATACGTTGTTCCCTTTGTCATCGGGATGTTACTTGCCTGAGATTCGATCGTCGGTATCTCAATACCTAGTTCAATCTCGTTACCGACAAGTCTCTTTACTCGTTATGTAATGCATCATCCCACAACTAACTCATTAGTCACATTGCTTGCAAGGCTATAGTGATGTGCATTACCGAGAGGGCCCAGAGATACCTCTCCGACAATCGGAGTGACAAATCCTAATCTCGAAATAGGCCAACTCAACAAGTACTTTCGGAGACACCTGTAGAGCACCTTTATAATCACCCAGTTACATTATGACGTTTGGTAGCACACAAAGTGTTCTTCCGGTAAACGAGAGTTGCAGAATCTCATAGTCATAGGAACATGTATAAGTCATGAAGAAAGCAATATCAACATACTAAATGATCAAGTGCTAAGCTAACGGAATGGATCAAGTCAATCACATCATTCTCCTAATGACGTGACCCCGTTAATCAAATGACAACTCATGTCTATGGTTAAGAAACTTAACCATCTTTGATTCACGAGCTAGTCAAGTAGAGGCATACTAGTAAGACTATGTTTGTCTATGTATTCACACATTTATTATGTTTCCGGTTAATACAATTCTAGCATGAATAATAAACATTTATCATGAAATAAGGAAATAAATAATAACTTTATTATTTCCTCTAGGGCATATTTCCTTCAGTCTCCCACTTGCACTAGAGTCAATAATCTAGTTCACATCACCATGTGATTTAACACTAATATCCACATCTGCATGTGATTAACACCCATAGTTCACATCGTCATGTTACCAACACCCAAAGGGTTTACTAGATTCAATAATCTAGTTCACATCGATATGTGATTAACACCCAAAGAGTACGAAGGTACGATCATGTTTTGCTCATGAGAGAAGTTTAGTCAACGGGTCTGTCACATTCAGAGTCGTATGTATTTTGCAAAATATTCTATGTCTACAATGCTCTACACGGAGCTACTTTAGCTAATTGCTCCCACTTTCAATATGTATCCAGATTGAGACTTAGAGTCATCTGGATTGGTGTAAAAGCTTGCACCGATGTAACTCTTTTATGACGAACTCTTTTATCACCTCCATAATCGAGAAACATCTCCTTAGTCCTTACTAAGGATATTCTTGACCGCTGTCCAGTGATCTACTCCTAGATCAAAATTGTACTTTGATGTAGGGTGGAACCCTAGTGGTCAATCTTTCACGTTTGGAGAGGATCCCTACGAGGAACACAAAGAACGCGCGAAAGAACACGAGGGAAATCACGGGGGAAAAACGAGAGAAAACACTCAACCAACACGAATAGGATCACACATCTGCTAGATCCAAGAAACACAAAGAGATACCTGGTCCAAATCCAACAAAGGACTATACAAGTGGCGGTAGCTCATCTCTGAGAGGAGGTCTTGAATCCACAAGGGATCTTCCCATAAAGGGGTCTTGAATCCATGGTGGATCTTCTCCGAAGAGGCCGCAGTCTCTCACGAGGAGGAGATTCGTATGGATGAGCAAAGCTCTATCTCAAATGAGCTAATCCTTTGCTAACCCTCAAAATGGGGAGGAGGAGGTCTATTTATAGTGCTAAGCCACGAAGGGGTAAGTGAGGGGCGAAGGGGTACACGGGCCTCGGCCCAAGTCATGCGCGCAGGCAAGGCTGGATGATTCGGACGGGGTCCCGGATGATTCGAGCGTCGGGGGTCCGGATGATCCGGATGGAGTCCCGGATGATCCAGCTTCGGAGTAAGCCTTCGAGTGTCTTCCACGCAGTTACCCGGATGATCCGGGGAAGGATCCAGATGATCTGGCTGAGCCCGGATGATCCGGACGGCGGTTCGGATGTCTGTCCTGGCTCCAGTAGCCGCTCCGTCTTCTTCTTCTCCTTTCTTCCGTCTTCTCTTCCATGCTTGGCCTTGGTCCTTTGATTCTCGATGGTCATCTTGGTTGTACCTGAGTGTATGCAAGGTCCATGCATGAGGTAGTAGCCATGTCTCACATGCGGAAAGTGACGGTTCGAAGAGGAGTGAATTCACCCTGTGTCCAATGGCGTATGTTCGAGGTCTCTTCATCTGTCCTCTTGGGGCTTGCAGAGTAGTCAGAGTGTACATGGGGATGAACGTGGGATGCTCCGCATCATCTCCCCCAACCCCCTTGGGAAAGATCCGACCTCGGATCGTGATCCTCATCACTATGGAAACGAGTGTCATGGACGGACTTGTAGGTGGACGAAGTTGAAGACATGGCGCAATCCAAGCAGTCCAAGGTGTCTCCGGAGTGATAGACATGCAAAAAGAGCAAACACAAGCGACACTCAGAAATACAATGGTTAGCGCACACATAGTCTCCATCATGTAAGAATGAGTCCGTGCAGCAAGATAGTGCGTGGCAAGGCACAAGATGCTTATCCAAAAGATGTAGAATGAGATATAAAGCATTCATGGGAGCAAATTCATTTGTCGAATGCACAAAGGTGTGGTGAATGTTATTAACACGACCATTGTGCAAAATGATGTCATAATGGGATGGTTTATCAAGAACATGAACATGGTAATTGGTGCTCAATGTGATTATGTTGTCATGCAATTGATGATGGGCAATATGATCATGATGTATGAATATGACATCAAGGAAGATCACAACAAATTTGCTAAGGAAGTGAACAAGCTCATATATCATGGATGACATGGGAAAACAAGATGTAACAAGGCAATCATAATGTGAGTCAATCCATGCATGGGGTGCAAACTTGTGGTGAGTATGATATGTCCATCGAGCATGACATGGATGAGCACAATCAACAAATGCGGAGGTGTTGGTGTACCAATGCTTGATGTCGTGGCATGAGTCGAGGTTCGAAGGTGCATCCAATAAGTGTGAGCGCTCCTCAATGTGAAGGTCCATAGAGCCAATCTCCAATGTCGCTCCTCCGTTCGCGTGATGTATCATGTAGACAACAAGAAGGAAACAACAATGAAAGAGTGACCCATCCAATATGCGTACTTGAGGATGGCCCAAAGGGAAAGAGTTCACCTTTATGAGGATGTCAAAAATGTTGGTGTTGCACATCATGTATGCCTTCACATAGCCAATATGTCTCATGACGGTAATGCCTTGTGAATCCTTCAAAACGAAAGAACACTGCAAACACTTGGAAAAACAAATGAGGTTAGCGGAAGTGCAAAACCTATCATTCGTGTGGTAAGATACCCAACAAGTGTATGCATCATGCTCATCACAAGAAAGTACAAGGGTGCATTTCATAGTATGGAGGCATATGATGCAAGAACAACCAAATACAAGAGGCTCAATCAAACAAGCATGCATCACAAGTAAAGTGTCCAAGTCTCCAAGATCAATAAGCATAGCAAGTTGGCACTTAATACAAGGTGATATGAGAGATGCAACTAATGGAGACAAGAGACAATGATCATGACAAATCAAGTGAGAGGCATCAACATATATGTCATCAACCCAAGAAAGCGAGTAAGAGTGGAACATGGGTGATGCAACGTAGCAAGCAATCATAGCGATCAAGTTAAGCAAGCTAGTAGTGCAAAGATGCAACATACTAGAGGGAATCATGGCAAGCATGTTGTGTGTGCAAATAGTGGGCATGAATAATGGACATGACATGTCATAAGCATGAAAGCAAGATACGAGAAAAATATCATCAGTGTATTGGCGAGAGGCCATATGTAAATAGCAATGGGGCATCATGACTCTCCCAACACAACACTGAACAATAGCATGAAGCACATGGTAAACATGGCAATAGCAACAATGATCTCCACCAAGCATGCAAATACACATAGGAGTAGCATAATGGTGAATCATGGGTAGATGGAAGCAAGGGTCACAATTGCATGGCAAAGGCATAGGAGCAAGCATAACATGCAAAGTGAACACAATAGTATGGGCATAAGGTGACAAGTGGTAAATAGCCCATAGCCGTGTGAGAGCCAAGTAGAAGAGATGCGCATAGTCCTTGCGCGAAGGGAACAGTGGTAAGGATGGTCCATGGGACCCCAAAGCGTCGTTGCTCTCAAGAGCTCGTTTCGTCAACTATTGGGATTGAGAGGTTGACGAGTATATGTGAGTACCTACACAAAACGAAGGCAAAGGAAAAATTATGTGTGCATGATATATGTACACATCATCCATCATGATGCGCACGTGCATGTGTCGGTTAGCACAAAATATCCAATGCTCAAACAAATGAGATGCGCGATATAGAAACATGTCATCCATCATGAGAGGTTTGTTGTTATGCATGGCATAATGGAGACTCAAAGGATGTAACGCATCATGAGAAATATCTAGAGCATTGTCATTCATGGAATACATATGGTGCACGCAATTATGGGAATCATGCAAAGTATGGAATGCATCAAAATCTCCTAATATGTATGAGGAAACTATGGGGGTCTCCTCATGAGCATTAATGGAAACATCACATCGAGAATATTGGCAACATCCAAAACAATGCATATTTGGAACAATGTGATCATGGCATGACATAGTAGATGAATTGTGCAAATCATGTAAAGGAAGCATGGCAATATCATCACATGAAAAACAAAAGCCAATGGACATCATTTCGTCATCTATGCCATGAGTGTAAATGGCATTGATTTTGATGGGGCATGCATAGTTACTATGTTGAGATTGTAATGATGCAATATGGGACATCTCACTCATAGCATATGACAAGTTTAAAGGATTATCAAACATGAAGTGACCAATAGAATTTTCACATGATATCCTATGGAGTATAACATCACAACTAGGCAACTCAACATGCTCATCATCATATTCATCATAAATAGGTAAGTCAAGGCATCAAGAAGTCGCACTAGCATGCAGCATGGAAATAGGTGTGTCAACATCATTCAAGCAATCATTGTCAAGAGGGTTCACTAGTGGGACAAGAGAAGCACCATCACCTATGTTACCTTTGGAGCGTCGCTCATGTGTTGTAGGTGAGGTGTTGAAGATCCACTCATTGTCATCTTCATCTTGATGGAACCATGTGGGGGGTGCATCATCGTCCACCATGGCCATCATCATCGCTATTGGAGGGAAAGACTCGTCGAGGATAGGCATGCCGTCATGTAGGAGACCTAGCACCAAAGAAGAGAACACACTAGGAGTAGAGGTTAAGTCATTAGAAATCATAGTGGCCTCACATGCCGTGTCAACTGCCTCACTCTCTAAGTGTTGTGGCTCGCTCACTCCCTCAAGGATGCTCTCACTCATATGGTTGGTGGAGTCACTCAAATGGCACTCAACCGCACATAGGATCTGTGGCATGCTCTCATGTGTGGGGCTAGTGGTGGTCACACTCATCCTCTCATAGGAAATGTGATAAAGGCGAGGTGTCCCGATCTTTCGATGAGATGATAACTATTGATTTGTTGGAGTCGACTTTGATGATCCGACTACAAACGTGCACAACATTGCGCCTTAGCAATCGCTAAACCAATCTCCTGAGGTTACTGATGATGCCGGAAGCATGATCAGCCTGACCACGAAGGTCAATTCCTGCAAGCAATCGAAGAACAAGCAAGAATATGATAAAGACAATCTGAATATTGCGAGTATATATGAAATATTGATAAAGGTGGGGATCCGTAAGCGGTCTTGGCTGGTTGTTGGACACAAACGAAGTACACGAAGTTGCAATGGCTAACTTTTAACTAAACAAATCCCAAGGAAAAAGCTACTAGATGGATCTACATATATAGGAGCAAGGGGTGGCAGCCAAGGAGGTGGGAGGACGTCCCAAGGCAGCTTAAAAGTAACCCTAGGGCGTACAAGGCTCATGGGCCCAATTGGAGGTGATGCAACACCTTTGGACTTGTTGTTTGACTCGGATTCTGCTGCAGCGTCAGATTGTTTCGTCGATATCTCAATGCTCCGGACGAATTTGAAGGTGCATCCAATTGGGTTGGAAAGAGCACGAAATCTACTTTCCAACAAAAAACGAATCACCCTATTCGGAGTCCGTATGAAAAAGTTATTGGCGTTTTGACTCGGGTATGTCTGTGCAGTCCGAATCTGAATACAAAATGTGAGAGACTTGGACTCTATCTTTCTTGGTCCAAAAGTGACGTGAGAGGACTTCTTGAACAGAACCTAAACTTCTCCTTTTCCCTTATCTTCATATGTGGATTGTACAAATGTCCCATACACATGCAATTAGACAAAGCACAAAAGTGTGTGAAGTATTTTTGTTCTGAATAACATAAATAGATTATTGAATAGTTTGCACTAGAAATCTCCTGACAAATATGAATGTGTGCAATATTTTTGGTCTTATACAAGGTAGTCATGTCCTCATCATCCTCCCCTCTTGAAAACAAAGTCGTCCTCGGCGTTGCTTAATCTGAAATGTGTCTAACAAAAGAGACAAGGTGTACATGTTGTATATGTATATGTCATCCATTTTTACTTCCCTTGATTTTTGCACATATGACACATGAATAGATGAGTAACTTGCATAGTTCATAAAATCTAAAGCCAAAACATTATCACAAGAAGTAGAAGGCATAAAAATATTGCAACTCAGTTTTCACATATAAGTGAAGCTCTTATTCATTTCAAAAGATTAACAATGTTCATCATTAAACCATCCCAACATTGGTGAATAGACCTTACTTGCAATAAATTTACATGCTACAACAAGCTTAAATAAGCAAACATGCAATAAGTCATTCGACGCAGAATCATCACCAAGATTAGAGGTCATATCAAAATGATACATTGATTCTTTTGCATCAACAGTTAATTCAACGGGTGCACTCAAAATTGTTGGTATTTCAGGTGTTTGATCACATGACGCATTCATGACAGTATCAAGATTCTCTAAAATAGGTGATGTGCTCAAATCACCAGGTAACTCAACACATGATGCATTCAAGTTAACTAGGGATGCATCATTCTCATGTGAAGTTATATCATCAGTACCTTTACTATTACCTTGTCGCAAAGACGTAGCTGATGTAGATACGGACGTTAACAATGCACCATACTCTTGAGATGATGTCGCGCTCACAATCCGAGGTGGGGCTGCTCTAGTAGGTGCAACGGTGGAGGAACCAACCGGTGGTGGTGAGCATGAATTGGAATAGTACTTGTTGTAGTCACCCAATGCATCCTCCTGTATCCGTCTCTCAAAGGTAGAAGCACGAACATACATACCAGTAATGCAACAAGGAATATACTGAAATCTTGCCTGAATATCATGGTTTAAACCACCAAAAAATCTATTCATTGTATCATCCTCAAATTCTTCTATGTCACAATGATGCATATAAGATTTGAACTCTTGGTAGTAAGCATGAACAGTGTTGTTGCCTTGTTTAAATTGTTCAAATTTGCGAAGCAATTCATGACGATAGTAAGGAGGGAAAAATTGTTGTCTCATTACATCTTTCAAATCTTTCCAAGTTGTGGGTTGGTTATCAATGTTTTTCTTACAATGCACACTCCACCAAACAGAAGCAAAACAAGTAAATGCTCTAGTGGCAGCTCGTACTCGCTCAAGTTCAGAAAAGTCATGGTTACTAAAAACTTGTTCTACTTCAAACTCCAAAGCTAGATAAATAGCAGGATTAAATCTACCCTCAAATGACGGTAAAGAGATAACCTGACCATGTGCTTGTGTGTGTTGTCCCAACTTTCGTGATGGTGAAGATAAGTCCGTCGTCCAGGAACTTCTATCTCCGAAACCTGTCATGATTAGTAGAAACAAGAAACAAAATTCGAGAATAATGTTCCTATGAACTACTAGGATGTGGTTGTAAAGTGCTCACAGTAAAACAAATATCAATATCTTACAAGTTATTACCATGCGGCAGGTGGTGACAGGCAACCAGCGATGTCAAATAACCCCGAAGATTGTGTAAAGCGAATACTAGGAGAACGTACGTATACACGGTGTAGAAATATGTGGAGCCGGGTTGGCTATATATGGTAGCAAACGATTAGCAATAATCAATTCAGAGATGCAATGTTGAGTAAATGCTCAACGACAGTACTGTGCTGGTCCTAGGCTAGAGCGGACTAGAGACGCGAGCCTAGAACACTATGAGGTCACGGCGTAGCACAACTAGCATCAATGAAGGATACTAAGTAGCTCTGCACAACAAGATATAAGGGAAGATCACAACGGCTGTAAAGATAATGATGGAAAACAACTGCCAAGCAAGATATACAACAACTTTCTCTCCAACTTTCCTCCAGAAAAGTTTGTGCCAATTTTTTTGATAATTTTCCTCAAGAAAGGTACTGACTAAAGCTTTCAAACGCAACAGGAATCACTCAATTCCGAGTTGATTTGAGGAGTCAAAAATTCTAAAACTGGCCTGAAAAACTAGAATAAGCTGTGTTTGCGAACTTCAAAGGGCAAAAAGACCTATTTAGAAGCTGTTTTTGAGGTGCCAAATATTGAACATGCTTCTGCAACTACTTAGATGCAGCTCATCGCTAGCTTTCATTTGAGTACTCGCGGAGCCAAAACGAACTTCGTATGAAGAAGTTATGCCTATTTTACTTAACAGTGCGCAAAACAGATTCCAATCCGAATTCAACTACGAGATTGAGTCTAGATAGATCCGAATTTTGTAGTTTTTCTTCTCTTTTTTTTCTCACACTTTTTTTCTTTTTCTTTCTCTCTTTTTTTCTCTGACTTTTTTTCTCTCTCCCTATTTCCAAAACAAACTAGTTAAGATGCAGATTGGATCAAGCGAAGATGTGAATGATCTCAACTATGATTATGACAATGAATGGTGGGTAGCACGTGGTGGAAATTGATGGATGGATGGTGGACAGTGGAAGGTATAATGACGCAGCGGCAGCGTGACTACTGTGATCAGAACTGGAAACTCTAAGTGAACTAGACACTAAGACCAGCAACTCGACCCGACGATGCAATCGATAATTCAATAATGCAAACAATGAAAAGAAAATTGCAAAGCTTAGACTGGCTTGGACAAAGGATGAATAGATATAGCTTTTTTTGTGGCTTTTCTTGGACAATAGGTAAGAAAATAAATCTAATCTAGGGAAAACTGGAAATTCTCACCGAGCAACCTGAAAACTGATACCACTTGATAGAGGCGAGGGTCCCGATCTTTCGATGAGATGATAACTATCGATTTGGTGGAGTAGACTTTGATGATCCGACTACAAATGTGTACGACGTTGCGCCTTAGCAATCGCTAACCAGTCTCCTGAGGTTACCAACGATGCCGGAAGCACGATCAGCCTGACCACGAAGGTCCATTCCTGCAAGCAATCGAAGAACAAGCAAGAATATGATAAAGGCAATATGAATAATGCGAGTATATATGAAGTATTGATAAAGGTGGGGATCCATAAGCGGTCTTGGTCTGGTCGTTGGACACAAACGAAGTACACAAAGTTGCAGTGGCTAACTTTTAACTAAACAAATCCCAAGGAAAAATCTACTAGATGGATCTACATATATAGGAGCAAGGGGTGGCAGCCAAGGAGGTGGGAGGACGTCCCATGGCAGCTTAAAAGTAACCCTAGGGCGTACAAGGCTCATGGGCCCAATTGGAGGTGATGCAACACCTTTGGACTTGTTGTTTGACTCGGATTCTACTGCAGCGTCAGATTGTTTCGTTGATATCTCAAAGCTCCGGACGAATTTGATGGTGAATCCAATTGGGTTGGAAAGACCATGAAATCTACTTTCCAACAAAAGAAGAATTACCCAATTAGGAGTCTGTATGAAAAAGTTGTTGGCGTTTTGAATCAGGTATGTCTGTGCTGTCCGAATCTGAATATAAAACGTGAGATACTTGGACTCTATCCTCTCTTGGTCCAAAAGTGACGTGAGAGGACTTTTTGAACAGAACCTAAACTTCTCCTTTTCCCTTATCTTTATACGTGGATTGTACAAATGTCCCATACACCTACAATTAGACAAAACACAAAAGTGTGTGAAGTATTTTTGTTCTGGATAACATAAATAGATTATTGAATAGGTTGCACTAGAAATCACCTGACAAATATGCATGTATGCAATATTTTTGGTGTTATCCAAGGTAGTCATGTCCTCATCAAAATGCTCTTAATGTCACGTATGGTGGAGTCACTCATGTCACTCATGGGGTGGTGGCTCTCCTCACATGACAAATGGGGCATCTCGACATATGTGGGTGTCAGAGAGATGTAGGTGCAAATGTCTCCATGCGCGGTTGCGTAGCTTGACTCGGAGTATGAGTCCAATGTGGGCGCCGTCTTCATGGTGTTGAAGAGGTCCGCGCTCGTCGCTGTGGTTGAAGGGGATGGCCCTTGCTCGACCGTCTTGTCACCGTCTTGGTGTGGGAGGCCCATATGATGTGGCACCTCGTAGCTCGTCTCCATGACTGAAGGGAGTTTCCCATGCTCAGCCATCTTCTTTGAGGGGATTCCGAAGAAGGAAGTGTCGCCCTCACTCGTAGGTAGTCACCTTGGACTTGATGAAGTCGTTGTAGGCGTACTCGTGGGAAGTAGTCGTTGTAGACCAAGATAGCAATTGTGTATATGCGGGAACAAACTTGTGACAAAAGATATGATACCAATATATGCACCACGATGATATGATATGTATGCTATGGGAAGTATGATCTACTCAATGGCTAGTCTCGATAGGCAAGTAACGCAGAATGGGCTAGGGGTTATCTATGCAATTGCAAGGGGAATATACAATGGTGTTGTCGAGGTTACCGTCCTTGGCGATGATGAGAGGCGGTGTTGCTGATGTCGACCCGTTCCTAGTTAGCCGAAACACCTTAGGAAATGGAAAAACCACAAACTCAAAATCTCCAAAGGCAAATGTCAAATGGTGGTAGCAAAAAGCGTGGTGGTTTGCACTCGGCAATGCGGAAGTGGGATGATGGGCTATGCGAGTCGAAGTTGATGTTGCCGTCCCTAAGTAGCCGAAACACCTTAGGAGACACAAGCCACAACTCAAACAAGCTCGAACAACAATTGGGTTAAGTTGGGTTGGTGGAAGTGTATGATGGGTAAGGTTATGCGGAAGTGGTGGTGGTGGTTGATGAAGAAGCTACCGTCCCTAAGTAGCCGGAACACCCTTAGGAGACTCGAATCACTACTCAAGCAACCACTAATGCTATGGGGAAAAGAATGGGTTAGGTTGCAGAAGTCGGTGGTGGTGTAGCGGATGATGTGGTGGAAGCCCTAGGCAAAGATGCCAAAATTCACAAAATATGATGGAGTCAAATGATGGTGGTGGTATTTTTGTGGGATGGGGGATGTCACTAGCTTCAAAACGAGCTAAAAACGTCAAAAACGGACTCCGGATGAATTAGTTATGGCCGAAACAAAATTTCAGCTGTGTCAGTTTCAAGGTTAACCGGACATCTGGGAGGAGGACCGGATGATTCGGGCTTGGTCCGGATGATCCGGGAGTACTTTCGGATGATCCGAATTCGTCAGCTCCGGTACGGGTATTCGGGTGCGTGGGTTATCCGACCGGGTGAGGGCCCAGCTGATCCGAGAGATGTCCGGATGATCCGGGAGAAGGTCCGGATGATCCGGGCAGGTCAAACTGCTCGGGATTTTCTCTCGGGGACGAATTTTTGGGCAGAATTTGGGGATTTTGGGGTCAAAATTGACGAGGTTTCGTGGATGAAAGATGGGGAAACTTGGGGAAATGCTAGATCCACTTGAAACCAAGCAAATCCACGGATCAAAATCAACAAAATATCATGAAAACCAACAAATCACAAATAAATTTGGGGGCTATTTTTGGTGGGGATTTTCGGATTTAGGACGAAATCAACAAAATCAATCTAGAAAACACGAGGTAGGGGCTCCAAAAACGTGATCAACGTGGCTCATGATACCAAGATGATGTAGGGCGGAACCCTAGGGGCCGATCTTTCATGTTCGGAGAGGATCCCTACGAGGAACACGAAGAATGCGCAGAAGAACACGAGGGGAATCACGGGGGAAAACGAGAGAAACCACTCAACCAACATGAGTAGGATCACACATGTGCTAGATCCAAGAAACACAAAGAGATACACGGTCCAAATCCAACAAAGGACGATACAAGTGGCGGTAGCTCATCTTCGAGAGGAGGTCTTGAATCCATGAGGGATCTTCCCGTAAAGGGGTCTTGAATCCATGGTGGATCTTCTCGGAAGAGGCCGCGGTCTCTCACGAGGAGGAGATCCGTATGGATCAGCAAAGCTCTATCTCAAATGAGCTAATCCTTTGCTAACCCTCAAAATGGGGAGGAGGAGGTCTATTTATAGTGCTAATCCACAAAGGGGTAAGTGAGGGGCGAAGGGGTACACGGGCCTCGGCCCAAGTCATGCACGCAGGGAAGGCCGGATGATCCGGACGGGGTCCCGGATGATCCGGGCATCGGGGGTCCGGATGTCCGGATGGAGTCCCGGATGATCCGGCTTCGGAGGAAGCGTTCAGGTGTCTTCGGCGCAGTTACCCAGACGATCCGGGGGAGGATCCGGACGATCCGGACGGCGGTCTGGATGTCCGGCCTAGCTCCAGCAGCCGCTCCGTCTTCTTCTTCTCCTTTCTTGCGTCTTCTCTTCCATTCTTGGCCTTGTTCCTTGGATTCTCCATGGTCATCTTGGTTGTACCAGAGTGTATGCAAGGTCCATGCATGAGGTAGTAGCCATGTGTCACATGCGGAAAGTGACGGGTCGAAGAGGAGTGAATTCACCTTGTGTCCAATGGTGTATGTTCGAGGTCTCGTCATATGTCCTCTTGGGGCTTGGAGAGTAGCCGGAGTATACATGGGGATGAATGTGGGATGCTCCGCATCATACTCCCTTGCCAAACTCAGAACAAGGTATACAATAGGTCTGGTACACAGCATAGCATACTTTATAGAACCTATGACTGAGGCATAGGGAATGACTTTTCGTTCTCTTTCTATTTTCTGTCATTGTCGGGTTTTTGAGTATTACTCAACTTCACACCTTGCAACACAGGCAAGAACTCCTTCTTTGACTGTTCCATTTCGAACTACTTCAAAATCTTATCAAGGTATGCACTCATTGAAAAATCTTATCAAGCGTCTTGATCTATCTCTATAGATCTTGATGCTCAATGTGTAAGCACCTTCACCGAGATCCTTCTTTGAAAAACTCTTATTCAAATATCCTTTTATGCTATCCAGAATTTCTATATCATTTCCAATCAACAATATGGCATCCACATATAGTTTTAGAAATGCTACAGAGCTCCCACTCACTTTCTTGTAAATACATGCTTCTCCAAAAGTCTGTATAAAACCATATGCCTTGATCAACTCATCAAAGCGTATATTCCAACTACGAGATGCTTGCACCAGTCCATAGATGGATCGCTGGAGCTTGCACATTTTGTTAGCACCTTTAGGATTGACAAAACCTTCTGGTTGCATCATATACAACTCTTCTTTAATAATTCCATTAAGGAATGTATTTCTGACATCCATTTGTCAGATTTCATAAAATGTGGCAATTGCTAACATGATTCGGACAGACTTAAGCATCGATACGAGTGAGAAAATCTCATCGTATTCAACACCTTGAACTTGTCGAAAAAATTTTGCGACAAGTCGAGCTTTGTAGATAGTAACACTACTATCAGCGTTTGTCTTCCTCTTGAAGATCCATTTATTTTCTATGGCTTGCCGATCATCGGGCAAGTCCACCAAAGTCCACACTTTGTTCTCATACATGGATCCCATCTCAGATTTCATGGTCTTCAAGCCATTTTGCAGAATCTGGGCTCATCATCGCTTCCTCATAGTTCGTAGGTTCATCATGGTCTACTAACATGACTTATAGAATAGGATTACCGTACCACTCAGGCGCGGACTGTACTTTGGAAGACCTACGAGGTTTTGTAGTAACTTGATCTGAAGTTTCATGATCAACATCATTAGCTTCCACGCTAATTGGTGTAGGAATCACAGGAACTGATTTCTGTGATGAACTACTTTCCAATTCAGGAGAAGGTACAAATTACTTTATCAAGCTCTAGTTTCCTCCCACTTCTTTCGAGAGAAACTTCTTCTCTAGAAAGGATCCATCTTAGCAACGAATATCTTGCCTTCGGATCTGTGATAGAAGGTGTACCCAATAGTTTCCTTTGGGTATTCTATGAAGACGCACTTCTCCGATTTGGGTTCGAGCTTATCAGGTTGAAACTTTTTCACATAAACATCGCGGCCCCAAATTTTAAGAAACGACAACTTTGGTTTCTTGCCAAACCACAGTTCATAAGGCATTGTCTCAACGGATTTAGATGGTGCCCTATTTAAAGTGAATGCAGCTGTCTCTAATGTATAACCTCAAAACGATAGTGGTAAATCGGAAAGATACATCATAGATCGCACCATATCCAATAAAGTGCGGTTACAACATTCGGACACACCATTACGCTGTGGTGTTCCATGTGGCGTGAGCTGTGAAACTATTCCACATTGTTTTTTTAAATGAAGACCAAACTCGTAACTCAAATATTCCCCTCTACGATCAGATTGTAGAAACTTTATTTTCTTGTTACGAGGATTCTCCACTTCACTCTGAAATTCTTTGAACTTTTCAAATGTTTCAGACTTGTGCTTCATTAAGTAGATATACTCATATCTGCTCAAATCATCTGTGAAGGTCAAAAAATAACGATACCCGACATGAGCATCAACACTCATTGGACTGCATACATCGGTATGTATTATTTCCAACAAGTCAGTAGCTCATTCCATTGTTCCAGAGAATGGAGTTTTAGTCATCTTGCCCAAAAGGCACGGTTCACAAGAATCAAATGATTCATAACCAAATGGTTCCAAAAATCCATCTTTATGGAGTTTCTTCATGCGCTTTACACCGATATGACCCAAACGGCAGTGCCACAAATAAGGTGCACTATCATTATCAACTTTGCAATTTCGGCATCAATATTCTGAATATGTGTATCACTACGATCGAGATCCAACAAACTATTTTCATTGGGTGTATGACCATCGAAGGCTTTATTCATGTAAACAGAACACCAATTATTCTCTGACTTTAAATGAATAACCGTATTGCAGTAAACATGATCAAATCATATTCATGCTCAACGCAAATGTCAAATAACATTTATTTAGGTTTAACACTAATCCCGAAAGTATATGGAGTGTGCGATGATGATCATATCAATCTTGGAACCACTTCCAACATACATCGTCACTTCACCCTCAACTAGTCTCTGTTTATTCTGTAACTCTTGTTTCGAGTTACGAATTTTTAGCAACCGAACAAGTATCAAATACCCAGGGGCTACTATAAACACTAGTAAGGTACACATAATTAAGCTGTATATCAAATATACCCTTTTTCATTTTGCCATCCTTCTTATCCGCCAAATATTCAGGGCATTCCCGCTTCCAGTGACCATTTCCTTTGCAGTAGAAGCACTCAGTTTCAGGCTTTGGTCCAGCTTTGGGCTTATTCACGGGAGTGACAACTTGCTTGCCATTCTACATGAAGTTCCCTTTCTTTCCCTTTGCCCTTGTCTTGAAACTAGTGGTCTTGTTAATCATCAACACTTGATGCTCTTTCTAGATTTCTACCTTCATCGATTTCATTATCATGAAAAGCTCGGGAAACGTTTTCGTCATCCCTTGCATACTATAGTTCATCACGAAGTTCTACTAACTTGGTGATGATGACTAGAGAACTCTGTCAATCACTATCTTATCTGGAAGATTAACTCCCACTTGATTCAAGTGATTGTAGTACCCAGACAATCTGACCACATGCTCACTAGTTAGCAATTCTCCTGCATCTTTTAGCTATAGAACTTGTTGGAGACTTCATATCTCTCAACTCAGGTATTTGCTTGAAATATTAACTTCAACTCCTGGAACATCTTATGTGGTGATAGAGGCGGAGGTGTCCTGATCTTTCGATGAGATGATAACTATCGATTTGGTGGAGACGACTTTGACGATCCGACTACAAACGTGCACGACGTTGCGCCTTAGCAATCGCTAAACCAACTCCGAGAGGTTATAGACCACGCCGGAGCACAATCAACCTGACCACGAAGGTCTATTCCTGCAAGCAATCGAAAAACAAGCAAGAATATGATAAAAGCAATCTGAATATTGCGAGTATGCATGTAGTATTGATAAAGAAGGGGATCCGTAAGCGGTCTTGGTCTGGTCGTTGGACACAAACGAAGTACGCGAAGTTGCAATGGCTAAGTTTTAACTAAACAAATCCCAAGGGAAAAGCTACTAGATGGATCTACTTATATAGGAGCAAGGGATGGCGGCCAAGGAGGTGGGAGAACGTCCCAAGGCAGCCTAAAACTAACCCTAGGTCGTACAAGGCCAATGGGCCCAAGTGGAGGTGACGTAACACCTTTGGACTTGTAATTTGACTCGGATTCTGGTGCAGCGTCAGATTGTTTCGTCCATAACTCAACTCTCCGGACGGCTTTTAAGTTAATTCCAATTGTGCTGGAAAGATCATGAAATATACTTTCCAACAAAAAAAGAATCACCCAATTCGGAGTCCGTATGGAAAAGTTGTTGACGTTTTGAGTCAGGTATGTCTGTGCAGTCCGAATCTGGATCCAGAACGTGAGAGACTTGGACTATATCTTCTCTTGGCCCAAAAGTGACGTGAGAAGATTTTTTGAACAGCACCTAAACTTCTCCTTTTCCCTTATCTTCATATGTGGATTGTACAAATGTCCCATACACCTGCAATTAGACAAAACACAAAAGTATGTGAAGTATTTTTGTTCTGGATAACATAAATATATTATTGAATAGTTTGCACTAGAAATCACCTGACAAATATGCATATATGCAATATTTTTGGTCTTATCCAAGGTAGTCATGTCCTCATCATCCTCCCCTTCTTGAAAACAAAGCCGTCCTCGGCGTTTCTTAATCTGAAATGTGGCTAACAAAAGAGACAAGGTGTACATGTTGTATATGTATACGTTATCCATTTTTTACTTTCCTTGATTTTTGCATATATGACACATGAATAGATGAGTAACTTGCATAGTTCATAAAATCTAAAGCCAACAAATTAGCACAAGAACTAGAAGGTATGAAAATATTGCAACTCAGTTTGCACATATAAGTGAAGCTTTTATTTATTTCAAAAGATTGACAATGTTCGTCATTAAACCATCCCAACATTGGTGAATAAACCTTATTTGAATCAAATTTACATGCTACAACATGCTTAGATAAGCAAACATGCAATGAGTCATTCAACACAGAATCATCACCAAGATTAGAGGTCATATCAAAATGATTAAACATTGATTCTTTTGCATCAACAGTTAATTCAATGGGTGCTCTCAAAATTGTTGGTATTTCAGTTGTTTGATCACATGTCAAAGTCAAATTATCAATATAATCCTCTAAAATAGGTGGTGTGATGAAAGTAGTGGGTAGCTCAACACATGATGTATTCAAGTTAACTAGGCATGCATCATTCTCATGTAAAAGTGGAAAATCTGTACCTTTGTCATTACCTCTTATAGTCAACTCAGATGATGCAGACACTCTCGATGGTGATGTGTCACATGGTGGAGATGATGTAGTCCTTGCAACAATGGATGTGGTTGTCATATTACGCCTAGTAGTTGAATAAACATCTGTATCAACAGTTGGAATGTGCACCCTGCGCTTGTTCTCCTTGTGCGCAACACGTCGTTTTATATCCTGTTCAGCTTTGCAAGCAAGACGAAACAAATGGTCCATAGGATAACACTCTTCATGAATTAGTATCTCCTGAATATTATTGTTTAATCCTCCCCAAAATTTATCCATAAAATCTTCTTCACTTTCTTCTAAAAATGAGTGCAACAAGGTAGTTTGTAAATCATCATAATATTTTGTTACGGTGTCACTACCTTGTTTTAAATGTTCGATTTTTAATCATGCCACAGTATAATAAACATCGACGAATCTATCTCTCATGACATGTTTTAAATCATCCCAAGTATTAGGTACATAATCAGGGTGTAACCGACAATATTCACTCCACCAAACTAGAGCATAACCAGTGAAAGAACCAACAGCAACCGTAACTTTTTTACGTTCATCAAAATTATGGGAAGCAAATATATTATTTATGTCTAACTCCCATTCAATATACAAAGCAGGTCTAAAACGGCCATTAAATGGTGGTATAGAAACATGAACCTGATCATGTGCATTTGGATGTTTGTGCACCTCTCGTGATGGTTGTGGTATTTGCATAGGTGGTGGCATGTCTCCCGCGATCGACAAAGCCCATGAATTGGCTCTGGATCCTGTCATGATTAGTAGAACAAGAAACAAAATCCAAAAATAATGTTCCTATAACTACTAGGATGTGGTGGTAAAACGCTCACAGTAAAGCAAATATCAATGTCTTACAAGTTCTTACCATGCGCGAAAGGTGATCGGCAACCAGCGGTGTCAAGTAACTCGAATATTGAGTAAAGCGATTGCGGGGAGCGTCGATACACGGTGTAGAAATATGTGGAGCTGGGTTGGCTATATATGGTAGCAAAAGATTAGCAATAATCGATTCAAAGATGCAATGTTGAATAAGCGCTCAACGACGGTATCTTGTCTGGTCCTAGGCTAGACCGAACTAGAGACGCGAGCCTAGAACACTAATGAGGTCACGGCGTAGCACAACTAGCATCAATGAAGGATACTAAGTAGCTCTTGACAGCAAGATAGAAGTGAAGATCACAACGGTAGTGAAGATAATGATGAAAAACATGATGAGGACATCAATACCATTGTTACACCCACAGCCCCTGCTGCTATACATACTGGACCAATTACTAGAGCTCGCGCACGCAAACTAAATTACCAGGTACTTTCGTTTCTTGGTAATGATTCTAATGTTCATGAGAATATGATGCTGCCTAAATTGGATACATTTGTTTTGCTTACAAATGAAGGGCCTACCTTGGAGAAGGATGAACATTGGAGGAAGAACAAGCATGGAGATGATGGCATGCGCAAGGGGGACAAGAATGGAGTTACAAGTGATGATTTCAGGACATTGAAGCCACCATAATGAGTGCATGAAGCCTTGGACGAAATATACAAGATGCCACTTCATAAATTTCGTCCAGAGGCTATTCTAGGTGATGCGTCACCTTATTATTAGGCCAGGTCCATGTAATTTCGAAATACATTAGTATAGGCTATTTTTAGAGTCCGTATGTGTGGGGAAACAAGAGATAGGGTTAGTTTCGGAACCCTCCACCAAGGGCCACGAAATTCACCCCCTCTTCCTCCATATATACATCCCTTAGGGCAACATTTAGACTTTGGGTTTTGTTTAGATTAAAAGTTTGCCATAGCTGCAACTTCGCGTACTTCGTTTGTGTTCCACGACCAGACAAAGGCGTCACAGAACCCCACCTTGATCAATAAAGCTTTCCTCTTCTATTCGCAATATCCAGATTGCAATCTTAGTTTCTTGCTTGTTCTTCGTTTGCTGCGAAGCAGACCTTCGTGGTCGAGTTGATCGTGCTCGGCGTGGTCAATAACCTCTCGGAGTTGGTTTAGCGATTGCTAAGCGCGACTTCCTTACACGTTCGTAGTCGGATCGTCAAAGTCGACTTCATCTAAAGCGATAGCCACCATCTCATCGAAAGCGGGACACCTCGCCTCTATCAAGTGGTATCGGTTTCGGTTTGCTCGGTGAGATTTTACAGTTTTTCGTAGTTTAGATCGAGTCTGTTCTTCATACCTATAGTCCACGAAAAAGCCAAAAAAAAAATTAGGGTTAGTTCATCCCATCCGAACCAATCTTAACCTTTGCATAATCTTTTCTGTATTTGCTTTGTTGAATTTGCGGTTGCATCGTCGTGTCAAGTCGCTGGTCTTAGCGTCTAGTCTTTTAGAGTTTCGAGTTCTGGTCATAAGTTGTCACGCCGCCGCCGCACCATCATCTTCGCCCTGCCATCTACCACCACCGCTTAGCCGCCACCGCTTCGAATCCGTATCCATATACCACCACCGCTTATCCGCCACCGCTTCGAATCCGTATCCATATACCACCACCGCTGCCATATATCATCACCAATCCGAGTTCCTTGCATATTAGGTTTGTTTTCAGGATCCATCTAGTTTTCCGATTCGTGTTTCCTTGTCTGAGTAGGTTTCGGATTCCAGCAATCTTTTGCCGTCCGTAGAAGAGGTTGGTTTCCAAAAAAAAAAATTCCAAGCGTTTTGAGACAGGACAAAATTTTCCAAAAACGCACAGGACAAAAAATTTTCTGGCTATCCTATTTTTAGGTGTTTCTAAGCGTTTTGAGACAGTCGCCGTTATAGAAAGTTTTTTGACCCGTTTCAGATTTTGGGTCGAGCGATCGAAAAAAAAATTGGTCGAAAAAATTTCGTGCCCATCCTATCAGTTTGACACAGGAAGAGTTTTGAGACACTCGCCATTATAGTGATTTTTCAAAAAAAAAAGCAGCGCAAAAAAAAGCAGCAAAAAAAAAAAAGCGAAAAAAATTTCAGAGTGTGCTCCTCCCTTGTTTACGTCAGTGCCGTGATTTTGTTAGTGTTCTAGGCTCGCGTCTCTAGCACGGTCTAGCCTAGGACCAACCAAGATACCGTCGTTGAGCGTTTATTCAACTTTGCATCTCTGAATTGATTATTGCTTGACCCTTTTGCTACCATATTATAAGCCTTCCCAGCTCCACATACATCTCGTCGTGCGTTTGACTCTCCCGGCAATCGCTCTATCCAAGCTTTGAGAGTTTTGATTACAACGGTTGCCGATCACCGCTTTCTTCTTTGGTAAGAACTGGTAAGAATTTGAGATTTGCTGACGGTTTGTGACACTCACCCCACCTCTTGTTAGTAGTCTATAGGATCATATTCTTGTGTGTTTCTATTGTTGCTAACCATGGCGGGATCACAAGCCGACGAGACCGACCGGGAGAACTGGCGAACAAACAGCTACATGATAAGTTTCACAAATGATGATTGAACAGGTGCAAGATGTGCTAAACAGATTTGACGAGGCCATGGAGAAGATAGATGACATTGAGAAGGCGTTTGAAACAAAGCTTGATAGCAAGTTTGATGAATTGCTCGCGCTTTTCCACAACCACCGCCGGCTGCACCTATCGCACCTCTGCAACGACAACAACTCGTCCCCTTCGAATCGGTATGGGCGAGCTCAGCGTGTTCCTATTGAGCGAGGACAAAATTCTGGTGCCGCTGCTCTCTGCTGTTGGTGCTTCTTTGGCTCCTGCTACTGCTGCTGCTGGTACCGAGGAGGATGATTATGTGGGAGATTACGAGGATGAGGTTGATCAACATCGAACTACGTGCAACCACCAACACCACAACCACCGGTCGTCCACATGCAAATAATGGCAATGTTAGGGCTCCCCCTCGAGTGCGAGATCATGACCATCTCCTAAACTGAAATTGAATATTCCACCATTTGAGGGTAGATATGTTCACGATATATATCTTACTTGGGAGTTAGAAACTGAACAACGATTTACATGTTTACAATATCCCGAGGAGAGACGTGTTCTGCTTTGTTTGTGCTTTCACTAGCTTTGCTTGTGTTTGGTGGTCTGAACATTGTAGATTATATCCTGTTCCAGCTACTTGGGCTGCTTTGAAAACTGCTATGCGTACTCGTTGGGTTCCACTATATTATCAACGTGAATTACTTCAAAAATTGCAGCGCTTAAGACAAGGTAAAAATTCAGTAGAAGAATATTATCGGGAATTACAAAGCGGCTTGATTAGATGTGGTATTGTTGAGGAGAATGAAGCTATGCTTGCACGTTTTACGGGTGGATTAAATAGAGATATTCAGACCATTCTAGACTATAAGGATTATAATAATATCACTCGTTTATTCCATCTTGCTTGTAAAGCTGAGCGTGGAGTCTTGAGGATCGGCAGGCATTGGCGCCGCACTAACTTTTCTGCAGTCGACCTTCATCATGGACACCACGTGCATCATCTACTTCCTTTGCACCATCACCTCCTTGGTGCCACCTCCAACCGTGATATAAGAAAGCAGGCACAACCACCACTATCGCCAAGAGCACACACTCGGGCATGCACAGAGCTCTTCTTCTTCCATGGCGTCAGCAGGGCACACAAGTGATATTATTTGTCGTCGTTGTAAGGAAGAGGACATTTTGCGAGAGAATGCAAATCTCAGCGTGTGATGATTGCTCTTGAGGATGGTGGGTATGAGTCCGCTAGTGACTATGATGAGGAGACTTTGGCTCTTATTACACATGAGGAACATGGTGGAGATGATTCGATCATGAGACACAATACATGGCTCTGAAGATCTTGACAGGTATGGATGTTTAGTTGCTCAACGTGTTTTGAGTGTGCAGGTTACACAAGCTGAGCAAAATCGGAGGCATAATTTGTTCCATACAAAGGGAGTTGTGAAGGAGCGTTCTATTAGCGTCATCATAGATGGAGGGAGCTGCAACAACTTGGCTAGCATGGAGATGGTGGAGAAGCTATCTCTCACCACAAGACCACATCCACATCCTTACTACATCCAATGGTTCAACAACAGCGGCAAGGTTAAGGTAACACGTCTTTGTTAGTGTGCATTTTAGTATCTCTACATATGCTGATTATGTTGATTGTGATGTGGTACCTATGCAAGCATGTTCCTTGTTACTTGGTAGACCATGGCAATTTGATAAAATTCATGTACACCATGGTAGAAACAATCGATATACTCTTGTTCATAAGGATAAAAATATTACTTTGCTTCCTATGACTCCACAGTCCATTTTGAAAGATGATATTAATAGAGCTAATAAAGCAAAAAGGAGAAAAATAAGAGTGAAAATCAGATTGTGGCAAAAGAATTTGAGCAACACATGAAGCCTAATAATAAAACATCTCTGTTGCTTCGAAATTAAATTGAAAAGTGCATGTTTACTTGCCACCAAATCTGATATTGATGAGCTAGATTTTAGCAAATCTATTTGCTATGCTTTTGTGTGCAAAGAGGCATTATTTTCATTCGAGGACGTGCCTTCCTCTTTGCCCCTCGCTGTCACTAACATTTTGCGGGAGTTCGACGACGCCTTTCCACAAGGCGTGCCACCGGATTACCACCTATTCGAGGATTGAGCATCAAATTGACTTAATTCGGTGCATCATTACCAACCGTGCACCATACCGTACCAATCCGGAGGAGACGAAGGAGATTATCGTCAAGTCAGGAGCTGCTCGACAAAGGTTATATCGCGAATCCCTTAGTCCTTGTGCTGTTCCTATTATTCTAGTGCCGAAAAAGGATGGTACGTCACGTATGTGTGTTGATTGTAGAGGCATTAATAATATTACTATTCGTTATCGTCACCCTATTCCTAGGCTAGATGATATGCTTGATGAATTGAGTGGTTCTACAATATTCTCCAAAGTTGATTTGCGTAGTGGATACCATCAAATTCGTATGAAATTGGGAGATGAATGGAAAACAACATTTAAAACTAAGTTTGGATTATATGAGTGGTTAGTCATGCCTTTTGGGTTAACTAATGCACCTAGTACTTTCATGAGATTAATGAACGTAGTTTTACGTGCTTTCATTGGACGATTTGTGGTAGTCTTTTTGATGATATACTGATTTATAGCAAATCTTTGGAAGAACATTTGGAACATTTACGTGCTGTTTTTAATGCTCTACGTGATGCACGTTTGTTTGGTAACCTTGGGAAGTGCACCTTTTGCACCGACCGAGTATCTTTTCTTGGCTATGTTGTTACTCCACAGGGAATTGAAGTTGATAAAGCCAAGATTGAAGCTATTGAGAGTTGGCCACAGCCCAAAACGGTCACACAAGTGAGGAGTTTCCTTGGCCTCGCTGGTTTCTATAGGCGTTTTGTGAGAGATTTCAGCACCATTGCTGCACCTCTCAACGAGCTTACAAAGAAGGATGTGCCTTTTGTTTGGGGTACCGCACAGGAAGAGGCCTTCACGGTATTGAAAGCTAAGTTGACACATGCTCCTTTACTCCAACTTCCGATTTTAATAAGACTTTTGAGCTTGAATGTGATGCTAGTGGAATTGGATTAGGAGGTGTGTTATTACAAGATGGCAAACCTGTTGCATACTTTTACGAAAAATTGAGTGGGCCTAGTCTGAATTACTCTACTTATGATAAAGAATTATATGCTCTTGTTCGGACTTTAGAAACATGGCAACATTATTTATGGCCCAAAGAATTTGTTATACATTCGATCATGAATCTTTGAAACATATTAAAAGTCAAGCTAAACTGAATCGTAGACATGCTAAATGGGTTGAATTCATTGAGACTTTCCCTTATGTCATTAAACACAAGAAGGGTAAAGAAAATGTTATTCTTGATGCATTGTCTCGTCGCTATACTATGCTTTCACAACTTGACTTCAAAATATTTGGTTTGGAGACCATCAAAGATCAATATGTGCATGATGCTGATTTTAAAGATGTATTGCAGAATTGTAAAGAAGGAAGAACATGGAACAAGTTTGTCGTTAATGATGGATTTGTGTTCCGTGCTAACAAGCTATGCATTCTAGCTAGCTCCGTTCGTCTTTTGTTGTTGCAGGAGGCGCATGGAGGAGGACTAATGGGACACTTTGGCGTAAAGAAGACGGAGGACGTACTTGCTACACATTTCTTTTGGCCAAAGATGAGATGGGATGTTGAGCGTTTTATTGCTCGCTGCACTACATGTCAAAAAGCTAAGTCACGACTCAATCCTCATGGTTTATATATGCCTTTGCTGTACCTAGTGTTCCTTGGGAGGATATATCTATGGACTTTGTCTTAGGTTTACCTAGAACAAAGAAGGGAGGATAGCATATTTGTTGTCGTGGATAGATTCTCTAAAATGGCACACTTTATACCATGTCATAAAAGCGATGATCTTTGTTAATGTTGCTGATTTGTTCTTTCGTGAAATTATTCGCTTGCATGGTGTGCCAAATACTATTGTGTCAGATCGTGATACTAGATTTCTTAGCCACTTTTGGAGATGTTTATGGGCTAAGTTGGGGACTAAATTGCTTTTTAGTACTACTTGTCATCCCCAAACTGATGGACAAACTGAAGTAGTCAATAGAACATTGTCTACTATGCTTAGGGCTGTTCTAAAGAAAAATAAGAAAATGTGGGAGGAATGCTTGCCTCATATTGAATTTGCTTATAATCGTTCATTGCATTCTACTACTAAGATGTGCCCTTTTGAAGTTGTGTATGGTTTCCTACCTCGTGCACCTATTGATTTGTTGCCTCTTCCATCTTTGGAGAAGGTTAATTTTGATGCTAAAGAACGTGCTGAATTGATTTTAAAAATGCATGAGTTAACTAAGGAAAACATTGAGCGTATGAATGCTAAATATAAACTTCTTTGGAGATAAGGGTAGAAAACATGTTGTGTTTGCACCGGAGATCTTGTTTGGTTACATTTATGTGAGGATAGATTTCCTAATTTGCAAATCAAAGCTAATGCCACGTCTGCTGGTCCCTTTAAGGTGTTGGAGAAAGTAAATGATAATGCATATAAACTTGAGCTGCTGCAGATTTTGGGGTTAGTCCCACTTTTAACATTGCAGATTTGAAGCCATATTTGGGTGAGGAAGATGAACTTCCGTCGAGGCGACTTCATTTCAAGAAGGGAGGATGATGAGGACATCAATACCATTGTTACACCCACAGCCCTGCTGCTATACATCTTGGACCAATTACTAGAGCTCACAAGACGCCAACTAAATTACCGGTACTTTCGTTTCTTGGTAATGATTCTAATGTTCATGAGAATATGATCTTGCCTAAATTGGATACATTTGTTTTGCTTACAAATGAAGGGCCTAGCTTGGAGAAGGATGAACATTGGAGGAAGAACAAGCATGGAGATGATGGCATGCGCAAGGGGGACAAGAATGGAGTTACAAGTGATGATTTCAGGACTTTGAAGCCACCATAATGAGTGCATGAAGCCTTGGACGAAATATACAAGATGCCACTTCATAAATTTCGTCCAGAGGCTATTCTAGGTGCTGCGTCACCTTATTATTGGGCCAGGCCCATGTAATTTCAAAATACATTAGTATAGGCTAGTTTTAGAGTCCGTATGTGTGGGGAAACAAGAGATAGGGTTAGTTTCGGAACACTCCACCAAGGGCCACGAAATTCACCCCCTCTTCCTCCATATATACAGCCCTTAGGGCAACGTTTAGACTTTGGGTTTTGTTTCGATTAAAAGTTCGCCATAGCTGCAACTTCGCGTACTTCGTTTGTGTTCCACGACCAGACAAAGGCGTGACAGAACCCCACCTTGATCAATAAAGCTTTCCTCTTCTATTCACAATATCCAGATTGCAATCTTAGTTTCTTGCTTGTTCTTCGTTTGCTGCGGAAGCAGACCTTCGTGGTCGTTTGATCGTGCTCCGGCGTGGTCAATAACCTCTTGGAGTTGGTTTAGCGATTGCTAAGGCGCGACTTCCTCGCACGTTCGTAGTCAGATCGTCAAAGTCGACTTCATCTAAAACGATAGCCACCATCTCATCGAAAGACGGGACACCCTCGCCTCTATCAAAACAACTACCAAGCAGGACATGCAACAACTCTCTCTCCAACTTTCCTCTTGAAAAATTTGAGCCAATTTTCTGATAAATTCTTTTAAAGAATGCCACTAACTCAAGCTTTCCAATGCAAAAAGAATCACTCAATTCCGAGTTGATATGAGGATTCAAAGAATTCTAAAACTGGCCTGAAAAATTGGAACAAGCTGTGTTCACGAACTTCAGAGGGCAAAAAGACCTATTTAGAAGCCGATTTTGAGGTGTCAAATAATGAACTAGCTTCTGCAACTATTTAGATGCGGCTCGTTGCTAACTTCAATTTGAGTACTCACGGAGCCAAAACGGACTTCATATAAGGAAGATACACCTGTTTTACTGAACAATGCGCAAAACAGATTCCAATCCGAATTCAGGTACGAGATTGATTCGAGATAGATCCGATTTTTTTTCTTCTCTTTCTTTCTCACTTTTTTTTCTTTTTCTTCTCTCTCTTTTTCTTTTTTTTCCTTTTTTTTCTCTCTTTTTTTTCTCTCTTTTTTTTCTCCCTCTTTCCCAGACAAACTAGATGAGATGCAGATTGGATCAGGCGAAGATGTGAATGACCTCAACTATGATTATGACAATGAACAGCGCGTAGCACGTGGTGAAAATTAATGGATGGGATGGTGGACAGCGGAAGAGATAATGATGCAGCGGCGTGACTAATGTGAACAGAACTTCGAAACTCTAAAGGAACTAGACACTAAGACCAGCAACCCGACATGACGATGCAACCGATAATTCAACTATGCAAGCAATGAATAGAAAAGTGCAAAGGCTCGGTGGCTTGGAGAAAGGATGAACAGATCTAACTTTTTGTGGCTTTTCATGGACTATAGGTATGAATGACGATGCGATCTAAACTATGAAAACTGTAAAATCTCACCGAGCAACCTGAAAACCGATACCACTTGATAGAGGCGGAGGTGTCCCGATCTTCGATGAGATGATAACTATCGATTTGGTGGAGACAACTTTGACGATCCGACTACAAGCGTGCACGACGTTGCGCCTTAGCAATCGCTAAACTAACTCCGAGAGGTTATTGACCACGCCGGAGCACAATCAACCTGACCACGAAGGTCTATTCCTGCAAGCAATCGAAGAACAAGAAAGAATATGATAAAAGCAATCTGAATATTGCGAGTATGTATGAAGTATTGATAAAGATGGGGATCCGTAAGCGGTCTTGGTCCGGTCGTTGGACTCAAACGAAGTACACGAAGTTGCAATGGCTAAGTTTTAACTAAACAAATCCCAAGGGAAAAGCTACTAGATGGATCTACTTATATAGGAGCAAGGGATGGCGGCCAAGGAGGTGGGAGAACGTCCCAAGGCAGCCTAAAACTAACCCTAGGTCGTACAAGGCCAATGGGCCCAAGTGGAGGTGACGTAACACCCTTGGACTTGTAGTTTGACTCGGATTCTAGTGCAGCGTCAGATTGTTTCGTCATTAACTCAACGCTCCGGACGGCTTTTAAGGTGATTCCAATTGTGCTGGAAATAGCATGAAATCTACTTTCCAACAAAAAAAGAATCTCCCAATCCGGAGTCCGTATGAAAAAGTTGTTGACGTTTTGAGTCAGGTATGTCTGTGCAGTCCGAATCTGAATCCAGAACATGAGAGACTTGGACTCTATCTTCTCTTGGCCCAAAAGTGACGTGAGAAGACTTTTTGAACATCACCTAAACTTCTCCTTTTCCCTTATCTTCATATGTGGATTGTACAAATGTCCCATACACCTGCAATTAGACAAAACACAAAATTATGTGAAGTATTTTTGTTCTGGATAACATAAATAGATTATTGAATAGTTTGCACTAGAAATCACCTGACGAATATGCATGTATGCAATATTTTTGGTCTTATCCAAGGTAGTCATGTCCTCATCATGTGGTCCATGACGTTAAAAACGTCTTTGATGTCCCGATTCTAAGCCGTTAAGCATGGTGCACTAAAATATCAAGTAGTCATCATATTGAGCTAGCCAAGCGTTCATAACGTCTGCATCTGCTCCTGCAATAGGTCTGTCACCTAGCGGTGCATCAAGGACATAATTCTTCTGTGCAGCAATGAGGATAAGCCTCAGATCACGGTCCCAGTCCGAATTATTTCTACTATCATCTTTCAACTTAGTTTTCTCTAGGAACACATATAAAACATAGGGAAGCAACAACGCGAGATATTGATCTACAACATTATTTGCAAAATACTATCAGGACTAAGTTCATGATAAATTAAAGTTCAATTAATCATATTACTTAAGAACTCCCACTTAGATAGACATCCCTCTAATCATCTAAGCGATCACGTGATCCAAATCAACTAAACCATGTCCGATCATCACGTGAGATGGAGTAGTTTTCAATGGTGAACATCATTATGTTGATCATATCTACTATATGATTCACGCTCGACTTTAAATGAATAACCGTATTGCAATAAACATGATCAAATCATATTCATGCTCAACGCAAATGCCAAATAACATTTATTTAGGTTTAACACTAATCCCGAAAGTATAGGGAGTGTGCGATGATGATCATATCAATCTTGGAACCACTTCCAACATACATCGTCACTTCACCCTCAACTAGTCTTTGCTTATTCTATAACTCATGTTTTGAGTTACTAATTTTTAGCAACCGAACAAGTATCAAATACCCAGGGGCTACTATAAACACTAGTAAGGTACACATCAATAAGCTGTATATCAAATATACCCTTGTTCATTTTGCCATCCTTCTTATCCACCAAATATTCAGGGCATTCCCGCTTCCAGTGACCATTTCCTTTGCAGTAGAAGCACTCAGTTTCAGGCTTTGGTCCAGCTTTGGGCTTCTTCACGGGAGTAACAACTTGCTTGCCATTCTACATGAAGTTCCCTTTCTTTCCCTTTGCCCTTTTCTTGAAACTAGTGGTCTTGTTAATCATCAACACTTGATGCTCTTTCTAGATTTCTACCTTCATCGATTTCATTATCATGAAGAGCTCGGGAAACGTTTTCGTCATCCCTTGCATACTATAGTTCATCTCGAAGTTCTACTAACTTGGTGAAGATGACTAGAGAATTCTGTTAATCACTATCTTATCTGGAAGATTAACTCCCACTTGATTCAAGCGATTGTAGTACCCAGACAATCTGAGCACATGCTCACTAGTTGAGCAATTCTCCTCCATCTTTTAGTTATAGAACTTGTTGGAGACTTCATATCTCTCAACTCGGGTATTTGCTTGAAATATTAACTTCAACTCCTGGAACATCTTATATGGTCCATGACGTTCAAAACGTCTTTGATGTCCCAATTCTAAGTCGTTAAGCATGGTGCACTAAACTATCAAGTAGTCATCATATTGAGCTAGCCAAGCGTTCATAACGTCTGCATCTGCTCCTGCAATAGGTCTGTCACCTAGCGGTGCATCAAGGACATAATTCTTCTGTGCAGCAATGAGGATAAGCCTCAGATCATGGTCCCAATCCGCATTATTGCTACTATCATCTTTCAACTTAGTTTTCTCTAGGAACACATATAAAACATAGGGAAGCAACAACGCGAGCTATTGATCTACAACATTATTTGCAAAATACTATCAGGACTAAGTTCATGATAAATTAAAGTTCAATTAATCATATTACTTAAGAACTCCCACTTAGATAGACATCCCTCTAATCATCTAAGCGATCACGTGATCCAAATCAATTGAACCATGTCCAATCATCACTTGAGATGGAGTAGTTTTCAATGGTGAACATCATTATTTTGATCATATCTACTATATGATTCACGCTCGACCTTTCGGTCTTAGTGTTCCGAGGCCATATATGCATATGCTAGGCTCGTCAAGTTTAACCTGAGTATTCTACATGTGCAAAACTGTCTTACACCCGTTGTATTTGAACGTAGAGCTTATCACATCCGATCATCATGTGGTGTCTCGGCACGAAGAACTTTAACAATCGTGCATACTCAGGGAGAACACTTATACCTTCAAATCTAGTGAGAGATCATCTTACAAATCTATCGCCGAACTAAGCAAAATAAGATGTATAAAAGATAAACATCACATGCAATCAAAATATGTGACATGATATGGCCATGATCATCTTGCGCCTTTGATCTCCATCTCCAAAGTACTGTCATGATCTCTATCGTCACCGGCATGACACCATGATCTCCATCAGCTTGATCTATATCAATGTGTCGTCACATGGTCGTCTCGCCAACTATTGCTCTTGCAACTATTGCTATCGCATAGCGATAAAGTAAAGCAATTGTTTGGCGCTTGCATCTTATGCAATAAAGAGACAATCATAAGGCTTCTGCCAGTTGCCGATAACTTCAACAAAACATGATCAACTCATACAACAACTTATATCTCATCACATCTTGACCATATCACATCACAACATGCCCTGCAAAAACAAGTTAGACGTCCTCTACTTTGTTGTTGCAAGTTTTACGTGGCTGCTACGGGCTGAGCAAGAACCGTTCTTACCTACGCATCAAAACCACAATGATATTTCGTCAAGTTAGTGTTGTTTTAACCTTCTCAAGGACCGGCGTAGCCACACAGTTCAACTGAAGTTGGAGAAACCGACACCGCCAGACCACACGTGTGCAAAGCACGTCGGTAGAACCAGTCTCGCGTCGCAGTCGCGTAATGTCGGTCCAGGCCACTTCATCCAACAATACCGCTGAACCAAAATATGACATGTTGGAAAGCAGTATGACTTGTATCGCCCACAACTCACTTGTGTTCTACTTGTGCATATAACATCTACGCATAAAACCAGGCTCGGATGCCACTGTTGGAGAACATAGTAATTTCAAAAAAAATCCTAGGCACACGCAAGATCATGGTGATGCATAGCAACGAGAGGGGAGAGTGTTTTCCACGTACCCTCATAGACCGAAAGTGGAAGCGTTAGCACAACGCGGTTGTTGTAGTCGTACGTCTTCATGATCCGACCGATCAAGTACCGAACGTACGGGACCTCCAAGTTCAGCACACGTTCAGCTCGATGACATCCCACGAACTCCGATCCACCAGAGCTTTGCGGGAGAGTTCCGTCAACACAACGGCGTGATGACAGTGTTGATGATGCTACCGACGCTGGGCTTCGCCTAAGCACCGCTATGATATTACTGAGGTGGAATATGGTGGAGGGGGCACCGCACACGGCTAAGAGATCAATGATCAATTGTTGTGTCTAGAGGTGCCCCCTGCCCTCGTATATAAAGGAGCAAGGGGGGAGGCAGCCGGCCAAGAGGAGGGAGCGCCAAGGGGGAGTCCTACTCCCACCGGCAGTAGGACTCCTCCTTTCCTTGTAGGAGTAGGAGAAGGGAAGGAAAAAGGAGAAGGAAGGAAGGCCCCCGTAGTCCAATTCGGACCAGTCCATGGGGAGGGGTGCGGCCAACCTTTGAGGCCTTTCTCTCCTTTCCCGTATGGCCCATTAAGGCCCAGTACCAATTGCGTAACTCTCCGGTACTCCGAAAAATACCCGAACCACTCGGAACCTTTCCGATGTCCGAATATAGTCGTCCAATATATCGATCTTTACGTCTCGACCATTTCGAGACTCCTCGTCATGTCCCCAGTCTCATCCGGGACTCCGAACTACCATCAGTACATCAAAACACATAACTCATAATATAAATCGTCACCGAACGTTAAGCGTGCGGACCCTACGGGTTCGAGAACTATGTAGACATGACCAAGACACGTCTCCGGTCAATAACTAATAGCGGAACCTGAATATTGGCTCCCACATATTGTACGAAGATCTTTATGGGTCAAACCGCATAACAACATACGTTCTTCCCTTTGTCATCGGTATGTTACTTGCCCGAGATTCGATCGTCGGTATATCAATACCTAGTTCAATCTCGTTACCGGCAAGTCTCTTTACTCGTTATGTAATGCATCATCCCACAACTAACTCATTAGTCACATTGCTTGCAAGGCTTATAGTGATGTGCATTACCGAGAGGGCCCAGAGATACCTCTCCGACAATCGGAGTGACAAATCCTAATCTCGAAATATGCCAACTCAACAAGTACCTTCGGAGACACCTGTAGAGCACCTTTATAATCACCCAGTTATGTTGCGACGTTTGGTAGCTCACAAAGTGTTCCTCCGGTAAACGGGAGTTGCATAATCTCATAGTCATAGGAACATGTATAAGTCCTGAAGAAAGCAATAGCAACATACTAAACGATCAAGTGCTAATCTAACAGAATGGATCAAGTCAATCAACATCATTCTCCTAATGATGTGATGCCGTTAATCAAATGACAACTCATGTCTATGGCTAGGAAACTTAACCATGTTTGATTCACGAGCTAGTCAAGTAGAGGCATACTAGTGACACTATGTTTGTCTATCTATTCACACATGTATTATGTTTCCGGTTAATACAATTCTAGCATGAATAATAAGCATTTATCATGAAATAAGGAAATAAATACTAACTTTATTATTGCCTATAGGGCATATTTCCTTCAGTTCACAAAAACGATCTAAACTATGATTACAAATCGGTCGACCTAACTACTTGGAAGAATACTACTAGTAACATGGTGGTCGTCTAGAAACTTTGATTGGTGCAAGACTCCATAATATCGGCTACAGCTTCGTCTACATAGTCATCATCACTGTCATCATTTGCATCACTGTCCGTGTCGGTGTCATCATCACTCTTCTAGCTCGATATTCCTCTTCATCAGCTTCTTGGTGTTCTTCATGATAGAGCACATCTAGTTCTCATATCGACGAATGTGCTGATCCATCTCCTGAATGTATGCTGCAATTGATCCATCCTTCCTGGTACGAATCATCTCCCATTCCTTGTCTCGGCGTCCACATATCTGATAGACGGTGTCTTCGAGTTCCTTGTGGTACACCTCACATATGCGCCCAAAAGTGATGTGGGCTGCCATGCTCTTTCCCAAGTTCCAACTTGGTGCATCCAAGGTAAAATCAATGGGCTCCGTAGTTGGCACAAACATATTTCCAGGTAGACGAACTTTGATCCTCCAGTGCTCCTCTTCCGGTATAGTTACATAGAAGGTTCCAGTGAAGCTTGGTAGTCCAATGTTCAGGTACTTCATGACTTCCTTCAAGTGTCATCCTAAAGGGGTGTCGTCATACTGCTGAGTGAACTTGTTCCTAGGGTCCGCCGTCTATACAGTAGAAATAGAGGAGAATTAGAAATGAGCAAACAAGAGTATCCTATCACTACTAGGGAAAAGCCTAGCAGTAGCGCGGGTTCTAGGTATATCAGTAGCGCGGGAGGCGGCGCTACTAATAAGGCGCTACAGCTAACCCGTAGCAGCAGCGCTCTTGGCGCCAGCATCATGATATACAAGTGTAGTAGCAGCGTTCTTCCATGGAGCTCGCTCGCTAATAGCTATAGCGCGCTCACATCTCTTGTCGTATTGCTGCTAACTTTTCTCCACTCGCTCTTTGCTCTTTGTCGCTGCTGCTAACTTTTCTCCACTCGCTACTGCTAATTTTAGTATTTTGTTGTTTTTTTCTGCATATTTGTTTTGTATTTGAACAGGCTTTATAGAAGAATCTTTAGCACATACAAAGGTCATCATGATACACATACAAATGCCTGCGAGACCACAAATATAATCATAGCATATGCATACAAATAGTCTCATCATAATCATCATCCAACACAAAGTGGTGTCTTGTCATCATCTCAAAATAGTGATACATGCAAGTCTCGAATACTTGCAACTACAACGTCATCCATCTAAACAAAGGTATACGCGAGAAGAGCTATCACTATGAGTGAGAGCGGAACTATGGAGTACATGAGGTGGCGATTACGAGTCCTCTCTCTCTCGCTAGCGCGAACCTCAAGTAATTAGCTTCTCCTTCTTGTCTGCTTTTGAAGCCTTTATGACTGGCGCCCAAGAACCCATTCACTTGCGCCTGACACTCATGCCACTCGTTGTACACCCCCGGTACCTTCCCTTCGTACACGACATAGCACTTCCATCTCGCCATCAAGAGGTACCTGTTAGAGATGCATCTTCATGAAGAGGATGTACAATCATATGCAACAAAATATACTAGAGCGACACGAAAAAGAAAGGGTTAGCAACTAGATGCAATATATAGTACGCAAACTAATTAACTAGAGGTACGCAGGTCATCGTACGCAAACTAACAAAGTAGCATTACGCATGTTCGGCGGGGACCGTGGACATCACAAAGTTTCATCGCTACAAAAAGTATACAAGTTCAACCGACACATATCATCATCATCGGCATCGTAAATCTCTAGAAGTTCCATCCTTCCATATCATCGAGGATGGACCCTAACTTCTTGAACGGCGTGAGGTCTAAACGTTGCATGCCTATGCGAGTTCGGATGACAGCTCGCGATATAGGGCCGTGGTGGAACATCCCCTTCTCATCGACGACTTCTTTCTTGATGGTCGTTGCAATGTCCCTTTGGATGCGAAAGAAGTCATCTCTAAGTTTATAATCCGCTTCTCCACGAGATTCTAGCCACTTGTGGATATGATCATCATTTCTGCTTGTCATGCGAAGCTTTTGGTGATCCGTGTTGAACTGAATCATGAGATGGACGATGTAGAATCCATCCTTCTTGCTTGGTTTTGGGACATGGATGTAGGAGAAGTTAGTTTTATGCGCGAAGCCCATCTTCTTGTTCCTTTGTTTCCTGATTTGCAAGTGGCCACCTCTAATGCTGAAGCCTTGGAGAGCATCATCTAGAATATTCATTGTGTGGGTGTAGTCCTTTTTCTCGTAGTCTCTAGAAGGGTCAAAATACATGGCGTGGGAGACTCGCGGGTAAAGAACGATAAGGACGGCACGCCCGTTGCTGCGGGGAAAAGACACCTCAAAATATTCTCCATATGAGCGAGAAGGAATGATTGAAATGTACGAAAGGGTTGTCCGGAACTGACTTACTTAGGATGATAAGGCACGAGGACAATTTCTTGGTCCTTATTCAGTACCATGTAGTTTTGGAGGTAGTCCCTAGAAGTTTCACGCTCAAAGTCGCCGAGACTCAAGAAAGACTCGTGCATGTAGTACGGATCCGCCACATAGATTTGCGAGACTTCTTCACTCTTCATGACGGAGCTCACATGTAGCGCAAAAAGGCGGACGATTGTAAAATCGAGCCGCCTTGTCAGAAACATCTCAAAGATATGGTCAAACCGCAGGAAGAACACCTCCGCGGGCCGTGTGTCGACATAGCACTTCCCCTCAGGCACACGAGCCGCGTATGTCAGATATCCTGGATCCTTTGAGGCTAGTAGGCTTTTCTCAGTCCATAGCACATGGTCGTGCAGTCTCCTGAGATCCCCTGATAGTGCCTCCAGCGGTTTTGGCGGTAGCATCGGCTCGCCCGTGAGATGGAACATGGCCGCACCTTTCACAGATACACGCTCTTCAGAATCCATCGTCTGGCTGCTATGTGCTCTGGCTTGTTTGGAGGCAGTTATCTTCCCGATCTCTTCCTCTACTTTTTCTTGGGCACACCTTCCGCACCCTTCCTTAACCCCTTCCCGGGGTTCCCGGGCTAAGCATCTGTCGGCCCCGGCTAGTTGAGCTGTGTTGGCGGCATCTTGAGCGTGTCTGTGAGGAATTCATGAAGAGAGACTTTTTGCAATCCTTCCAACGACCTTCCTGCCCGGGCATATCATCCATATCCTCATTAGCATGCTGATAGCCCGATTCGTCATATGGTTGACTCATCATATCTATGTCACAGTCATACGCGTTTGTATTGAGGAAACCCATAGGGTCGACCTCCATCTCATCATACATTCTCTGTTCTACAGGACTGATTACATCAGCCAGTACTATTGCACCCCCTTCATCACGTCATCCGCCGCTCTCACCCGGCACTACAGGAGCTGGTAATTGCGTAGGCGGGGTGGTGGTCTCTGCACATGCTTGCTGATGTGTGGTTATTGGTGTGCTCTCGGCTGGCTCCGGACGAATAAGATTCTTCGGCCATAGCAGCACCCAACCCTCGCAGCTGCCAATCCGTGGGGGGTCTCGTCGTCCTCTCCCACATGCTATACTAGAGGAGGCAAAGCCTCGTGCCCCGATTTCACACTGGACAAGCTAACCCTGAAGTGCCTAGCGGGGATCGGCTGGTTGTGGAACGTGGGTTTCAAGGGGTTCAATATCATCCGCTTTCCCACGTCCACCTTCTGGCCTTTTGATGTAGGGTGGAACCCTATAGCGACGATCTTTCACGTTTGGAGCGGGATCCCTCGAAGAACACGATGAACACGGGGAAGAACGGGGAGAAATCACAAGGGGAAACACTCAAGAACAAGTCCAAATCACACATCCACTAGACAATCAAACACACAAGATCACAAGGTACATGAACAACAAAGGGAAAGATACAAGGTAAGGTTCATCTCCAAGAGGAGGTCTTGATGATATCCTAGATGGACCTTCCCACAAGGGGGTCTTGATGATATCCCGCAGGATCTTCTCACATGGAGGTCTTGAACTCCATGGGAGTGGTAGTCTCTCTATCTCAAGAGTAGAGGTAGGAGCAAAGCTCACCTAAGAATGAGCTATCATATTTGCTAACCCTAAAAATGGGGAGGAGGAGGTCTATTTATAGTCTAGTGGGCGAAGGGGTAAGTGAGGGGGCGAATGGGTACATGGGCCTCGGCCCGAAACGTTACATGCAGGCAAGGCCGGATGATCCGGATGGGGTCCGGATGATCCGCCATCGTCTGATGATCCGGAGGGGCCCGGATGATCCGGCTTCACATGAGGCCTTGGTGTCTTCGGACACAATTATCCGGATGATCCGGAGGGGGACCTGGATGATCCGGCTGAGCCCGGATGATCCGGACGGCGGTCCGGATGTCCGGCCTGGCTCCTGCAGCCACTCCGTCTTCTTCTCCTTTCTTCCGTATTCTCTTCCACGCTTCCCTCGCGGATGGTGTAGTCGTTCCTTGGCGCTTGCACTCCTCCTTGACATCCGTGAAGCTCCGACAATACCTATGCATGCACACGGGAGAAGTGTCAAGTAGTACACCATCCTCAAAGGGGTCAAGTGAGCACGTGTAAAGGAGAAGATTCACCTTTGTGTATGTGAAGTAGAGGTCGCACGTGTCACTTGCCAAACGCACTCTTGACATGGTGATGACCGTAGGATGCTCGCATCATCCCCTCCCCCTTGGAAAAGATCCGACCTCGGATAGAAAACCAAACCACCATGGGAAAGAGATGGCGGTGCCGTGTCGAAGTGGTCGATCACCAAGCACTCATCGTCTAGTAGCTCGAATGTGGCACTCTCCAATGTCGCACCGTCTTGTGATTCCTTCAAAAGGAGCAAATAGAACAAACACTTGGAAAAACAAATGTGGTTAGCGTTAGTGCAAAACCAATCATTGAAGAGGTGATTCACCAAACAAGTGTTGTCATCATGCATAGCATATGGTTTGACAAGGGATTGTGACATGGCATGTAAGCATATCAATCGAGCACAAGCAAAGATATCATGGGGACAAGTATGCAAATGTGAGATAGAGATGCAAACATGTGTGACAAGAGAATAAGCATCTACCTCGAGGTCATAGCAAGCATTGACAAATTGCTCAATGAAAGGTCTGTGGTAGGCATAGGAAGTATTCACAACACCAAATAAAATGAAGTGTCTAAACACATGGGTCAAGTGCAAGACAATCCAAGCATAATGTGCATAGGGTGTAGTGAATATAGTGTGGCACTCAACACAATAGAAAGACCAATTGTTCATCATGTGTGAGGCAATCAAGTCAAGCATGTGACAAGCAAAGGGACATGGCATATGTGAAGAAATGATATTGGTGCAACCAACCATATGATAGTAGCAAGTAGTCCAAGAATTGGATGCAACACACAAGGTATATATGTCATGAAGCATGGAAATGTGGCAATCATGGTAGAAAGCAATATCTCGAACATGCGTGCAAATGGTGCAAGAAACACATGAAGTATGATCCACAATATCCAAGCTCAAGAAGGATGTCACCTTGAAAGTGTGTCCTTGTGCATTCTTCACAATGCCGAAGTGGAAGCAAATACGGTGTAGAAGCGAGTCGTGGTAGAATGTATGAGGCTCGCTCTCAAGAGCTCGAATGGTCAACTCACGAGAAGTGGAAGTCGACACGAAGTCCAAGTATCCTACACATGCACACAACAAAACAAAGAACGTATGCACATGGTAGACAAACACATCATCCATCATGAGGGTTCTCTTCTCTTGCACATAACCATTAGAAGAACAAGTGCATGAGTAATATGATGCAACAATGGCGATATTCACGGCACTAGGTATATGGTGCAAAGAGATAATACAAGCATGCTTCACAAGGAATATGTCAAAATCTCCAAACATGTGTGAGAATGCTATGGGGGAAATCTCACGAGCAAGACTATAAGCATTGTTGCACTTAATACATGGCAAATCATCTAGCATGAGAGAGGCAACACATGGAGATATATGACACGAAGCAATATGAATCATGTGCAAAGAATATAGATGGTTGTCATCAACTGCATGAGATGAGCACTTATAACACAAGAGACAATGATCAAGATATATCATGTGAGAGGCATGAGCATATATGTCATCAACCCAAGAAAGCAAGTAGTGGAATATGGGTGATGCAATATAGCGAGCATTCATAGCTATCAAATCAAGCAAGCTAGTAGTGCGAAGATGCAACATACTAGGAGGAATCATGGCAAACATGTCCTTTGGTGCAAATAGTGGGCATGAATAATTCACAAGTCATAGCACAAGCATGAAAGCAAGATATGAGTACAATATCATGAATGTATTGGCGAGAGGCCATATGTGAATAGCAATGGGTCATCATGACTCTCCCAACACAACAAGCATCAATAGAATGGGGCACATGATAAACATGGCAAAAGCAACAAGGATCTCCACCAAGCATGCAAATACACATAGGAATATCATAATGGAGAATCATGGGTAGATGCAAACAAGGGTGTCGGTGTACTAAGATAGGGGTACCTTAGTACCCCAACTTGTGCACGGGCAGTTGCAGCTTCCCGTGGCAGGGTTTACCACGTGCTAGCCGGAGACCCTCCTATTCCGCGTCAAGCCATTCAAGAACAAAGTGTACAAGACAGAAGATCGAGACCCCGGCAAGCGGAGCTTGCCGGGAAGGCCATTTCAGGCTCAAGATTACATCACTCACGCAAGGCCCCGGCGAGAGGAGCTCGTCGGGAAGACTAGAAGACTACAACATACAAGACACGCCTCGGCGCTATATGCGTCTCGGCGAGGGCCCGGAAGCGACAAATTCTGAGCCGGCAAGCTCCGGGCCCGCAAGATCAAGACCCGGCAAGGTGCTTGCCGGGAAAGTTCTGTTGTGTGCTGCGCTCCAGCTCATCCGCCCACGCCGCCTACAGGGCCTTTCGAGAACAGCGTGGCGGATGGCTGTGCAGCTGGGGACACGGTGGCATTTCACGGTGGTGGATCCATCGCCGTGGCGACGGAGACGCAAGGGCGGGAGCTTTTGGGGTCGACGGCGACGGCATTAAATGCCCTTGTCCCCTCTCTCAAAAGTAGGTAGAAACCATCTGTTCATGCAATCGTAGCTTCACCGTTCCCGACTGTTCCAACTACCACCTCTTTTACCTTTTACCCCTTTCTCCTCGTTGACACTGCCGGTGACCCTTGCACTATAAAAGGAGGCCCATGCACAACGTAGGGGAGGTTCGGCCGCTCGACTCATTCAACGCTATAACGCCACCATCGCTCATTCTCTTGAGCAAGATCAAATACAAACACAAGCAGCAGAGGGTTTTATCTCTCGGAGAGCTCCGGCTGGGTAAAACCCGCCAGCGTGCTCGCCTCGATCTGCTCTCAGTGCCTCCTCCGCCCTCGCACCGCACTCACGAAGGGCCCTGGCCCCATAGGTGCCAGCGCGGCAGGGCTCCCGGCATCTTGGTAGCGCCCGGTAGGGGCGTCGAGGTTGTCGGGACTGATCCGGCGTCTGCGGCGCCGCTTCGCCATCAACCTCTCCAATTTCATCAGCAACTTCGTCAACAACTACGCCATGGCCCCGAAGAAGAAGGCTTCGGGGGCTGCAGGCCCGTCTGCGTCTCTTCCGCCGCCACCGGAGCCAGCGGTGGGCGGAGGAGACGCCGACGGAAGGGTGGTCGCCGCCGAAGACACTCGCGGCGCCACCAGATCCAGGGACGGGACGGGTGACCGCGCTTCGGTCTCCGTGGACCCGCGTCCATCTCAGCGCACGACGACCCAGCAGCGCCATACCACGGGAGGTGGTATCCGCCTGCTGGGACAAGGACACGCCAGAGGCTCGCGGGACGCTCCAGGCCAACGTCCGGACACGGGCAAAGCGAAGGCGCCGGGAGGACCTCTCCTTCTAACACTGTTAGGAGTCCGAGCCTACCCCGCTCCTCGCACCGCTCGCTCCCGCTCCCCTCCACTCCGGCAGAAGCGGTCGTAAGGGCACAACTGCTCCTCGACTTCCCTCCAGCGGCGGACAAAGCCGAAGACTGGAGGGCTACCATCAAGAGCCTAGTCGCCTTCGCCAACAACGACCCTTCACAGCAGCCGGCGACCTCGCGGCCGCGGAAAGCTGAGAAGACGAAGACCAACGGCGACAAGGCCGCCGGGGGTGCAACATCAGTGCACTCCCCGCCGCAGAAGCAAAAGATGCCGTCCCGCGGGAACAACGCCGACGACGGCTCCACGGCGTCGTCGGACCCGCGGGCTCGTCGGGATCAACGCCAGGTCCTCGACGACCGGCGACAAGAAGACGCTTCGGACCACGATCAGCGCCGCCGAAGCTCGGCGACAATCAGTCGAGAGCCGAAACGCTGTCGACGCGTACGCCCGGTGAACGGTGACTTGCCGTATCGCGGCAGCTGCCTGCGTTCACCCACGAAAGCTGCGGCGCGTCCCAAAGGCCCAAAGATGAAGAACTTCAAGCCCGACGCATCGGAGAAGTACGACGGCAAGACGCACCCTCGGAGTTCCTCAATGTCTACACCATCGCGGTGCGAGCTGCGGGGCGCGACGACAAGATTCTCGGCGAACTACTTCCGCTGCGTGCTTAAGCCGAACATTCGTTCTTGGCTTATGCACTTGCCGGAAGGCTCCATTTCCTCTTGGGCGACCTTTGCCATCGGTTTGTTGGCGCCTTCACCGGGCGACCACAAACCCCACGGCCAGAGAGCGATCTCCACATTTTGGCCCGAAGGAAGGGGAATCCTGCGCAAGTATATCCAACGCTTGACCGTGTGCAGCACAACATCCTCGATGTCCACCCCGCCATGGTTATCGGCGCGTTCCACCGAACGTCGCGTAACCGCCGCATGCGTGAAGAAATGGCGATGACCAAGATTCGGACGTCGGCGAAGCTCTATGCTCTGGTGACAAGTGTGCACGCTGAGGAGGAGAGGAGACTCCCCGGGGAGGATGCTGGCGCAGGAGGAAGCGATAGCGACGACAACGCCCCGGCAAACAAGAGCCGGCGGCGGAACAACCGAAGGAAGAACAAGAAAGAGGTGCTTGCCGCCGAGAAGCCCGGCAAGGAGGCTCCCGCCAAGCGAACACAGGGTTGCTTCTCCGGCAAGGAACCTACCCCTGTAGCGGCAGCCGACAAGCAGGGCGGCTCCGACAAGCAATACTGCAAAATCCACCGCACCAAGGGCCACGATCTCACCAACTGCAAGCGCGTCGAGTACCTCGTCGAGCAGCAAAAAGCTGAGTACGAGAGGCGCGACAAGGAGAAGGCCCAAGGCGGCGGAGGAGAACCGAGCAAGAAGCGGCCGTTCAATGGCCGGGGAGGACGTCGCGACAAGGCTAAGCAGCGGCAAGGTGATCGACCTCCCGGGGCGACAAAGATGAAGAAGACGACGATGAAGACATGGAGGATGAGGATGACGGTGGAGCAGGAGTTCCGAAGGCCACGGAAGTCCTGTGAAGAAGACGAGGCCAATTCCGCGAGTGCTCGGTGCTGCTCGCAAGCGCACCTCTCCGGAGTGCCGCGCTGCCGTCGAGGACGCGCCATCGAGCTTCACCGGCAAGCGAAGCCCGGCAAGGACAACTCTGGTGCCCAGCCCGGCAAGAATAGCTCTGGTGCTACTCCGGCAAGCGCACCTCTCCGGAGTGCTACGCCGCCGTCGAGAACGTGCCATCGAGCTCCACCTGCCAGTAGGGCAAAGAAAGCAGCAAGAACAGCTCTGGCGCCCGCTCCGGCAAGCGCACTTCTCCGAAGTGCCGCCGTCGAGGACGTGCCATCGAGCTCTACCAGCCAGTTTCAAACTCTTGAGTTGTACTCCCTGAAATTTCGTACCTTGTATGGAGAACCTGTGCGCATGGGGATCGAGTCGTGGCTAAGTTGCGCCTGATCCGCATTTGAAGTTCGCTCAATGATGAAGCGCTGCAACTAGCCCGACAAGTTCTTCCTGCGGAGGCAACACCGCCAGCTGGCTGCTGATGTTCCGCACTCAGCAAGTGTGTTTGCGCCGGCAGGTTCCACAAGCGTGAGGTGAAAACATACGAGGGAGAAATCAGGGAGAAGCGCTGCCTTGCGGATCGCAGAAGAGTAGAAAAGCTAAGTCATCGAGCTTTTGTGCAAAGCACTACTTGGTTCCATGCGTTTTTATGTTATGTTCCTCGTGCTTTCGTTCTTTGTGCGCGATGCTGTCTTGGCGCTGAGGAACCTACCCGCGGTAGCCGATCCTTATCTTGCTTCGAGCACACTCAGCGATTTAAGTGAGCTGCGCTAAGTGCAGCGCCCTTGTTTAGTTTTTCGAGTCCGCTCAGCAACCTAAGTGCGTTGCGACTAGCAGCAGCAAGGTTGCTTGCCGGTAGGACCTTGGCCACGAGCTGCTTCGAGTTCAACATCTCAAAGACTTTCGCGACAAGGGCCACTTTGCCGCAAGTTTCCACAAGCGTGGGGTAAGCGCACAAAGGATGCAAAGTAGAGGGTGTAACGAGCAAGCCCTGCCGTAAGATGCCCTTCAGATGAAAAACTTGTGCGCCGAGGAGCGGTCGTGGCCCGATTCGCCCTTGGTTTGTTTCCGAGTCCGCTCAACAAACACAAGCGCGCTGCAACTGGCCCGGCAAGGTTGCTTGCCGGAAGCAACACCGCCAGCGGGCTGCTGATGTTCCGCACTCAGCAAGCGTGTTCGCGCCGGCAAGCTTCCCGAGAGCGTAGAGTGTAAACATACGAAGGGCAAGGCACGGCATCGCGTTACGAACTACACAGAAAAGATTCGTATACATATACATGTAAATAATGAAACTATTGCAGACATATCTCAGCTGTTTTCATGACTGAAATTACAGCGACAAGGAAAAACCAGAGGAGCACGCCAGCACCTGGATTTTGGCGAAGCCAGAGTCGCCGGGGGCTGCGAATGCCAAGATTCCTCCCCGGCAAGCTAAGGTCGCCGGGGGCTGCGGGATCAGATAAGTTTTCCATCCCTCGTCATGCATCCTCTCATGGGCCGGGGAAAGCGGGGCTGCGTCTTTGAACGCGCGTGTCTTGTGAAACCCATGCGCGGAGGAGCCAAGTCGTGGCCCAGTTGCGCCCTTGTGTTTGTTTCCGAGCCCGCTCGACGAACACAAGTGTGTCGCTGCACCCTTATCTTGCTTTCGAGCCTGCTCGACAAGTTAAGTCAAGAATCGCCCGCAAAGGTTGCTTGCGGAGGCAACACCGCCAGCTGGGCTGCTTGATGTCCCTTTTCAAAAAGCGTGTTCGCCCGGCAGGCTCCCGGCGTAGGAACATACAAGGCACGAAGTCAAGTAAAAGACGCGGTTCGGCAAGCATTCCCCTCTTTTCATTAAAAAACATCCTAATTTGATACAAGTCCATAGAGGATGAAAAACATGATAGAGAGGATTACATATTTTAAATACAGCTAAGGCCCAAAGGCTTACAAATTGAAAGATAAGATGCCCGTAATCCCTCTCCTGTCTTTCTCTAATCAGGAGGTAGGTAAAGGAGGTCCCGGCAAGAAAAGCTTGCCGGGGAAGGAGCCCCCGGCAAGAGAAGCTTGCCGGGGAAGGGCAAAAGGGGGCGCCTAGGAGAGCGTGGCGGTGAGCGCCCGCCGCGGCCTGCGAGTGGCGTCCCTCAGAGCTGCGCAGCAGACGGGCATGGGGAACGCGTCCCCGGAGAGCTACGGGCGCCAGAAGACACCAAGAGAACTTCCCGGGGGCCGGCCAGGAGCTTGGCGGAGACGGAGGCGCCGGAGGCAGAGGTTGAAGACGGGGTGGTGGGGCGTCAGCGCGCTGTCGAGGGCACCTCGCCCTCGTACTCCGATTTAACGACCTTGCCACCGCCCCTCTCCCTCCTCCGCAGCCTCCCTACGCCAGCCGACCAAGGAGACGGGCCCGGGGAGTTCAGAAGGCCGGCGACCTGGATGACGGGGTCGCCGGTGGCGCACGAGGCAGCGGTGTCCGACGCCTAGTCGGACCCGCCATCCCTCGCCGCCGCCGCCTCCCCTCCTCGTCACTCTCGCTCGAGGAGGGACCTTCATTGTCGGAGGAGCTGTCCACACAAAGATCTCGCCCGTGTCCCAGAATCCCCGAAGACCTTGACGGCGAGAAGGTCGCCCTCCATTAACTTGAAATGGAGGTAACCCCGCCGTCAAGCTGTGGATACGGGCGAATGTCTTCCACCCTCGGTCGAAGAACATCACGCCGGGGGCTGGGGACACGACACTCACCCGAGTGCCGCTGATCCCGCAGCCCCTCATGCGCAACTCCATCACCTCGGCGGATCCGGCCCCATCGCGTCCATAAGCGGGCCGCAGCCGGAGGCGGCGACGAGGCGCCGGCGCAGCTTGATGAAGAACTCCTGGATCGTCTCGGTGTGGACCGCCTCGAGGACAGGAGCCGCGGAGGGGACGGGGAGGCACGTCGCGCGACCGCCTCTCCCGTCCGCCTCGACCACGCCCTCGGCCTCGTCCGCGGCCTCGCCCTCTCCCTCTCCCCTCGTGGCGGCTCCGCCGCCACGGGTCGGAGTAGGGAGAGGTGCGCTACTGAGGCAACCCTCGCTGCCACCGCTGAAGAGCAGGATTTCCTCCTTCCATGGCGAGAGAAGAACAGAAGCTGGAGCCAAGGGAGAAGATGAAGTGTGAGACCATTGTGCTCCCTTTCCGCCCTTTTTAAAGGGCGAGGTGAAACTCAACCGCCCGCCCGCCAATCGGGAGGCGAGGCGGGCAGAGGTGGGGTCGACTCATCGCCTCCGCCTGTGGACGGCTCAATCTCCCACCTTCGCCGCCCATGACCCCGTGCATGAGGGCCGCGTGGCGGCGGGCGGGCCGAGCGACGGGTGAGGTGACCTCGCCTGCACCACGATCACGGGCGTGGATGCCTTAAAGACCGCACGCACCTCCCACTTCTCCCACGACGCCGCAATCAATGCGTGCCGTTCTGAGGATGCTGCCCGATCGCGAAGTGGATTCGCACGCCAGGGCGCGTGTGCCGTGCAGATTGTTTTGGGCCTGGCCCAACAGCGCTCGGCACCGTGTGTGGCCCAGCCCCGGGCTCTGTCGGTGTACTAAGATAGGGGTACCTTAGTACCCCAACTTGTGCACGGGCAATTGCAGACTTCCGTGGCGGGGTTTACCACGTGCTAGCCGGAGACCCTCCTATTCGCGTCAAGCCATTCAAGAACAAAGTGTACAAGACGGAAGATCGAGACCCGGCAAGCGGAGCTTGCCGAAGGCCATTTCGGGCTCAAGATTACATCACTCACGCAAGGCCCCGCGAGAGGAGCTCGTCGGGAAGACTAGAAGACTACAACATACAAGACACGCCTCGGCGCTATATGCGTCTCGGCGAGGGCCCGAAGCGACAAGTTCTGAGCCCGCAAGCTCCGGGCCAGCAAGATCAAGACCCGGCAAGGTGCTTGCCGGGAAATTTCTTGTGTGCTCTGCGCTCCGGCTCATCCGCCCACGCCGCCTGGGCCTTTCCAGAACGCGTGGCGGATGGCTGTGCAGCTGGGGACACGGTGGCATTTCACGATGGTGGATCCATCGCCGTGGCGAGACGGAGACGCAAGGGCGGAGCTTTTGGGTCGACAATGACGGGCATTAAATGCCCTTGTCCCCTCTCACAAAAGTAGGTAGAAACCACTGTTCATGCAATCGTAGCTTCACTGTTCCCGCACTGCTCCAACTACCACCTCTTTTACCTTTTACCCCTTTCTCCTCGTTGACACACGTCGGTGACCCTTGCACTATAAAAGGAGGCCCATGCACAACGTAGGGGAGGTTCGCCAGTTCGACTCATTCAACGCCATAACGCCACCATCGCTCATTCTCTTGAGCAAGATCAAATACAAACACAAGCAGCAGAGGGGTTTTATCTCTCGGAGAGCTCCGGCTGGGTAAAAACCCGCCCGCGTGCTCGCCTCGATCTGCTCTCTGTGCCTCCTCCGCCCTCGCACCGCACTCACGAAGGGGCCCCGGGCCCCATAGGTGCCGCGGCGGGCAGGGCTCCCCCGGCAAAGGGTCACAATTGCATGGCAAAGGTAAAGAAGCAAGCATAGTATGCAAAGTGAACACGGTAAAATGAGCATAATGTGAGAAGTGGTAAATGGCCCATAGCCGTGTGAGAGCCAAGTAGAGGAGTTGCGCGTAGTCCTTGCGCGAAGGGAACGGTGGTAAGGATAGTCCACGGGATCCCAAATTGTCATTGCTCTCAAGAGCTCGTTTTGTCAACTCGTGGGATTGTGAAGTTGACAAGTATTCATGGGTACCTACACAAAAGATACACAAACCAAAGAAATTGTGCGCGTGGTAAATGTACACATCATCCATCATGATGTGTATGTGCACGTGTGAGTTAGCACAAGATAAGCATTGCTCAAAGAAATTTGATGCATGGTATAAGAACATGTCATCCATCATGAAAGAATAGTTATTATGTATGACACGATGGGGACACAAATTGAGCAAACAAGTATATGGCACATCAAAAGCATGTTTATTCATGGGGAGCATATGGTGCACACACGTATTGGGATCATGCAATGGATGGGATGGATCAAAATCTCCTAAAATGTATGAGGAAACTATGGGGGTCTCCTCATGAGCAATATCGGAAACATCACATGAAGAAAATGGACAACATACAAAACAATGCATATCCGAAGCTAGGTGGTCATGGCATGGCATATGAGATAAATGATGCAAAGGGAGCATATCAATATCATCACAAGAAAAACAAATGCAAAGTGAACATGGCAAGATGGGCATATAATATGTAATGGACAACAACCCATAGCCAAGTGAGGGCCATGTAGAAGAAATGTGCGAAGTCTTTGCGCGAAGAGAGCGGTGGGAAAACAATCCATGAGATCCCAAATCATCGTTGCTCTCTAGAGCTCGTTTTGTCAACTCGTGGGATTGCGAGGTCGACAAGTATTCATGGGTACCTACATAAAAGTGACACAAACCAAATAAATTGTGCGCGTGGTAAATGTACACCTCATCCATCATGATGTGTATGTGCATGTGTGAGTTAGCACAAGATAAACATTGGTCAAAGAAATTTGATGCATGGTATAAGAACATGTCATCCATCATGAAAGAATAGTTGTTATGTATAACACGATGGGGGTGCAAATTGAGCATACAATTATATGGCACATCAATAGCATTTTCATTCAAGGGAAACATATGGTGCACATAATTATTGGGATTATGCAATGAATGGGATGGATCAAATTCTCCTAACATGTACGAGGGAACTATGGGGGTTTCCTCATGAGAAATACTAGAAACATCATATGGAGAAAATGGACAACATCCAAAACAGTGCATATTCGAAGCTAGGTGGTCATGGCATGGCACATGAGATAAATGATGCAAAGGAAGCATATCAATATTAGCACAAGAAAAAGAAATGCCAATAACCATGGGCTTGTCATCTATGCCATAAGTGCAAATTGGGTTTATTTTAATGGCATATGCATAGTCACAATGAAGAGATTGCAAATAAGACATATGGTTGATCTCATGCATAGCATATGACAAGTCAAGCGGATTATCAAACATGATGTGACCTAAAGAATTGTCACAAGAAATCCTATGTAACATGGCATCACAACTAATAGACTCCACAATAGAATCACCATACTCATCATAAATGGGCAAGTCATCGCATGGGGAAATCATACTAGAATGGAGCATGGCAATAGGTGGATCAACATCATGCAAGCAATCAATGTCAAGAATGTCCACTAGTGGGACTAGAGCATCACCTTCACCTATGTTACCTTTGTCATTCCACTCAAGTGGTGTAGGTGAGGTGGGAAAGACCAAATGGTGGTCATCATCATCATCTTGATGGAACCATGTGGGCGGTGCATCATAATCCACCATGGCCATCGTCTTGTCCAAAGGGAGGACGAAGTCGTCGAGGATCGGCGCGTCATCATAAATGGGACCTAGCACCAAACGAGAAGACACAATAGAGGTAGAGGTCAAGTTGTTAGAAATGCAAATGGCCTCATGAGACCTATCAACTATCTCACTCTCTCTATGTGGTGGTTCACTCACTCCCTCAAAGTAGGTGCACTCAAACTCACGTATGGTGGAGTCACTCATTTCACTCAAGTGGTGGGGGTTGTGGCTCTCCTCACATGGGAATTGTGGCAACTCATCATATATGGGGCTAGTGGTGAGGTCACTCTCACTCTCAATATGGTGGCACAAGTCACTCAAGTCATCATACGTCGCCGTGGTCGAAGGGAAGATCCCATGCTCAACCATCTCGTCGTCGTCGCCGTGGATGAAGGCCGAAGATGGCACATCATCACTCTCCTCCATGACCGAAGGGAAAATCCCATGCTCGATCATCTCGTCACCGTCGCCGTTAGATGAAGGCCAAGATGGCACATCATCACTCTCGCCTCCAAAGATGGAAGCATCATCCTTGCTCGCCACCTTGTCGCTCGCCTCCAAAGCTTGGTCCTTGAGGGTCTCCGTAGTCGTACTCGTCGCCGTACCGTCTTGAAAAAGAGTCGAAGTAGACTCGGCACCATCAATGCCACAAAGAGGGATGGCGGTGAAGTCAAACTTGGGAGCATCATCTTGGAGCTCGTCGGACTTAAAACATCTTGGTGGTACTAGCCTCAGGCTCGTTCTCATGGAGCTTGGTCGCCGCGAAGTTTGCTTGGGGTGGAGAAGCCTTGGCCTTCATGAGTTCTTGTTCCGCCTTGAGAGCACCAATGTAGTAGTCGTCGATGGACTTGTAGTTCTCGAGGAAGATGGTCGTGGAGATGTCGTTGTGCAATCCCATCATGAAGTGGAACTTCATCGAAATGGGGTCGTCCACGCCGGCTCGTCGCAAGGCAATCATCATCTCCTTGAAGTACTTGTCGATGGACTTGGATCCTTGGGTGGTGTTCTCCAATTGGCGTCGAAGTTGTTCCGTGTAGGTTGGAGGCACAAACTCTCGCCATAAAGCTCTCTTCGTCTTGGGCCAACTCATCTCGTAGCTCTCCGAAGGTGTGTGAAGCCACCATATCGAGGCGTAGTCGTGGAAGTTTCTTGTGGCGCACTTCACTTGATCTTCGGGACGAACTTGATGTAGCTTGAGGTAGTCGTCCATCAAATGCTCCCACTCGATACCAACTTGTCACGCCCAAGATGCGACCCTATCCAAAAGGAACTCGAAGGTCCCACCAAGGATAGACCCGCATATTGGAACGCTTTTGCAAGGTGGATATCATTACATCAACATTACATAATAGACGGGGATACATACAAAAGGCATACAATGCCACACAAATACAACATCACAATACATAAGAGCAACATCCGACTATGGATGAAACACAAACAGAAACTCAAACGACATCCACCACCTTAGCCAGGCTGCCGACACGAACCTATCCCCGATCAAGAAGAAGCGTAAGAAGAACTCCAAACAAGCAAGCATCGCGCTCGTGTCAAGATCAACGCATAACCTGTACCTGCAACTGTTGTTGTAGTAATCTGTGAGCCACGAGGACTCAGCAATCCCATTACCATGGGTATCAAGACTAGCAAAGCTTAATGGGTAAGGAAAGGATAAAGTGGTTAGGTTGCAGCAGCGGCTAAGCAAGTATGGTGGCTAACATACGCAAATGAGAGCGAGAAGAGAAACAAGCGGAACGGTCGTCAACTAGTAATGATCAAGAAGTGATCCTGAGCTCCTACTTACGTCAATCATAACACAGAAACCATGTTCACTTCCCGGACTCCACCGAGAAGAGACCATCACGGCTACACACGCAGTTGATGCGTTTTAATTCGGATCTGGTGTCAAGTTATCTACAACCGGACATTAACAAATTCCCATCTGCCACATAACCGCGGGCACGGCTCTCGAAAGTTTATACCCTGCAAGGGTGTCCCAACTTAGCCCATGACAAGCTCTCGCGATCAACGAAGGAATAGACCTTATCCCAGGAAGACCCGACCAGTCTCGGAATCCCGGTTTACAAGACATTTCGACAATGGTAAAACAAGACCAGCAAAGCCGCCCGATGTGCCGACATCCCGATAGGAGCTGCACATATCTCGTTCTCAGGGCAACACCGGATAAGCGAAGCATACAGGTACCGACGAATCCAATTTGCCAAGGAATGGTCTCGCACGGTGCTCTAGTTTGGACCAACACTTAGACAAGCATTGGCCCGGGGGGGCTATAATAAAGATGACCCTTGGGTTAATTACTCCCAAGAGAAATGTAGGTGGTGGTGAGGCAAATGGTAAAACCAAGGTTGGGCCTTGCTGGACAAGTTTTATTCAAAGCGAACTGTCAGGGGGGTCCCATAAATAACCCGACCGCGTTAGGAACGCAAAATCCGGGAACATAACACCGGTATGACGGAAACTAGGGTGGCAAGAGTGGAACAAAACAGCAGGCATAAGGCCGAGCCTTCCACCCTTTACCAAGTATATAGATGCATTAATTAAATAAGAGATATTGTGATATCCCAACATGACCCTGTCCACCATGGAGCAATCTTCATCTTCACCTGCAACTAACAACGCTATAAGAGGGGCTAAGCAAAGCGGTAACATAGCCAAACAACGGTTTGCTAGGAAGGGTGTCAAAGGTTAGAGGTTCATGGCAATTTGGGAGGCTTGAAGAGCAAAAGATAGGTAACGCAGCATAGCGATAGAACAAAGCAACTAGCATAGCAATGATAGTAGTAAGATCCAAGGTGATGGTCATCTTGCCTGAAATCCCGCAAGGAAGAAGAACGAGTCCATGAAGAAGATGAAGCCACGAAGACGAACCAAGCATAGACGAACGAATCCTCACGATCGCAATGAAACGGGAACTATCGAGAAGAAGCACGCAATATGGTAAACACACCACACATGAACAAGGCATGATGCACAACAAGCATGATGCATGAGAAAGCTACATGAAGCTACTCATGGCAAGAGATGATGCAAACAAGAACAACACATCAAGGCAAGTTTAAATGAGGCTGGAAACAACATATAACAATTCCGGTAAGTCCTCATATGCAAATTTCGAAATTGGTCCAGATATGAATAACCTTATGTTCAAGTTGTTAAACAGCAAGTTAAGATGCACCACGAGGATCTACACGAAATTCTAGTCAAGTTACATATAAAGTTCATTAGATTCGGAGCTACGGCCTAGAAGATATGAGCAAAACAAGTTAAGCATGGCATTGATGCAAAATGCATACAAACATCAAGCCAAACCTCAAAACAAGGATGCAACATGATAATATGAAGCTACATGCAAAATCAAGCAAGTTTCATATAGAGCACACTCAAAACGGAGCAACGGTTCAACACACACACACTATACAAGTCATAAAAACAATGTCCATAACAGCAACTAGGCATATTGCAAGCATCAAAACAACATGCTACAGCACCCCAACATAAGAACAAAAGGCATGATCATGAAGTACAGGTAAAGCATAACAATACATGAACACTGAGCTATCTCCAGAAATCACTAGAACATGCTCGAACACACATGGTAAGATTGCAAATGATAACAGTTTCAGACTTATCAGGAAATAACATCAGGTTGCAATGTTTAGAGCTATCAAAAAACATGTTACATGAACATATCATGGCAAACAAAGGCATGGCATGAATCTACTAATTGCATAGAACAAAAGTCCCTTACTGACCATGAGCCAAAAAGGCATACAAAATATGATGGCACCCATGTAAACATGGCAAGTTATATTACAGATTCAAACATGGCAGAAACAACAATAAGTAGGCATGTTGGTGAGCTTGTACCACTCACCACAGAGCAATACATGGCATGGCAAGACAACCAACAGTAAGAAGACATGTTTATGAAGCTAAGCATGGCAAGAGCAAGTTCATAGGGTGCATGGATCACTAGCAAACAATCATGGAAACATTGAACTTAATGTTAACAAGTTGACAGCAACATTATTTAGCAACTTTGGAGCAAGATAACAACAAGGTACAGCAGGCTATAATTGCAACCAAGGATATTAATGGATATAGCAAGACATGTAGATCAAAACATGTTTATAGAACATCTCCAGATTATGCATAGAATGATTAGTAGAAGCATGTTTACATAGCAACAAAATATAACAGGATCTGTCAGGAAAACAGCAACAGCAACTACCCTACTTAACAAGCTCGATTCACTCATCACAAGTCATTGCATGACAAGATAAGCATAGCATCATCAAGAAGACATGTTTGTGAAACAAACCAAGTCAAGAACAAGTCCATAGCATGCAAGGATCTACTATAGCAACCTTGTCCAAATTGGATAACAAGTAAACAATCCGCCAGGAAACATTTTGAAGCAAAAGTAGAGCACCAAAATGACATGCTAGACTACTCCATAATTGTAAACAAGGGCATGAATGGATAGAAAATAACCATATGTTCAAGACACCCTTACTGAAGTATCTCAAAATAAGCATGGATCTCTCTGTAGCATCAAGTTTATATGGCATCAAAATATCGCAGAGCAGGGGATCAAATCAAGAACATCACGATGCCTAGTTTGCATGCTTGTGCTAGTCACCACATTGATCACAAAAATACATGGCATACACCCCTGGAAAGATGGCATGGCATAGATCAAAACACATGAAGACATCAACCTCATAGGATGCACACATCAATCATGGCAAAATGACAAATGAGCAAGTTATAACAGTTTATTGATTAAAACAATATGCACTCTTCCAACAGCATTTCGGGCATCAAGATGAACTCAAATGAAAATGATGCAATTGAATGAAATGTAGTACTCGTCGAGACGAACAATATGACATATTACACGCACGAAACGGAGCTACGGATGCAGAGATACAGCATGAAGAACATGGCATGAAAATGACAAAAATCTGGGACTTGGAGGATTTCGGGGTCAACCTTCAGATTGGATCTGGGCGGCGCGCAAACCGAGGTCTGCTGGCATCTTCGCCGGAGAGGAGGGAGGACGGCGGCCGGATACGAGGGAGAGGCCGGGGAGGCGCGGGAGGTCTTGGCCGCCGGATCCGCCGGATCCGCGCCGGCGGAGGCGGGCGCTGGCGGGCGCGGCCGACGGGCCGGAGGGCGGCGCGGCGCCAGTGCCAGCGCGGGCGGTGGCGCGCGGTGGAGTTCGCCGGCCGGGAGCGGCAGGCGGCAGCGACGGAGGCGCGCCGGGTCGGGCGGAGGCGGAGGCAAGCCCGGCGGCGAGGACGGGCGACCGGCAGCGGGCGGGGCGCGGAGGCCGGCGCGGTCGGCGGCGAGGGTATCCAGACGTCCGGGGGGGCGTCCAGCTGATCCGGGGGATGTCCGGATGATCCGGGAGAAGGTCCGAATGATCCGGGCAGGTCAAACTGCTCGGGATTTCCTCTCGGGGACAAATTTTTGGGCGGAATTTGGGGATTTTGGGGTCAAAATTGACGAGATTTCGTGGATGGAAGGTGGGGAAACTTGGGGAAATGCTAGATCCACTTGAAACCAAGCAAATCCACGGATCAAAATCAACAAAACATCATCAAACCAACAAATCACAAAAAAATTTGGCGGCTATTTTTTGGTGGGGATTTTCGGATTTAGGACGAAAACAACAAAATCAAGCTAAAAACACGGGGTAGGGGCTCCAAAAACGTGATCAACGTGGCTCATTATACCATATGATGTAGGGTGGAACCCTATAGCGATGATCTTTCACGTTTGGAGCGGGATCCCTCGAAGAACACGATGAACACAGGGAAGAACAGGGAGAAATCACAAGGGGAAACACTCAAGAACAAGTCCAAATCACACATCCATTAGACAATCGAACACACAAGATCACAAGGTACATGAACAACAAAGGGAAAGATACAAGGTAAGGTTCATCTCCAAGAGGAGTTCTTGATGATATCCTAGATGGATCTTCCCACAAGGGGGTCTTGATGATATCCCGCAGGATCTTCTCACATGGAGGTCTTGAACTCCATGGGAGTGGTAGTCTCTCTCTCAAGAGTAGAGGTAGGAGCAAAGCTCACCTAAGAATGAGCTATCATATTTGCTAACCCTAAAAATGGGGAGGAGGAGGTCTATTTATAGTCTAGTGGGCGAAGGGGTAAGTGAGGGGGCGAATGGGTACATGGGCCTCGGCCCGAAACGTTGCACGCAGGCAAGGCCCAGATGATTCGGATGGGGGTCCGGATGATCCGGCCATCGTCCGGATGATCCGGGAGGGGGCCCGGATGATCCGGCTTCACATGAGGCCTTCGGGTGTCTTCGGACACAATTATCCGGATGATCCGGAGGGCGACCCGGATGATCCGGCTGAGCCCGGATGATCCGGACGGCGACCCGGATGATCCGGCTGAGCCCGGATGATCCGGACGGCGGTCCAGATGTCCGGCCTGGCTCCTGCAGCCGCTCCGTCTTCTTCTCCTTTCTTCCGTCTTCTCTTCCAGGCTTCCCTCGCGGATGGTGTAGTCGTTCCTTGGCGCTTGCACTCCTCCTTGACATCCGTGAAGCTCCGACAATACCTATGCATGCACACGGGAGAAGTGTCAAGTAGTACACCATCCTCAAAGGGGTCAAGTGAGCACGTGTAAAGGAGAAGATTCACCTTTGTGTATGTGAAGTAGAGGTCGCACGTGTCACTTGCCAAACGGACTCTTGACATGGTGATGACCGTAGGATGCTCCGCATCACCTTTAATCAAGTAGAGTATGGTGCACGGGGTTTCTTCGCCCTGCAAACACATATGTCTGTGGTGTAGAACATCCGAAAGGCAACGAAAATGGAATATTATATATATATATATATGTTGGTGCGACATGTAATTACCATGGCGGCGTCGAGCTCAGCCAAAGACGAAGGCCCACCTAGCGCGCCAGAGACTGAGGACGGGCTGCAATGAGCGGGAGCGACTACGAGAGGAGGCCTGGTTGCGTGAGCAAGTGATGGTGCGGTGTTGTTGTTGTTCATGGAGTTGCTCCCGACGAAATTGGGCATCGGGAAATCATGTACCGTCTTGTCTGGATTTTCCTTCGTCTAGTTGATGATTGCTGGAACCAAGTTAGTAGTGAAATCATTTATGTAGGCAGTTATAGCTGCATTGACTGCCTTCTGTAGCAACTCATTTTTCTCCTCGGTTGTTTTTTCTGTGTCCTCAGCTGCTTTTTTCTCGACCGCAAGCTTCACCTTCGCGTTGATGTCCGTCTGACTAAACTTCTTTTTCGGCTTCTTGGCCTCCAGGCCCTCGTTGTAAAACACCTTCCACGTGGCGCCGTCTCCAGCGTCGTGCACACGACCATATTGCGGCCGCTTGCCCAAAGAGGCCCGGTTGAGAGGGGTGTCCCACTTGGGCCTCATCGGAGAAGTAGAGCTTTCGGCTGTAAGCTGGTGTTGCTTCTCCTACAGAAGGAGCGTGAACCATTTAGGAATGTGTAGTCGACTAGATATGGAGCTAAATGTAAGGTGCTAAAAGAATAATTACAAGTAGTCTAATCAATTTCCTCGTGATCTGGTCCGTGTAAAAAAACCTTTTCTTCCTTGTCCCACTTGTAGCAGGCCCTGATGAAGTCACCCTCCAAGGGGTTGGTGAACTTCGCGAAGGGGTCTAGGAGACCCGCGGCTTCACGTTCCGCATCCTCCTTATCCCATATGGGCCTTTTACCGAGGTAGCCACGGCTTCCGAGGCGATGCTTCCCCGTGTTCCTTTGCTGAAGGCTCTTGAATTTCACAGCCTTAACCTTGGCTGCGTCGGTAGCACAAGTGTCCTTGAACTTTTCGAACTCCTCTTCCGTAAGTGTCAGATTTTCCTCCAGAATCTTGGACAGGGGTTCCTCAACCTCAATAGCTCGTTTCCCCCTCCCTTTCCAGGTGGCCAAATCATTGCTGAACATGCCCATGGCGTGATTGTTAATCTTTTTCATCTTCGAATCATCCCACGGTTGTTCTATGTTATCATTCCGGTCGGGGAACTTGAATCTCTTGTGCAACTTCGCTAGGAGCAACTGCATCAAATGTTCTTTACTCCTTAAATCATCATCGTTGATGCTCGCGCATCTCCGTAGGATGGATCCTACTTGGTTCTCATAGCACTTGCGAGGTTCTTCCGGCTCTAATGGCTCAAACTTGCCAGGTGCCATCTTTGTGATCACTAGTCATCCAATCCCTAGTTTGTTAGGTTTTCATATCCTCTGCTTCTTATGCTTCTTCTTTTCGGTAGCGGCATCGGCACCGGTACCGTCCCCGCCGGTATCTTCCCCGTCGGTACCTTCCCCGCCGGTCTCGGCACCGCCATTGGTGCCAGCGCCGTCGGTGTCGATATCGGCGTCAGTACCATCATCGAGGCCGACCTGCAAACCTTGCTTAGCAGTCAAATAGTCGAGGTACTCTTGTTCACCCTCATAATCCGTATCGTCTGCATCTTGGTCAAAAGGCCAAGTTTCTTCGTTGTTCGACATGTTTCCTATGATTAAGTCTCCTCATTTATTTCTAAAAGTATGAAAAAAATGAGAAATGACATAAAAAAGAAATCTATGTGCCAGCACTCGATATGCCTACTATCTAGCACAAATCATGCCAAAATTTACGAAAATTTTTGGCATGACCTTTGCTAAAAAATGGACATATCGAGCGCCTGAAATTCACCGGAACGGAAATGAATCAACATTCCGGCGTAACATAGGCCACTCGGATCATTTACCAAAATTAAACCAAAAAACCACATGTCCAAATGACATGTCCAAATTCCAAACATGACTTGTCCAAAACATGACATATCCACATATCACATGTCCAGTTCAAATTTGCATATAAATTCAGCCTACCTAAATTTGCTTTAACAAGGGAAGTTGATTTGGACAATTGCTTAAATGCTGCCTTTTCTTTTAACTACAATTGCTTAACCCTAAATTTCTGTCCTATTTTAAAACCTAGCTAAATTCATAACTAAATAGATAACCTAATTAACCTACTGCCCTAACTAAAACCTAAGTAAATTAACCGAAGAACCCTAGCTAGCAGAGAGAGAGGGGGAGGGGGGTTTACAGAGGGTGCAGTGGCGAGGAGGCAGGCCCGATGACGGCCGAGGTTGGGAGGGGAGGAAGCAAAGGAGGGAGGCGTGGCGCTCGGGGTCGGGGCGAGCGCCGGGGCGTGGCGGTGCGACGGGGGAAGAGAGAGTGGGGATTTGGGGGGGAAAGAGGCGGGATGAAGCAGAGAGAGTGAGGATTTCGGGTTAAGTGGACGTAGCAGTGGCGCGTTTAGACCAAACGCCCTACTACTACCTTGACTGCCTATAGCGGTTTTATACGGAAACCGCTACTGCTACCTTGACTAGCTATAGCGGTTTTATATGGAAACCGCTACTACTACCTTGACTAGCTATAGCTCTTTTTTGTAGTCTTCCTCGTTGGCGACTCCATCCATTCCAATGATGTTCCTTTTGCCTCTCCTCACGACAACACGGCTGGGATTACGCGGGTTGGTTATGAAAAAGCATTGTGTCACGTGCTTAGCGTGTTCCCATGGCTCGTTTTTTTGTGATAGTGTTCACGGTAGCGCTCTTGGCATCGGGTATAGTCATGGTAGTGAAAATCCGGTTTTCTCTTTCGACATTCTTAGCCCATCTGATACGGAACATCGTCGTGTTGTGTAGTCCAGAGTAGTCAAGCTCCCAGATCTCCTCGACCCTTCCATAAAATCGTTTAGTTGCGCCGTTGTCGCTGCTGGTCATGCATTCCATCGTCACCCCTGAGTTCTGATCATCACTGTCCATATATTTGGCCTCCGTGTAGAACATGTATCCGTTGATATTATATGCCTGATAGGTTACGAGGTTGGGCGAGGGGCCATGTGCTAAGGCGTATATGAGCAATCCGTCCTTAGAGCCCTCCTCTGGGGGATTAGCAATAATCTGCTCTTTGAACCAATGGAGGAAAGTGGAGTTGTGCTCTCTAGTAACTTCGGCGTCCGTCCTGTGCAAACCCCCCGATCACGATACTTTTTGCGATAATTTCTTTGTGCAGTGCCACGAAAGGATCTACCTCGTCTAGGTGTTGTAGCACTACCAAGTTTGCTCTGTCAAAGTCGTTGCCTCGATCTGAGTATGCCACATGCAGTTCCTACGAACGTTGCAGTGACCTTCTCCTTCGAGCCTCCCATCGTGCTTGTTAACGGGCAAACCAACACTAACACCAGGCGGCTGGACTGCGCCATATAGAAAATTGTCGTAGAAAGAGATGCACTCTTGTGTCACATAGCCCTGGATGATGCTTCCATCCGGACGGGACATGTTACAAACGAATCCTTTGATGATCCCATTCATCCTCTCAAACGGCATCATGTTGTGCAGGAATGACGACCCAGGTCTATTATGTCATCCACAATATGGACACACAGATGCACCATCACGTCAAAGAACGCGGGCGGGAAGTACATCTCAAGCTCATTCAGTATCACAACGATCTCTTCCTGTAGCCTTCGGAGCTACTTCACACTGATCGACTTTCGAGAGATGACACCGAAAAAGTTGCAGAGACCAATAAGCGTATCATGGACGTGCTTGTCCATTATGCCTCTAAGGGCAACAGGTAGTATCTGCGTCATCATCACATGACAGTCATGGGACTTCATCCCGCTGAACCTTTTCTTGTCCGTGTCTAGATATCTGCTTATCTTGCCACAGTAACCGGAACTAACTTTGACTCCGGTAAGGCACTTAAAGAATTGATCGATCTCAGTCTGACTTAAGGTGAAGCTAGAAGGGGGGCAATAATCCTCTTTCTTTATTTTTTTGCCCTTCTTCTCCCATGCCTGTGTCTCCGTCTTTGTCTCGTCTGACATTTTACGGGGCGGCATGTGCAGATCTTCCCTGATTTTCAAATCTTGCAAGTCTTTTATTGCCTTCGGCCCATCCTTGGTCTTATCCGGCATGTTCATCAGTGTTGCGAGCAAGCTCTCAAGGACAATCTTATAGATATGCATTTGATCAAGGCAATGAGGTGTATCGAGTTTGTGCCAGTACGCCAAGTCCCAGAACACAGACATCGTCTTCCATACCTTCAGCAGCGGCTCCAGCTCCTTTCTCATCGTCTTTCCCAGCGCAGGGCACTCCTTCCAGTTTTTCAACAGCTCATCGATTTTGGCACCGCTCCGCTTACGTGGAGGTCCTCGATGCTCAGCGTGACCATTGAATAGATGTCCACAGTTTCTCCATGGGTCGTCCTGTTCGAGCCATCTTCGATGCCCCATGTACACGATTTTCCCAGACCCGCCATCTTTCCTTGACGTTAGCTGCTGAGACGTTGTATCATCCATGCACCGCGCGCATCCGCAATAGCCATGGCACACCTGGCCTACGACATATCCGTAACCGAGATAGTCGTGCACCGTCGTGATCAGCACGGCTCTCATGTAGAAATACTCGCCTTTGCTGGCATCCCATGTCTTGGCCGATGTTTTCCATAACGTGTCTAACTCCTCTTGAAGTAGCCCCAGATACAAATTAATATTATTTCCTGGTTGTTTCGGCCCTTGAATAAGCATGCTTATGTGAATGTACTTCGACTTCATGCACAACCAGGGGGGAGGTTGTACATCCATACAAACACGGGCCATGTGCTATGGTTGGTGTTCTGGTTGCTAAACGGATTCATGCCATCGGTACACATGCCTTGCATGATGTTCCTTGCATCACATTCGAAATACCGATAGAAGTTGTTCAACGCTCTCCACTAGCTTCCATTCTTGACGTGTCTCAGCTTCGGATCATCTCCATCGTCAGGCTTCTTGCTCTCCGCGTGCCAGTGCATTAGCTTTGCTTCCTTGGGATCTACAAAATACCGCTGGAGACGGGGAGTGATCGGTAAGTACCATACAACTTTCTGGGGACATTTCTTCCCGTCCTTCTTGTATCGAGAAGCATTGCACACCGGACAACTTGTTTTTTCTGCGTGCTCCTTCCAATAAATTATGCAATCGTTGATGCATGCATGGTATCTAAAGTGTGGCAGATCAAGAGGGCACACGATCTTCTTGGCCTCATCAACACTAGTAGGACATAGATTCGCCGCGAGAAGAACATCCTTTATGTACTTGAGATGCTCATCGAGGCTAGTGTCGGTCCATTTGTTTTTAGCCTTCGTCTTCAGGAGTTGGAGCGTGAAACTCAAGCGGGTAACCTCAGGATTGCAATGTTCGAGTCTACCACCAGTTGCTCTAGCTTAGCCTCCTCTCTAGAAGCAGCTTTCTCAGTACTCGTCTCCTTGCAAAGCAATGCTTGAACATGAGGGTCCCACACAATTGAACTTAGTACCGACGAACTCTGCTGCGTGGAGTCCATGTCGTTCTCTCCACCGCCATGTCCGTCCCCTTCTCCTCCGCCATGTCCGGCCCCTTCTCCGCCGCCATGTCCGGCCTCTTCCCCGCCGCCATTATCGATCATCTCTTCATCTTGCCCTGTGTCATCATTGCCTGCCACGTCAGCGTCCTCAACATCGCCATTCTCATATTCAATTATCCACCGAGCATAGCCATCAATGAAACCAGTCATGAGCAGGTGCGCTTCGACACGACCATCGTCATGGGGGTCGAGCCAAACTATTCCTTTGCATTTTCGACACGGACATAAAACCTCTATCTGGTTATTTTCTTTCATGTCCTGCACCGTCGACCGCAACCACCTGTCCACCATCATTCCACTAACCATCGTGAACTCTGCACGGTAATAATAAACAAACTGCTTATAAAAATGTGTGCATGCATCAAAGTCATACAAAAATTCGGCATGACCTTCCCTAAAAGTAGGACATATATAGATCTAGAGTTTGCCCGGAATTCGCCGAAACGGAAATAAATCGACATTTCGGCAAAATATAGGCAACTCAAAAGCACAATTTGGCGTCAACTCATGCTACACACACAATTTCCATCATATCTCCCAATTATCATATCACACACACATAAACATATTTCCATTTTGCAAAAGCATGAAATTTTAATCACCAATATCTCGAGATCGAGCACACGGTGGAGATGATGATGTAGGGAGATCAAAAGTGCACAAAGCTCTTCTTGACAAAGATAGATCTAGTTAGGGGGCAAATAGGTCACTTAACTAAAAGCTACATCTACCTAGCTAGCTAATTTGGGAGGAGACAACTTCAACTAGTGGAGGGGGAAGGAAAAAGAGAAAGGAGATGCATTAATGGAGGTGGCGTAGTTAGCTAGGAGTAATGAAGAGAGAGAAAGGTAGGTAGAAGAGGGAGAGTAATGGGGGAGAAGTATTGAGGAAGAAGAAGAGTGAGAGAGGGAGGATGTGGGAGGTAGGGGAAAGGGAAGAGAGGAGATGGGGAGGGGAGGATGGGTGGGGAAAGGTGGTGGGTTGGTGCGGCTTAGCAGTAGCGCGGGACGTAAAATGCGCTGCTGATAAGAAAGTAGCGGCAGCGCGCTTTCTACACACGTGCTACTGCTAATCGGGACCAACAGTGTGCCCAATTTGAAAATTAGCAGCAGTGACCTCAGAAAAAGCGCGCTAATACTACAGCTTTAGCAGTATCGCGTGTCAAGACAACGCGCTCCTGCTAAATGTAGGTTGGTGGACACTATCAGTCGATATTTGTAGCAGCGCGGGTTGTTCCAAGCGCGCTACGGCTAACGCCATGTCAGTAGCGAGTTTTGCATGCACGCTACTCCTAATTTTTGAGCCGCGCTGCTGCTAAGATTCTGTGTATAAGGTTTCTCTAGTAGTGTATGGCTTTTCCTAGTGGTTGCGTCCTACAATCAGTGTGTGCTCTGATACCATCTTGTAACGACCATGATCCCACTGGACTAAAATCTCTGTACTTAAGTGTCATCCCTGGATCAGTATGCTGACACACACAGTACTCAAAGAATTATAACAGAGTTCAATCACACACTTATTACATCGAGGTCCTCACAAAGAGTATTTGTTACACAAATAATGTGGCTGAAGGCCATCTAAACTAAATAACTATGGAAGCTTTGAAGGTAAATGAGTCCATCAACTCCAACAGCATAGCTGAGTGCATGAGAACGACCTATCGCATCTTAATCTTCATCGGAAAAGTCTACAACATGAGACGTTGCAGCCGTATAGGTCAGCACATGGAATATGCTGGCAGAGTTACACTGTAGAGCAAATGAATGCAAGAAACTATATCTACATGCATATTTGGCTGGCGGAGGCTCTAAGTTTAATATTTTGCATAAAGCCAATTTTTCCCTACAACAAAGGAATAAATTTTATTTACTACAAAGTTTATGCCAATATTGAGAAGGTTCCTCCAACTCAAAATCCCAACATTAATCAAGTATCATCATTAAACCCAATTCAATTAATTTAAGAGTGATGAGATCAACAATAATATCCACTTCTAGTTACTCAAGATGTCCATAACCGGGGACATGGCTAACCATGATTAGTTTATACACTCTGCAAGGTTGCGCGCTTTTCCCCACAAGACTCGACCACATCCATGATCGTAAGATCGAGACATAGTCTTTCTGAAGCATTAACTCTCTACTCTGGGTAGACCGGTACACCTACTTTCCCCTGCATCTGCTAGTCGACCTCTTCAAGAGCTCACGCAACTTACTCAACTATGCCAGAGCCCATAATGGCCTGTGGCTGCATACGGAAGTTTCTAGGCATGAAATATCATACGATCCCTTTGAGCCAGGGTGGCAAATTAAGGAAAAATCACACGGGTACTCTTGGATTTCCCAAATGGGCAAGCACTGGTTTCTCCAGGTTCCCCAACCAATCCACCGAGATGTGTATTAAAGTTGCCACCATAATGTTGTACAAAATTATTATCTCTCAAAACTTCCATGTGTATCATGATCCAATCCCCGTCTACGAGCATGGCTAAGCGATAAATGATCATAACATATATTCCCAGGGTGGACAAAGGTAATAGGTTCCTACCTCAAGTACTACAACCAAACCACATGTTCCCAACCTACTCATGCAATATTTGAGGGGCAGAACTAATGCATAGTAAAAACTGGGTATTGGAAAGTATGATCAAAGTGTAGCTTACCTTGCTGATGATCGGATAACTCTAGAGATTCATCGTAACAAGCTTCGCACTATGAAAAATCTAGCATAGACAAATAATAACATACATAAGCAAACAAGCAGACGGTGCAAAGAGAAAACGAGAAAGATCCAAATAAAACTCGAAAACAAGCAAATAACTAAACTAAACAGAAAACAAATTCCAGCATTATTTTTATGTGTATTGGATCTTAACAATATGTACATGTGATTAGCCATGATTTGCAAAAAGAATCAACTCAAACGAGGCTATGAAACTCAAGATACAAACAAAACAAGATCAAATACTAATCTGAACTAAACTCAAATTTTGAATTTTCAAAATCATGTTCAAGTTGGTTTACTGGACAGAGGGGATCGTTACGAAGAACTAGGCGTTGGTTTCATCTAATTTGGACAAACGAGCTAAAAGTTACGCTATTTTGAAGATCAGAGGCTAAATCACGATAAAACTATTCGCGGATAGGTCCCTGATGTCTACTACACAACCTTCTTCTTGTAGACATTGTTGGGCCTCCAAGTGCAGAGGTTTGTAGGACAGTAGCAAATTGCCCTCAAGTGGATGACCTAAGGTTTATCAATCCGTGGGAGGCGTAGGATGAAGATGATCTCTCTCAAACAACCCTGCAACCAAATAACAAAGGGTCTCTAGTGTCCCCAACACACCCAATACAATGGTAAATTGTATAGGTGCACTAGTTCGGCGAAGAGATGGTGATACAACTGCAACATGGATGGTAGATATAGGTTTTTGTAATCTGAAAATATAAAAACAACAAGATAACTAATGATAAAAGTGAGTTTAAACGGTATTGCAATGATAGGAAACAAGGCATAGGGTTCATACTTTCACTAGTGCAAGTTCTCTCAACAATAATAACATAGCCGAATCATATAAATATCCCTCAACATGCAACAAAGAGTCACTTCAAAGCCACTAATAGCGGAGAACAAACAAAGAGATTATGGTAGGGTACGAAACCACCTCAAAGTTATCCTTTCTATTCTATCTATTCAAGAGTCTATAGTAAAATAACATGAAGCTATTCTTTCCGTTCAATCTATCATAGAGTTCATACTAGAATAACGCCTTAAGACACAAATCAACCAAAACCCTAGTGTCACCTAGATACTCCATTGTCACCTCAAGTATCCGTGGGCATGATTATATGATATGCATCACACAATCTCAGATTCATCTATTCAACCAACACAAAATACTTCAGAGAGTGCCCAAAGTTTCTACCGGAGAGTCAAGACGAAAACGTGTGCCAACCCCTATGCATAGGTTCATGGGCGGAACCCGCAAGTTCATCACCAAAACATACATCAAGTGGATCACGTGATATCCCATTGTCACCACAGATAAGCATGGCAAGACAAACATCAAGTTTTCTCAAATCCTTAAAGACTCAATCCGACAAGATAATTTCAAAGGGAAAACTCAATTCATCACAAGAGAGTAGAGGGGGAGAAACATCATAAGATCCAACTATAATAGGAAAGCTCGCGATACATCAAGATCGTGCCATAGAGAGAACACGAGAGAGAGAGAGAGAGAGAGATCAAACACATAGCTACTGGTACATACCCTCAGCCCCGAGGGTGAACTACTCCCTCCTCGTCATGGAGAGTGCCGGGATGATGAAGATGGCCACCGGTGAGGGATCCCCCTCCGGTAGGGTGCCGGAACGGACTCCCGAGAGGTTTTTGGTGGCTTAAGAGGCTTGCGGCGGCGGAACTCCCGATCTATCTTCATATTCGATGGTTTTTGGGTATATGGGAATATATAGGCAAAAGAAGTCGGTCGGGGGAGCCACGAGGGGCCCATGAGACAGGGGCACGCCCAGGGTTGCGCCCTCCTATCTCCTAGCCACCTCGAAGCTTCTTTTACTTCAACTCCAAGTCTCTTGGATAATATCCGTTCCAAAAATAACGCTCCCGAAGGTTTCATTCCGTTTGGACTCTGTTTGATATTCCTTTTCTTGAAATATCAAACAGTAATAAAACAAAGAATATGGGCTAGGCCTTCGGTTAATAGGTTAGTCCCAAAAGTAATATAAAAGTGTATAATAAAGCCCGTAATCATTCAAAACAGATAATAAAATAGATTGAATGCTTCATAAATTATATATACGTTGGAGACGTATCAGCATCCCCAAGCTTAATTACTGCTCGTCCTCGAGTAGGTAAATGATAAAAGAAAGAATTTATGAAGTGTGAATGCTAGCAGGTGCACAAATTTGATCAATGATAATTTCAATCACCTTTTCTAGCATGATTATATGTCATAACAGTAGTTCATCTCATAAGACTTCTCAAGATCAAGTAACAATCTATTCACATGTTAAAGCATAGACCATAATCTTTCTTGAAAACTAGCAAACTTCATTCTTAGTCATCAAACAAGTACAATTCATCTTATTTTCAGGAAGGGTCTATGTGAGAGCTTTGATTTAGCAAACTCCACATAGTCAACTATCATATAGTCTTCTATAATTGCTAACACTCACGCAATACTTATGGTTATGGAGTTCCAATCGGACACTAAGAAAGATAGGGGCTTATAGTGTTGCCTCCCAACGTATTCACCTTTGGGTGATGTCAATGATAATAGTTCATGCTAACTTACATCCAATTGGATATATGATGCGGAGCATCCTTCCATCATCCCCATGGACTCTACACCGACACATCCAACCCCACGAGGACCCATGACAAGAGCTAGAGCATGTGCTTTGGAAACCAAGGTGAACTCCTTCCTAATTGACTTGCATATGGACCCGAATGGAACATGGTTACTACCTCACCAAAATCCGCTATGCCTCCTTAGGTATGAAGAGGAACATCACCAAGGATCTCAGGAGCATCACCAAGGAGAAGGAGGACCACCCCAAGGCCTTGCGAACCAAGACGGAGTGCAACAGCAGCAACACAGGAGGTCCCAGGTGACCCCGTGCGCATGGGACCCCGAGACCCCATGCCCACGGACTACACAGGAAGCTGGCGCTAGAGCACCCCGTGCACACGGGAGCGTACCGTGCCCATGGGACCCCCGTGCGCATGGGCCCAACTCACCCCGTGCGCACGGGCCTCCCAGGATGGCCGGCTGAGATTGCATCTTCGGCCCCTCTTCATCTCCTTCGACCCCAAGGCTATACATTCCATACCTAGGACCATGTTTAGGCTTACCAAAGTATTAGATGAGATATTTGTGAGGTTTGCTCCTTCACCTTCCCTCTTGGTGGATCAAGACCCCCTAGGGAAGAATCCTTATGGATTTCAAGACCTCCATACGGAGAAGACTATCTTCAAGCCCCCATCTCCTTTGGATTTGGGATGAACTTTGCCATTGTATCTTTCCTTTGATTGTGTTTCTGACTTGTGGATCATGTGTTGTTATCCTAGTGGATGTGTAATCAGGAATTGTTGGAGTGATTTCCTCTTTGTGTTCTCTTTGTTGCTCTCCTTTTCCCCCTCCAAGTGTGAAAAGATCCCTCTTAGGGTTACACCCTACATCAATATATATATCAGGATCTTTCCAACACGAGGTGCTTGCCAAAGGATAAAATGAAAAAGGGAAAGGTGAAGATCACCTTGACTGTTGCATAAAGTAAAAGACATAAAGTAAAAGATAGGCCCTTCGCAGAGGGAAGTAGGGATTTGCAGAGGTGCCAGAGCTCAATTTTGAAATAGAGATAAATAATTTTGAGAGGTATGATGTCATTGTCAACATAACAACCAAGAGTTCCCAATATCTTCCATACTACATACATTATAGGCGGTTCCCAAACAGAATGGTAAAAGTTTTTACTCCCCCTCCACCAATAATCATCAATCCATGGCTTGCCTGAAACAACGGCTGCCTCCAACTAACATCAAACCTGGGGGAGTTTTGTTTGCAATTATTTTTGATTTGATTTTGATCTTTTGATCATGGGACTGGGCATCCGGTTACCAGGCATTTTTCTCATGCATGATGAGCGGAGTCCACTCATCTTGAGAATAACCCACCTAGCATGGAAGATACTGACAACCCCTAGTCACTACATGAGCGATTCGGGCATACAAAACAGATTATTATTTGAAGGTTTAGAGTTTGGCACATGCAAATTTACTTGGTACGGCAGGTAAATACCGCATATAGGTAGGTGTTGTGGACACTCATGGCAAAAACTGGGTTTAAGGATATTTGGAAGCACAAGTAGTATATCTACTTGGTGCAAGGAATTTTGGCTAGCATGAGGGGGAAAGGCAAGCTCAACATGTTTGAATGATCCATGACAATATATTTTAACTGAGATGTGAGAAAACATAACCCATTACGTTGTCTTCCTTGTCCAACATCATCTCTTTAGCATGTCATACTTAATGAGTGCTCACAATTATAAAAGATGTCTAGGATAGTATATTTATATGTGAAATCTCTCTTCCTTCAATATTCTTTCATGAATTGTTCAAATGACCAATACAATGTTTGCTAACCTTCAATAGATTTACAACCTCTACTTCTTAGATGTGAAGTCAATACTCCCAATGGAGTAAGCATATGAAACATATATAATTTCAGATTTATTACAATCAACTCATTCAACCATTTACTCATAGGATATAAGTGAAGCACACGAGCAAGTGACAAACTACTCCAAAAAGATATAAGTGAAGATCAATAAGTAGCTAAATAATTGTGTAGCTATGTGAAGACTCTCTCTCATTTAAGAATTTCAGATCTTGGTATTGTATTTAAACAGCAAGCAAAACAAAATAAAATTACATTGCAAGGATAGCACAACTCATGTGAAGAAGCAAAAACTTAGGCTCAACCGATACTAACCGATAGTTGTTGAAGAAGAAAGGTGGGATGCCTACCGGGGCATCCCCAAGCTTAGATGCTTGAGACTTCTTGAAATATTATCTTGGGGTTGCCTTGGGCATCCCCAAGCTTGAGCTTTTATGTCTCCTTAATTACTCTCATATCATGACTTCTCTTCTTTTTATCAAAAGCTTCATCCACAACAAACTCAACAAGAACTCGTGAGATAGGTTAGTATAAACCAATGCAAAACCTTATCATTTTCTACTGTAACAAATCACTAAAATTATTATTCTACATTGCATACTAAATGCCTCTGCATATTTAATACTCCTATCCTCAAATAGAATCATTAAATAAGCAAACATATGCAAACAATGCAACCATAACAGCAATCTGCCAAAACAGTATAGTCTGTAAAGAATGCAAGAGTATCAATACTTCCCTAACTCCAAAAATTATTAGAAAAATGCTACGCTGTATAAGATTTATCGGAGATGAATATGCAGAAAGTTTCAACATTATGCCATACTCCGACTTTTCTAGGGAATTTTTGCAACAGCGGTAAACTTTCTGTTTTCAAACAGCAACATGTATACTAGCAAAATATGCATGGTAAAGGCTACCCTTGACATTTATTTTGAAACTAAAGATGCAAAACATTATTCTAAATAAAATCAAGCAAAACTAACAAAATAAAATGACGCTTCAAGCAAAATACATATCATGTGGTGAATAAAAATATGGCTCCAAGTAAAGTTACCGATGGACGAAGACGAAAGAGGGGATGCCTTCCGGGGAATCCCCAAGCTTAGGCTCTTGGTTGTCCTTGAATATTACCTTGGGGTGCCTTGGGCATCCCCAAGCTTAGGTTCTTGCCACTCCTTATTCCATAGTCCATCAAATCTTTACTCAAAACTTGAAAACCCCACAACACAAAACTCAAGAGAAAACTCGTAAGCTCTGTTAGTACAAGAAAATAAAATCACCACTTAGGTACTGTAATGAACTTATTCTTAATTCATATTTGTGTAATATCTACTGTATTCCACCTTCTCTATGGTTCATACCACATAATACTAGCCATAGATTCATCAAAATAAGCAAACAACACATAGAAAACAGAATCTGTCAAGAACAGAACAGTCTGTAGTAATCTGTATCAAACGTATACTTCTGGAACTCCAAAAATCCTACCAAATTAGGAAGTCCTAAGAAATTTGTGTACCAATCAACGACAAAAAGAATCAGATCATAAGCACGTTTCTGATAATTAGCAAAACTAATTTACTGGGTGCAAAAGTTTCTGATTTTCAGCAGGATCAACACAACTATCACCGTAAGCTATCCTAAAGGTCTTACTTGGCACTTTATTGAAACAAAATCTATAAAACATGATTACTACAGTAGCATAATCATGTGGACACACAAAAACAGTAAGGGTAAATATTGGGTTGTCTCCCAGCAAGCGCTTTTCTTTAATGCCTTTCTTTAAAGACAATGATGCTCACATAAGAGATAAGAATTGAAACATAACGGGAGCATCATGAAGCATAAGACTAGCACATTTAAGTCTAATCCACTTCCTATGCATAGGTATTTTGCTAGAATACAACTTATTGGAACAATAATCAACTAGCATAGGAAGGTAAAACAAGCATAACTTCAAGACTTTAAGCACATAGAGAGGAAACTTGACATTATTGCAATTCCTACAAGCATATGTTCCTCCCTCATAATAATTTTCAGTAGCGTCATGAATGAATTCAACAATATAACCAGCACCTAAAGCATTCTTTTCATGATCTACAAGTATAGAAATTTTACTACTCTCCACATAAGCAAATTTATTCTCATTCGGAATAGTGGGAGTATCATAAGAGACTTGAATACTAAAAATTGTTTCCACATTAAAAGAGTAATGTTCAGAAAAAGGGTAATCATAATCCTGAAAAGTTTTATAAATATAATCATCAATACTTTTTATAGCATAAGTTTCATCACAATAATCATCATAAGTAGCAACTTCGTTCTCATCATAATCGATTGAAACCTCTCCCAAGGTAGTGGAATCACTAAATAAAGTTGACACTCTTCCAAATCCACTTTCGTATTCATCACAATAAAATTCAACATCCTCGAAAATAGTGGGATCACTACTTCCTAAATTTGACACTCTTCCAAACCCACTTTCATCAATATAATCATCATAAGTAAGAGGCATGCTTCCATCATAATAAATATTCTCATCAAAACTTGGGGGACTAAACATATCATATTCATCAAACATAGCTTCCCCAAGCTTGTGGCTTTGCATATCATTAGCATCATGGATATTCAAGGAATTCATACTAACAACATTGCAATCATGCTCATCATTCAAAGATTTAGTACCAAGCATTTTAATGCATTCTTCTTCTAGCACTTGAGCATAATTTTCCTTTTCATCATACTCACGAAAGATATTAAAAAGATGAAGCGTATGAGACAAGCTTAACTCCATTTTTTTGTAGTTTTTCTTTTATAAACTAAACTAGTGATAAAACTAGAAACAAAAAGATTTGATTGCAAGATCTAAAGATATACCTTCAAGCACTCACCTCCCCGGCAACGGCACCAGAAAAGAGCTTGATGTCTACTACACAACCTTCTTTTTGTAGACATTGTTGGGCCTCGAAGTGCAGAGGTTTGTAGGACAGTAGCAAATTTCCCTCAAGTGGATGACCTAAGGTTTATCAATCCGTGGGAGGCGTAGCATGAAGATGGTCTCTCTCAAGCAACCCTGCAACCAAATAACAACGAGTCTCTTGTGTCCCCAACACACCCAATACAATGGTAAATTGTATAGGGGCACTAGTTCGGCGAAGAGATGGTGATACAAGTGAAATATGGATGGTAGATATAGGTTTTTGTAATCTGAAAATATAAAAACAGCAAGGTAACTAATGATAAAAGTGAGCTTAAATGGTATTGCAATGATAGGAAACAAGGCATAGGGTTCATACTTTCACTAGTGCAAGTTCTCTCAACAATAATAACATAGCCGAATCATATAAATATCCCTCAACATGCAACAAAGAGTCACTCCAAAGCCACTAATAGCGGAGAACAAACAAAGAGATTATGGTAGGGTATGAAACCACCTCAAAGTTATCCTTTCTGTTTTATCTATTCAAGAGTCCGTAGTAAAATAATATGGAGTTGTTCTTTCCGTTCAATCTATCATAGAGTTCATACTAGAATAACACCTTACGACACAAATCAATCAAAACCATAATGTCACCTAGATACTCCATTGTCACCTCAAGTATCCGTGGGCATGATTATACGATATGCGTCACATAATCTTAGATTCATCTATTCAACCAACACAAAGTACTTCAAAGAGTGCCCAAAGTTTCTACCGGAGAGTCAAGACGAAAACGTGTGCCAACCCCTATGCCTAGGTTCATGGGCGGAACCCGCAAGTTGATCACCAAAACATACATCAAGTGGATCACGTGATAACCCATTGTCACCATAGATAAGCACGGCAAGACAGACATCAAGTTTTCTCAAATCCTTAAAGACTCAATCCGACAAGATAACTTCAAAGGGAAAACTCAATTCATCACAAGAGAGTAGAGGGGGAGAAACATCATAAGATCCAACTATAATAGCAAATCTCGCGATACATCAAGATCGTGCCATAGAGAGAACGCGAGAGAGAGAGAGATCAAACACATAGCTACTGGTACATACCCTCAGCCCCGAGGGTGAACTACTCCCTCCTCATCATGGAGAGCACCGGGATGATGAAGATGGCCACTGGTGAGGGCTCCCCCTCCGGCTGGGTGCCGGAACGGGCTCCCGAGAGGTTTTTGGTGGCTACAGAGGCTTGCGTCGGTGGAACTCCTGATCAATCTTCATATTCGATGGTTTTAGGGTATATGGGAATAAATAGGCGAAAGAAGTCGGTCGAGGGAGCCACGAGGGGCCAACGAGACAGGGGGCACACCCAGGGGGGTGGGCGTGCCCTCCTATCTCCTAGCCACCTCGAAGCTTCCTTTACTTCAACTCCAAGTATCTTGGATCATATCCGTTCCAAAAATAATGCTCCCGAAGGTTTCATTCCGTTTGGACTCCGTTTGATATTCCTTTTCTTCGAAATACTGAAACAGGCAATAAAACAGCAATATGGGCTGGGCCTCTGGTTAATAGGTTAGTCCCAAAAGTAATATAAAACTGTATAACAAAGTCCGTAATCATTCAAAATAGATAATAAAATAGCATGAATGCTTCATAAATTATATATACGTTGGAGACGTATCAGTCCCTGGACAAAAATAAACAGAAAAAGAGAAAACTATCGGACGAACGTCCGCTAACAGAGACTAACGAACGAATTCGTTCGTTAACAGAACCAATCAGGTGAACGTTCATTAACTAACAAACTAATAAAAATAAAACCGATCTAACCTAATCCAAAAAACCCAAAAATAAACCGAGAGAAAACTGATCGGTTTTTCACCAGTTTTGACGGCGGTGGCTCGGGTCAACGGCGGCGGGGCTCGGCGGGGTGGCGGCTCCGGCGATGGCGAGGCGGCGGCAGAAGAGGCAAGTAGTGGCGGCGAGCGGCGGCGCAAGTGGCGGTAGCGGCCCGGAATCGGTGGCAGCGCGGCGGTGGCAGCGGCGGCAGCGCGAGCGGGACGGGGTGGAGAGGGGCGGCGGGGTCGGCTTATAAGAGGGGTCGGGGCCCAACTTGGAGGAGGGGGCGCGCATGGCGGCGGCGACCTGGACTCCAAACAGTAGTCTGGCTGGGACACGGCGTGGCGGCGAAGGCGGTTGGCGCGAACTAGGTCGAGGCCTGGCTTCGGCTGGGCCGGCTTAGACTTTTTTTAAACAATTTTTCTTGGAGACTAAAACACTCAAAATAAATATAAATATAAGCCTAAAAATTCCAAAAAAATCACGTAGCTAAATGGCCTTATATGACCTCGTGAACATTTTTCTGGACTATGCCTAACTAAAAACAAACATTACAGTTCTAATTACTCAGCTAATAAATAAATAAACTAGCGAATAACATCAAATTCAATTTCCAGTATTTTTCTACTGAATTGAAGAAGTCATTTTATCTTCTCTTATTATTTTTAAAATATTTGGAAAAAGAGTTTTGAAAAACAAAAAATTTGATCCAATTACCAAATTTTGATAAATCAAAACTGGATTTTTTGTGAAACCTCCAACTCTCTCAAATTGGTCCTTGAGCTGCTTAAGGCCTCTTGGATCAAAATGCGACAATAAAATGCTATAAAATATGAATGCATGTGAATGATCTAAGTATAACATCCAAATTGAAAATTGGGATGTTACAATTCAGTGCCAGTCTATACGCACTCTTCACTGAGAACAAACCACTTTTCTCGTGGTGTCAAGCAATAAAATGTCCCTCACCAACTCGGAGAATACACAACTTTAGGATCTCTTCTGCGTCATGGATAAAAAATAGATGCCTGACCAGGTTCTCAATCCCATCTCCTTGACCCACTCAAGAATAACTTGACACCCATTTGGTGCTACTGCTGTTTTTCTTAGCACAAATTTGTAGACCAGATTCCCTAGGGATGTACACTACTACAGGATGCTGCTAACGCGACACTACAACTAGAGACCCTTCGATGAAACTGTGTGTGATGCATTAATCACAAATAGTGATGTAAAAACCCATCAAAAAGTGCAAAACATTTGCGATGGTAGATGCATCAAACACGGTTCATATTCTAATTAAGCGTGCGATGAGAGGCATATGGTTCATCTATAAGAAATGTTTGCGATGGCGGATACATCAAACACGGTTCTCAACGCTCAGCCTTACCCACCCCGGGGTGCTCGATCTCTACCCCGAGTGGCACCCTCGGTTGCCTGACAGCTGCTACCCCAGGTGCCCGATCTGGCTGCAACCAGGAGGGCGCGTCCCCTGAGTACTCTGGGTGCCCGCCCCCAACGCCTGGGTGATCGCTCCCCCACTTGGGTGCCACTCCGAGTGCCCGCCCGCTCCCCCACCTGGGTGCCACCTCGGGTGCCAGGAAACTTTACCCGGGGTGCTCGGATGGTCCGCCGATGCTTGTGCACATGTAGGATCCAATGACCCTTGTACCCCCCCAGTTCGTCCCTATGCTATAAGTACTTGTTCTCCAGCTCGAAATTAGGGTTAGAAAAGATATTTGAGACATTAGAGAGAGGTTTGCTCCTTGTACCTCCATCTAGGTGAGCAAGACCTCCTTTGGGAGAAGGATCCCCATCATAGGATCATCAAGACCTCCTAAGGTAGAAGGACCTCTCTAGATCATCAAGACCTCACCTGCAAGGAGTGGGAAGAACTCTACCTTTGTGCTATTTTCCTTTGGCTGATCTTGTATTCTTGTGGATCTCATGCATGATACTCTAGTGGATGTGTGACTTGACTTGGTTTGTGTGATTTTCCTCTTGCTGATTTTTTTTAAAAAATCCACCATGTATTAATTAATTTAAAATATCCTTACAATCATTCATTACAAACTTTGCCACGCAGGGCGGAACATAATGAAAAATAATACCAGCAGATCTATTATCAAAACTAAACTTTGCAATCTTGTGAGCCACCTTATTTGCCATCCTGTTGATCTTTGAAATCTATAAATTCACCAACAACTTTGAGACATCTACGGCCTCCTTCTTTAGATCAACAAGGGATGATCTATCCAAACAATCTTTTCCAAAAACGGAGGCCACAATGGAACAATCAGTTTCTGAAATGACGGGCATGTCTAGTGCCATACCAATATAGATGTCGGACAAGGACGCTCTAAGTTACGCTTCCTCGATGTTATAGCAAGCACCAATATAATCCCAGGAGGAAAGAATCACTTGTCCATAGTGATTTCTTACAACCACACCCCCATGCTTGCAACTTGAATGGACTCCACAAAACTTGCGTCAACATTAATCTTGAAGAACTCTAAGGTGGGGGCCGCCAAGGAATAACCTTCCTCTCAATGATAGTGGTTGGCTGAAATTCTAGCTCCAGTTGCTTACCTCTCACCTGCATTTTAGAATGACAAGACGAGAAATATGCCCAATAATTTTCTATGAAGACCACCGAGGCTGAGATGAATTCCATTCCCTTACCAGAGATCAAATAATTCCTTAGGTGCCAAGCTCTCCAGAATGTAAATATAGTTTGCTCACACACATGCGATGTTAAATTATCCAATAAAATAATAAACCAGTCCAGCCCAGAATATTTGAAGATCTCCTCAACCGGCAAGTTCCACCCTTCCTTCAATGCCATACGGAATGCACAAGCCTTGGGACAAATCACCAACGTTTAAAAAAATACATTCATCGTCAATACCATAGATTGAGCGTGTACCTGGAATAGCTTGATGATGATTTACTCTCTTGACTTGAACCGCAAAACTATTAGAAGCAGCCTCCAGGAAAAAAACTAATTTTTCTGGGGGACATTAGCATTTCAAAAAATATTCCAGAGCCTCCTATCCCCGTTCATGGCATCACTGGAATTGCATGAATCGATCCTTGGATCTTTAAGATTCAGTGCGAGTCTATGCGCACTCTTCACCGAGAACAAACCAATTTTTTCGTGGTGTCAAGCAATAATATCTCCCTCACCCACTCGGAGAATTAGCAACTTTAGGATCTCCTATGCATCTTGGATAAAAAATAGATGCCTGACCAAGTTCTCATCCCATCTCCTAGACCCACTCAAGAAGAACTTGGACACCCATTTGGTGCTAGTTCTGTTCTTCTTAGCACAAATTTGTAGACTAGATTCCCTAGGTATGTACACTACTGCAAGATGCTGCTAACGCACCACTACAACTAGAGACCCTTCGATGAAACTGTGTGCGATGCATTAATCGCAAATGGTGATCTAAAAACCCGTCAAAAAAGATGCAAAACGTTTGTGATGGAGGATACATCAAATACAGTTCATATTATACTTGCGCGTGCGATGATTGGCGTACGGTTAATCCATAAGAAATGTTTGTGATGAGACAGAACAACAGAAACGGGTAGCTATATCAAGGTGTGTGTGATACACGGCATACAGTTTGCTCAGATGAACTGTTTGCTATTAGGAATGCAACAGAAAAGGTCAGCTAGATCAGAGTGTGTGCGATATACAACATATGGTTCACTCAGACGAACTATTTTCGGTTAGGGAACACAACAAAAATGGTTCAGTTTAACAAGATGTGTGTGATATGTGGCATACAGTTCACTTAGATGAATTGTTTGTTATGAGCCAAAAGAATACAAAAGATTCCTGTAAACAAGATTTGTGTGACATGTGGCAAACAGCCCACTCGGATGAACTATTTGCGATGAGAAAATATAATACAAACGGTTACTACTGTCAATTCGCGTGCAATTCTGTGTGTAGAAAATACCAGCAGAGCATGTGCGGAGGGACGTGACCCGAGCGAGCCTTGGCGCCTAAACAGCGAGCAGGAACACACATAATTATTGCATATAGCAGATGAACATAGCCGGGAATAGCCGTCCAACAATATTCTTTTCGATGTCATGCATAAATATATTCTTAGTTAAATCTAAGGTCAAAGTTTGGTACTACAAAATACGAAGGGAGCCAATAAAGCACGATGGAGGTAGTACCTAAACAAGCACAGACGCCAAGTGCAGAAATAAATGACATTATACACGTGTCCCGCAATCCACGCCAATGCTTCCCTCCTCTTCCCTCGTTGATTTCCCGCCACCAGCAAGTAGCTTGCTCCATATGACCCAGACAGCAATGCACCGTAGCGACAGGGTGCACAGATCTAGTCCACACCCATCTACATTTAGTTTTTCCAATCATGCGTGGCACGAACGAAATCTTTGACGTCGACCCCTTCCTATGTTTCATCTTTGGCGAGGAGAATGAGCCGGAGCAGGTCGGGGAGCAAGAGCTTCATCGGCTGGTGCAGGCACCATGGTCCATAGGCAACGATATCGCCGTGCCAGTCCTTGAGGGCACAATGGACATATTGCAGAGGAACTGTGATGAGAAATTTGCCATCCATCATGCAAAACATCCAGAGCTGCGCGGCAGCATGATCGACGACCCACCCAAAGAGCTATCATCACCGATGCTCATCGAGAGCGTGATGCCCCGCAAGGAATGGGAAGAGGACCTCTGTGATTCAGTTATGAGATAGCCAGCCTATGGCTTCATCATTGCTGGTGGCGGCCGTGTCAACCTCGATCCCCACGATGTTGTGACCAGGCTCGAGCGCATCCTTGGCGGAGTTGACGTCCCCGATGAAGTAGAACATTGCCAATGTGGAACCTTGAGAATGCAGGTGATGGACAGAATTTGCTACCAGGACAGAGACATGGAAATGGAGCGGTTCCGCCGAGATTTCATATGTGCGATTGCATGCTGTCAAGCTCTATTGGAAGAGGCCGAGCAGCCCCAAGAGCCTCCTAGCGCCAGCAGCTCCGTAGGCGGAGACGGGTAACGTGCCCGCGGGTCGGGACACTCGGAATGAACGGCCGCAAGGGTGCTATGCTGATCATGGAGTCCGAGAAGACCATCGTCGGAAAGCCGCGAGCTCAGACTTTCAGCCTATATTTTATTATAATTGTATGGAAATGTCGCATATCGACATTTGAAGTCACTAAGCATATGTAGCTTGTGTGTGTTTTGGGTGTTGCCGCACGTGGCAATTTAAATTATCCTGAATATGTAAGACAATTATTAACCGTTGCAATTGTAAATTTCCCTCAATGGTGAGAAGAGCATGCGCAGGGACGCCAGAGCAGAGCGTGCCGCGGCCGCCTCAATGGCGAGCAAAACGCGTGGATGGACGTGAGCAGAGCACACTGCAGCCACGTCAACAATGAGCAGAGCGCGCCGTGGCCACCTGAACGGCGAGTAACCATACCTGCATATTGCAATTCTGGTCAACCTTCTGGCACTACATGGGAGACGTGATGGCCCATACAGCGGACACGATGGTGATATCTGGACCGTGTGTGATAGTGGATAGATATGTACATGTCTAGGAACGCGGGCCCGTGTACGCCATCCGTGAACCGTTTCGGGCTTCGATCCCAAAACCATCAGTAAATTTTGAGCTTGTTTCTCGCTACATTCCAAATTACCACGCAATAAATAATTGCAAATTCGTTCACATCGATCAAATTGAAACGTGTTCCCACTTTGCACTGGGCTATAAAAACTACCCACTCAAAAATACTTCACAATCCCTCTCCTCATCACCCAAAAAACAGGTCTTTGCAATGGCCGGTAGGAGGAATTTCGGGTCGACATATAGCTAGGGAGCAAAGACCAAAGCCGTGGAAGCACTAGAAAGGTCCCGCGGCTACGTGGCAGCCACATCAACGATGTCCTGGCGCACCACGGAGCCATCGAACAAGTTCTCATTGGCACACGAGGGCTCTCACAATCGCACTCATCACATCAGCGATCGCGAAGCGCTGGAGGTGCTGAAGTCCTTAGCCAGCAACGTGGACATTCTCGCTAGCATAATTAAGCAGCAGGAGCTGGTCAATGGCTTGATGAAGCTACTCGAGATTGGCAATGCCTCGATTAAGAAGGCGGCCGGCCTCATCGAGCAACTCATGGGTGATAATGCAAATATCCTCAAGGCACTCGTCGAGACGAAGGAGGAGGCCGTCGACTGGAAGAAGCTGCATGAGCAGAGTAGTGCCTCGGGGATAATGCTAAAAGCCGTCGTTGGGGAACTGATGGGTGACTTGAGGAAGCTCGGGACCAAGGATGAGGAGGAGGTGGAGGAATCCGTGGCTACTGTCAAACACACTCGTGAGGAATTGAAGAAGGAGCTGGAGATCTCGTCATCCGACGATCCATCGAGGTGTAAAGACAGTAGCGACCTAGATTGTTGTCTGTGATTTTCTTCTTCTCTTGCCCCCGTGTCTTCCGGGCGTTGCTGCATGTGGCATTTTAAATTATTTGGAATATGTAAGATAATTATTATCCGCGCCATTGTAAATTTATCGTTGTATTTTCCGTTATAGCATGTGGCATTTTAAATTATCAGGAATACAAGTTGAAAACACGAGCAAAGCAAATGCTAACGTGAGCGGGGCCATGGGAAGCAAACACCCTTCGTCAAGGTGCTTTAATTAACCGCGTGTTAAACAGTGCTTTGGCCGCCATTAATGGAGAAGTTGTGAGCGAGGCAGGCTTCCCGCTGGGCATGCATGGCCTTGGCTGCTCGCATGTGTCCCGTCGAGCAAGCACAGTGGACAGGTCGCATGCATCCCATCATGCATGTGCAATGGACTGCTCATGCTCGTCCCGTTTAATCAAACAGCTGCACGCACGCCACCGAGTATGGTTAGATATTGGCACAAAATACAAAGATGAGCAAGGACTAGGACCGAGGTAGTACTCTCCGATAAGAAAAGAGGGACACGTGGACGCACTTAAATGGTTACGGGAACACACAGGTTCATATAATACAATTGTTTGTGATATTATCGTGTTAGCTATTTGTTTCAAAAGGAATTCGTTGGCTATTAATGTGTGCGCCTTGTCTCAAACTGTATGTTTTTTACCATGACATATATGTGCCATGTCATGAAACCATGCCAAGTTCATGATTTTTGGGTGAGTTTTGGATTTACTGGGATTTAGAAACCGAGGTTCTCAATGCTTCCGGACGATGACACGTTTGTAATTCACTCCCATTCCTTCAGTGAGACCTAAACATGAACCCAACAACACATGTACGATTTTCCACCCATTCTGCTTTACTGGAGCATCTTCTTGTAGTTCAAATTTAAATTATGGATATTCAATGCCTAGAAAACTCAATTAATATATATGATGGCCAAATGGACCCTGAATAGTTTCAACTTTTGGCACAACACTCATGTTATTGTATGTTGCCTGTAGAAAACAAAATACAAGGCTAGAAGAGGTAGCCATTATCGTTTCACCCAGAAGAGGGGCATGTTTCCCTACCATAAGCACGGGGGTTGCGAGAAGCTCCGGTTTGGAAGAGGCTTGTAATATAGCTTGGCCCAAATTGGACGATTTTTTAACCATGACATATATGTGTCATGCCTCGACACCATGCCAAGTTTCATGATTTTCTGGTGAGTTTTGGATTTACAGAGAGATAAAAACTGAGAGTCGTAATGTTTGAGGCCGAGCCAGGACACTGAGACGGTTGAATTCATTCTCATTCCGTCCATGGGACCTAAACACGCACCCGAAGACACATGTACGATTTTTCTAGCCATTTTGGTGCACTGGAACATGTATTTGTAGTTTAGTTTTGAATACTGGACATTAAATGCCTAGAAAAGTTAGTTAATCTATAAAAAAAGGTCAAACAAACCCTGAAAAATTTCAAAGTTCAGTGTGAATCTCCCGTTGTTCCATGTTGCCTATAGAAGAAAATACAAGGCGAGAAGAGGGAGTGATTATCGTTTCGCCCACTAGGAGACACACTTCCCTATCGAAACCACGAGGGTTCTTGCGAGAGCATCTGGTTTGTAAGAGGTTTGTAATAAAGTTTGGCCCAAATTGGACAATTTTTTACCACCACATATATGTGCCATGATATGACACCATGACAACTTCCATGATTATCTGGTGAGTTTTGGATTTACGAGGATTTAAAAACCGAGATTGCCAATGTTTGAGGATGATCCAGGATGCCGATACAGTTGGAGTTCATACCCGTTCCTCGCGTGGGACCTAAACATGGACCCAAGGACGGATATATGATTTTTCTAGCCATTCTGGTGCACTGGAGCATGTATTTGTAGTTCAGATTTGGATTATAGACATTAAATGCCTAGGAAACTCAATTAATGTATAAAAGGCCAAATGAACCCTGAATAATTTTAAATTTCAGCACGGATATCCTATCATTCCATGGTTGCCTGTAGAAACAAATACAAGGTGAAAAGAGGCAGGGATTATCGTTTCACCCACAAGGGGACATGTTTCCCTATCGGAACCACGAGGCTTCTTGTGAGAAGCTCCGGTTTGCAAGAGGCTTGTAATAAAACTTGCCCCAAAATGGACAATTTTTTTCCATGACATATATGTGGAATGTCGTGACACCATGCCAAGTTTCATGATTTTGGGTGAGTTTTGGATTTACGGGGATTTAAAAACCGAGATTCTCAAAATGTCCACGCCGAGCCAGACACCGAGATGGTTGAATTCATTCCCATTCTTTGTATGAGACTTAAACATGCACCCAAGGACACATGTATGATTTTTCTAGCCATTTTGGTGCACTAGTTGAATTATGGGCATTAAATTAATGCTTATAAATCATAATTATAATGTATAAAAAGGCCAAACGAACCCTGAATATTTAAAGCGGTTCTGGTCAACCGTCTGTTACCCGTGGGTAAGCACTGTGCGCATGTGTTGTGCTAGCTCACTCTTCCTTCTTTACTAAGCATTCCATATTAATGGTGTTAGATATGCAAACACGCTACCATTTCCCGCCACTCTTCCCATCGGTTCCCCACCTCTTCTCCGATCGGTTTCCTGCTGCCATTGTCAGTGCTCATAGAAGGCTACGCGGCGACACACCGGCCATGTAAATATTGCACATAGTTTCTAAAAGCACAAACGTGTGTGATAGTAGGGAGTAGGTCCCATACGGTGACCAGCGTCAAACGCCTTGAAGGCAAGGAGGCAAGTCTTATTAGCAAGGGGCGGCTTCACATCCGTTAACTAAGTCGAATAGAGCGAGGAAGTTAAGCGTGCTAGGTCTGGAGGAGTCTAAAGATGGGTGACCTGGTGGGAAGTTGCATATCTCAAGCTTCATTAAAAGTGCCATGATACAATCATTATAGACATTTATGATCTAAATGTGTCTGTAGTGACCTGTCATGACGATTTTATAAACCTTGGGATCCTTGTTTTGGTAATTTGTAGAATATATTTTTTTACTCATTATTTCTTGATCTAAACAATCAAAGAATGATCGAGATCTGTAAGCCCACACAATCTATCGCTTTGACCCAACGTACGTGAAGGGTTTGACCATGACGGTTTCCTCTTGTTCTATGTGCTATGTTAGAGCAAATCAAGTTTGAGCACATCCTACCCCCCACCCACCACGAAGTTGCGGAACCAACATCGTATGTCTTTAACCTAGCTGGAGGGGGTACGACGTTTAGTTTGTAATGTTACTAATATAGTTGGTGCCCCATCGAAGTTGTGTATTTGGGATTTGAACAAATCACACACCACCCATGCATTTTCTTCGGGTCGCATGCAGGGTATAGGGGGTGTTCTGATCGAGCACGTCTCCCTTCTATGGTTTAGACGACACACATATATGTTAGCTCCGCGAGGTCTATATGTATATCATCCTTGACTGATAACAGGGGGGCCCACACAATCTATCCCTTTGACCCAACATACGAGAAGCATTTGACCATGACGGTTTCCTATTGCTATGTGTGCCATGTTAGACCAAATATAGTTGGAGCACATGCGTTGGACGACACCCCCCTCCCCCCGCCTCAAAGTTGGGGAACCGACATCATACGTCTTGAACATGGCTTGAGGTCGGGTACGATGTTCGGTTTGTAATGTAGTTGGTTCCCCATCGAAGTTGTGCATTGGGGATTTGAACACATCACACACCACCCATACATATTTTGGGCCGCATGCAGGGTGTAGGGGGGTCTTCTGATCGACCACGTCTCCCTGTGCGGTTTTTGGTGATGACTTGAACACATCACACACCACCTGTACATATTTTCGGCCGCATGCAGGGTATAGGGGGTCTTCTGATCGACCAGGTCTCCCAGTGTGGTTTTTTGTGACGCAACACACATATCTGTGGGATCCCCGGATCTATATATAGAATCCCTTTGACCGATAACGAGGGGTACGTGTTGGCCATGAATGGATTCCTCCTAGTTCGTGTTAGGTCCGGTCACCATCACATGTCGTTCAAGAAAAGTTGGAGCTCATGTGTTCTCAGGATTCCCTCCCACACGCTTGGATTGGTGGGTTGGATTGATACCAGACCCTGCCTATCTCGTCCGTAATTATGTGGCTTTCATGGTGGCTGTCTGTATCAAGAGGCAGGCACCACATCTTATTGTACATTTTTTTTGATATTGAAAACACATCACCCCTTCCAACGTACATCATTTTGGGCCGCATGCAAGCGGTGCTGGTTTTGTGGCCCCTCTCGTGCGATTTTTGATGATAGACAAATCTATTGGCCCAAGCAGTATATATATGTTCTATTCATTTTTTATCAACAACAACAGTTGTCGTTTGACCAAGCGATAGATTCACTGGTCCGTCTTATGCTAGGTCATGGCGACATGCATGTATGACCAAAGTATTAGTAGGTGTAGGTGCATCCGTCCAACCGACAGGGATTGGGAGGTGGATCAAACACCGTAGCTAGGTACCTACGACATTATGTCATTATAGATATATCTAAGGGGGCTTTCTAGTTGATGAGGCAGGTGCCAGCGATGTTGTGCATTGTGTATTTAAACATCACACCCTATATTCCTACATATATTTGGCAACTTCCATGTGGTTCTTGACTTTTGGACCCTCTCATCGATCTTCGACGACGCGCCCAACCATGGGTACGGGCGGTCAAAGTTGTGCATTGGAATTTTGAACATCACACATCACCCTTTTCATTCATATATATTTGGGACACATGCTGGTGTGGCTGTCTTCTGACCCTTTCTCACTTTTTTTTGCTGCGAAGACTCAGATGTTCCTCAACGGACATGGGTGTACTGGCTTAACTGTGTGCGATGCAAGTGCATTGTGAAATCACCACGACTGTGTATGCGCGAGCAAGGGTGTAAGTAGTGGATTAACCGTGTGCGATGCTAGTGCGCTGTGAAATCACCACGAGTGCGCAAGCGCGAGCAAGGGTGTAGGTAGTGGCTCAACCGTGTGAGATGGAAGTGCGCTATGAATCACCACGACTGCGCAAGCGCGAGCAAGGGTGGAGGTAGTGGCTTAACCGTGTGTGGTGCAAGTGCGCTGTGAAATCACCACGACTGTGCAAGCGCGAGCAAGGGTGGTACTAGCTTAACCATGTCGATGCAAGTGCGATGTGCATCACCATGACTGTGCAAGTGCGAGTAAGGGTGGTACTGGCTTAACCGTTCGCGATGCTATTGCCCTATAAAATCACCACCTACGCAGGCTATAGGAGGCTAGTTTATTTAGGATGAATTCCACATATGTGTCTGCAAATTAGGATGAACCGTGTGTGAGAGGGTGATAGTGTGAGAAGCAAGTGGGCAGCCCTTAGCTAGGAAGCGCTGAAGCTCCAGCCTATATATCTTTTTTATACTACTACTAGAGGTGGAGTAGTGGTAGAGTAGTGTATATTTTCTCTGCATACAGTACTAGTTAGTCGTGCTTCAAAACTGAATGGCGTGCCATTAAAAAAGTAAAGTCGAGAAATAATACGGCACCTCGGGCCAACGCGGCCAGAGTGCACTTTACACGAGAAATGACACACCATGTTTCTTTGACATGTGCTCCCATTCCAACATGTCAGTGAGACGATGGCGAGTCCTTTTGTACAATTTCCGAACGGATGTCTATGTAGGCTGGGGCGCCTCCTCCTGTACCATTGTCGGGTGGTTGGTGCGACATATGCAAAAGGATAGCTAATCATTGTGGGAGCTAGTAAGACGTTGACGGTGCCTGGAAACGGGATAAGGCGTAGACATACACGCCGACGAATCTTACCCAGGTTCGGGGCTCTCCTAGGAGATAACACCCCTAGTCCTGCTCTACGTGGTCTCCGCATGATCACTAGATCGACAAGTAGCTACAAGTTTTCTCCTTGACTATTCGGCTAGAGGAGGAAGAAGCGCAAGGCTAGCTCTACTCTTCCCTCTATGTGTGTGTGTGTGAACTCTAAGAGATCAACCATTTGCATGGGTACCCTATGGGGTTTATATAGGCCTACCTCTCAGGGGTACAATGGTAATCCGACCGTGTGTAGGCCCAGGCAGTCAGTATCTATGGTCACCGACTTCTCCGCCGGCTGCCGGGCTCCCGACAGACAGGTTGGGCGCACCGCCTATGGACCCTGTCGGTTGCTCATCACTGTAGCCTCGCCCGTAATGACGGTGGCTTGGTCGGGCAGAGCGTGGCTATAGCACCGCCGCCTGGTGGGTGTTCACTGTAGCCACACCCCGTCTTATCTAGTTAATGGCACACAAACTTCTAGGGAAGGGGTGGGGCGGCTGTTGGGAGCCGCCCCCTATGCCAACTAGTCTGGTCATGCTGCCTTATGGTATCTCACTGGCAAGTAGGGCCCGCCGCCTGCATGCCATACCGACAGCCCATCGTGGGAGTATGGCAGCTCTGCCATGGATGATGTCATAGTCAATGAGGCAACAGTGCTGCGCCGGGCTAGGGATGACCGCACGGTACGTTGTACTATGGCCACGTTCGTTCCGGGATTCGGGAGTGGCAGGTTGCATTGTAGCGCCCCGTCTCGTCTCCGTTATGTGGGTGCAAACTTTGAGGGTCCAAGGGTGGGCCGCCTGCTAGGAGTCGGCCACTCAGGTGGCCGCCTGCTAGGAGTCGGCCTACTCCGGTGCCACTCTTTGGGGCCTTGCCGCCTTCCTGCAGCCGGCCGCTTGGACCAACCGGCCACAAGAAGGCGGCCCCCTGCCCGTGATGCTTGAGGGGCGCAGCCGGCCCTGATGTCTTGAAACATCATGGGGAGCGGATAGGGCTACCCGTGGTCATTTACTCCGACAATAGTCCCCGAAGCTGGTGAGGTGTCGCTGCTGAAAGGGCGAGAGGCCTCAGCAGCTTCCCACTTTGAAGAGCCGACAGCTAGGAGTTGGCCACCACCAGGCACGCCGCCTCGATGATTTCGAAACACGAAGGCAGGAGCCGGGTGGCTTGCTCGCCGGGCATCGAGCGAGCCGCCCACTGTCCGTGCGCCACGCGGCACCAGCCGGCTGGACCATTCTACTAGCCCACGCGGGTGACGGGACGTCGCCACAAGCTGGGGCCCGCCACTACCGCGCCTCAGCCCACGTGTGGATCTGCTGTGGCCGAGGCAAACGATTGGCATTCCGGGCGTGGTAAATGCATGCCGTTATGGCGCGATAAACACGGGGTCATGGGGGCATGGGCCCAGTTAATCCCATGACCCCCATGCCCTGCCCCCTCGGCTCCGCCACCCGGGGCTATAAGTAGGGGTAGGAGGGGAGCAGCAGATGCACATGCGCCCTCCGCCTCCCGTGCCATCTTCTTCTCTCTCTGCTGCCGCTGCTGCTCCGCCACGGGTTCGCGTACTCCCTGCTACACCTTGCCTCCGCCAAGCTCCAAGTGCTCATGGCGTGCTCCGGAGCGTGGGACGGCTCCGAGGTCCACGAGGACCACGTCGCGTTCCTCCGCCAAATGCGGCGGCTGCCCGGCGAGGATTTCGTAAGGGTGCACCTGGCACCCGAGAGGGAGATCTCGTGGCACCGGAGGAAGGGGAGCGCGTCATCTTCCGGTCTCACTGCCTATGTGACTTCGGCCTGCCAGCGAGCGGCTTCCTCCGCTCCTTCCTCCAGTTCTACAGTCTCCAGCCGCACCACCTCACGTTGAACATGGTGGTGCTGCTGTCGGCCTTCGTCACCCTTTGCGAAGGCTACCTCGGCATCCTTCCCACCCTTTTGAGCTCCGGGGGGAGTTCTTTTACACCAAGCTCGGCACCTACGCCAATGGGACGGCAGCACAGTGTGGCGCCTTCATCGTGGTGCGGAGCACGGCTGCCGACAACCCTTTCCCGTCCATCAGCTTGACACAGTCAGTCAAGCTGTGGCAGAAGTCCTATTTTTACGTCAAGAACGTCCACCCGGGTGGCGACTCCATGAGCCTGCCGGCTTATGCAGCCAACCCGTCGGCTGAAACCCGCTCCAACTGGACGTACCGACCAACGACACTGTCGGCCGCCTCCGCCGCCATCGTTGCCCGGATAAAGGTGTTGACGAAGATGGAAGGCCTCACGGGGTCAGACCTACTAACCGCCTTCGTGGTGCGGCGGGTGCTCCCCCTTCAAGGTCGTCCTCACATGATCTGCCAGATGAGCGGGCACCGGGACCCATGCCGGATGAGCACCAAGGAGATGCCACGCATGGAGGTGGCTCATCTGATGAACCACATCTTGAACTGCAAGCTCCCGGAGGAGGATTGGCGGTTCAGCAAGGAGTCGTACTCGCGTCTGCACCCGCCGCCTGCGGTAAGTCGTCAACTCCTTTTCTTTTCTCTTAGTTGCCGAGTTCCCCTTTGCCGTCTGACTTGTCAGCCATGAAACAAAGCTCCATCACCCAGCCGGCGGCGGACGCCTTAGGTCAGGGCCACGAATATCTCCCCGACCGAGCAGTGAGTGATGTGGACGACCCCGACTTGGGGGCGGCCGCCCTGGAAGAAGACGACGCCACGGGCGGCGGTGGCAAAGCAGGCGGCTCTAGAGGTGGAGGCAGCCTCGACGACTGGCCGGATGACCACGATGATGAGAACGCACCGTGCCGCCAGCCGGCCACTGACCGGGCGGGCGCGAGCTCATCAGCCGCAACCGCTGCCCCAGGCGGCACGCAGAAACACCGGGCCGCGCCGTTGATGTACGGCAGCCGGTCGAAGAATCCCAGAGGCTCTGCGGTGGTGACCAAGTGGGAGGAGGTGGCCGCAAAGGCGAACCACTTTCGGAAGGCCGTGAAGCAGCCCCGATGGTGTCTGCATATGTGCTAATTCCTCTCACGTCCCGTCTTCTTTTTTCTTCGCAGCTTCATTCTGAGCTCTTTTCTGTTTGCTTAATCAGGGCCCCACTCTCTCTTGAGCAGTCGGGCGCCACCTCCATGGTTGGGGAGGCTCCGCCAGCGCCCGCCACTTAGACCCGCGGGCCGAGCTCCAGGCAGCGACGGAGAGGAACGCGCAGGAGGCGCACGAGGAGCGGGAGGAGGCTGAGCAGAAGGAGGAGGCGGCGGTCAAGGCGGCGCAGGAGGAGGCCGACGAGGCCACAAACGCGCAAGCCGATGCCGCGACCAAGGCTCACGCAGACGCCGCGGCTAAGGCGCAGGCGGAAGAGGCCGCGCGCGGCTAAACCAGCGACTCTTCATCCCCCTCCGCGCCGTGCCACCCGCGTGTGAGGTCTCGGCACCGCCTGAAGGAGCCAGTGGCGACCAGCCGGTCATGGAGAGGGAGCGGGGCGATGGCATCGCCCTAGGGCGGAGGTGCCTCCGCCTCCGCCGACCGTTGAGGACCAAGGCGGCCAGCCTAACGCACCACCCGTGCTGCCGGCTGGCGGTGAACTGGCGGCGGGGGCGGACCCCGCGGTCCAATCTTCGGCACACTGGCGTGCGGCGAAGGCGGCTGCGGCGCCACAGCCGCAGGAGGCCGGGGGCGCAAGCTCGTCGCCCCTGGAGGTGGAGGCCACCAGCATGGGCTCGCCGGAGTGGACGCCTGGAGGCGGGACGGCCGTGCTGAACGCAGCAGCAGCAGACATCCGGGCTCGGCTCCAGGCTCAGGCCACCGCCCTGCATAACTACAACTAGGAGTTCCTGGCGTCACGAACAGCCATCCGGGTATGCTTCTTGTTTTTTATTCTTGTATGCTTTCATGGGGGCGCGTCAGCGTACCCACTGGGTGTAGTCCCCGAGTTCCGGGCCAACTGCTAAGCAGGCGGCCTCGAACTTTCCAGGAGGTTCGGGTGTTGACTTGCTTTCTTGTTTGTTTTCTTTATTGCAGGACTACCACAATCCCCGCGCGGCCGCCTTCAACTCCCAGGTCCGGGAGCTGGCCCATAAGACTGTTGATTTGTCCGAGGCCCGGAGTAAGCACTCTGCCTTCTCTCTCTTGTGGGGGCGCGTCAGCGCACCCGCTGGGTGTAGTCCCCGAGATTCGGGCCGACTGCTTAGCAGTCGGGTCGGATCTCTCCAGCACCTTCTTTCTTTTTTTTTAACTAACCATCTTTCTTTGCTATCTTTGCAGAGGCCAACGCCGCCTTGCAGCAACAGTTGGGCGAGGCCCGGACTGCGCTGCGCGCTAAGGAGGAGGAGTGTAGCAAGGTGGCCCAGGAGCGCGACCGTCTGGCCAAGGAGCTGATCGAGCAGGCGGAGCTTCACAAGGCAGCCCTTCAGGCGGCGAAGGATAGCGAGGCCACCCTCCAGGCCGAGTACGAGACTTAGTGCTCGAACTAGGACGACGCGGAGAGGGCACTGAACGACGGCTACGGCCGAATTGAGGACATGGTCGATGGTGGGCTCCTTTCCTCTTTCTTTCGTCTGCCGACTGTCATGTGATCCGGCTTCTGACTTCATGTTTCTTTTTATTTTCTTTCACAGAGTACTTACATGGATACGCTGTCATCGCCATCCAACCAATCGAAGCTCACCGCGAAGAGCAGAGGCGGGCTGGTGCGGAGATTGCATCAAACGCCCGTCGGTCGCTCGACGAGCAGCTCCTGGCCCTCCGGGCCCATCTCCAGCCGGCTCATCGGATGCTATGCTGGCTGCAGCGTGTCGGAGCCAGACATCCAAGCTCCACGCACCCCCAGTTGGACTGCCGACTGGCTGGATGTGGCAGTCGGCCGCTTCGAGGCGTGCAAGGGCTCCGCGGCCCGGGCAGGCGCAAGTTGGGCCTTGGAGTTTGTCAGGGCCTGGTGTCGTGGGCTGGACCTAGCCTAGCTGGCCACGTTCTGGCAGGAGGCCAACGAGGATTTGGTGGCGATGAGGCCTGCTCTTATTCATCATGCCGCGGCGATCGCCGACTACACCGACACCAGCATCTTCGTTCCCGAGCTGAATGAAGAGGGTGCCGAGGTGCCAGCCGATTTGTTCGGTCTGAACCTGGAGGACGGTGAAGACTCGGTGGAGGAGATCGCCTCCAGCGATGAGGGCGAGGGTGAGGAGTGCGAGGACGGGGAAGACATCGCGCAAAAAGATGGAGTGAACGGCCAGCCACAACTCGACCGTGCCTCCAGCAACGAGCCGCGTGCGAGCGCCTCGACTGCTGCTGGGGACGACCAAGCCGAGACTCGCCAGCCGACCACTCCACCAGCTGGCACCGCCGACTCCACCATCCTGTTGGACTCGCCTACTCCTCCCTTGGCCTAGGCGGCGCACTTTTATGTTATCTCTTCCTGCCTAGTAGTCTTTTGAACAACATTTGTTAAATTCACGCAGTTCCACCCACTGGGGGTGTATTGAAACTTTGTTGAATTCCATCTTGAAATCCTTATTATGTAAATATTATTTGGCATGTGCTATGCTTGTGCTTGATTCCGACTTTGCTTGCTTTTTGATACTTTTTTGGCTTATACCTTTGTCGCCCTCCCTTGGCTGCCGCCTTGCCAGTCGGACAGCTGCTCTGCAGACTATGGCTGGTACAAGTACTTAGCCGTTTGGGAGGGCAAGTACTTCGGCCTTTTGGGATGTAGCAAGGTAAGTGCGAAGCCGTCCGGCCGGCTGCTCACCAACTAGTCGGCGAGGAGAGAAGCCGGCTTGTCTTATGTAAATGCTTTGGTCCTTAGCAATCTTTTATGTGTGCATCATTTCCTGCCTTTGACTATTGCCAGCCGGACAACCGCTCTGCCAGTTGCGGCTTGCGACAAGAGAGGGCATAGATGATGGCACATTACTTGTCTGACTGCAGGTAGCACCAACATAATACAAGGCGGCAAGCCCCCAGGCTGATTGGTCGAATCGGTGCCAGGCAGAGAAAATGAAGTGACTTACGCATTGGCATAGAACTTATCATATAGATAAAAGGGTAGTAACTGAATGCTCCTCGGGGGACCCGATGTCTTGTACTTAATACAAAAGATAGCGTGGTACATACTGCATCAACTATAAATCTTTGGATGATATTTGCGTTCCATGGGCGCTCTGATTCTTTGGCGGAGTCGTCCCTCTTGTGCGCCCTAGGCTTCTGTGCATCAATCAGGTAGTAGGAGTCGTTGCCCAAGGCCTTGCTGATGATGAAGGGGCCTTCCCAAGGGGACGAGAGCATGTGCTGGCCGGCTGTTCGCTGGATCAGCCGGAGCACAAGGTCTCCCTCCTGGAAGAATCTTGGCTTGACCTTCCGACTGTGGTAGCGGCGCAGGCTCTGCTGGTAGATGGCGGACCGACTGAGTGCCAATAGCCGGCCCTCTTCCAGCAGATCTACATCGTCTTCTCATGCATCCTTCGCCTTCGCCTCCATGTACATGGTGACGCGAGGTGAGTCGAACTCGATGTCAGTTGAGATGACGGCTTCAACACCATACACAAGGAAGAAGGGAGTGAAGCCGGTTGACTTGTTTGGAGTGATGCGCAGGCTCTAGAGGACGGTCAACAGCTCATCGATCCAGCAGCCGGCCGAGCGCTCCAGTGGCTCGACCAGTCGGGGATTTATGCCGGAGAGGATGAGGTCGTTTGCTCGCTCGACTTGGTCGTTTGACTGTGGATGGGCAACGGATGCTAATTCCAGTCGGATGCCATGCGTCGCGCAGAAACGGGCCAATGCTCCTTTGGCAAAATTTGTGCCATTGTTGGTGATGATGCTGTGTGGTATGCCATACAGGACGGTGATGTCTGCGATGAAGGTCACGGCAGTCGGCGCATTCAACTTCTTGATTGGCTTTGCATCAATCCACTTCGTGAATTTGTCTACGACGACAAGCAGATGGGTCATGTCGCTGCGTGCTTTCTTGAATGGGCCCACCATGTCCAGCCCCAGACGGCAAAAGGCCAAGTGAGGGGGATGGTCTTGAGTGCAGAAGCCGACAGATGTTGCTTGGAGCCGAACTTCTGGCACCCCTTGCAGTGCTTGACCAAATCTTTGGCGTCTTCCAAAGCAGTCGGCCAGAAGAAACCATGGCGGAAAGCTTTGGAAACAAGTGATCTTGAGGCCGCGTGGTAGCCGCATTCGCCTTGGTGGATATCTTTCAGGATTGCCATGCCTTTCTCTGGCTCTACGCAACGCTGGAAGACTCCAGTCACGCTGCGCCTGACGAGCTCTCTGTTTACTATTGTGTTGGCTCCTGCTCGACGCTGAACTTGCCAGGCCGGGATCTCAACAGTCGGCAGCTCTCTGTTCACCGTAAAGTTGAGGATGGGTTGCGCCCATGATGGAGCTGTGACTTCTTCTATTGTCAACACGGCCACCGCAACTAGGGCGGTTGGGCTGGGAGGTGGTGGGTTCGAGTCGGCCGCCACCTGTTGTGTCGTTGAAGTCCTCGGGCTGCTTGCTGCAGGCCCCGGGCCGGGTGCGGCTGCCGTAGTCCCCGAGCCGCTTGCCGAAGTCCCCGACCCGGCTACTGAGGTCCCCAAGTCAGATCTGACTGCTTCGGGGTCGGCCGACACAAAGATGGAATCTGATTCCGGCAAAGGCTTGATAGATGGCTTGAGGAGGCGCTGAAGGGAGACGCCGGCTGGTATTGCTTGCCGGGTAGAGCCGATTCGTGCAAGGGCATCTGCTTGCTCGTTGTCGTCCCATGGTACGTGAAGGAACTCGCACCCTTCAAAATAACCGCTGAGTTGCTGAATGAGGAAGCGGTAGCTTGCCATGTTTGCATCTTTGGCATTCCAAATACGGACGACTGTTGGACCACCAAATCCGAGTCGCCGTAGCACAGGATCCGGCGGATGCCGAGTTCCTTGGCCAGCCGGAGCCCATGTACGAGCGCCTCATACTCGGCCACATTGTTAAAGGCGGCGAAGTGGATTTGCAACATGTATCTGAGCTTGTCGCCTTTGGGAGAGGTGAGGACGATGCCAGCTCCCAAACCGGTGCGCATCTTGGAGCCGTGAAAGTGCATCCGCCAATGGGTGGAGTCCGGCGTTGGCGGTTGGTACTGGGTCTCGGCCCAGTCGACGAGGAAGTCGGCCAGCACTTGGGACTTGATGGCGGTACGAGGCTGGTAGAAGATGGTATATAGAGCCAGCTCAATGGCCCATTTGGCCACCCGGCCTGATGCATCTCGGCTGCCCATGATCTCGGCAAGTGGGGTAGTGCAAACGACTGTGATGGGGTGCTCTTGAAAGTATGGCTTCAGCTTCTTGGTGGCAAAGTACACGCCGTAGCACATCTTCTGGTAGTGGGGATATTTCTGCTTTGAGGCTGACAATACCTCGCTCAGATAGTACACGGGCCTCTGGACCGGCTGTGCCTTGCCATCTTTTGGGCGTTGTACTACAATGACTATGCTGACCACCCGGCCGGTTGCGACAATGTAAAGGAGCATGGGTTCTTTGTCAGTCGGAGCCGCCAAGACAGGTGGCATGGTCAACATCTTCTTCAGCTAGTGAAAGGCTTCGTCCGCCCGGTCATTCCACTCGAATTGAGTGGTTTTCTTCATGAGATGGTATAGGGGAAGAGCCTTCTCTTCCAGCTGATTGATGAAGCGGCTGAGAGAAGCCAAGCACCCAGTGATCTTCTGGACATCTTGCAGCCGGGTGGGTATCTCCATCCTCTCGATGGCTTATATCTTCACAAGGTTGCACTCAATGCCGTGTTCAGAGACCAGGAAGCCAAGGAGCTGGCCGGCTGGTACTCCAAAGACACATTTCTCAGGGTTGAGCTTGATCTGAAAGCGGCGCAGATTGTCAAATGTTTCCTTGAGATCTTTCAGCAGGGTACCGTGCTTCTCCGTCTTCACCGCAATATCGTCTACATAGACATGGGCATTTCTGCCGAGCTGTTTGAGGAGGCACTTCTGCATGCAACACTAAAATGTGGCACCGGCATTTCTCAAGCCGAATGTCATGGTCAGGTAGCTAAAGGCTCCGAATGGTGTGATGAAGGCGGTCTTCAGGCGGTCAGCCGGGTTCAACTTGATCTGGTGGTACCCTAAGTAAGCATCCAAGAAACTCAATAGCTCGCATCCGGTTGTGGAGTCTATTACTTGATCAATCCGAGGCAATGCAAACGGATCTTTGGGGCTGGCTTTGTTGAGGCTAGTATAGTCAATGCACATACGCCTCTTGTTGTTCTTCTTCAGCACAAGGACTGGATTGGCAAGCCACTCTAGAAAGAACACTTCCATAATGAAGCCGGCTGCAAGGGGCTGGGCTATCTCTTCAGCAACAATTCTTCTCTTCTCCTCCGACAGTCGGCGGAGGGGTTGCTTGACTGGTTTTGCATCTGCTCTGACATGTAGCTTGTGCTCGAAGAAAACCATCAGAACACCCGGCATGTTCTTGGGGGACCATGCAAAGATATCCCGATTCTCACAGAGGAAATTGACGAGCTCGCTTTCCTATTTGTTGTCAAGGTTGGTTCCGACAAGAGCGAACCTCTCTGGGTGGTCCGGGTCCAAAAGTATCTTCTTGGTTTCCTTGGCCAGCTGGAAGGAGCCCTGAGTCTCCAACTCCTTGGAGCCCGGCGAAAGGTCCGGCTGCTTGTCGGCCATGGCCACAACTCGGTCAAGGAGCTTCATTTCTGCAGCAATCACAAGGGACTCGGCTAGCCGGCTGCTTGCTGCGGCGCAGGCAGACGACTTCTTGTAGTCTCCGACTTTGGTGATGATGTCTTTGGTGCTTGGCATCTTCATCTTGAGGTAGGCATAATGAGGTACAACCATGAACTTGGCCAAGGCGGGTCGGCCAAGTAATGCATGATAAGGGCTCTCCAAGTCCACTACTTCAAACCAAACTGCTTCACGGAGGAAGTGATCTTTGTCTTCGAAGAGGACAACTATCTTGATCTTGCCGATTGGTGATCAGGAAAGGCCGGTCCCAATGCCATGAAAGACAGTCCGGCTAGGTAGGAGCTACTTCGTCTTGATGTTCAACTTCTCCATGGTATCGCGGTAAAGAATGTTGATGCTGCTATCGCCATCTATGAGGACTCGGGAGAAGTGAGCAGCTCGTCTCTCTGTTGCGAAGGTGGCATCCAACACCAGGGCATAGGAGCCTGGAGAAGGCATTACTTCTGGGTGGCGAGCATGGCTGCAGCTGATGGGCTTCTCAGACCAGTGCATGAACTCTGGAACCTTGGAGGCGACAACATTGACCTCTTGGTGCTGCCGGCGCCGACTGCGCCTGTCCTCAGCCTGGCTTGTGAAGACAACGTAGGTCCGTGCTCTTCAGGGAATTCATCATGGATGGCGCCGACTACTAGGCAGGCCGCCGGCTGCTGAGGAGCCGGAGACGGCTGGCCAGCAGGCGGAGGAGGCAACAGCCCCTTGCCCTTGGAGATCCGGGTGAGCCAATGACACTTCCGGCTAGAATGATTGGATGGCTTCGCGCCGCTGTGGAACTTGCAGGGAGCATCAAGGGTTTGCTCATAGGAGAAGGTGGGCTGCCAAGCCGGCTTGGCGCCTTTATAACGCTTGGGTATGGGCTGCCCTTCTGGCTACTGATCTTCAACTGTTGCCACCTACCGGCTGGTGGAAGCCGGCATCTGGGCCTTGCGCTTGTTGTCGTTCTGCTGCGTGCGCCGACAGGTGTCGCCAGCCGGTGTTCTGGGAGCCAGAGGGAGCACCTTCCCAGAGGCGTCCACCCGAAGCTCCAACTTCAACGAGGAGTCAGACGTGTCATACTTGTCTGCTATGATCAATAGCTCGTCGAGTGTCGCTGGCTCATCGCAGAGGAGTCGGTGCTTGAATAGGGTGCCTTCTCTGCACCCGGCGGTGAAGTACTCTATGGCTTGCACCTCGTGCACCCCTTCACAGGAGTTGTGAAGCTCGGCCCACCGCGTCAGGTAGTCGCGACTGGACTCGGCTGGGCCTTGGACGCACAAAGAGAGCTGGCGAGGCTTGGGCGTCCGTTTGTACGTGCTGGTGAAGTTGCGAATGAAGTCTTCCGTGAAATCCACCCAGCTGTTGACACTATAGGGCTTGACGTTGTTCGGCCAAGTGCGCGCCGTGCCCTGAAGCATGAGGGGGACGTACTTCACGGCAACGCGCCTGTTGCCGTTGGCTATGCTGACTACGGTGGAGTAGTTGATCAGCCAGTGTTTCAGCTTCATCGAGCCGTTGTACTTGGGTGTGTCTCTTGGGAGGAAGAACCCTTTGGGTTAGGGCTCATCGCGAATGCGGGGGCCAAAACAAGGCGGACCAACCGCATCCTCTTCTTCTAGCGCCAGGGATCGTGCCAGGCGGTCGATTGGATGGCGGGCATCATTTTCTCCGATCCCTTCGTGGCGGCCCAGCCGACTGCTAAACATCGGGTGCTCAACATGCGGGGGAGGTGGCCCAGCGAGGCGGAGGGGCAGGTGGACAGCCATCTTGGTCGCACTCGATGGTGAGGCACGTCCAACTACGACCAGTAGCCGGCTCTCTATCTCTTCGGTCGCGGGCGCCACCTGCAGTTGGCATCCCGGAAGTTGCACCGTGCTCTCGGCAGGGGGGAGGATTCTCGGCGTGCGCGCCGGCTTCTTGCTGCATGGCCGCCGCGTCGATGAGCTGCTGAACACGCTCCGTCATGCAGCGTCATTCGTTGCCATCTAGGTTCTCTAGCTCGTCTGTTGCCGCCTGGGCAGCACGTAGGTTCTCGATGGGCGTGGTGTAGACCGGACGGTCGGCCCCCAGCATGCTGGCGAGGGTCGCGCCGCGTTGTTTGACAACGCCCAGGCGGCTAGGGCCGCCAGCAGCCGGCGTGCCGCAGACGGCACGATCAACCTCGCTCTGATAGGCCTCAGTGAGGCATCTCATAATGGCTAGCTTCTTGCTGCTCTCGATGAGCGCAAGGCGGTGGGCCTCCATCGTCTCGGCGTCAGCGTCGCCTGTGATGGGAGCGGACAAGTCGCGCATCGTCGCCTGCAGCAGGTCGTGAGCATCCGCGCTGGATGCTCCGCCGTGGCTGATGACAAGCACATCGGTGATGGTGCTGCCGCTGCTTTCGACACGAGGGAGTGGGTCGTCAATGACCACCACGTTGGTGGGGAACGCGTCGAGGGATGCCATGTCAGAGTCGACAAGCATCGGGTTGGTGGAGCCGATCCACTACAAGTCGGAGGTGGGCTCGCTGGCGATGTCAAGCTTGCCAAGGAGGTCGATGAGGCAGCCCTTGGAGCTGGTTGCGCCCGTGCCTGGCGCGGGCTCGTCGGAGACGCGGATCTTGCTGATGAGATCAATGAGGCAGCTCGCCACGCAGGCGGCTTCGACGCCATGCAGCGCGTCGGTGCAAACGCCATCTGCGTGCCTGGCTGGCTGCGCTCGCTAGGGAGGACCATGGTTCCCGCCCAGAGCAGGTCTCCGGATGATGGTGCACCTTGATCCATGGTTGGCGCCAAATGTCAGGTGGTTGGTGCAACATATGCCAAAGTATGGCTAATCATTGTGGGAGCTAGTAAGATGTCGCCGGTGCCTGGAAACGGGATAAGGCGTAGACATGCACGCCGACGAATCTTACCCAGGTTTGGGGCTCTCCTAGGAGATAACACCCCTAGTCCCGCTCTGCGGGGTCTCCGCATGATCACTAGATCGACAAGTAGCTACAAGTTTGCTCCTTGAGCTGTTCGGCTAGAGGAGGAAGAAGGGCAAGGCTAGCTCTACTCCTCCCTCTATGTGTGCGTGGACTCTAAGAGATCAACCCTTTGCATGGGTGCCCTGGAGGTTTATATAGGCCTACCCCAAGGGGTACAATGGTAATCTGACTGGGTGTAGGCCTAGGCCTTCAGTGTCTATGGTCGTCGGCTTCTCCGTCGGCCGCTGGGGCCCGCCGGCTGCCGGGCTCTCGGCCGACAGGTTGGGCCCACTGCCTGTGGGCCATGTCGGCTGCTCATCATTGTAGCCTCGCCCCTGATGATGGTGGCTTTCTCGGGGAGAGCGTGGCTATAGTACTGCCGCCTGGTGGGTGTTCACTGTAGCCACACCCTATCTTATTTGGTCAATGGTGCACATACTTCTAGGGAAGGGGTGGGCCGGCTGTTGGGAGCCGGCCCCCCTATGCCGACTGGTCTGGGCATGCTGCCTTCTCGTATCTCACTGGTAGGTAGGTCCCGTCGCCTGCGGGCCCTACTTACAGCTCGTCGTGGGAGTATGGCTGCTCTGCCATGGATGATGTCATAGTCAACGAGGCAACAGTGTCGCGCCGGGCTAGGGATGGCCGCCCGGTATGTTTTACTGTCTCCATGCCCGTTCCGGGATTCAGGGGTGGTAGGCTGCACTGCAGCCATGCCTCGTCACATCGCCGTTATGTGGGTGCAAACTTTGAGGGTGCAAAGGTGGGTCGCCTGCTAGGAGTCGGCCACTCTGGTGGCCGCCTGCTAGGAGTCAGCCCACTCCGGGGCCGCTCTTTTGGCCTTGTCGCCTTCCTGCAGCCTGCCACTTGGACCAGCCGGCCATAAGAAGGCGGCCCCCTTCCCGTGATGCTTGAGGGGCGCAGCCGGCCTCGATGTCTTGAAACATCATGGGGTGTGGATAGGGCTACCCGTGGTCATTTACTCCGACAACCGTGGCAACCGTCCACTGCCTCTTCGCATTTCCCTCTCGATTTGGAACTTTTGTCGCACACTCTTCCTGCATCATCGATTTGCCTTCACCCTTGCTTCTGCCATTGTTCGATCGTCTTCTCCATGGAGGGAACAGGCCAGAAATGACCCTGTTATTCTTGCCCCGATCTGAAGGATGACGTGGTGGAGGAATTCATTGATCGGTGCGATGTCATCACCTCGGCTAGCATGGCAAGTTCATTCAAGACCATTCTCAACTCAACTAATAACATCCTTACAAAGAACCCAAGGGTCCAGGAGTGGTTTTATCTCCCCTATCTTCTTTGCCGTGACCCTACTCGCTAGCACGCGGACGACGGAAGCCTCGCCTTGTGCAAGTTGATGCCGCTTGATAATGATAAGTGTGATGTTAAGATGCCATCGCTTAAGGGTAAGGCCTGGGCAGACATAAATGGAGATTGGTTTGTTTATACTGGGTACAACTGCGAGTGGGAACTTGTGAATGTGTACACTCGTCAGCGGATTCCACTTCCAAAATCTCAGAGTGCCCTGAGGTTTAGCACACAGATGATCTACGTACGTTCAAATACGATCATGGTGACTGTCGTCTATGGAAGATAGCAATTTTTTGAGTTCCCAACCGCTCTTGGGATGACACGAACTATGAAGTTGTTGCTATCTTCGACAAGCTTGTTGCCGTCGTTACTTCCATGCCTTGATGGATATTGCTCAAAAATCAATTTCGGTACACGGATGAGTACTGTGATGCAATTAAATACGAGCGTCTTGTGTTTGCTGCCACCACTCGTGGCACTGTTTTCGCATGGAATCCTTGTGGTTTTGGTACGTTTGGCTTCCACCGTAATTATAGTTGTTTCATCCACATGCATGCGGGTTAGCAAGTTTCCCTTTACTAATTAATGTTCTTGTGTTTCCAAGGTCCTGTGAACATTTCACCACCTATACTTGGAAAAACATATAACCAAGGGGGAGATGACGATGGTGATGATCACGAGAATGAGGACGAGCAGGACCTATATACTCAGTGGCGCCTGGCAACTTATTCCGATGGATCACCTCTTCTTGTCTGTATACAGTGCACTTCTGATATTACTACTAAAGAAGCAGGTGTTGTCTCCCATGGTTGCACTCTCCGGACCTATTCCAACATCCGTTGCAGGGTATTCGAGATGGATACTAGTGTGCTAGCGCCAACACCTTCTCCCTAGTTCAGTATTGATAGTCTTCTAGAAAACTCGCTCTTCCTTGGACAAAACTATCCAATGATTGTGAAAGGCAATCCAGCTGTTGTTGACACAACATTACTACCATTTATGAGAAGCAACTGTATCTATACCTCCGACATTGCGATGGATCCCTGCCCTGGCTATCACAATATGCATCCTGATATAGGTTGCTTCAGCCTGGATGATTAGTCCTGCGTTGGTCTCAATATTGACAATAGCTGGCCCTTCCGAGAGGCTTACCTATGGTTCAAAGCAAGCGTTTCCAACGCCGAGGATTGGTTGAGCTGAAGTTCATTTCATTGCTTGTTATTTGTTGTGTGATGGAAACTTTAGTACTTACTAGAATGATTTGTTGGAAATAATCTATAATCCAACATGTATCCTCGTTGTTGTTGTGTGTTGATGACTTGTATTTAATGAATGGTACATTTGCAAGTGCATGTCATAAACTCAATTTATGAATGGTTTTTGAGTCACTTCTTGGAGTTTGAGTACCGTAGTAGTATAGCTAGCATTCGGTTATATGAAGTTTCCACATCACATAGAGCCAACCTAATATTGGAGTATGCTAGCACAATAGTTAGTTCTAGTTAGATCAACTAAAGCTAGGTGTCGCCCATAGGCCGAGGAATATGGTGATAGCGTGACTGCGTGAGGTGGGCATGTACGTAGTATGATGTAGGCATAGGGCTTGCCATGTTTCCTATTCCTCCGGTCTAAATGTGGAGAAGATTTGGTCGAGTTCTTCCTCCTTTTGCCAACACGTGGGACATCCAACATCGAAGTCGTGTCATGCAAGAAAATGGAGTGCTAGATGAAACCACATGATGTGCATCTTGGGTTATACTGTAAATAGAATCTGAGTAACTCCAAAAGCGGCCACCGAAGATCTTTATTGGATTTGTTTTTCATCACCAGCACATCAAGGTGAAGGATGTGTAGGTTCAGTGGGTCATCTTGCATTTTCACTGACATGTGGGACCACATGTGAGCAAACAGACGATGGGCTCCAAGAGTCTGCTGGCTGGCTGAGAAGAGAGAGAGAGAGAGGAGGGCTGAGCACGGACTTTATTAAATTTCGCGACAATGTGCGCAGTACTAGTGGTGTACCGTACTCCTGGAGACATAATGTGTTTGCTCTATGTAACGAACACCTCGAGATAGTGGGGTGGCATGGGCCATAACAAGCATTCACGTCTACCAGTACGACACACACCACCCACATGAGTCCCATCTGACACCAATTTTCTTGGAGTCTGTGCTACATCCATCTCTTCTCCCTCCTGTTTACTTAGCTATCGCACAGTGGGCGGGGTGGGGGTTTGTCGATAGCTGGTTTGCTCAACTACGGTCCCACTTGTACGTGAAAATGCAACACGCCACGCATTCCCCCTTGAGCGGCATGTCGGACCAACCGTCTGGGGGTGCAACGCGAACATGATAGGCTTTTTAGTTTGAACTTGTAACTTGTAAAATTTGGTTCTGCTCCATGGTGCGACTAATAGATAGAAATAACGATTTTCCCTAGAGTAATGAGAAGTTTGGTTCTGGCACGGTTCATGCATGGAGTACGTACAAAAATTATGAAGTTGATGCGGAAGGTAAGATAATTACTAGTAGTACAATATAGTACTACATGGATTTGACGGAAAGATAAAGATATATATGGATCCGTCAATGACATCCTCACGCCCTAGTGCGCCAGGTCACCAACTAACATGTGAGGAGTAGCGGCGTTGGCAGCGAGATCAACGTGCTTCTGAACAATGCCGTCCAAGGTTGCCCTGCGGTCCAAGAAGGCCAGCGTCCTATCGTCCTCCTCTGGCACGTAGTAGTCCTTGTGGATGATTTTCCCGTAGATGTGGGTGAATACGTCGATGGTGTCTTGCTGCGCCAGGCACTGCGTGGCGAGCACGACCTCGAGGTGGACATTCTCTAGCATGATGGAGGGCAGTTGCAGGGCCACCCGTGCGTCGAAGAGGTTGTCACCATAGAGGCCATTGAGGGTGGCAGGCGTCATAGAGACTGGGCACGTGGGCTGGAGGCGTACGTCAAGGTCGTCTGCGAGCTTCCTGACGACGGTGAACTTGTCGAGGAAGCTGACGAGGACCTCGTCGAACAAGGAGATCAAGCGGTCGCCCAAGAGGCCTCTCTCCCTGGTGGCCTCAAGCACGACCTGGAGACGTTCCTTGGTGCCGGGACGCAAGCCGGCGTCGTGGACCATCTGGCACAGCCGGCTGATGCTCGCACTCGTCGCCTCCATGGGTCTAGCTTCTAGTCAACTAATCTTGCGATTGGAGTGATCACTCTTGCCCTTGGTTAGGGTGCGTAGGATTTCGTAGATTCGACTGGCGGGGAGCCTATATATGAGAAATGCAGACTGTGTTGCATTCACGTGTGTGTTGGACATCTACTCCTCGGCCCTCCCTCCGTGCCGGTGCAGTATAGTCATCTCACCGAGACCAAGTTGGGGAAAATCGAGATAACACTGATGTTGACTGGTTTATTTGTCCCCTTTGCATTTTGCGCCAAGTTTTGACCCTTGATTTAACTAATAAAATGTTAATGCATGTAACAAAAAAATTGTGCTAAGGCCCTTCCCATTACTCCATGGTGGACATGTGCTAAGCATGCCACATAGGCAAAAAAATTACATAGCTTACTAATTAAGGAGGAGAGAGAGCACTTCGGTGACCCGAGGAGGAACCAATGCCAAGCACGTGAACCTAGGCAAACCACTCAAAAGAAAGAAGTTGACCAATGCATCGGGAACTACGTTCAAACCCGAATAAAACAATACTCCATGTATTTATTTATAGAGTGAGTAGTATATTTTTTTGTGACATGCATTACCAGATATTGCTAGTCAAATACTAAATCCAAATGGACGTGGTAGTACTACTAAATCCAGACGGTGGTGCTAGACTAGTAGTAGTACTACCAATGTAGTACTAGTACTGTACTACCCGTTGGTCAAATTACTCCTCATAGTGAAGTGACAAGACGCTGTGCTGGAGATGACACCTGATTGTAGGCGCCGTGTTTGGCATACCAAAGTCAGCCTCACCGTGTGCACTCACTATCATCATGGCTGTAGAGCTAGCCTGCTCACAACTAGTCGTGTTCGACATAGTTTCTCGTGCATTGCCAGGAGTATCTCTACTCTTTTCTTATACGACTAAGATGCCCGTGCATTGCACGGAACACCAAGACTAGGGGTGGACGGCGCCGGCAGCGGCCATCACGCCAGATTGTTTCATGGCCTTCTTGATGTGGTGGGGAGGAGATAAGGCTGATTGTGAGAGACAAGGAGTTGTTTGTAAACAGGGAACAAGTGTGTGCATCTTTTTGCAAAACTGCAGAAGTTTGCTTTGTATCCGTCAGATCTAGATCCAACGGCTATTGCTAAAAGATGGCAGGCACACCATCATCACCAACTCAGGACCTCTTTGATTCGTGGGATTTTGAAAACGCAGGAATAAGACACGGCAGTATTACAAGTTTCAAACGGATATTACAAATGTTAGGAGTAATGCGGCACCTACAAGAGGGAATTATTTGGAAGTTTACATAAGAACTTTTGTTACTTAGGTGGATATAGAATTATCGTACAAACTAAAATCCACCGCCCTGACAAGTCACTAATGGCAAATAAATTTTTGAGTCTCTCGCAACTTGATGTTTCAAAAACAAATTCAGCTTCTGCGGAGACTTTGTCATTTAGGCTTAGACGCTTGCGGTGATCAGCATGCCATTCATTGTTGCTCCAGAGAATGGCAAACCTCATTACCTTTAGCACACTTGCCTCTAGAACAAAGAACCTGGCCAATTTAATCTCAGATGTGCTGCTTCGGTAGTTGATCAAATCAATTTCTGTAAGATGGAGATCAAGGCATTCTATGAGATTGTTATAGTGCAGCACATTTTTCTCTTTTGGGTCTTTTTTATCTGCAAAAGAAGGGAACATATTAGAGCAGCTGGCTGTATAAGATTGTCATGTCATCAAGAGGTACCAATATCGTTCGCTCAAACGATAGGGTTGGCTGGCTAGTGATATTTTGCACTCTCTCTCTCTCTCTCTCTCTCTCTCTCTCTCTCTTTCTCTTTCCTCTCATTTACCTAGGAGCACGTGAAGAGCTTGGGCATTTGTTGCCTTCCACTATGTGGCTGATGCCATATTTCTCAAAAGTATTGCCACATAATACGCATTGATGTCAAATCAAAAGATTTTGGCACCACTCTAGCGATGTGAGAGAGTTGGCACCGCTGTGCAAAGAGACCCACATGTATAAACAAATCAATCAAACCAGCTACACCAGCCTCACTCTCCCAAAGAAGTGTTTTTTTATTGCCTCAGTCCTCTCCCTCTCCCACGCAAGTGTTTTTTCATTGCATGAGTTAATTTGGCACTGAAGCAAAGTAGTTGGTCCAGGTTGGGGCACCAGGTGAGCAATGGAGGGGCATCAATGACAAATGCATCACAAGTGAATTTGGCACGTGTTTTGCTCTACATAGTGGAGGGCCATTATAGCCCACTTTTGTACTACCTCGTATTTATTATAAAATTTTCACCATAGATTTACCTAAGAAAATGCCAATGCATGTCACCAAAAATTATACCATTTGAAATTATGTTCAAATACGAATCCAACTATATAATTTTTAGTGACATGCATTAACATTTTGTCAGTTAAATCTGTGGTCAAATTTTGATACTACATACACTACAAAAAAAATACACTTCCGTGATGATACGTGTTTGTCATGCATGTACAACCATGACAAATTTATGACAGAATCAAGATAGTCATACCTGTGCTGTCGTAGAAGTGTTCGATGACATTACCAAAATTATCATCACGGAAGTGTCCACTTCCATGACGATAAATCGCGCGTCACAGAAGTGCTTTCGTCAAGGGTGACCGACACGTGGCATCCACCGTAACGGAATGCCGTTAAGCTATCGGGTCGGGTTTTGGATCCGATAATCCGTTAACAGCCCCGACCAATGGGGATTTTCCATGTGTGAAATCATCATTGGCTGGAGGAAACACGTGTCGGCTCATCGTTGGGACAGATGTCATCCACTCATTGGACAGAAGGCGCCTATGATACGTTGACACGTGGCACGGCCAATCAAGTTCAAATGGGCCGGCCCAACTAAAGCCCCACAAGATTTTGCGGCCCATAATGGGCCGGCCCAGTTAAAGGCCCATGAGATTTTGCAGACTGTAATGGGCTGGCCCAGCTAAAGGCCCACAAGATTTCGCGGGCCATAATAGTCCGGCCCAGGTAAAGGCCCACAAGATTTTTTGTGCCATAATGGGCCGGCCCAGGTAAAGGCCCACAAAATTCTTGCAGATCATAATGGGCCGGCCCAGCTAAAGTCCCATGAGATTTCACCGACATTAATGGGCCGTCCCAGTTGTAGGCCGACAAGATTTTGAGGACCCTAGTAGGCCGGCCCATTAACTGGCTGCCATGTTTTGGGCCAAATGCCGGCCCATAATTGATCCGGACCATTAATGGCCTGCCTCCTTCCGGGCCTAATAATGGCCCATATAAGATCCGGCCCGTTAAAAGCCTCCCACTTTCTGGGCGAAATCACGGCCCAGATCAGGTCCGACCCTTTAAGAGGCTTTGGGCTCAATTATGGTCCATATCAGATTCGGCCCGTTGACTGGACGCTATGCTTTTGGGCCCACTTGCTAAAGGCCCATTTAGTAATTCGGCCTGATATTAGTTTCGGCCTGTTAAGGTCCCATTTAACATTTCGGCCCTATATTAATTTCGACCTGTTCAAAGCCCGTCATATAGTTGGGCCTAACTACGGCCCGATTTGCATCCGGCCTGCTCGCAGCTGATATCTGATTGGGCCAAACAAGGACCGAGACAACTTTGGCATGTTAAAAGCCCGTGAACTGATTCGCACAATCATGGGCCGGGGTCCATTTCGGGCTGCCACCGGCCCGTGAGCTATTCGGCACGTTTCAGGCCCAGCCTACTTCTCAGCCTCCTAAAAGCCCATTGAGTTTTCTTGCGAAAAGAGGGCCGGGGGTTACTCGGCCTATTAAAGGCCCGAATCTACTAGTGGGCCAGTTTGACGGGGCCCATGATGCGGATCATACATAGAGATTGCATGACGGCCCGATTATGTACTGTAATTTTATGGTTTGGCCGGTTTACTGCGAAGACAGGATATATATATACAGTAAAATAACTGCAGCATCGTGAATAAGAAAAAACCTAGACTATACAATAAAGAAATTATGGCATATTACATCCACTGGGCATCAAAGTTCGCCACTATGATAATAAAGCACAAGTAAACAACAGATTACATACATTGGGCATCAAAGATCGCCACCAGTGCAAATAAACACGCCGACAAAATAATATACAAAACCGACAGCACATCAATAGAGTTCAAGAAAGGTTAGCCCTCTTTGGGAGTCAGTGCGCAAGCGGTGAGCAAGATGATGAGATCTAGCGCTTGTTAAACACTTATATCTTCCTCACTCTGAAAGATAAACAAGCAGACAGATGGCAGGTTTTGCACATAAAAGTATCAGTGCTGACAATTCATCACATTTCTTAATGACGAATAAAGTGACACCGTTTAAAATTGCATTAACACAATATGGTATTGTTCAGGTTAAGACATAGCAGGAATTGACATTGTGAAGGAGTTGGCAGCTTCACGACACCACTGGATTACAGATCAAGAACTCATAAGTATCAATGGTAAGTGTGCTGTCAATTTATCCCATTTCAGATTGGCAAATAAAGAGGCGGTTTAAATAATAGTAGAATGATATGACATTGTTCATAGTTAAGACATTGCGAGATATGACATTGTGTTTGTAGTGGGTAGGTTGACCACACCACCGGATTACGGATGAAGAATAGAAGCATACATGCAAAGGCAAAAGAAGATCACTTGCTCAGTATAGTTTAATTTACATGGTATGAAGAAGGAAGTTGGTTGTACAACTGAAAACTTAAATTGAGAAGGACAAACTTTTTTATGAACTACATAATAAACTTTAAACATGCAATTTGATGCAAACACCAAAAATAAACAGCTGTTGCAGTCATGCCTAACCAAATATACACAACAAAGTTTGAAGGCTTGAGAAGGACAAACTTACATTACTGGTGAAGACATGCTCTATAAAGCCCTTGTCCATGCTGATGGGGGGCAATTCAAGAAGTTTAGCACAGAATGTTCTTCATAAGCATTGCCTTTATTCTACATTTTTTTAAGAGTAAATATAGATGTGATAATATACGAAAAAAATGGAGAATATTTAAGATAAGATGAAGAGTGATGCTACATAACCAAGTAGCTATAAATGTATGTGCAAAGGATACAGCAAAAGGCACAACCAAGAGCAATGCACAACTAAACTTCTTCAAGACCAACCTTATGGTAAGAGTAAATATAGATCCGATGTGTAGAAAATGGAGGGCAAAGGAAAATAAGCTGCAGAGTGATGGTACATGAACAACTACTGTCAATATAAGTACATCGATAAAGGACAAGATGTACTTACAAGAACAATGCAGAGCTAAAAAATTCATTGGCATTGGATATATTCTACACTAATGTAACCATTCATACAGATCGATAATTTGGAGCGAACAATTGATAAGCAAGCTATCATGCATCTCGCTGTCACATAATGAACTGTATGTATGCAAGTACAGTGATCTGACAGACAACAGTACTAACAAGAGCAAAGCAGCGGGCAGCATATTTGCGATATCCTTTCGTTCTTTTCAAACCGCAATTCTTCTTCGAGCTGATTTCCTGCAAAAAAGATCTGTAAGGCACATGCAGAAAAGTAGAAGTTCAAATTGGCATGTGATTTCATAGACAGTACCTCATCCTGGGAACGAGACCAATGCATAACAAGGTTTTTCCATTCAATGTCTTCTAAATTTAGCACAGGAGACTTCACCGAAAATTCATTTATAGACTTGCCATCAAAGTGTGATTTCCTCGGGTAACACCAATACAGCTACAATGCTTCCTTGAAAAGCACAAGCAAGCTTTGCTCGTCTTGATTATCCAGATTGACCCTCACCTAGTTACAACAATGTAATGTAAATCATTGATGTGTTCGATCAGCAGAAAACAGGAAAATAATAACCATGAATAATAGCACTTACATGTAAGTTGGACAGGAAGATTTGAAAATGGTGTTTGTCTTCACTATAATCTTCCCATGATGGGAATATATGCACGTAGTCCCTAACAACATTGAAAGCATTGTCTTTTAAACTAGGAATAAATGGAATGGGGTTCCAATCTGCAGGAATTGGCCGTCTCTGCAGTTGGGATAGGTCTTCGGCCGGTGGACTTGCTGTACTTTTGGCTAGAGTGGGATTTTTCTGTGGTACGGTTGGTGCTATGGCAAATGAAATCGGTATACCTTTTGCTGGAGTGCAGGTCCTATGTGGTGGGACTAGTGGTGTGGCCAGTGAAGTATGGGTACAGTCTGCTGGAGTCGGTCATATGTTTTGTGTCACTGGTTGTACAGCCAATATAAGTGAGGCGCTGTCTGATTTCTACAGCACCACCACGTTTTTCAAGGACTTTGCTAGTGCTCCTTCAGGTTCGGCAATCACTTCCTTTTTGATGTCTGATGCACAAGAACAACATTTAAGTGGAACAACATGGTATGACGACAAATGGAATATGTATTGATAATGGATGGGCATGGCATCTCGAGTTATATGATGAGTAAACTAAGCAGATGGTGGTGAAACAAAGTAGAAGAAATGCAAGACAACATATGCAAGATATGCGAAATCAATAAAACCTTGCCAAATTAGAACAGGCACCTTGATGGGTGAACAGGACAGGCCATCTGCCTTTGACTCCTCGAGGTTAGAATAGTCATTAGAATGATATTCTGAACAAGAATCAACAGGTGGGGAGCGTACGAGTTTCATTGCTTCCAGAATGGTACTCAATGCCTTGGTGCCAATTTTGTAAGTCATTGCGGTGTTCCACAATATTCTTATGATGCGCGGATTCTGATATTCACTGTAATTGTGTATAATATCTGAGAACCATGAAAACATAAATAGTTGTGAGATTATCTTTGTAATGAAGATGATATTCTAATATAGGGGCGCCCCTATAAACACTTATGTGCTATTACTGGATTCTGATGAGAGAGCTCATGTGTGCTATAATATCGTGCGTGCATTTATATAATCTGGCACAAGTACACAAAAAAATAGGCTCCAGAAGTAAGGATAGCTAGCAGATAATAAGTTCATAATATACTGTATAGATAGTTTATTGCCAAACCATGATAACAAGAGCACACAACAACTAGGCAGGTCATAGTGTACATAACAGGGGTACACCATAACCACGATATGTAAATCAGGAAAGTGGAACTGGCTTGAAAATACGGTGTTGTATTGCCGCTAGTAATTGAAAGCCTATCGATCATGTATAGGCCAGCACTATCGAACATGGTAAAGAAGAGAAAGCAGATTTTGGATAATAAAATGTTGGTTGCGCAGTGCCCACACATGATGAACCAGAGCGCATTAAGAATGCAACTCCCAGCTGTCTCTCGACCATTTAAGGCGGTTGGATGAAGATCCTATGTCTCCTAACCCTTCTTCTTCCTCCGTCTCTGATTCTTCCCATACAGAACACCGCATGAGCCGCCGGCCGGACCATCGGCCCCCATCGCCTGTGTTCCTCTGCCACCCCCACCACCCACCCGCGTCGAGTTTTCTTCGTTCGGCGAGGCCCCACAACCACCCGAGCCCCTTGGATCGCACCGGCGAACTCCGGCGAGCTCTGAAAAATCGACTGACCCAATTTTGAAATTTAGTCTACTGTGATTTAACTAGTGTGGAATATAAAAGGGGAAAACCATAAGCATTGGGAGTATAGTGTTGAGCGTGCCATGGCGGATCTGAAGGTGCAAACCGGACAAAGGTAACTTCGCAACCAAGACAAGAAATCAGAGTAAAGCAGTGGCGATCTATTTTCTTGGTGCGATAAATAAGTTGAGAAGATACGAAAGAGTACCGCCTCTGGTGCAGCGCCGTATACGCATCTGGTGAGAATTTGACGGTGTTGCGGTAGTGATGGCTGTCGGCGGCATGGAAGCAGATCTAGGAGGGTAGACGGTGGCGGCGGGGCGCAGTGGACAAGACGGTCGTAGGAACAACGCCGGCAAGGTGGATGATGGCGGGGATGAAGCGAGAGGATGGGATGCAAGGATCCCGGTCCGAAGGCGTGGATGAGAGAGGTCGATCTCTTGGAATGGACGGCGGCGTCGGGGTATCAGCTCTGGCATGGTGGAGGAGGACGGCGGTGGAAGGGGTGGCGGACGGCGGCGGACGGAGGAGGGTGGTGCGGAGAGGGTGTTTTGGCGCCCATGGAGTACGAATGGGGAAAAGGGAGGTAGAGAGGAAGGGGGGAACCATGTATTCAGGGCGTGCTTGTCTCAAATGCGAGGAAATTTACAAACTTAGCCCCCGTTTCAAATTTCTACTACATCACAGCAACATTAGTCGGTTGGGGATAGGACGGTAATCTCGCATACACCGAATATTTGCCGACGAGAGTTTGTTTTTGGCGCCCACCGTGTATGAATATGAATCGGGGAGGGAGTCAATTTCGGCCGAGAGCACACTGTGTTTTGGCGCCCACCGTGTATGAATCCGAGTGAGAGGCGGTTACGTCACGTTTGGGTGAAATTACAAACCTACCCCTATCGAAACCTATAGAAATCCAGCAGATAGGCTTTGCTTGCGCGTAGATAGGCGAGTGATTTCCATCTCGCAGATTTTGGTTTCAAGCGTTCTGCGACTTTCCCCGCTTCGCTCAAATTTTGCACAAGGCACGCCATCGTGCCAACTCAATTCAATCCCGCTTTGTATTCTACTATTTTTTTCTGACGGGATCCATTTTCAATTGGAATTACATTCTATATACATCATTTATATATATATATATATATATATACTTTCAAAATCACAACACCATTTATACATAAATATGGTTTATAAATGGCATGATCTCAGATTCATAAGGTTGTATCCATCAATTTGGATTTTCAAATATTTGAAACCACTTTATGTTGAAATCCAATGTATGTATTCCTCGCTAACTGTCTGCAATTAATGTGTGTTTCATGCGGGGTTTTTTTTTAACTTCTCAAACATGTATAATGTGTTTCACACACGCAACATATAGTGTAATCCCGTTTAGACATTAATTGCATATAAACCATGCATTGTTTGTAATTGAAGAATCTATGGATCACCAATATTGATAAACTATATAACATTACACTTGTGCCCAAATTCAAATGAATATGCATGTTTGATACACCAATTTGCATTATGATATTATCGATGTCGTGATCTCCAGTTTAAATATTTGAATCCCCTTTAATCCAGATATTCGTCTCATATAGCTATCACTCATGCTTATATAGGACTATCTCTCTAGACCTATATGCATTCATCGTCTCTTAGGCATCTCTCGAGCTACCTGTATGTCGACAATGATCTTTTATCTTCGTAACACACTGACGGTACTCTCTCCATCTACCTTCATCACTCTATCTCTCTCTAAGTATATCTCGCTCCCTGCTATGTGTCTCTAGCTATGATTCTCCATGTGGAATCTCTTTCTCTCACACAAACACAAAACTTTGTCTCCCGGGGTCTCATTTCTCTCAACTATTCCCATGTGTGCCACTCGCACACCCCTCATACAGAGATGTCTTTCGCTCCTTAGATATGAGAACCTACAACTCTTCCTCTTCAATATCTCTTTCTCACACACAGACACAAACTCTGTCTCCCAGGGTCTCATATTTCTCCATTGTTCTCTTGTATGTCGCTCAAACACACCCTCTCTCCCTAGAGATATCTTGCGTTCCCTCATATGTCTCTCTAGCTATCACTCTCGTTGTGAAATATCTTTCTCTCTCCCAAACACAAAACTCCGTCTCTCTGGATCTCATTTCTCTTTGATATTTGTTTGTATGTGACTCACATGCACCCTCCCTCTATCTCTCTCACACCCACACACATAGCCCAACCTTCTGATCCACTCGACTCCTATCTCTAGCGCACACTAGCTAGCATCTTTATCTTTCTATTTATCTGTTTCTCCATCAACCTTCTTTCTCGCCCTCACTCTTGATTCCTATCACGCACACTACATATGTTTCTCTCTACATGCAGTCAACTGCCCTCTCACACACATATATAACTTCACCCTTTGAACCACCCGACGGTCATCTCCGACACCCAAACTAACGGATGTCTCTCTAGCTAGCATCTCCATCTCTGTATCTATCTGTAGTTTCTCCGTCAACATTTCTTTCTCGCACGGAGTCTTGCTTCCTATCACCCACACTATATATGTCTATCCATACATATGCATTTATAGGTTGATCTCTTTTGCACAATCGTTGCGCCTCACCCCCTCTGCTCGCCATAGATGCATGCTCCAGCCCACGCCACTATCTCTTAAAGACAAAAAACATGCTCAATTGTCGGGCCTTCTTCCATGCATTCTCACATGCATGCATATTGTCATACCGATCCGTCTCTCCCATGTCGTTGATCTTAGGACTTATGTCTTCTTTCTTTTATCTCGATCATGCACGCGCGCACGCACACACACATCCCACGTATACATGTATATCTCTCACACATGCACGTTCAAGGTCTCTATGTCTCCATACGTAGTTAATTACCCTCAATCCTAATGCCACATCGAATCGTTCTCCTCTTTTGTGCACATAACTTCCGCCTGGATGGGCAAAACACACACTCACACTTAACAATCTCCTTCTAGCTCCCCCCCCCCTCTCACTCTTCCTCTATATCCCCGAAGCCAATAAGACCATCCCTTTGTTTAATTCCCACCTACATGCACCATCGATATATAGTAGTCTTTTGTGGTGTCTCTCGAACAAACACGTTCTCTCGATGTCGACTCCTCTCACGCGCACGCACCTTCTCTTCCCTCCTATGGACATTTTCTCTCTCGCACCCCATCGTTGGTGGCCTCTGCCATACACATCACCTCTCTATGATGAAGCCATGCACACTTAAATTACATCCGCCACAGAGGACCCCGCGACACACACACACACATGCACGCACGCACGCACCCCCCCACACACACACACTAAGACTACATCTCTCTCTCTCACACACACACACACACAAACACACACACGCACGCACCCCCCCCCACACACACTTAGACTCCATCTCTCTCTCTCTCACACACACACACACAAACTAAGACTCCATCTCTCTCTCTCCCTCTCTCTCTCTCTCTCACACACACACACACACACACACACACACACTAAGACTCCATCTCACACATACATGCTCTAGGCGGATGTCGGGGGGAACTGCCACCCACGGACACCTATGGGGCCGGGGCCCCTTGTGTGTGCGGTACGAGGGCGGAGGGAGCACAGAGAGCAGATCGTGGCGAGCACGCGGGCGGCTTTTACCCAGGTTCGGGCCGCGATGGACGCGTAAAACCCTACTCCTGCCTTGGTTTGTATTGAGCTCGGGAGCTTGAAGAGCTACAGTAGCAGCTACACCGAGCGCGAGAGTTGCTAAGTTTTCCAACCGAACCGAACCCCCCACGTTGTGCATGGGCCTCCTTTTATAGTGCAAGGGGTCACCGACAGGTGTCAACGTAGGAGAAAGGGGTAAAAATGTAAAAGAGGTGGTAGTTGGAATAGTGCGGGAACAAGAAGCTACAAAGTCGTGAACAATGGTTGCTACCTACTTTGACAGTGGGGGACAAGGGCATTTAATGCCCGTCGCCGTCGACCCCAAAAGCTCCCGCCCTTGTGTCTCCGTCTGCCACGGCGATGGATCCACCACCGTGAGGTGCCACCGTGTCCCCCAGGCTGCACAGCCATCCGCCACGCGTCCCTGGAAAGGCCCCAGGGCGACGCGTGGGCTGATGAGCTGGAGCGCGGGCACACAGCGCAATTCTCCCGGCAAGCGCCTTGCCGGGGTCTTGACCTTGCCGGGCCCGGGAGCTTGCCGGGCTCTGTAACTTGTCGCTCCCCGGGCCCTTGCCGGGACGCATACAGCGCCGAGGCGTGTCTTCTATGATGTAATCTTCTAGTCTTCCCGGCGAGCTCCTCTCGCCAGGGCCTTGCGTGATTGATATTACCTTGAGCCTGGAACGGCCTTCCCGGCAAGCTCCGCTTGCCGGGGTCTTGATCTTCTGTTTTGTATGCTTTGTCTTTGAATGGTTTGACATGGGGCAGGAAGGTCTTCGGCGAGCACGTGGTAAACCCTGCCGCGGGAAGCTGCAACTGCCCGTGCACAAGTTGGGGTACTGAGGTACCCCTACCTTAGTACACCGACAGGAGCCCCCGGGCCTGGGCCACACACGGTGCCGAGCGCTGTTGGGCCAGGCCCAAAACAGTGCACGGGCACACGCGGCCCACGGCGCGCCGAATCCACTTCCGCATCTGCCGCATCCCCCCGTAACGGCACGCGTCGATTGCGGCGTCGTGGGAGACGTGGGCGGCGCGTGCGGTCTTTAGGGCATCCACTCCCGTGACCGTGGTGCAGGGCGAGGTCACTTCACCCGTCGCTCCGGCCCCGCTTTTTCGCCACGCGGCCCTCATGCATGGGGGTCGTGGGCGGCGAAGGTGGGAGACCGAGCCGTCACGGGCGGAGATGGCGAGTCGGCCCCGCTCCTCTGCCCTCCTCGCTTCCCGATTGGCCGGGCAGGGCGGTTGAGCCCCCACCTCGCCCTTTAAAAAGGGCGGAAGGGGAGCACAATGGTCTCACACCTCCTCTTCTCCCTTCGTCTTCAGCTTCCGTTCTTCTTTCTGCCATGGAAGGAGGAAATCCTAGTTCTTCAACGGTGGCGAGGGTCGCCTCAGTAGCGACTTCTCCCTATCCGCACCTGGCGGCGGAGCCGCCACGAGGGGAGAGGGAGGGGCGAGGCCGCGGACGAGGCCGAGGGCGTGGTCGAGCGCTCGGGAGAGGCGGTCGTGGCGAGGCGCCTCCCGTCCCCTCCGGTGGCTCCTGTCCTCGAGGCGGTCCATACTGGAGACGATCCCTGGGAGTTCTTCATCAAGCTGCGCCGGCGCCTCGTCGCCGCCTCCCGGCTGCCGGCCCGTTTATGCAGCGCGATGGAACCGGATCCGCCCGAGGTGATGGAGTTGCGCATGAGGGGTGGGATCAGCGGCACTTTCAGTGAGTGTCGTGTCCCCAGCCCCGGCGTGATGTGCCGACCGAGGGTGGAAGACGTTCGCCGCATCCACAGCTGGCGGCGGGGTTTACCCTCCATTTCAAGTTAATGGAGGGCGACCTTCGCCGTCAAGGTCTTCGGGATTCCGGACCGGGCGAGATCTGTGTGGACAGCTCCTCCGGCAATGAAGGTCCCTCCTCGGCGAGAGTGACGAGGAGGGAGCGACAGCGGCGGCGACGAGGATGGCGGGTCCGACTAGGCGCCGGATGTTGCCTCGCGGCCACCGCGACCCCATCATCCGGGTTGCCGCCTTCAACTCCCCGGGCCGCCTCCTTGGGGCGGGGCGAGGGAGGCTGCGGAAGAGGCAGAGGGGTGGCGGCAAGGCCGTCAAATCGGAGTACGAGGGCGAGGTGCCCTCGACAGCGTGCTGACGTCCCACCACCTCGTCTTCAAGCTCTGCCTCCGGCGCCTCCGTCTCCGCCAAGCTCCTGGCCGGCCCCCGGGAAGTTCTCTTGGTGTCTTCTGGCGCCCGTAGCTCTCCTAGGCTCCCCTTTTGCCCTTCCCGGCAAGCTTCTCTTGCCGGGGCCTCCTTGACCTACCTCCTGAAGAGAAGGACAGGAAAGGGATTACGGGCATCTTATCTTTTTAGTTTGTAAGCCTTCGGGCCTTAGCTGCATTTAAAACTTGTAATCCTCTCTTTCATGTTTTTCATCCTCTATGGACTTGTACTGGAATGGGATGTTTTTTAATGAAAAGAGGGGAATGCTTGCGGGTAACGCCCTTTACTTGATCCCGTGCCTTGTATGTTTCCACCCCACGCTTCTAGGGAACTTGCCGCAAGGGCCCTTGCCATGAAGCGCCGAGTGTTGAACTCGAAGCAGCCTGGCTGGCTAAGGTCTTACCGGCAAGCAACCTTGCCGAGGCTAGTCGCAACGCACTTAGCTTGTTGAGCAGGCTCGAAAACAAAACAAGGGCGCGACACTTGTCGCAGCTCACTTAAATCGTTGAGCGTGCTCGAAAACAAGATAAGGGTGCGGCTGTCCACGGGTAGGTTCCTCCGCGCACAGGTTTTTCCACACAAGGCATGCTCGTTCAAGGACACGGCCTCGCATCCTCCAGTCCATAAGAGGATGCATGAAGAGGGATGAAAAACTTATCTGATATCGCAGCCCCCGGCAACTCTGGCTTGTCGGGACATAGGAGCTCGCGCCTTTTCCTTTGTTCTTGCCGCTATCATCGCAGCCCCGCGACTCGCCAGCCAAGAAGGAACCTTGGTACTCGCAGCCCCCAGCAACGCCGGTTTGCCGGGGCCCAGGTACCGGTGTGCTCTTCTGGTTTCTCCTTGTTGCTGTAATTCCAGCCATGAAAACAGCTGAGATAGGTCGGCAACAGTTTCATTATTTACATGTATATGTATATAAATCTTTTACAGGCGACTTTGTAATACGATGCCGTGCCTTGCCCTTCGTATGTTTATACTCTCGCTGCTAGGGAGCTTGCGGTATGCGAACACGCTTGCTGAGTGCGAACATCAGCAGCCATTGGCGGTGTTGCTTCCGCAAGCAACCTTGCGGGCCAGTGCAGCAGCCTTTCGAGTTGTTGGCGGACTCGGAAACAAATCGAGGGCGAATCGGGCGCGACACTGCTCCTCCGCGCGACAAGTTTCTCATACGAAGGGCATCTCACGGCAGGGCTTGCTACGTTACGCCTCTACTTTACACCCTTAGTGCGCTTTTACCCTCGCTTAGGGAACTTGCGGCAATGGGCCCTTGCATGAAGCGCCGAGTGCTTGAACTCAAGCAGCTGCTGGCCAAGGTCTTACCGGCAAGCAAACTTGCCGCGGCTAGTCGCAACGCACTTAGCTTGTTGAGCGGACTCGGAAACGAAACAAGGGCGCGACACTTGTCGCAGCTCACTTAAATAGTTGAGCGTGCTCGAAAACAAGATAAGGGTGCGGCTATCCGCGGGTAGGTTCCTCCGCGCACAGGTATTGCATACAAAGGATGAACGCACGAGGAACATAACATAAAAAAGCATGGAAGCTAAGGAGTGTTCTGCACAAAAACTCGGACGACTTAGCTTTTCTATTTCCAACAATCCGCCGAGGCCGCACTCCTCCCGATCCTTCCCCTTGTATGTTCTCGCCCTTACGCTTCCGGGAGCCCACCAACAAGAAATATGCTTGCTGAGCGCAGGCATCGGCGACCAGCTGGCGGTGCAGCCCGGCGAAGAACTTGTCGGGTTGGTTGCGGCGTGCTTTTATCGCCGAGCGGACTCAAGATTTAAACGACGGCGCAACCCAACCACGATTCGACCCTTTCGCGTCCGTGTTCCTCATACAGGTATGGATTCTCGGGGTACAACTCGAAAGTTTGAGCTTGGCAATTTTCTTTGCCTTCTCGGCGGTGGAGCGGTCGGCGGGCTCGATGGCGCGTCCTCGACGGCAGCGCAGCGCCTGGGAGACGCGCTTGCGGAGTGAGCACCAGAGCTACCGCCCTCGCCAGCTTGATCTTTGGCTGGTCTGTCCTTGTTTCTCGCACTTGCGGTGGAGCTCGATGGCGCGTCCTCGACGGCAGCGCAGAACTCCGAAGAGGTGCGGTTGCCGGAGTGGGCCCCAGAGCACTTGCCGGACTCGTGCGCTGTTCCGAGGAGCAGCCCCCAGCGCAGCCCCCAGCGCAAGTCTGGGTTCTGCACTCGCTTCGCGGGCGTGTTTGAAGATTTTGGTCTGGTGCTGAGATGGACGCGGGTCCACGGAGACGAGGCGCCGCCATCTTGTCCTGATCTCGTGGCGCCGCGAGTGTCCTCGCCGGCGACCACCCTTCCGACGGCGTCTCCCCCGCCCACCGTTGGCTCCGGTTGCGGCGGATGAGACGCAGACGGGCCCGCAACCTCCGAAGCCTTCTTCTTCGGGGTCATGGCGCAATTGCTGATGAAGTTGCTGATGAAACTGGAGAGGTTGATGAAGAACGCGCCCGCGTGAACGCCGGATCAGGTCCGCACAACCTCGACGCCCCCTACCTGGCGCGCCAGAGATGTCGGGGGGAACTGCCGCCCACGGACACCTATGGGGCCGGGGCCCCTTGTGTGTGCGGTACGAGGGCGGAGGGAGCACAGAGAGCAGATCGTGGCGAGCACGCGGGCGGCTTTTACCCAGGTTCGGGCCGCGATGGACGCGTAAAACCCTACTCCTGCCTTGGTTTGTATTGAGCTCGGGAGCTTGAAGAGCTACAGTAGCAGCTACACCGAGCGCGAGAGTTGCTAAGTTTTCCAGCCGAACCGAACCGAACCCCCCCCCCCCCACGTTGTGCATGGGCCTCCTTTTATAGTGCAAGGGGTCACCGACAGGTGTCAACGTAGGAGAAAGGGGTAAAAATGTAAAAGAGGTGGTAGTTGGAATAGTGCGGGAACAGTGAAGCTACAGTGCGTGAAAAGTGGTTGCTACCTACTTTGACAGTGGGGGACAAGGGCATTTAATGCCCGTCGCCGTCGACCCCAAAAGCTCCCGCCTTGTGTCTCCGTCTCCACGCGGCGATGGATCCACCACTCGTGAGGTGCCACCGTGTCCCCAGTCGCACAGACCATCCGCCACGCGTCCTCGAAAGGCCCTGTATGCACGCGTGGGCTGATGAGCTGGAGCGCAGGCACACAGCGCAATTCTCCCGGCAAGCGCCTTTGCCGGTCTTGACCTTGCCGGGCCGGGAGCTTGCGGGCTCAGAACTTGTCGCTCCCGGGCCCTTGCCGACGCATACAAATACCGAGGCATGTCTTCTATGATGTAATCTTCTAGTCTTCCGGCGAGCTCCTCTCGCCAGGCCTTGCGTGATTGATATTACCTTGAGCACGAAGCGGCCTTCCGGCAAGCTCCGCTTGTCGGGTCTTGATCTTCTGCTTTGTATGCTTTGTCTTTGAATGGTTTGACATGGGGCAGGAAGGTCTTGGCGAGCACGTGGTAAACCCTGCCGCTGAAGTCTGCAATCGCCCGTGCACAAGTTGGGGTACCGAGGTACCCCTACCTTAGTACAATCGACAATGAGCATTTGTTCCTACCACCCTTCATCCAACCTTACCCGTATGATAAACAATCACCTTTATTTACTTGCATAACATGGACAGATTCCACTTTACTTTAGTAGTCAGCAAACTTATCATCTGTATATCTGTATACCCTTATAAAAAAACAAGTTGGCGATGATGGTGTGCCTGCCATCTTGTAATACAGACCGTATGATCTATATCTGACAGATAGGAAGCAAACTATGATAATTTTACAAAAGATACCCGCACCTCAAAAGATACCCGCACCTCTCTCCACATCATTATCTCCCGCAACCTCATTGCTCAGCAATTAAAAAAGGAATAAGTCTCTGGAACAATCTAGCATGCATGGTGGCCGCTGCCGCCTGCCGGCGCCGTCCAACCCCATGCCTCCGCCCATTCCGACCACCAGTCAGCACCACACTCCACTCCTCCTCGCCTTATCTCCCATCTTTCATTTTTTCGATGACATTCTCGAGATACTAGTCCGATAAAATTCTCGAGATATCATTAGTTTTTACACATGGGATTACTCCTGCATGGGTCAATCACAACAGGTGTTTTGTAAAAAAATATGCGCATATTGATGTTCCGTGCAATGCACGAGAATCTTGCTTGTAATTATATAACGCAAATCACGAGCAGGAAGTGACATTTTTTTGACACAACCACGTTAACATGGCCACGTAAATCACGAGCAGGAAGGAGAAGGGAAGCTGGCCGTGGAGTAACGTTTTTTACCACAATTTCTTAGGAAACTGAGTGCAATAATTGAGTAGTTTTGCAAACTACCATTACTACTACACCTGAAACGGTTCAAAACCTATACTCCCTTGCTAGCGCGCGCTTCCCGCGTGAAATGATCAGCGTCGCCCTAGAGCGTCAGTGCCGCATTAATGCCCGGCCAGAGCGGAGGCGACCCCTCACTAGCGCTGGCTTTGAAGTGGCGCGACGGCCGAGAGAGCGCCGCTTCCCGGTGCACGCGACTGCTCCGCGTCGAGAGTGGCCATAGGCCCTGTTTGGATCCATGGGTTAGAGTTAGTTTGAGCTAGTTGGGGCTCAAATAGCCCTAAAGTATCCAAGCATGAGGGTTTAAATTGGAGCAAGTTGCACCGAACCCACCAAAATAAACTATCCCACCCAAGAGGTGCTAACTGGAGATAGTTCTCATTGGGACCACTGAAAAATCACTTTTCTCTCTCCATGAAGTGCATTTATTGTCAATCTAACCTTGTCACCCAAACACCTTTTTGGCTACAGTTAGTTCAGGGTTAGTCATGAGTTAGTCTAACCTCTAGCTAAGTTAGAGTATCAAACAGGAGTAGTATAGGACATGCAAGTTGCTCAAAGCATACATGCAAATTCATACATGAAAGGATTTATTTCTTTTTGAAAACGGAATGTGAAAGGAATTTTTTTAGAATGCTCTTGGCATGTCACTAACATGTGATAGTTAACCGACCTCAATAGACGGCAGAAACGCCAGCTTGCTGCACTTTGATGGAGACGAGGAGGGAGAAGCGATACATGCTGCTGGATTACTAGAGATAGGTGTCACACGGAAGCCAAGAAATATGGTGATACGTGGGTTAGCCATGTACTAGTATGATGTAACAACACTAGGCTGTCGTGTTTCGTACTCTTCCAGTCCACTGTGGAGATGATTGGTTAATTTTATATCGCTGAATAATATTAAATATTATGAGTGTAGACGCTCCACCACGAGGTTCCTTGCTCCTTATCGGTTGTCCGGAATCTATGTTCTTCCACTCTATTTATTTTACATGAGCTTTGTTCATCCTTTTGCCAACACACGAGATATCTAGCATCAAGGCGCACATGTTATGCAACGATCGTTCCATCTATATGAAGAACACGTGGCACTAGAACTACGAGACGGACATGTACCCAGGAGTGGACGTACGAACCTGAGTAATGTAGCGCAGTAAGTGAAGTAGAAAGGCACAAATGGTATGAACATGCGTGGCATACAGGGTGTGTTTGGTTGCGTTCTTGTCTCAGCATAGTTGTTCCCTCTTCATGCATGCTCAACTCAACACCCCTCTTCATGCATGCTCTCTTCATGCATGCTTCTAGTGTATTTGTGCTAAACTAGTGTGGACTCATGCACCCTCCATACACTATACCAAACACCCAAAAGTAGGTCGAGAAGGGAACTCTTGGGTGGCATTTGTCTCTTACTACGTACTACCACTAAATGTTGTGCGTGCAATGCACGGTGATGTTATGGAGTACGTGCCTAAGTACTCTACTACTACTATATTAGTTGGAGGCACATATTAACTTTTATATTTGTTTACGTGTATGCCCCGAGACCTTCCAACTAGACGTGTCGTTCTCTCCAGGTTGCACTTTGTATCATTCATACAACTATGTACTACTATGTGTGGTCTCCGACCCAGAAGTGGAATAAGTGGAGACGCTCTACCATGCTGTTTTTTTACGCTGGGCTCTACCACGCTGTTCATGTCCCACTCCTTTCGCTGACGTGTGGGACATCCAGCACATGCCGTGTTTGGCACCCTTCGTCGTAAGAGTTGAAATGCTAGCATTCATCAGAAATAAAAAATAATTATAAATCGGTAGTGATACTATTTTTTTGCGAACCAATCAGCAGTGATACTATACCATGCGGTTTCCTTGCTCCTCGATATCGGAAAGAATACTTCCGATCACCAACATGTGGGACGTCGACCATCCCGGTCCACTTGCCATGCACGCAATACTCCAAGGGAGAGTCACCCAGGTCGTCGCGCCGCAGTAACAATGACTAATGAGCCGTCAAATCACAGGCCCACTTCCCACTTTGAAGTTCCTCGGACGAAGGAACCATCATGACTTCGTTGAATTCTGCTTCTTGAAGAAAACTACTGCATCAAAGCAGATCGCTAGCTACGATTTACTCCAATAGAGGCCTCCTTTCGTTCATAGGATAGGAATATGAAAATCATAGGAAGTGAGATGACATGCATCTCAATTCCTATAGAGAAAGAGATGCCATTTGATACATAGGATAGGAATTTTTCCATTTAGTCTAGGCTAATGTACTGGTAATTCGCTCTAAAAACTACAGTAGTAACTAGTAGTATTGGTACATGCTCGTACTCAGACATAGACACACACACACTAACTACTAGTACTACTACTTCTCACATGCTGGCCAGACGCCGTCGTTCTCCTTCCCGGCTTTGTCGGCGACACCCCACCGTGCTTGGATCTCCGCCGACCTCTCCGCAGCAGCATGTGCGTCCTTTTCTTTCTTGCGGCGGCGGGCCTCTCTTTTCTTGAGTGCTTTCTGACTTTCCGCTCCCTCTGTGCGGCTTTGGCCGCCTCTTGCTCTACCGCCCATTCGGCCTTGGCATCTTCAAATTCCTCCCACATAGTTGTGAGGTCGCGAGCGGCGATGAACTCGGCACGGCGGGATGCCATTGCTTCCCTACCATTTTGTGTGCGTTCGTGGGCAGCGATTTAACTTCGGCGGCGGAGCCATCGCTGCCTTACCGGTTAGTGTCTTGTTGTTGGCATGAATGACGCTTGGTGAGAGCTCGGGGTGGAGTGGCGGACAACCGTATAGTGCCTTTGGTTTGTCAAGAGCTCAAGGACGTAAGACGGCCAATTAGGATTCCCTTCAATCCTGGTCATTTATTACCGAGTAAAATGCATTGGCGGTCATCGAACTTGTCTTGATAGCTCACTTTGATCATTGTATACGAGATATGGTGATTATACGGTCGTTGGCTCAGTGTATAGCCCCGTATTTGTATGGTTGACCAATCAAACAGTCCGCATGCACCTGAAACGGTCACCGTCTCTCCAGAATGTCAATGCCGCATTCATCGGACTTAATCGCAGTGCAATTGGTGTCAGCGACATGCGGGCCAGACGCTCGTTGGGCCCACATGTCAGACACCCAAACACATCTACAGTTAAGTCACTGAAGCAGCGTCCGCATTCACGCCCGATGAACCTACTCCGGCGCCAGTTGTCCATCCATCTGCCGTGGCTCATTGCCATTCGCCCGCTATATTAACTTGAGCCCTAGCTCCCAGCCATAACCAAAGACCCACACTTATTCTCCTCCGGTCCCTTCCTTCTGTTGGCACAACGTCAACCATGGCCTCCTGGCGCTCCAAAGCTCTCTTGGGCGTCTCGCCGCAGAGCGAGCGAGGGACATCGGCGGCTCCGCTCGGCGCGCTCCAAAGCTCTCTTGACGTCTCGTCGCAGAGCAAACGAAGGAGATCGCCGGCACCCCCCGGGCCGACCTCCGCCGCCATGACCACGAAGCCGGCGCGCGTGCGCGGGCGCAGCCGGCAGCGAGGAAGAGTAGTATGCGGTTGGTCGCCGCCGCTCTGATCCCGGGAAGGCCACCGCTACTCCACTCAGTCGACGCCAAGGTTGGTGGGGTAAACATCGCGGCCGATTAGCCGCTTGACAGCGACGTGGAGGCGAAAATCTTAATAACCTTGTGCTCCGGCCGGAGGAGGATGTTATCGAGGTGGATGAGGAGGAGGCAAAGGCAATGGCCGGCTTTCTCGGGCTCATGGCCGGACATGGTGGTCGGGTGCTGGCGATCGTTTAGATTAGGTTTACAGTAGGTTTAGTACGGTTTGTGCGAAATATGTAATGAATTTCGTCCAGTTTGTAGGAAAAGTTTTCGAAATTTAATGAATTTCATCCGGTTAATTTCATTCGGTTAATTTGAAATTATCTTTGTTTGCACGAATTTCGTCCGGTTAGTTCATATAGTTGTCGAAAGGTATGCGGGCAGCATCGGATGGCATCCATCGGTGTCCTCGACGATGCCGTGTAAATTTGTGGGCGAAGGCCGGAGATGCCCTAACTATCATGCTATAATTGCTAACAATCCTCCATTATTTGGCAGGGAACAGTTATCCCTCGATCAAAATCAGATCCGCGGTGTTTCGCACTCCTCCCACGTACGAGTGTAAACTCTTGCTTACATAAAAATGGAGCAAGTGGACGGCACTGTAGCACGTCATATCACTCGAACTAGCCCGCCTAACGAGCGGGAAAGCAACGCCCTCGTCATTTTGTTCTGGATTTCTATCGATCGATCGCGCGAAAATGTTACGCTTCGCAAGTTCTAAAGGAAAAGGCGGCACACTTACGACTCGTACGTGTCGCAACCCCGACAGTCCGGCTCGCACGCTGCTCACCAGAGGGGACACGCGTTGTCTTGCAATTTCACTGACATGTGGGACCGTAATTGAATAAACCGTCGATAGCCGAAATCTAATCGCTAGGCGGGCATTGGCTGAGAAGAGAGGAACGGGGGAGGGAGAAGAGATCGCCCGCCCGCCGCGCACGGACTCCAAGAAATATATGGTGATAATGTGAGGTGGGACATGCTGGAGTCCGTACCGCTTCCGGAGCCCGCTCTCACCGCCCTGGCCCCTCAAGACGCTAGCTGCCCGCTGCATACATACCAAGTAGTCCCCGCTTATGTGGAGGAGAGAGAGGCATTGACAAAGTCAAGGAGTAACAGTGGAGACAATAGCTTTCATCGAAAATAAACAATGAATACTCGTTGCTCGTCCTCTATATCGGAAAGAATACTTTCATTTGCTGACATATGGGACGTCGACCATCCTGGTCCACCTGCCATGCAAAAAATTATCCTGGTCTACCCCGGTTGTATCGCAGGCCCAACCTTTCCCACTGTAAGTTGTTCGGACGAAGGAACCATCATGACTTCGTTGAATTCCGCTTCTTCAAGAAAACTTACTGTACCCGCAATACTGCTACCACACGCCAAGAATGGACGGTATCTTGTACCACGCCATATCATCGAACCCCACTAGGCCAAACTAGCCCGCCTAGGTCATCTATTTTGGAACGGAGGCGTACGCCTCAAGACCGCTATGATTTTGTGTTGCACGCTTCTCAGATTTTTTCTACGATTTTCCTACCCTATGAACCAAATGAGGCCTGAATGTATGTCGACTATTGTCTGATCGATCGCTAAGCCTACAATTTTAGGAGCTAGGGCTATTGGTTGATCGACGAGGGATAAGTATAAGTGTACCACGAGCTCATCAACCCCAACATTTCTCTTTGGTGAGTGTTTTGCAAGTACTATAGCTCGCACAGTAGCTAGCCTACTAACACCAAGAATCATCAAACAAGCCCTGTTGATATGATAAACAGTTCAAACTTACATCTAAGCATGCCATATATTACATCAAAAGCTGGTGAGGATACATCTATTTCCATAACTCGGAGAGGGTTCGCATGATTCATCGCATGATTCACTATCAAACAAAAGTAGCAAGATCTGCCAACACAAGACAGTGCACTAGCCCTAAGATGGTTTGATAACACACATCGTTCCGGTAATTAAACACAGGGCAATGCAAACTACCCAGAAGGATTAGCGCGACCAACTATTTCTTGTCATCGATCTCTCGGGTAATGACCACAGCACGGACAGCAGCATGGGAATCGATTTCTAGAGCGATGTCCACAGGACTGACCGCGACATCGAAATCAATCTCTGGGGCGATGTCCATAGGATGGACAGCGGCATCGGAATCGATCTCCGGGGCGATGCCAACAGGACGGGCCACGACATCGGAATCATCAAGGACAACCACCGGCACCTGCACAACACTAACATATTAGCGAACACATTGCAAATAATCAAAAAGCAAGCACATTAATCAAAAACCACAACTATGGTAATAAGCCATTATTTTTTACCGTGTGCAGCTCACCGGGGGATCTCATCCCTCCGGGGGCCATCTCCTCGTCCTTGATGGGGGCCATCACCTTGTGAAAGTGCTAGTATCGACTAGAGGGGGGGTGAATAGGCGATTTTTATGAAAGTCTTCAAAACTTGGAAGTTTCAAAGACAAACAACAGAAACAACCTAATTGATATGCAGCAGAAGATAAACTACCCTAAACAAGCCATAGGCAAGTATGTAATGATGTAAGAGTACAGGACTAATAGCAGTTAGGTAGTAAGGATCAAGATGGAAGATAGTGTGAAGCCAATCAACAATAGTAGTCAAGCAATGAAGTCAAACAGATAAACAGATAGGCTATGACTTCACGAAGACAAACTTAAGTAAGGTTGGAAGGGATAGAACCAGTTGCTTGTTGAAGACAAAGGATTTGTTGACCAGTTCCAGTTGCTGTGACAACTGTACGATTGGTTAGGGAGGCTGAGATTTAACTCAGAAGACCGTGTCTTCACCTTATTCCCCTTGAGCTAAGGACACCCAGTCCTCGCCCAATCACTCTGGTAAGTCTTCATGGGAGACTTCCAAACCTTCACAGACCTCGTTCACCGGCAATCCACAATGACTCTTGGATGCTCAGAACGCGATGCCTAACCGGCCGGAGGATTCACAGTCCTCAAGTGTAATAAGTCTTCGTCACACATGCATGTAAAGACTTCATGATGCCTAACACTCTTTGGCTCTGTGTGTTTGGGCTTTGTCCTCGCAAGGATTTCTCTCTCAAATGCTTCGAGGTGGGTTGCTCTCAAACGACAAAAGCCGTGCACAAACTCCGAGCAGCCACCAATTTATGGTGTAGGGGTGGGCTATTTATAGCCACTAGGCAACCCGACCTGATTTGTCCAAAATGACCCTGGTCACTAAGGAACCGACACGTGTTCCAACGGTCGATTTCAAACACACGCTGCAACTTTACTTGGGCTACAAGCAAAGCTGACTCATCCAACTCTGGATAAGATTTGCTCTCATTGTCTTCGCTCGAAGACATAGGATTTTAGTTGAGCATCACTTCAGTCACTCTGACTTAGTTCACTTGGACCCCACTTAATAGTACGGTGGTTCCTATTTATGACTCAACAAAGAAGAAACGGAAACGACGAAACCACACAGTCTTCGCGCTCCATTGTCTTCACGTAATGTCTTCTCATGTCATAGTCTTCAATATGAATATCTTCTCATACCACCATTATCTTCAATGTCTTCATACATTTTTAGGGGTCTTCTCCGGTTGGTAAGCCGAATCAATGAGGGACACTACCTGCGTTATCCTGCAATTCTCACAAACGCATTAGTCCCTCAACCAACTTTGTTGTCAATACTCCAAAACCAACTAGGGGTGGCACTAGATGCACTTACAATCTCCCCCTTTTTGGTGATTGAAGACAAACTGGTTGAAGTTTTCAACGGGGATAAATTATGTGAAATTGTAGGGATAGGAAATTGTCTTCATAAGTTGCAAGGGCTCCCCCTGAAGATGTGCATATAAGTAATTTGCTTTTGGATTGCAAATGCACATGGCAGGTTGTACTTGTGGAGATGCACTTCAACTTATGAAGATAATTCATCATGCATGAAATGATATAATAAGTAGAATGACATGCATAATGAAAAATGGACATCTGCAGAATGATCTAAGTGCGGAAGTTATCATCGCACATGCGGAATTTATCATCGCATCGTAGTAAAGCAAATACGTAGCGTAGTAGCGATTTACCATCAAGTTTAGGTGTTACAACTCAAAGAACCAAATGTTTCAAAATGCAAGAGTTGTAAGCACGCAACAAAATATAATGCAACCGCCCATATGAACCCGCTTGAAGACTATCAACTCATACGCTTCTCCCCCTTTTGTCAGTAATGACCAAAAAGGTTTAAAGACATAGAGCATCTACTCGGCATGAGTAGGTGAAGCAGCAGGGTTGTCGTCGTTGGTTGGCGGTGCAGATGAACTTGGTGCAGTGTCGATGCGCGCAGTAGTAGTTGGAGGTGGTGAAGTAGCGTCATCTTCATCATCGATCACTCTGGCATTAACTGTGCAGAGTGGCATAGAATTGAAGCAATAGCTCTTCATTCCAATGTTCCTTGTCAAGTGGAGCATACCAGCATCACGAAAGCAGTCAAGTGCTTCTTCTAAGCACGGCAATCCAGCAATAGCTTCAGTGTCAAGACGCATATGAGGGAAAATGCGCCCTTGATCATATAGCACGCATGAGTAATAGCTTCTCTGCTGATAGCTCCAGAACCGATCTGATGATATTCTTGGCTTGGAGTAGGGGTTCTTGGCGCTGTCAAAGAAGGTATTGTGGCTCTTGAAGCCATTAGCATTGAAGGACCCAGGGGAGTTGGCAGTACCTGGAAACCGTGGCAATCTGGGCTTTGGCTTCTGGACCTGAGGCCGATGCTCAATATGATAGTCAAATTGGGGTCCTGAGGCAGAAGGTGGAGGCACCAGAATGGGCCATCGGACAGTGACAAGCTGACCATGATCGTATGCTTGCTCAATAGTGTGAGGCCTTGGTGGCGGAACAGGAGCAGGGGCAACATCAGAGGAGTCAGGCTGCATAACAGGTGCTTCAGGAGCAGTTGTCATATTGGCTTCGCGTGCAGCATCCTCATTGACTTCAGGTGCGGCATTCTCATGAGCTTCAGGTGTAGCATTCTCATTGACTTCAGGGGCAACATCCTCATTGGTTTCAGATTCAGTGGCCACATTTATTTCAGGCACACTGGTTGGTGCAGGCTCCACATTAGCATCAGCCATGACTACGTCACTGGCTGTATTGGTGTTGATGCTGGCAGCCTCAACATTTTCAACCTCCTCTTGACGAACAGGAGGGTCGGGCACAGGCACGTTCAAATCATGAAGTGCTTCTTCTTCTATTGCTGGGGGTGTAGGGACACGTACTTCTTCTTCATTTTCTTCGGCTGATGCAGCCGGAATGTCTTCAGCAGCATGTGCTTCGGACTCAGAGACGTTCACTGTTGGAGCTGGTTCAGAAAATACTTGGTGTGCAACAGGTGAACGTTGCACTTCTCCTTCGGGAACGCTCGACAGAGGGACTTCAGGCCTTTGTCCTCTGCGAAGCATGCGAAGAGCTGGCTTCAAGTTAGGCGATGGAGTTGGCTGGGCCTGAAAGTCTTCATCCTCTTCTTGCACTAGGGGTGTAGCTTGTTGTTGTTGTTGTTGGGGAGTACTGGGGGAGTCTTGTTGTTGTTGTGGGTGATCAGCCCACGAAGCATCCTGAGCAATTGGCGTCAATGGACGACCAATGCTGATGAGTTCGCTGTTCATACGAACAGGCGATGATACCACTTGATGTTCAATCTGAGGAAGAACTTCATCATCATTTACATTGTCATCTTGACCAATGTCTTCAGCAGCGGTGTGTTCAGCTGCTGGAATATCTTCAGCTTCATGAGCCTCTGTAGTAGCAGGCTCATGGACAACCATTCTTCGTTCTTGATGAACAGACACAGGGCGAACCACGGAAATGGGTTCAACGACTGTAGTAGCAGGCTCATGGACAACCATTCTTCGTTCTTCAATTGCTGTGGAAGCAGCCCTAGTCTTCTTGGTCTTGCGCTTCTTCTTGGAGGGAGCGGCATCAAAGGCTTCAGTATGCTTTCTCTTTCTGGCTTCAGCCTCTGCAGCCCTTGTCTTTTTCTGTTCTGAAGCTGTGGTGGTGACCTTTGGCTTCGAGCCAGTCATGCTGCTAGGGAAGATAATGCGAGGGCTTCTTGGCTTGAAGGTTCAGCTGATCGCCAGGCGCTTGTTCTTCCTTTTTGCAGCCATCCTGGGGTCAATGCCAGGACGGCCAAGTGACTTGCGCTTCTCAGCCTCATTGTAGACAAGCAGACACTTATCAGCCAAAAGCTTCATGCGTTCTCGAGAGCCCTGAGCTTCTTGGTGTTTCTTCAGAAAAGCTTCTTTAAGCTCATTCAGCATGACCTTGAAGTTGCGGACGTCTTGAACACTTAGCTTGGCCACATGCTTCTTGGATTGAGCCTTCTCAAAGTCAATCTTGTTCTTGAGCTCAACGATGCGCTGAGCGAGAGCTAGCTCAGAAGCAATGGCGCCATTAAAGGCGACGCCGAGGCCAATTGGAAGCTGTAAGTCTTCAAAGCTGACGTTGGGGGTGTCGAACCACTCATCAATGAAGTTGTGAATGATGGCCACATCAAAGAGAGGCAAGTTGCTAAAGATTTCTGCTTCTTCCTTGCTCTTTATCAGCTGTTCAAGAGCATCATCAGCAAGATCTTCATCACTTGATAGATCAATGGGTTCGTCACGCAGAATTGCGGCAGGAGTCAAGGCTCTTTGATCAGATGGTCTAACAAGCTGCTTCTTCTTGTCCGTTCTCTTGGAGACACGGGACAGATCTTCGATTGCACATCGCTTCGTGGAGGTGCAAGGGCGCTGGCTTCGCACGCAAAGTCTTCGGAGGTGCAGCTGAGGTTGAAGCCTTTGACTTCTTTTGCTTCTGCGGCTTTGGAGGAGGAGCTGGGGCTTCATCAGAGTCAGCACCATTGTCAGAATGATCTACTCTGGTGCCTTGGACCATGATGTAAGTGATGAGGCCGTCAAGGTTGGCGTAGGGGCCAATGACATTGGGATTAGCTTCACGGGAGCCATCAGCATGGTGAGCAGAGGGACCTGGGTTAAAGTCCAAACCCAAGGACTTCTTGTTCTTCTTGGCCGAAGCCACAGCAAACTGATAGTTGCGCTTGAAGAGCGAATCGTCACGACACCATAGTAGTGAAGTGGGATCTGCGTTCGCAGGCTGTGGCCCATGGACCATGCATGGATAGAAGCCTTGTTCATTGGCTTCAGCTCGGCTCTTGGGTTGAAGGCCTCGATAGAGGCTATCGCCCCAAGGTCTCTTGATGGCATGCTTCTCTGCATATTCCTTCGTGACAAACTTATACTTGAACCACTCCTCAACCCAATAGCATCGAATCCATTGGATTCGCGTCTTCCTCTGATGATAATTCTCTTCAGGATCTGTCTTGTACATTTCTGCTAAATCATTAGGCAGATCTTTAGATGTTCCTTCTCTGCACTGTCTGCCACCCTTCCTTGCTGATTTTTCTGTTGCCATGAACTTCAAGCTGAAAGGCTTCAATCGCTCAAAGGCTTCAGAGATTTGCGCTTCTTTGGTCAAGCGTGAACTGCTTCAGGAGAATTTATATGATGTCAAGTATTCTCGCAAACCAATGCGCACTATGAGAACCAAGGATTCTCCCACGGACATGTACTGTGACAGATTAGAGATGCGAGGGAAGGGAAGAGGTCATATGCATTCTCGTAAGATTTTGAAGATAAATCGGTTTGAAGACATTGACCTCATGTTGCGAAGACATTCACTTATATAGGTGAGTTGGTTCCATTTGTACCAATCCGTGAATAAGTATAAGTGAGGAATCAAACTAGAAGAAATCTAAGTGAATCGACTAAGCGAGATGAGATGCATTTGGAATAGATCTAGCTTTGAATAGACGAAACTACTTTCGTAAATGGATGAATCTTGAAGATCAAAAAGGTGGTAAAAATAGAGTTATAATTACCGCACGAAGAACTGCTAGATGGAAAAGAATAGGAGACCGAGCAGTTCAGTCCACCGTGCCCTAACTCGGCGACGGAGGACACCTACGGCGACGGCGGAGAGGACGATGTCCGCGGCCGGCGTGAGGACGGCGTCGGAGAAGTTGCGGCAGCTAAGTGCTTCGTCGCCGGTGTCGTCGCGAGCTAGCGGTGGCGCTAGGGTTTTGACGGAGCTGGAGAGGTGGAAGAAGTATTTCTTTACCGCAGGAGGACATGTATTTATAAGTAGGTGAGAGACACAGCGCAATTACGCTGGTGCCCCTGGCAGTTCACATCTGAGGGGCACGTGGCAAGCATGCAACACACTCAGGGTTGTCCCACGTTCCCACGCCTGCCAGGCATGTCCGAGAGTTGTTCCGGCTTCTCCGGATTTCAATAGTAAAGATAAGCCATTAAAAACAGATTTAATGTTTGTCTCATTGGCTTCTGCTGACTAGGAAACAGAGAAGACATTCGACAGTTTCAACAGAATGCATATGATTTGGACAGATAGATTTTGAGATAGTAAGCATAGAGAGGTTAGGGTCCGATCACATTCACTTAGTTCAAAAGATCCAATCTTGAAGACATAGCTATAAGTGAATGCTGTAGAGGACAGAACACTAGTATATATATATCAGAAAGCAACCAAATCATCATAGTGCAGAAAGTCATGAAGACAAATTGAAACTGAAGACAAACCAAATGCGAAGTCATTGCAACATAACGCCTTGAGTGAAACACTTCAAACAAGAAAAGTTGGTGGTGGCGTTACCCACTGTATAGGAAATATTAGACACAGACACGACGCACAATTATTGTGGCGCTCCGAAGTCAAATTCCATGTTAATATGTTCACACTCAGAGTGTAAATCTTCATTGATTGAAGATATACCTTACTTTGTGTGTTGCACATCTAAGTCATCAACATGCATATGTGTTAGGATGTGTGCCTGATCACAGGACATTAAAGGATTCTAAGATATTTAGCTCACACCGTAACCTGCAAAACCTTTTGTCATCCAAGGGCTTTGTGAAGATATCTGCCAGTTGCTCTTCAGTGTTGACGTGAATGATATCGATATCTTTCTTCATAACATGATCTCTGAGAAAGTGATGATGAATTTCAATGTGCTTTGTCTTTGAGTGTTGGACTGGATTGTTGGCTATTTTGATGGCACTCTCGTTGTCGCAGAAGAGAGGTACTTGTTTCAGGTTGATGCCATAATCCTTGAGAGTTTGCTTCATCCATAGAAGCCGAGCACAACAGATCCAAAGACAATGTATTCCGATTCAGCAGCTTGAGAGTGATATACGCTTCGCTTCTTCAAGACCAATGACAAGTGATCGACCAAGAAAATGACATGTGCCGATGTAGACTTGCGATCCACCTTGTCACCAAAGATAATCAAGATCCGAGAATCCAACCAAATCGAATCGTGAGCCCTTGGGATACCATAATCCGAGTGTTGGGGTGTAAGCCAAATATCGAAGAATTCGCTTCATAGCTAAGTGATGCAATTCCTTTGGTACTGCTTGGTATCAAGCACACATGCAAACACTAAGCATAATATCTGGCCTAGATGCACATAAATAAAACAAAGAACCAATCATGGAGCGGTATACCTTTTGATCGAACTCTTTACCATTGTCGTCGGGACCAAGATGGTGTTTGGCTGGCATTGGCATCATGTAGCCTTTGCAGTCTTCCATTCCAAACTTCTTCAGACAGTCTTTGAGGTATTTCTCTTGAGATATGAAGATGCCATTTCTCTCGATTTAATTTGAAGACCAAGGAAGAACTTCACTCACCCATCATGGACATTTGATATTGCTCTTGCATCATGTACCCAAACTCATCACTATACTTCGGTTGGTGCAAATCAAGATTATGTCATCCACATATATTTGGCACACAAACAGTTCACCATCATATGTCTTCGTGAAGAGAGGGATCGAGGGATCCGTGTTTGAAGCCTTTGCTCTTCGTGAAGTCTTTGATTGTATCATACCGTGCACGAGGGGCTTGTTTGAGGCCATACAATTGCCTTGTTTAGCTTGTACACCATATCAGGATGTTTTGGATCTTCAAATCCAGGTGGTTGTGCGACATATACTTCTTCAATCTTGCCATTGAGAAATGCACTCTTTACATCCATTTGATATAGCAAGATATTGTGATGATTAGCGTAGTCTAGCAGTATGCGAATAGCTTCAAGCCTAGCAACAGGAGCAAATGTTTCATCGAAGTCAATTCCTTCAACTTGAGTGTATCCTTGAGCCACAAGACGTGCTTTGTTTCTGACAACTTGACCAAGCTCATCTTGCTTGTTTCGATATATCCATTTTGTTCCAATAATGTTATGCTTGCGAGGATCAGGTCGCTTGACGAGTTCCCAAACATTATTCAGCTTGAACTGTTGAAGTTCTTCTTGCATGGCTTGAACCCATTCAGGTTCCATAAAAGCTTCGGCAACTTTCTTGGGTTTTGATATTGACACGAATGAGAAGTGCCCACAGAAGTTTGCTAGCTGTGTTGCTCTTGATTGAGTGAGCGGACCAGGTGCATTGATGCTGTCAAGTATCTTCTCTATTTGAACTTCATTTGCAACACGTGGATGAACAGGACAAAGATTTTGCTCTGGCTGATCATTGTCATCATTGGGAGGATTGTCTTCGGACTGAGCATTGTCTTCAAGTTGATTTGGTGCAGAGATGATAAGTTCCTCTTCAGGTTGTGCTTCAGAGGGCATGATTTCACCAGTTCCCATCAGCTTGATTGACTCGTTTGAAGGGGCTTCATCAAGTGTACTTGGCAGAATCTCGCTCTGTGAACCATTGGTTTCATCAAATTTCACATCCACGGTTTCAACGATCTTGTAGAGATAAAGGTTGAAGACTCTGTAGGAGTGTGAATCCTTTCCATAGCCAAGCATGAAGCCTTCGTGAGCCTTAGGTGCAAATTTTGACTTGTGATGGGGATCCTTGATCCAACATCTTGCTCCAAATACTCTGAAGTAACTGACGTTTGGCTTCTTGCCAGTAAGTAGCTCATATGATGTTTTGTTTAGAAGCTTATGAATGTACACACGGTTGATGATATGACATGATGTATCAATATCTTCAGGCCAGAACTTTCTTGGTGTCTTGTACTCATCTAGCATTGTTTGAGCCATCTCAATGAGGGTTCTGTTCTTGCGCTCAACGATGCCATTTTGCTAAGGTGTGTATGGAGCAGAGAACTCATGAGTGATTCCCATTGTATCCAGATACAGATCAAGTCCAGTGTTCTTGAATTCAGTGCCAGTGTCACTTCTGATGTGCTTGATCTTCACACCATAATTGTTCATTGCTCGATTTGCAAAACGCCTGAAGACATCTTGCACTTCAGTCTTGTAAAGAATTATATGAACCCATGTGTATCTTGAGTAGTCATCAACAATGACGAAGCCATAGAGACAGGCAGTTGTTGTGAGGGTGGAGTAGTGAGTGGGTCCAAATAAGTCCATGTGTAACAGCTCGAAGGGTTGAGATGTTGTCATGATTGTCTTCGAGGGGTGCTTTGCTCTTGTCATATTTCCAGCTTCACAGGCACCACACAGATGATCCTTCTTGAACTTGACATCTTCGATGCCTATGACATGCTTCTTCTTGATGAGTGAGTGTAAGTTCCTCATGCCAGCATGTCCCAACCTTCGATGCCAGAGCCAGCATTCAAGCTTTTGTGAGAAGACATACGGCAAGTCAGGACCTGCCGAGAAATCTACTATGTATAGATCATCTTTTCGATACCCTTCAAAGACTAGAGATTTGTCGATTCCATTAGTACAAGGCAACGATATTTGCCAAATATCACAATCATGTTCAAGTCACAAAGCATTGAGATGTACATTGTTGAAACCAAGGGATTCAACAAGCATCACTTTATCCATGTGTTGATCCTTTGAGATTGCAACTCTACCTAGACCCAATACTTTGCTTTTACCAGTGTTAGCAAATGTGATGTGACTCTTGTCGGATGGACGTAAGGTTGAGTCCATGAGAAGACTTCGATCACCAGTCATATGATTTGTGCATCCACTATCCATAATCCATTTTGAAGCTTTTGGTGATGTACCCTACAGTGCAGTTAGGAGGATAGGCTTCACAAAAGTGTTGTGAAGCATATGCATTTGATACATATAGGGACAGTCACAGCTTATAAAAAGGTTAGGACATAGTATGACCGATAAGAAATTCAGATGTGAAGCATATAGAGTGATATTTTATCGTGTGTCCTCAATCAATTTTAGGTCGCCAGCAATAGTATGGGACGCCATTGATTGCTGGCTGGAGACCGTTTTCTGCAAAAGAGAGTTAGTTCTTCTTTGCCACCCACATCTTCAGTGGGGGCTTAGAAGCAATGAGTCTAAGTGCAGCATCTGAGAATTTTGGCTTTGAAGCCCTAGCAAATAGCCTTGCTGGAGATGAATGATACTCATATGAATAAGCAGAAAAGTTCTTAGTCCTATGAACATAGCGGTTCGAAGATACTTGCTCATATTCATAAGTCTGATCATGATTTCCATGCAAAACATTGGCATTAGGGTGACTCATGTGAGTCCTCAGATCAGTATGAAGCCTTTGGGCCATATGAAGCTATAGGTCCAGGGTTTGTCTTCTTCCTAGGTGGTGTCATGACGACATTCACGGAAGATTCTCAATGTACTTTGCTTAGGTACCCAGATCTTCTTCATAGGTGGTCCATTCCTGCAGATTAGTACCAATGTACACAGCAAACACTTCACCATTCGATTTTTGAACAGCTTATAGTTTGCATCAAAGGATTCATCAATGATAATAGGATTAGCACAGTAAAGCCAGATAAGGTAGATGGATCTCTCAAGGTTCCTTTGCAGCAACCCATGTGGTTTTGGGGTACCGCTCGGGCTTCTAGTACGAGCCATCAACATTCATTTTCCTTCAACCCAACACCCTCTTTCCTAGGGTTTCGTTCAAAATCGCTTTTGAGGACATCGCGGAGAGTCGATGTCCCTTCAAACTTTTGTACATCCTGTTTCAAGCAATGTCTTCAACATAGCATTTTCATCGACCAATGATAGTGGTATCCTCCGCAGAGGGGTTAGTGACCACATCAAGAGGGTGAAGACATTGAAACGATGGCGATGAGTGGAACATTCAAAGAACAGATGTAGCGTTATCACGCTCAATGCATTTTAGACATGGTGGTTCAAATCCATCCTGAGCGGAACTGATCTGTTGGGCGCGAAGTGACTCATTCACCTTTTGAAGATCTTCATGAGCCGCTCTCAATTTCTCAAGCTCTTGTTTCCTTTGAAGATAATCATAGGAGAGCCTTTCATAAGTAGTTGAGAGTGATTCATGACGACCTTCAAGTTCTTGGTACTTAGCATGAAGACTTTTTATGTCATCAACTAAGGACTGTGAACGTGTCATTTCAGCGTCCAACAGGTCATCACTTTTGTCTAACAGTTTTTGAGTATGTTCCATAGCCTTTTGTTGTTCAGTTGCAATTTTAGCAAGTGTCTTGTAGCTGGGGTTGGATTCACAATCAGAGTCATCTTCACTTGAAGTTTGAAAGTAAGCATCACGTGATTTTACCTTGGCACCACGTGCCATGAAGCAGTAGGTGGGAGTCATTAGCTTCAGCGTTGGTGTGGAAGTCATTGTCTTCAGTGTTGAAGATGGATTTGGCAGCATAGGCTGTGGCTAGAGTCAGACTTGCAACGCCAGGGTCAGACTCCTCTCCAGACTCCACCTCCGCCTCCTCCAAAGAAAACTCCTCCTCTGAATCCATTTCCTTGCCAACAAAAGCACGAGCCTTGCCAGATGATCTCTTCTTGTATGATGAAGACTTGGAAGAAGACTTAGAAGACTTTGAGGATTTCTTCATCTTCTTGTCATCAGAATCATATTCCTTGCTTTTCTTCTTCTTCTTCTCATTGTCCCACTGTGGACACTTAGATATGTAGTGACCAGGTTTCTTGCACTTGTGGCAGGTTCTTTTCTTGTGATCATGTGTGGAAGCTTCATCATTCCTTGAGCTAGATCGTGAAGTCTTTCTAAAGCCTTTCTTCTTTGTGAATTTCTGGAACTTCTTCACAAGCATAGCAAGTACCCTTCCAATGTCTTCAGGATCTTCAGAACTGCAGTCAGATTCTTCTTCAGATGAGGAAACAACTTTTGCCTTCAAAGCACGAGTTCGGCCATAGCTGGGACCATACATATCTCTTTTCTCAGATAGCTGGAACTCATGTGCGTTGAGCCTCTCAAGTATATCAGACGGATCGAGTGTCTTGAAGATAGGATGTTCTTGTATCATGAGGGCAAGGGTGTCAAAGGAGCTGCCAAGTGATCTCAGCAATGTCTTGACGATTTCATGCTTGGTAATTTCAGTTGCGCCAAGAGCTTGAAGTTTATTTGTGATATCAGTGAGGCGATCAAACGTGAGCTGGACATTCTCATTGTCGTTTCTCTTGAAGCGGTTGAAGAGGTTGCGGAGAACACCGATTCTTTGATCTCTCCGGGTTGAAACGCCTTCATTGACCTTGGATAGCCAGTCCTGCACTAGCTTCGACGCTTTCGAGAGCACTCACACGCCCATCTTGTCCTTTGGTCGATGACCACGATGATGTTCTTCGCAGAGAGTCCAGCTTGAATGAACTTCTTGACATCGATGGTGGCGACACCTTCACGAGCTTTTGGGAACGCCATTCTTGACGACATACCGAGGTCGACATCAATGGCTTCAAGATGCATGCATCTTATTCTTCCAGTAGGGATATTCAGTTCCATCGAACACAGGGCAAGCAGCGGAGACCTTGATTATCCCTGCAGTCGACATAGCTGAACTCCAGGTGGTTAAAGCGAATCACACAGAACAAGGGAGTACCTTGCTCTGATACCAATTGAAAGTGCTAGTATCGACTAGAGGGGGGGGGTGAATAGGCGATTTTTATGAAAGTCTTCAAAACTTGGAAGTTTCGAAGACAAACAACAGAAACAACCTAATTGATATGCAACGGAAGATAAACTACCCTAAACAAGCCATAGTCAAGTATGTAATGATGTAAGAGTACAGGACTAATAGCAGTTAGGTAGTAAGGATCAAGATGGAAGATAGTGTGAAGCCAATCAACAATAGTAGTCAAGCAATGAAGTCAAACAGATAAACAGATAGGCTATGACTTCACGAAGACAAACTTAAGTAAGGTTGGAAGGGATAGAACCAGTTGCTTGTTGAAGACACATGATTTGTTGGACCAGTTCCAGCTTGTTGTGACAAGCTACGTCTGCAGTTAGGGAGGCTGAGATTTAACTCGAAGACCGTGTCTTTACCTTATTCCCTTGAGCTAAGGACACCCAGTCCTCGCCCAATCACTCTGGTAAGTCTTCAAGGAGACTTCCAAACCTTCACAGACTTCGTTCACCGCAATCCACAATGACTCTTGGATGCTCGAACGCGACGCCTAACCGGCCGGAGGATTCACAGTCCTCAAGTGTAATAAGTCTTGTGTCACATGAGATGTAAAGACTTGATGATGCCTAACACTCTTTGGCTCTGGGTGTATGGGCTTTGTCCTTGCAAGGATTTCTCTCTCAAATGCTTCGAGGTGGGTTGCTCTCAAACGACAAAAGCCGTGCACAAACTCTGAGCAGCCACCAATTTATGGTGTAGGGGGTGGGCTATTTATAGCCACTAGGCAACCCGACCTGATTTGTCCAAAATGACCCTGGGTCACTAAGGAACTGACACGTGTTCCAACGGTCAGATTTCAAACACACGCGACAACTTTACTTTGGCTACAAGCAAAGCTGACTCATCCAGCTCTGGATAAGGTTTGCTCTCATTGTCTTAGCTCGAAGACATAGGATTTGAGTTGAGCATCACTTCAGTCTCTCTGACTTAGTTCACTTGGACCCCACTTAATAGTACGGTGGTTCCTATGACTCAACAAAGAAGAAACGGAAACGATGAAACCACACAGTCTTCGCGCTCCATTGTCTTCACGTAATGTCTTCTCATGTCATAGTCTTCAATATGAATATCTTCTCATACCACCATTATCTTCAATGTCTTCATACATTTTTAGGGGTCATCTCCGGTAGGTAAACCGAATCAATGAGGGACACTACCTGCTTTATCCTGCAATTCTCACAAACGCATTAGTCCCTCAACCAACTTTGTCGTCAATACTCCAAAACCAACTAGGGGTGGCACTAGATGCACTTACACCATACCAGGGGAATACTGCTTCTCAACGGCGACTGAGGGAGTCCTGGATTAGTGGGTGTCCGGATAGCCGAACTATCACCGTTGGCCGGACTCCTAGACTATGAAGATACAAGATTGAAGACTTCGTCCCGTGTTCGGATGGGACTTTCCTTGGCGTGGAAGGCAAGCTTGACGATACGGATATGTAGATCTCCTACCATTGTAACCGACTCTGTGTAACCCTAGCCCTCTCCGGTGTCTATATAAACCGGAGGGTTTTAGTCCGTAGGACAAACAATCATACCATAGGCTAGCTCCTAGGGTTTAGCCCCTTTAATCTCGTGGTAGATCTACTCTTGTACTACCCATATCATCAATATTAATCAAGGAGGAGTAGGGTTTTACCTCCACCGAGAGGGCCCGAACCTGGGTAAAAACATCGTGTCCCTTGTCTCCTGTTACCATCCGCATAGACGCACAGTTCGGGACCCCCTACCCAAGATCCGCCGGTTTTGACACCGACATTGGTGCTTTCATTGAGAGTTCTTCTGTATCGTCACCTTTAGGCCCGATGGCTCCTTCGATCATCAACAACGACGCGGTCCAGGGTGAAACTTTCCTCCCGGACAGATCTTACGTATTCGGCGGCTTTGCACCGCGGGCAATTCACTTGGCCATCCGGAGCAGATCGAGCTTCGCCCGCCATCAGTCGATTTGGAAGTTTGAACTACGGTGACATCCGTGGAGACTTGATCTTCGACGGATTCGGGCCACAGCCAAGCGCGCCGCACTGTCTCGATGGGTATGATCTAGCTCTGCCGCCGGACAGTACCCTGGAGGCCGCACCAGCTTCCGCTCCGACCCAGTCGAGGAAGAGTGGTTGGACACCGCCTCGGGGGCTACGACCTCTATGATGATTGAGCCGAACACCATCCCTGTCGCCCATAAAAGCTCTGTGACTCGAGGTGCCGGACTCCTCTCCGGACTCCGAACCTCCCGTGCCCCTGCCTATCAAATCCGATTGGGCGCTGGTTATGGAGTTCACTGCCGCGGACATCTTTCAGCACTCGCCCTTTGGCGACATCCCGAATTCACTAAAGTCTCTCTCTTTATCAGGAGAGCCCTGGCCGGACTATGGTCAGGAAGGTTGGGATGCGAACGACGAACAAATTCAATGCCCACCCACCACCCACTTTGTAGCCACTGTCGACGATTTAACCGACATGCTCGAATTCGACTCCAAAGACATCGACGGTATGGACGACAATGCAGGAGACAACCAAGAACCAGCGCCTACAGGGCACTGGAAGGCCACCTCGTCATATGACATATACATGGTGGACATCCCAAAAGATGGGAATGGCAATGGAACAGCGGAGGATGACCCCTCCAAGAAACAGCCCAAGCGCTGGCGTCAGCGGCGCCGCTCTAAATCCCGCCACAGCAAAAACGGTGATTCAGGCACGGGAGATAATAACACCCCGGACAGTGCCGAAGATAACCCCCTCCAGCAAGATTCGGCACAGGAGGAGGAAGAAGCCAGCCCTCATGATAGAGAGGCAGTTAGAGAGGTAGAGGACGATAATTATATGCCTCCCTCCGAAGATGAAGCAAGCCTTGATGACGACGAATTTATCATGCCCGAGGATCCCGTCGAACAAGAGCGTTTCAAGCGCAGGCTTATGGCCACGGCAAGTAGCCTCAAGAAAAAGCAGTAGTAGCTTAGAGCTGACCAAGACTCGCTAGCTGACAGATGGACCGAAGTCCTTGCAGCCAAAGAGTACAAACTCGATCGCCCCTCCAAGAGCTACCCAAAACGCAGGCTGCTACCCCAATTAGAGGAGGAAGCACCCAAACCTACATCACCAGCAAGATGACGCGCCGACCGCCACCTGCGTGGCATGACGAGAGGCCTCTAGGCCCTCCGCTAAAGCCGCACCCCGGCGTCGCTCGAAAAGTACAAAGCCACGAGGGAATGCGCCAGACTTGCGAGACATATTGGAGGACAAGGCAAGACAAATAAGATCGATCTACGGATCGCGTGGGCGTCCCATGATACATGATGACAACCGTCATGCCGGATACAGCAATTCTGGCCTGGCCGAACAAAGTAGACAAAGCTCATTTCAGCTGCGTCGTGATATAGAGCAATACAGAGGCGCCGCACACCCACTATGCTTCACAGACGAAGTAATGGATCATCAAATCCCCGAGGGTTTCAAACCCGTAAACATTGAATCATACGACGGCACAATAGATCCTGCGGTTTGGATCGAGGACTATCTCCTTCACATCCGCATGGCCCGCGGTGATGATCTACACGCCATCAAATACCTCCCACTCAAGCTTAAAGGACCAGCTCGTCATTGGCTCAACAGCTTGCCAGCAGAATCAATTGGTTGTTGGGAAGACCTGGAAGCCGCATTCCTCCAGGGCACATATGTGCGACCACCAGACGCTGATGACCTAAGCCACATAATTTAGTAGCCAGATGAATCGGCCAGACAATTCTGGACACGGTTCTTTACCAAGAAAATTCAAATCGTTGACTGTCCGTATGCAGAGGCCCTTTGATGCGGAGCATCCTACGGACATCACCATGTCAAGAGCCCATTTGGCAAGTGACACGTGCGACATCTACTTCACACACACAAAGGTGAATCATCTCCTTTACACGTGCTCACTTGACCCCTTCAAGGATGGCATACTACTTGACACTTCTCCCGTGTGCATGCATAGGTATTGTCGGAACTTCACGGACGACGAGGAGGAGTGCAAGCGCCAAGGAACGACTACACCATCCGCAAGGGAAGTGTGGAAGAGAAGACGAAAGAAAGGAGAAGAAGATGGAGCAGCGGCTGAAGCTAGACCGGATATCCGGACTGCCGTCCGGATCATCCGGACCCAGCCAGATCATCCGGGCCCCCCTCCAGATCATCCGGATAACCGCGCTAAGGATACCCGAAGGTTTCTCCTGAAGCTGGATCATCCGGGCCCCCTCCCGGATCATCCGGACGACGGCCGGATCATCCGGACCCCCATCCGGATCATCTGGGCCTTGCCTGCGTGCAACGCTTCGGGCCAAGGCCCATGTACCCATTCGCCCCCTCACTTACCCCTTCGCCCACTAGACTATAAATAGACCTCATCCACGTCCTTTCTAGGGTTAGCAAATATGATAGCTCATTCTTAGGTGAGCTTTGCTCCTACCTCTACTCTTGAGAGAGAGAGAGACTACCACTCCCATGGAGTTCAAGACCTCCATGTGAGAAGATCTGCATGGATATCATCAAGACCCCTTGTGGGAAGATCCATCTAGGATATCATCAAGACCTCCTCTTGGAGATGAACCTTACCTTGAATCTTTCCCTTTGTTGTTCATGTACCTTGTGATCTTGTGTGTTTGATTGTCTAGTGGATGTGTGATTTGGACTTGTTCTTAAGTGTTTCCCCTTGTGATTTCTCCCGCTCTTCCCGTGTTCATCGTGTTCTTCGAGGATCCCACCCAAACGTGAAAGATCGTCGCTATAGGGTTCCACCCTACATCATATGGTATCATGAGCCACGTTTATCACGTATCTGGAGTCCCTCCCACCGTTTTCTAGCCTTATTTTGCTTGATTTCGTCCTAAATCCGAAAATCCCCACCAAAAATAGCCCCCAAATTTTTTTGTGATTTGTTGGTTTGATGATGTTTTGTTGATTTTGATCATTGGATTTGCTTGGTTTCAAGTGGATCTAGCATTTCCCCAAGTTTCCCCACCTTCCATCCATGAAATCTCGTCAATTTTGACCCCAAAATCCCCAAATTCCGCCCAAAAATTCGTCCCCGAGAGGAAATCCCGAGCAGTTTGACCTGCCCGAATCATCCGGACCTTCTCCCGGATCATCCGGACACCTCCCGGATCAGCTGGACCTCTCCGGACGTCCGGATACCCCACACACCCGTAAAATGTAACCGAGCTGACGAACCCAGATCATCCGGATGTACACCCGGATCATCCGGACCTCCTCCCGGATGTCCGGTTAACCCTGACACTGACTCGGCTGAAATTTTGTTTTGGTCATAACTAATTCATCCAAACTCCGTTTTTGAAGTTCTTTAGCTCGTTTTGAAGCTATTGACATCCCCTATCCCACAAAAATACCACCAACATCATTTGCCTCCATCATATTTTCTGAAATTTGCAAGTTTGCCTAGGCCCTCCACCATATCATCCGCATTACCACCACCGACTTCCGCAACCTAACCCATTTTGTTCCCCATTGCATATGTGGTTGTTTGAGTTGTGACTAGAGTCTCCTAAGGTGTTTCGGCTACTTAGGGACAATTGCTTCTTCATCAACCACCATCACCACTTCCGCATAGACGTGCCCACCATACATTTCCACCCCAACTTAACCCAATTTTGTTTGAGTTGTGGCTTGTGTCTCCTAAGGTATTTCGGCTACTTAGGGACGGCAAATTCAACTCCGACTCGTGTATAGCCCATCATTCCACTTCCGCATTGCCTAGTGCAACACCACCACCGCTTTCCGCTACCACCATTTGACATTTGCCATTTGAGATTTTGAGTTTGCGGTTTTTCCGTTTCCTAAGGTGTTTCGGCTACTTAGGGACGAGTCTCCATCATCTTGGTATCTACACCAAGAAAACCGCCACTCATCATTGCAAAGGACGGTAACCTCGACGACACCTTTGTATATTCCCTTGCAATTGCATTGTTAACCCCTAGCCCATTTTGCGTTACTTGCCTATCGAGACTAGCCATTTAAGTATTGCCGACAACGTGACTTGTGCACATTAGTGGTCTACACCATCCATTGCATACCATACCATATCATATTGGTATCATATCATCCATTGTGTTTCAAGTTTATTCCCGCATATACACAATTGCTATCTTGGTTTGTGCATTGTGCAAAATTGGCCATACAAAAAAAGAGAATAAGATTTTAAGCAAAGAAAAAGAGAGAGCAAAGAAGCTTTTAAGCAATAGCCATAGCATCAAAATATATCATATAGTATCGTACTTGATCATTTTGGATCATTGTGTGAGGAACACCGGGAACCATACATATATAGCATACTTGGGATAGAAAGTTTATCCATTTTGCATCTTATAGGTTGTGCACAAGTGTCGTATCCGCCTATTGAGCAATCGTGCTAGCGTCTCTCTTGAGTTGTGCAACACGAGCGTTTTCCGTGGATTCCACATTTTGTGCTCATTCCTTGGTTGCACGACCCCATTTATCTATCTGTGTGTGTGTTTCTATGAGCCACATATTGCTATTGGTCTACTTGTTTCGCTTGCGAATTTGTGAATCTCTTTCAACATTATTGACTCTTGCTAACATTTTGCATCAAATTTTTGTGCCACTATCCTCACCGAGCTCTACCATAAGCTTTACTTGATATGTGTGAGTGAACAAGTCCAGTACCAATTCCACTATTCTTTCATCTCACATTGAGTGACACGGGATACATCCTCAACTTTGGGAAAAGGTAACTTGGTATTGTTTATCTCATTTCCTACTCACCTCTACTCGAGTCTTGTGATGGATAGGCAAGGCATTTCATCTTCGGTCTACAACAACAACGACGAGTTCGATGCCATGAACAACAACTCCGACGCCAAGATGCAAGCTAAAATGGAGGAGATCAAAGCCCTCATCAAGTCCTACAAGCGATCTTCCTCATCTTCGAGAAGACGCTCAAGAGCACATGCTTCCGAGCTACCATCTCCGGCAAGATCACATCGGCATCGACACCATCACCAACAAGAACGTGAAGGTCAAGAGCTCTACATCAACAACCGCTCAATGAATTCACCATCTCCCTTGGCATCTTCGCCAAGCGACTTCAAGGCATCTTTGCCTACGGACATACGACATCTTCGCCAACAAGAACCCCAAGACTACGCTCAAGAGAAGCTCCCCAAGCTCAAGTCCCTGACTTCCACGAGCTACTACGACCTTGACATCGACCACGCGATTCCTTTCTATGGGACTCAAGAACCCGATGAGTACCTCGAGTGGGAGAGTTTGATGGACGACTACCTCAAGCTACATCAAGTTTGTCCTGAAGATCAAGTGAAGTGCACCTCAAGAAACTTCCACGACTACGCCTCGATATGGTGGCTTCACACACCTTCGGAGAGCTACGAGATGAGTTGGCCCAAGACGAAGAGAGCTTTACGGCGAGAGTTTGTGTCTCCAACCTACACGGAACAACTTCGACGCCAATTGGAGAACACCACCCAAGGATCCAAGTCCATCGACAAGTACTACAAGGAGATGATGATCGCCTTCTGACGACGAGCGTGGGCGACCCCATTTCGATGAAGTTCCACTTCATGATGGGATTGCACAACGACATCTCCAAGACCATCTTCCTCGAGAACTACAAGTCCATCGACGACTACTACATTGGTGCTCTAAAGGCGGAACAAGAACTCATGAAGGCCAAGGCTTCTCCACCCCAAGCAAACTTCACATGCACCAAGCTCTACAACAAGCATGAGGCTAGTACCACCAAGATGTCCAAGCCCGAGAGCTCCAAGACGATGCTCCCAAGTTTGACTTCACCGCCATCCCTCTTTCGGCATTGATGGTGCCGAGTCTACTTCGACTCTTTTTCAAGACGGTGCGGCGACGAAGAACGACTACGGAGACCCTCGGATAGAGGCAGAGGTGTCCCATCTTCGCTGAGATGGTGGATTTCGCTTTGGTGGAAGTCGACTTTGACGATCCGACTACGAAGTGCGAGGACGTCGCGCTTTAGCAATCGCTAAACCAACTCCGAGAGGTTATTGACCACGCGAGCACGATCAACCTGACCACGAGGGTCTATTTCCTGCGAGCAAACGAAGAACAAGCAAGAAACTGAGATTGCAATCTGGATATTGCGAATATAAGATGAAAGCTTTATTGATCAAGGTGGGGTTACTGTGGCGCTTTGTGCAGTCGTTGAACACAAAGGAAGTACGCGAAGTTGCGCTATGGCGAACTTTTGATCTAAACAAAACCCAAGTCTAAACGGTGCCCTAAGGGCTGTATATATGGAGGAAGAGGGGTGAATTTCGTGGCCCTTGGTGGAGGGGTCCAAACTAACCCTATCTCTTGTTTCCCCACACATACGGACTCTAAAAATAGCCTATACTAATGTATTTCGAAATTACATGGGCCTGGCCCAATAATAAGGTGTGTGAAGCACCTAGAATAGCCTATGGACTAATATTATGAAGTGGCATCTTGTATATTTCGTCCAAGGCTTCATGCACTCCTTATGGTGGCTTCAAAGTCCTGAAATCATCACTTGTAACTCCGTTCTTGATCCCCTTGCATGCCATCAACTCCATGTGTGTTCTTGCTCCAATGTTCATCCTTCTCCAAGCTAGGCCCTTCATTTGTAAGCAAAACAAATGTATCCAATTTAGGCAAAGATCATATTCTCATGAACATTAGAATCATTACCAAGAAACGAAAGTACCGGTAATTTAGTTGGCGTCTTGAGCTCTAGTAATTGGTCCAAGATGTATAGCAGCAGGGGCTGTGGGTGTAACAATGGTATTGATGTCCTCATCATCCTCCCTTCTTGAAATGAAGTCGTCCTCGACGGAAGTTCATCTTCCTCACCCAAATATGGCTTCAAATCTGCAATGTTAAAAGTGGGACTAACCCCAAAATCTGCAGCAGCTCAAGTTTATATGCATTATCATTTACTTTCTCCAACACCGTAAAGGGACCAGCAAGACGTGGCATTAGCTTTGATTTGCGCAAATCAGAAATCTATCCTTACGCAAATGTAACCAAACAAGATCTCCGTGCAAACACAACATGTTTTCTACCCTTATCTCCAGCAAGTTTATATTTAGCATTCATCGCTCAATGTTTTCCTTAGTTAACTCATGCATTTTTAAAATCAATTCAGCACGTCTTTAGCATCAAAATTAACCTTCTCCGAAGATGGAAGAGGCAACAAATCAATAGGTGCACGAGGTAGGAAACCATACACAACTTCAAAAGGGCACATCTTAGTAGTAGAATGCAATGAACGATTATAAGCAAATTCAATATGAGGCAAGCATTCCTCCCACATTTTCTTATTATTCTTTAGAACAGCCCTAAGCATAGTAGACAATGTTCTATTGACTACTTCAGTTTGTCCATCGGTTTGGGGGTGACAAGTAGTACTAAAAGCAGTTTAGTCCCCAACTTAGCCCATAAACATCTCCAAAAGTGGCTAAGAAATTTAGTATCACGATCTGAAACAATAGTATTTGGCACACCATGCAAGCGAATAATTTCACGAAAGAACAAATCAGCAACATTGACAAAGATCATCGCTTTTATGACATGGTATAAAGTGTGCCATTTTCGAGAATCTATCCACGACAACAAATATGCTATCCTCCCTTCTTTGTTCTAGGTAAACCTAAAACAAAGTCCATAGATATATCCTCCCAAGGAACACTAGGTACAGCAAAGGCATATATAAACCATGAGGATTGAGTCGTGACTTAGCTTTTTGACATGTAGTGCAGCGAGCAACAAAACGCTCAACATCCGTCTCATCTTTGGCCAAAAGAAATGTGTAGCTAGTATATCCTCGTCTTCTTCACGCCAAAGTGTCCCATTAGTCCTCCTCCATGCGCCTCCTGCAACAACAAAAGACTAACGGAGCTAGCTGGAATGCATAGCTTGTTAGAACGAAACAAAATCCATCATTAATGACTAACTTGTTCCATGTTCTACCTTCTTTACAATTCTGCAATACATCTTTAAAATCAGCATCATGCACATATTGATCTTTGATGGTCTCCAAACCAAATATTTTGAAGTCAAGTTGTGAAAGCATAGTATAGCGACGAGACAATGCATCAAGAATAACATTTTCTTTACCCTTCTTGTGTTTAATGACATAAGGGAAAGTCTCAATGAATTCAACCCATTTAGCATGTCTACGATTCAGTTTAGCTTGACTTTTAATATGTTTCAAAGATTCATGATCGAAATGTATAACAAATTCTTTGGGCCATAAATAATGTTGCCATGTTTCTAAAGTCCGAACAAGAGCATATAATTCTTTATCATAAGTAGAATAATTCAGACTAGGCCCCTCAATTTTTCGTAAAAGTATGCAACAGTTTGCCATCTTGTAATAACACACCTCCTAATCCAATTCCACTAGCATCACATTCAAGCTCAAAAGTCTTATTAAAATCGGGAAGTTGGAGTAAAGGAGCATGTGTCAACTTAGCTTTCAATACCGTGAAGGCTTCTTCCGTATGCGGTACCCCAAACAAAAGGCACATCCTTCTTTGTAAGCTCGTTGAGAGGTGCAGCAATGGTGCTGAAATCTCTCACAAAACGCCTATAGAAACCAGCGAGGCCAAGGAAACTCCTCACTTGTGTGACCGCTTTGGGCTGCGGCCAACTCTCAATAGCTTCAATCTTGGCTTTATCAACTTCAATTCCTGTGGAGTAACAACATAGCCAAGAAAAGATACTCGGTCGGTGCAAAAGGTGCACTTCCCAAGGTTACCAAACAAACGTGCATCACGTAGAGCATTAAAAACAGCGAAATGTTCCAAATGTTCTTCCAAAGATTTGCTATAAATCAAGATATCATCAAAATAAACTACCAATAATCGTCCAATGAAAGCACGTAAAACTTCGTTCATTAATCTCATGAAAGTACTAGGTGCATTAGTTAACCCAAATGGCATGACTAACCACTCATATAATCCAAACTTAGTTTTAAATGCTGTTTTCCATTCATCTCCCAATTTCATACGAGTTTGATGGTATCCACTACGCAAATCAACTTTGGAGAATATTGTAGAGCCACTCAATTCATCAAGCATATCATCTAGCCTAGGAATAGGGTGACGATAACGAATAGTAATATTATTGATGCCTCTACAATCAACACACATACGTGACGTACCATCCTTTTTCGGCACTAGAATAATAGGAACAGACAAGGACTAAGGGATTCACGATATAACCTTTGTCGAGCAGCTCCGTACTTGACGATAATCTCCTTCGTCTCCTCTGGATTGGTACGGTATGGTGCACGGTTGGGTAATGATGCACCGAATTAAGTCAATTTGATGCTCAATCCCTCGAATAGGTGGTAATCCGGTGGCACGCCTTGTGGAAAGACGTCGGCGAACTCTGCAAAATGTTAGTGACAGCGGGGGCAAAGAGGAAGGCACGTCCTCGAATGAAAATAATGCCTCTTTGCACACAAAAGCATAGCAAATAGATTTGCTAAAATCTAGCTCATCAATATCAGATTTGGTGGCAAGTAAACATGCACTTTTCAATTTAATTTCGAAACAACAAGAGATGGTTTATTATTAGGCTTCATGTGTTGCTCAAATTCTTTTGCCACAATCTGATTTTCACTCCTATTTTTCTCCTGTTTTGCTTTATTAGCTCTATTAATATCATCTTTCAAAATGGACTCGAGGAGTCATAGGAAGCAAAGTAATATTTTATCCTTATGAACAAGAGTATCTTGATTGTTTCTACCATGGTGTACAGAATTTTTATCAAATTGCCATGGTCTACCAAGTAACAAGGAACATGCTTGCATAGGTACCACATCACAATCAACATAATCAGCATATGTAGAGATACTAAAATGCACACGAACAAGACGTGTTACCTTCACCTTGCCGCTGTTGTTGAACCATTGGATGTAGTAAGGATGTGGATGTGGTCTTGTGGTGAGAGATAGCTTCTCCACCATCTCCATGCTAGCCAAGTTGTTGCAGCTCCTCCATCTATGATGACGCTAATAGAACGTTCCTTCACAACTCCCTTTGTATGGAACAAATTATGCCTCTGATTTTGCTCACTTGTGTAACCTGCACACTCAAAACACGTTGAGCAACTAAACATTCATACTGTCGGCATCTTCAGAGCCATGTATTGTGTCTCATGATCGAAGCATCTCCACCGTGTTCCTCATGTGTAATAAGAGCCAAAGTCTCCTCATCATAGTCACTAGCGGACTCATACCCACCATCCTCGTAGCAATCATCACACGCTGAGATTTGCATTCTCTCAAGAAAATGTCCTCTTCCCTTACAACGACGACAAATAATATCACTTGTGTGCCTGTTGACGCCATGGAAGAAGAAGAGCTCTGTGCAGGCCCTGCAGGTGTGCTCTTGGCGAGATAGTGGTGGTTGTGCACGCTTTCTTGTATCACGGTTGGAGGTGGCACCAAAGGAGGTGATGGTGCGGTGGAAGTAGATGATGCACGTGGTGTCCATGATGAAGGTCGACCTGCGAGAAAAGTTAGTGCGCCGCCAATGCACGCCGATCCTCAAGACTTCACGCTCAGCTTTACAAGCAAGATGGAATAAACGAGTGATATTATTATAATCCTTATAGTCTAGAATGGTCTGAATCTCTCTATTTAATCCACCCGAAAACGTGCAAGCATAGCTTCATTCTCCTCAACAATACCACATCTAATCAAGCCAGTTTGTAATTCCCGATAATATTCTTCTCTGAGTTTTTCCTTGTCTTAAGCGCTGCAATTTTGAAGTAATTCACGTTGATAATATGGTGGAACCCAACGAGTACGCATAGCAGTTTTCAAAGCAGCCCAAGTAGCTGGAACAGGATATAATGTACAATGTTCGACCACCAAACACATGCAAAGCTAGTGAAAGCACAAACAGCAGCAGAACACGTCTCTCCTCGTGATATTGTAAACATGTAAATCGTTGTTCAGTTTCTAACTCCCAAGTAAGATATATATCGTGAACATATCTACCCTCAAATGGTGGAATATTCAATTTCAGTTTAGGGAGATGGTCATGATCTCGCACTGAGGGGAGCCCTAATATTGCCATTATTTGCATGTGGACGACACGGTGGTTGTGGTGCTGGTGGTTGCACGTGGTTCGATGTTGATCAACCTCATCCTCATAATCGTCCACATACTCATCATCCTCCTCGGTACCACCAGCAGCGATGCGAGGAGCCAAAGAAGCACCAACAGCAGATGGCAGCCGCACCAGAATTTTGTCCTGGCTCAAGAGGAACACGCTGAGCTCGTCCATACCGATTCGGAAGGGCGAGGTTGTTGTCGTTGCAGAGGTGCGATAGGTGCAGCCGGCGGTGGTTGTGGAAAACGCGACGAGCAATTCATCAAACTTGCTATCAAGCTTTGTTTCAAACGTCTTCTCAATGCCATCTATCTTCTCCATGGCCTCGTCAAATCTGTTTACCACGTCTTGCACCTGTCCAATCATCATTTGCTGAAACTTATCATGTAGCTGTTTGTTCGTCAGTTCTCCCAATCAGTCTCATCGGCTTGTGATCCTACCATGGTTAGCGAAAATAGAAACACACAAGAATATGATCCTACAAACTACTAAAAAGTGGTGGTGGTGTATCACAAACCCGTCAAGCAAATCTCAAATTCTTACCAGTTCTTACCCAAAGAAATAGTGGTGATCGGCAACCGTTGTAGCCAAAACTCTCAAAGCTTGGATATAGCGATTACTGTGGAGAATCAAACGCATACGACGTAGATGTATGTGGAGCTGGGAAGGCTTATAATATGGTAGCAAAAAGGTCAAGAATAATCAATTCAGAGATGCAAAGTTGAATAGGCGCTCAACGACGGTCTTGTGCTGGTCCTAGGCTAGACCGTGCTAGAGACGCGAGCCTAGAACACTAACAAAATCACGGCGCTGCACGTAAACAAGGGAGGAGCACACTCTGAATTTTTTTCTCTTTTTTTTTTTTTTTGCACTTTTTTTCCTCTTTTTTTTTTTTTTTTTGCTCCGCAACAAATTTTTTTCGAAAAGTCTACAAATGGTCTAAAACTGCCTAGCCGAATTTTCCGAATTTTGAAACTGGAACTATTTTTCTTCTGCGGATGGCTTGGAAGTTGGGGAGTCCTGTCTTTCACGACTTCGGAGTATCGCGTGATCTGAAATCGAGAACAATGCAACAATTCTCGGACTCGGACTAGGACCGGTGGCGGAGATGAATCTGTGGAACTTCGGACCGGTGGCGGAGATGAATCTGGTGGAACTTCGGACCGGTGGCGGATATATGTTGCGGTGGACTCGGATGGGCGTGATGGCGGCGGATATGTGGTGGCGATATGGATTCGGATTGGCGGTGAATATGTGGTGGTGGTATATGGCAGCGGCGACGTGACAACTTTGTGAGCGTAACTCAAACTCTAAAAGACTAGACGCTAAGACCAGCAACTTGACACGACGATGCAACCGCAAATTCAACAAAGCAAATCTGTAAAAGATTATGCAAAGGCTCGATTGGTTCGGACGGGATGAACTAACCCTAATTTTTTGGCTTTTTCGTGGACTATAGGTATGAAGAACAGACTCGATCTAAACTACGAAAATCTGTAAAATCTCACCGAGCAACCCGGAAATCTGATACCACTTGATAGAGGCAGAGGTGTCCCGTCTTTCGATGAGATGGTGTATTTCGCTTTGGTGGAAGTCGACTTTGACGATCCGACTACGAAGTCAGCGAGGACGTCGCGCATTTAGCAATCGCTAAACCAACTCCGAGAGGTTATTGACCACGCCGAGCACGATCAACGACCACGAGGGTCTATTTCCTGCGAGCAAACGAAGAACAAGCAAGAAACTGAGATTGCAATCTGGATATTGCGAATATAAGATGAAAGCTTTATTGATCAAGGTGGGGTTCTGTGGCGCTTTGTCCAGTCGTTGAACACAAAGGAAGTGCAGCGAAGTTGCGGCTATGGCGAACTTTTGATCTAAACAAAACCCAAGTCTAAACGGTGCCCTAAGGGCTGTATATATGGAGGAAGAGGGGTGAATTTCGTGGCCCTTGGTGGAGGGGTCCAAACTAACCCTATCTCTTGTTTCCCCACACATACGGACTCTAAAAATAGCCTATACTAATGTATTTGGAAATTACATGGGCCTGGCCCAATAATAAGGTGACGCAGCACCTAGAATAGCCTATTGACGAATATTATGAAGTGGCATCTTGTATATTTCGTCCAAGGCTTCATGCACTCCTTATGGTGGCTTCAAAGTCCCGAAATCATCACTTGTAACTCCGTTCTTGATCCTTGCATGCCATCAACTCCATGTGTGTTCTTGCTCCAATGTTCATCCTTCTCCAAGCTAGGCCCTTCATTTGTAAGCAAAACAAATGTATCCAATTTAGGCAGCATCATATTCTCATGAACATTAGAATCATTACCAAGAAACGAAAGTACCTGGTAATTTAGTTGGCGTGTGCGAGCTCTAGTAATTGGTCCAGTATGTATAGCAGCAGGGGCTGTGGGTGTAACAATGGTATTGATGTCCTCATCACCCTCAAGGACCAAGCTTTGGAGGCGAGCGACAAGGTGGCGAGCAAGGATGATGCTTCCATCTTTGGAGGCGAGAGTGATGATGTGCCATCTTCGGCCTTCATCTACGGCGATGGTGACAAGATGATCGAGCATGGGCTTTTCCCTTCGGTCATGGAGGAGAGTGATGATGTGCCATCTTCGGCCTTCATCCACGGTGACGATGACGAGATGGTTGAGCATGGGATCTTCCCTTCGACCACGAAACCGTATGATGACTTGACTTACTTGTGCCACCATATTGAGAGTGAGAGTGACTTCACCACTAGCCCCATATATGATGAGTTGCCACAATTCCCATGTGAGGAGAGCCACAACCCCCACCACTTGAGTGAGATGAGTGACTCCACCATACGTGAGTTTGAGTGCACCTATTTTGAGGGAGTGAGTGAACCACCACATAGAGAGAGTGAGATAGTTGATAGGTCTCGTGAGGCTATTTGCATTTCTAACAACTTGACCTCTACCTCTATTGTGTCTTCTCGTTTGGTGCTAGGTCCCATTTATGATGACGCGCCGATCCTCGACGACTCCGTCCTCCCTTTGGACAAGACGATGGCCATGGTGGATTATGATGCACCGCCCACATGGTTCCATCAAGATGATGATGATGACCACCATTTGGTCTTTCCCACCTCACCTACACCACTTGAGTGGAATGACAAAGGTAACATAGGTGAAGGTGATGCTCTAGTCCCACTAGTGGACATTCTTGACATTGATTGCTTGCATGATGTTGATCCACCTATTGCCATGCTTCATGATAGTATGATTTCCCCATGCGATGATTTTCCCATTTATGATGAGTATGATGATTCTCTTGTGGAGTCTATTAGTTGTGATGCCATGTTACATAGGATTTCTTGTGACAATTCTTTAGGTCACATCATGTTTGATAATCCGCTTGACTTGTCATATGCTATGCATGAGATCAACCATATGTCTTATTTGCAATCTCTTCATAGTGACTATGCATATGCCATTAAAATAAACCCAATTTGCACATATGGCATAGATGACAAGCCCATGGTTATTGGCATTTGTTTTTCTTGTGATGATATTGATATGCTCCCTTTGCATCATTTATCTCATATGCCATGCCATGACCACCTAGCTTCGGATATGCATTGTTTTGGATGTTGTCCATTTTTTCCATGTGATGTTTCCGATATTGCTCATGAGGAGACCCCCATAGTTTCCTCATACATTTTAGGAGATTTTGATCCATCCCATCCATTGCATGATCCCAATACGTGTGTGCACCATATGCTCCCCATGAATAAACATGCTTTTGATGTGCCTTATACTTGTTTGCTCAATTTGTGTCCCCATCGTGTCATACATAACAACTATTCTTTCATGATGGATGACATGTTCTTATACCATGCATCAAATTTCTTTGAGCAATGCTTATCTTGTGCTAACTCACACGTGCACATACACATCATGATGAATGATGTGTACATTTACCACGCCAAGACAATTTCTTTGGATTGTGTCTCTTTGTGTAGGTACCCATGAATACTTGCCAACCTCGCAATCCCACGAGTTGACAAAACGAGCTCTTGAGAGCAATGACGATTTGGGATCCCGTGGACTATCCTTACCACCGTTCCTTCGCAAGCAAGGGCTACGCATAACTCCTCTACTTGGCTCTCACACGGCTATGGGCCATTTACCACTTCTCACATTATGCTCATTTTACGTGTTCACTTTGCATGCTATGCTTGCTTCTATGCCTTTGCCATGCAATTGTGACCCTTGTTTGCATCTACCCATGATTCTCCATTATGATATTCCTATGTGTATTTGCATGCTTGGTGGAGATCCTTGTTGCTTTTGCCATGTTTATCATGTGCCCCATTCTATTGATGCTTGTTGTGTTGGGAGAGTCATGATGGCCCATTGCTATTCACATATGGCCTCTCGCCAATACATTCATGATATTGTACTCATATCTTGCTTTCATGCTTGTGCTATGACTTGTGAATTATTCATGCCCACTATTTGCACCAATGACATGTTTGCCATGATTCCTCCTAGTATGTTGCATCTTCGCACTACTAGCTTGCTTGATTTGATAGCTATGAATGCTCGCTATATTGCATCACCCATGTTCCACTACTTGCTTTCTTGGGTTGATGACATATATGCTCATGCCTCTCACATGATATATCTTGATCATTGTCTCTTGTGTTATAAGTGCTCATCTCATGCGGTTGATGACAACCATCTATATGCTTTGCACATGATTCATATTGCTTCGTGTCATATATCTCCATGTGTTGCCTCTCTCATGCTAGATTTGCCATGTATTGAGTGCAACAATGCTTATAGTCTTGCTCATGAGATTGCCCCATAGCATTCTCACACATGTTTGGAGATTTTGACATATTCCTTTTGAAGCATGCTTGTATTATCTCTTTGCACCATATACCTAGTGCCGTGAATATCACCATTGTTGCATCATATTACTCATGCACTTGTGCTTCTAATGGTTATGTGCAAGAGAAGAGAACCATCATGATGGATGATGTGTTTGTCTACCATGTGCATACGTTCTTTGTTTTGTTGTGTGCATGTTTAGGATACTTGGACTTCGTGTCGACTTCCACTTCACGTGAGTTGACCATTCGAGCTCTTGGGAGCGAGCCTCATACAATCGATCGCGACACGCTTCTACACCATACTTCCTACCACTTTGACATTGTGAAGAACGCACAAGGACATGCTTTCGAGGTGATATCCTTCTATCTCGAGAACACCCAAACCATGAGCATGCATATTGTGGGTCATACTTCATGTGTTGCTTGCTCCACGACACTTTGCACACATGCTAGCGATGTTGCTTCGACTTCTCATTACCACATTGCCATGCCCCATGACATATATGCCTTGTGTGTTGCATCTAGTTCTTCACATATGCCATGTCCCTTTGCTTATCACATGCTTGACTTGATTGCCTCACACATGATGAACAATTGCTCTTTCCATTGTGTTGAGTGCCACGATATCTTCACTACACCCTATGCACGTTATGCTTGGATTGTCTTGCACTTGCCCCATGTGTTTAGACATTTCACTATATTTGGTGTTGTGAATGACTCTTATGCCTACCATAGACCGTTCATTGAGCTCTTTATGCATGCTTGCTATGACCTTGAGGTAGATGCTTGTTCACTTATCACATATATTTGCATCTTGACCTCCCATTTACATGCTTGTTCCCATGATGTACTTGATTGTGCTGAATTTATATGTCCAAATGTCATGACACACTTCTTTGTCAAACCATATGCTATGCTTGATGACAACACTTGTTGGGTGAATCACCTCTTGAATGCTTGGTTTTGCTCTTACGACAACCACATTTGTTTTTCCAAGTGCTTGTTATCTTTGCTACTTTTGAAGGAATTACAAGACGGTGCGACATTGGAGAGTGCCCATTTGGAACTTCAAGATGACAAGAACTTGGTGATCGACCACTTCTACACGGCAACGCCATCTCTTTCCCATGGTGATTTGGTTTTCGATCTGAGGTCGGATCTTTCCCAAGGGGGAGGGGATGATGCAGAGCATCCTACGGATATCACCATGTCAATAGCCCATTTGGCAAGTGACACGTGCGACATCTACTTCACACACACAAAGGTGAATCATCTCCTTTACACGTGCTCACTTGACCCCTTCGAGGATGGAATACTACTTGACACTTCTCCCGTGTGCATGCATAGGTATTGTCGGAACTTCACGGACGACGAGGAGGAGTGCAAGCGCCAAGGAATGACTACACCATCCGCGAGGGAAGCGTGGAAGAGAAGACGGAAGAAAGGAGAAGAAGACGGAGCAGCGGCTGAAGCTAGCCCCGATATCCGGACTGCCGTCCGGATCATCCGGACCCAGCCAGATCATCCGGGCCCCCCCTCTGGATCATCTGGATAATCGCGCTGAGGATACCCGAAGGTTTCTCCTGAAGCCGGATTATCCGGTCCCCCTACCGGATCATCCGGACGACGGCCGGATCATCCGGACCCCCATCCGGATCATCCGGGCCTTGCCTGCGTGCAATGCTTCGGGCCGAGGCCCATGTACCCATTCGCCCCCTCACTTACCCCTTCGCCCACTAGATTATAAATAGACCTCCTCCACCTCCTTTCTAGGGTTAACAAATATGATAGCTCATTCTTAGGTGAGCTTTACTCCTACCTCTACTCTTGAGAGAGAGAGAGACTACCACTCCCATGGAGTTCAAGACCTCCATGTGAGAAGATCCTGCGGGATATCATCAAGACCCCCTTGTGGGAAGATCCATCTAGGATATCATCAAGACCTCCTCTTGGAGATGAACCTTACCTTGTATCTTTCCCTTTGTTGTTCATGTACCTTGTGATCTTGTGTGTTTGATTGTCTAGTGGATGTGTGATTTGGACTTGTTCTTGAGTGTTTCCCCTTGTGATTTCTCCCCGTTCTTCCCTGTGTTCATCGTGTTCTTCAAGGGATCCCACTCCAAACGTGAAAGATCGTCGCTATAGGGTTCCACCCTACATCACCCTTGCAGCCTTCAAACATAACATCCGCGACGAGTGGCTTGCCCGGCACCTAGGACAGGAAAAGCCGAAATCCACGGTAGCCATCACATCACTCATGACCCGCTTCTGCGCGGGAGAGGACAGCTGGCTAGCTCGCAGTAACAACCTGACCAAAAACCCTGGTGGTTCGGATACCAAGGACAGCAATGGCAGGTCGCATCGCAACAAGCACAAGCGCCACATTAACAGCGAGAATGCTGAGGATATGGCAGTCAATGCCGGATTCAGAGGCTCTAAACCCGGTCAGCGGAAAAAGCCGTTCAAAAGAAATACTCAGGGCCCGTCCAATTTGGACCGAATACTCGATCGCTCGTGCCAGATACATGGCACCCCCGAAAAACCAGCCAACCACACTTACATGGATTGTTGGGCGTTCAAGCAGGCAGGCAAGTTAAACGCCGAAAACGACAAGGGGCTGCATAGCGATGACGAGGAGGAGCCCCGGCCGCCGAACAATAGAGGACAGAAGGGCTTTCCCCCACAAGTGCGGACGGTGAACATGATATACGCAACCCACATACCCAAAAGGGAGCGGAAGCGTGCACTGAGGGACGTATACGCGATGGATCCAGTCGCCCCAAAGTTCAACCCATGATCGAAGGGACCACCCCACTAGCATCCGCCACGGCGGATTCGCCGCATTGGTTCTTGACCCAATCATTGACGGATTTCACCTCACTAGAGTCCTGATGGACGGCAGCAGCAGCCTGAACCTACTTTACCAGGATACAGTGCGCAAAATGGGCATAGACCCCTCAAGGATCAAACCCACAAAAATGACTGTCGGTGTCAAAACCGGCGGATCTCGGGTAGGGGGTCCCGAACTGTGCGTCTAGGCGGATGGTAACAGGAGACAAGGGACACGATGTTTTTACCCAGGTTCGGGCCCTCTCGATGGAGGTAAAACCCTACTCCTGCTTGATTGATATTGATGATATGGGTAGTACAAGAGTGGATCTACCACGAGATCAAGGAGGCTAAACCCTAGAAGCTAGCCTATGGTATGATTGTTGTAATGGTTGTTCGTCCTATGGACTAAAACCCTCCGGTTTATATAGACACCGGAGAGGGCTAGGGTTACATAGAGTCGGTTACAATGGTAGGAGATCTACATATCCGTATCGCCAAGCTTGCCTTCCACGCCAAGGAAAGTCCCATCCGGACACGGGACGAAGTCTTCAATCTTGTGTCTTCATAGTCTTGGAGTCCGGCGGACGATGATAGTCCGGCTGTCCGGACACCCCCTAGTCCAGGACTCCCTCAGTAGCCCCTAAACCTGGCTTCAATGACGATGAGTCCGGCGCGCATAATGTTCGGCATTGCAAGGCGGGTTCCTCCTCTGAATAATCCATAGAAGATTGTGAACACCAGGATAGTGTCCGGCTCTGCAAAATAAATTCAACATTCCACCGTAGAGAGAATAATATGTACACAAGATCAATCCGCTTACGTATTTCGCGGCATGACGTCACGCCACTACCAAGCCTTTACTTGAATCGTTTTTTATTATACCACCTCAGCGCATTTAGCGAAGCGGTTTCCTTGGCACGTCTTGTAGGAGCAGAGATCGTGTTCCCCTTATCCCGGGATTCTCGTCAATACGGACGTGGGTAACCCAACCGCGCCCGTCGCCACGCCCCCTCTATCGAAGGCGAGTCCCAAACGGTCACAGAGACGGCTCTTGGTATTCTCCCTCTTTATAATAGGACCAAGGCTCGTTTCTTTTCTTCAATCCTCCATCGAATCTTCTCCTTGCTCCAAGTTCCAACACCCAGAGCCCCAAATTCGAGCGCTTCGGACCTCCAACAATGTCCGGCTCCGACCTTCAGGGCCGGTGGATGCCCTCCTCCGTCACGGAGGAGGACGTGCTAAAGCTGCGAGAGGCCAAGTACTTGTCCTACGAGATTTCGCACAGGTTGCCTGCCGAAGGGTAGGCCATCCCTACCCCCGAGCCCGGCGAGTACGTCGTCTTTGTATCCCACCTCCGTCGGGGTTTAGGTTTCCCGACGGATCCTTTCGTGAGAGGGCTCATGTTCTACTATGGGTTGGATTTCCACGACTTGGCTCCGGAGTCCATCCTCCATATTTCCGCATTTATTGTCGTCTGCGAAGCCTTCCTCGCGTCACCCCCACTTCGCCTGTGGTGAAGATCTTCAATGTGGGCCAAGATGATCGGGGCGTCAAGTAGAGTCTTGTTGGGCGGCCGTGGCAGGAGGGCCGATGCCCCGTGGCCCGAGGGCTCCTTCCAAGAGGAGCTCAGCTTGTGGCAGCAGGAGTGGTTCTATATCACCGCTCCGAAGGGCAGCAGGCAGAAACCGCCGCCCTTATTCCGCTCGGGACCTCCACGACGGTTGATGTCGTGGGTCGACCAAGGGCTCAATTGGGGGCCGTCAAAGGGCGTGCCCCTCTTGCGAGGCAGATTCGAGACCTCCAAGCGAGAGATCGATCTGGTTGTGGTAATGCAGTCATCTTGATTAGGCGCCTCCTGCCTCGCAAGCGCCGCCCTCTCCGGCTGTGGGAGTTTAATCCGGAGGGACCACGGATTCTCCAACACTTCATGGGTATGACACCCGTGGAGATGTACAAATTATTCTTCGGATCACGAGGCGTGTCCGAATCGACCGAGGATGCCGCCTAAGCTGCAATCGCCGGATACACAAGTAAGTAGCTCCGAGTCCGGACATACCGTTTGTTTGCCTTTCCATGATTAAGCCTTTTGACCGATTTCCTTCTAAGCAGGAGGGATAGCGCAAGCAAAAGCGTCTGATGTCGGCCCCCTCCAGAGACCACGCCAATCCCGTCTTGGTCGAGATCTTTGGAGGTTGCGCCTTCAGAAGAAGGCGAAGGGGAAAATAGGGGAGCTACCGCCTCGCCCAAGGAGGCTCTTGAAGAAGGGGGGATCGAGAATCCCTCCCTCGATGGGGAGAAGAGGACCGCCTCCGAAGACCCGGAGGCCAAAGCCCCTAAGCGGGGGAAGAAATCTTCACCAGAGGGTCCTGCTTCCGGGGAGGTCCCGACCGCACAGTCTTCCCTAAATAATCAGCCCTCCAGCGAGCCGTGAGTTGAAAAAAAGTGGAGTTCATTAGTAAGAAACATCCCTATTTGTGTTTCTAAGGCTAACCGAAATTTTTACCTTGTAGTTTGGATCTCCGACCCTCTCAGATGAGCTCGTCTTCGGGGGACCTTTGTCCGGAGATGGTGGAGAGCGAGACGCCTCCGTCTGCTGCGCCGTCGGATAGGGCGGACGAGCCTGAAGTGTCGTCACGGAGGGTATCCCCGAGCCCGGCCGAGCCGAAGAGTTCGGCGCCGACTAGAGTTCGGCCGGGGGAGCTGAAGGATCTACTTGAGAGGGCGTCCATCTCAGAAGATCACCATGAATTGATGAGTATGGTGATTGGAAGGATTTCGTCCGCCGAAAGAGGATTGCATAATGCCGTCAGGACTTTGCTGGCGGGGTTTGAGGTACGTAAAAACGACACACCTTTTTGACAGTTTTGCACATAGAAGTGCGTCCTGTATAGATAGTAGCCCCTGAGACTCGGTAGGTTGTCGAAAGCGACAGCGTGCCGAGGATCAAAATCGCAGGTTTCAATTTTCGCCATTCCTATACAGGTGGCGGATCGTTCGGGGGCCAGCCGGACTGATAGAGTTGCTGAACTAAAGCGGCAACTTGACGTTGCGAATGCGGACATCGTGCTAGTCAGCAGGCGACTTGATGAGTCGCAAGGTAAGTGTTTCTTTGCGGTCACTTAGTAAGGGAACCAAAGCCCACTCCTTACAAGATTTGTGCTTGACGCAGATGGTGCCGTTGCTGTGGAGAGCCTTCGGGCAGAACTTGCTCAAGCCAAGGAGCAAGCCGAAGGAGTGATGCGGCTGCCTCGGCGCCGAGGAGTTAAAGCGAAAGGGCTGCACACCGCCGCGGGAAGAGATGGCCGAAATGGCCGTTAAGTTGAAGGATGCTACCGACCGCAATGAGGCTCTTGAAAAGGAGCGCCTATCCGAGCAAGAGGACCTGGGGAAGGCCACCGCCGAAGCCAAGGATGCCCGTTCTGCAATGCGGGCTATAAAGGAGGCTGCGCCGGGCGGAGACATTGTGGCGAGCAAGCCTTTTCGCTGCGCCGCAGTTTACTGGATCAAAAGTATGCCCAGCTTGGCCACCATGGGGTCCGGAGGATCCTTATATGGACTTAGCGGTGAGTGCGGCGGATGCCATTGTGCACTTCCGAAGTCAGAAGGATCACAAGACGGAAGAGCTGTTTTGGTCTCAATTCCATAGTCCGGATCGTTCACTTCCGCTGACCGATCGGTTGGCCGAATGGGCTTAGCTGAATAGGTTGTCCGGACTTGCCATGACGGATATCGTGACTCATGTCTGGCCGGATAGGCCCAAGCCGAAGAGCTATTTCGGCTTATTGCAGCAATTTCTTGGGGCGGTGTCGCATATCAAGGTGATGAAGCGGTCGGCCTGCATAGAGGGTGCATGGATGGCAGTCGCCCGTGTGAAGACACATTGGACGGAGATGGATGCCACCGCTGTTGCGACCCAGGGTTCGGACGAGAGCCGGTTACCCGCCGAGCACTATTTTGGGAAAGTTCTGCGTGGTGCTCGTGTAATAGAGTCGCAGTGCTCAAAAAATGTCACGTTCAAATGAACATTTAATTTTATAAAACAATGTTTATGATGTAGGCGCTTTTTGTACTTGTGCGTTCAAGTATTGAAATATCTCCTGTGCGGCCGTTTATGTATCGTATGTATAACTTTGAAAGATGGCGTCTTCGGCTTCAGCCCCCACGCACAAGGTGCGGGGTGTTCGCAAAAATAGCGCATTTTCACACTTAATCCGGCGTCTCGGTCCATTAAGGAGGTGGTAGCGTAGCAAGCGAGGCAACCGGACTATAATGCTTTATCACTTTCACTTAGCCATTGGAGTTGAAGGGTGGGACTACGATATAGCCCACAGAACACCGCGCTCTCGAATTGAGCGTATGTACTGGCGGAAGCGGTCCTTCGTCAAAGCGAGGAATTCTAAACATTCCGTGGTCGATCGAGTGGTTGACCAGTCTCGTTGTATCATGACGATCGGTTTTGGCTTTCTCTCTTGAGGTGCTCGTCCAAATTAACCGGGCCTGTCGCGATAGTTCTCCGGTGCGCGTTAGCCGATGATCTGAGCGTAAGGCAGCAAAACACGAGTCGGGCAAACCCAACATTTGACCAAAGACATGATTGGAGCTGATGCATATAAGGCCTAACTTTCGAGGCGCGAACACTCCCTAAGGTGTTCGGTCTTTATAATAACGGCGGAACAATGCCCTATGCCCCTAGTGTCCGTGCAGGCGAGGTCCTCGACGTGGCGATGCCAAAACGTTAGTCTCCTCTCGGTTATCATGAGAAACCGGGGATTATAGCAACAAGAGACGGTAAAAAGGTTTACGCAGGTCTTAATCAAAAGAATCCTTACAACCGTCCCTCCGCGTCTGCGCCTGTGTCTCCGTTGTGCCATTATCCTAGACGGGTGTGCACGTTGTTCATCTGTAAAAAGAGAGGAACTTAGTTTGAAAAGAAATCGTGCGAAAAGTGCGTAAAAAATTGAAATATTAACAAATTAATAAAGCTGAGCCTATATTAGCTCATTGTTGCTTATATGCACAGCCCCTTGTGAAGGGGTGTGCGGCTAGGGAGCCCCTAGCTTATTTATGCCGGACTCGTCTAGCCGTGTCCGGGGTCTTTGAATGACCCTCTTAATGAAATGATGCCATGTGGACCGGGCATTTTAAGTGTAAGAGATGCGTAATGTGGTATTGCGTTAAAGCGGACAAAAGCTTCACGTCCCAATAGTGCTTGAAAGCTACTTTTGAATGGGGCGACATGAAAGATTAGCTTTTTGCGTCGGAAGTTGTCCGGTGACCCGAACACAACTTCTAGTAATAAGGAGCCTGTGCACTTGGCGTAAGGGCCTGGCATCACTCCTTTAAAGGAAGTGTGGCTATGTCGAATTTTAGTAAGGTCTATCCCCAACTTGCGGATTGTGTTCGGATATAGCAGGTTTAAATCGCTGCCGCCGTCCATCAGGACTTGTGTAAATTGTAGTCCGTCGATTATAGGACCCAGTATCAGAGCAGTCCATCCTGCATTTTGAACACTTCTGGAATAATCTAGGCAGTCAAAAGTGGTTGGTTTTGACATCCAATCTCGAGATTCCGCTGGGGTGGACCGTGCGACACCTGTCTTAGCGGGTGCCGCATTGTTTTTCCGTACTATCACATGAAATGAGTTTACTGCTTTGACTTCTTGTGGGAAAGTCTTTTGTTTTCCGGTGCTCTGCTGGTGGGGTTCGTCATCGTCCTCACTTGGTGCGTCGAGCCCCTTGTGCTCGGCGTTGAGTCGGCCGGACTGTTTAAAAACCCAACAATCTCGGTGGGTGTGGTTCGCAGGCCTTCCGGAGGTACTGTGGATTTGACATATCCGATCCAAAATTTTGTTTAAGTTGGATCGTTCATCACTGTTGTCCTTAAGAGGCAGTGTTTTATTGTTTGGCCGCGAGCTTTTGAATCCGGCATTGACCGCCATGTTCTTTGGGCTTTTTTCTTTATCCCAGCGCTGATCCTTTCGGCGCCGTTATTTTCCGTTTCCATCTTTGATCTCGGATGTACTCGGGTCGCTGGTGCTGTGTCTTGCTAGCCAGTTGTCTTCCCCCGCGCAAAAGCGGGTCATGAGGCCTGTTAACGCGGCCATTGTCCTCGGCTTCTCTTGGCGAGGTGTCTGGCGAACCATTAAATCACGGACGGTGTGTTTAAAAGCTGCTAAGGCTTCCGTCTCAGACGATCGACTATTTGGTTCTTTTGGTAAGGAACCTGTTCGAAATTTTGTGCTACCGACTCTCCGGGCTGTTGAGTTATATGACTTAGATAAATGCATCCTCAGAGGGCGGACATAAGTCCACTGAAAATTTGCTCTAAACGCATCCTCAAGCTCTTCCCAACTTCCAACAAGTGTTTTACGGGAGGCTTTTGAGCGATCTTAGCTGGCCCCTTGAGTTTGAGGGTAGATATTTTATGGGGTGGAGATCATCTCCTCTAGCCATGTGTATGTGTAGTATGTAATCCTCTATCCGCACTCTGTGGTCGATGTTCCGTCGTATGCCTCTATGTTTATGGGTTTGAACCCTGCTGGAAATTCGTGATCCAGCACCTCATCGGTGAAACATAGTGGGTGTGCGGCGCCCCTGTATTTGGGTGTGCCGCTGTCTTCGAACACTTGGCGTGTTTTGTTGCTTCCTGGGGCATTCTTCTTTGGCCCGTAAATGGACCTGGCTGGGCCATCTTTTTTTTCCCAGGATCATGAGTCGGCTTGTGTGCGGCGCCGCTCGTTGCTTTTGGCCTGTCATCTGGCCATCTATCCGGCCAGGCGGCCTCTTTGTTTTTTGACTGTGTGGGCTCTATGGCTTTCTCGTCAAATTCTGGCAGCAGCTTGCGCTTTGGATAGCTCTTTGTTTGGTGGCCATTGCCATATTTGTCTGCGGTCTTCAGTACTTTGCTCCACCTCAATCTGAGTATGTCTTCCGCTGTTTTGAGCTTCCGTTTTTCCTTCTTCAGACTTCTTGCAGTGGCGACGAGTCTTTTGTGAAGGTTCTTATGCTCCGGTGGTGTGTCCGGCGTGAGGTTGTCTGGACTGTTGGTTTCGCCGGGCATGGATTGATTATCCGATTCGTCTGTTAGGACGGTTGCTTGGTTGCATGTTAAGTGCGTCCTTTGGTTTGCCTGCTCTATTGCTGGGTCATTAGGAATGCTGTTTTTGTCGAGGCAGGACTTAGGGCGGCGTCTGCGTCGCTGTTTTGGTTGTTTGTCGGCGGGATTATCCTTTGCCGCGCCCCGTTGTTCCTCTTTATCGCTTCCCTTTGGGGTGTCCACCATGTATACGTCATGTGTTGGGGTGGTCTTCCAGTGCCCTGTAGGCGCTGGTTCTTCATCGTCTCCGGCATCGTCGTCCATACCGTCGATGTCTTTGGAGTCGTAGTCTAGCATGTCGGTTAGATCGTCGACAGTGGCTACAAAGTGGGTGGTGGGTGGGTTTTGAATTTCTTTGTCGTCCGCATCCCAACCATCCTGGCCGTACTCCGGCCAGGGCTCTCCGGATAGCGAGAGATGCTTTAGCGATTTCAGGATGTCGCCAAAGGGTGAGTGCTGAAAGATGTCCGCAGCGGTGAACTCCATGATCGGCGCCCAATCGATTCGATTAGCGGGCGCGGGAGGTTGAGTCGGCGAAGTCCGGCACCTCGAGTCACGAGCTTTATAAGGGGCGAGTCAGCGTTGGCTCCATCGCCGTGGAAGTCGCAGCTCTGGCGGTGTCCAGCCACTCGCCCTCGTCTGCGCAATCGGCTCCGGACTATGGGTCGGCCGGATTCGTGTCTTGACCTCCAGTCTTGTCTGGCGGCGAGCTAGATCATGCCCATCGTGTGATCTTGGCACGCTTTCGGCTGCGGCTCGGTTCCATCAAAGATCAAGTCTCCGCGAATATCTACCGTGAAGTTTAGGCTCCCAAATCTGACTTGACGGCCAAGGGCGTAGCTTTCGATCTGCTCCAGATGGCCAAGTGAATTGGCCCGCAGTGCAAAGCCGCCGAATACGAAGATCTGTCCGGGGAGAAAAGTCTCACCCTGGACAGCGTTGTTGTTGATTGAAGAAGCCATCAAGCCTATCGGTGACGACACAGAGGAACTCTCAATGAAAGAAGCAATGTCGGTGTCAAAACCGGCGGATCTCGGGTAGGGGTTCCCGAACTGTGCGTCTAGGCGGATGGTAATAGGAGACAAGGGACACGATGTTTTTACCCAGGTTCGGGCCCTCTCGATGGAGGTAAAACCCTACTCCTGCTTGATTGATATTGATGATATGGGTAGTACAAGAGTGGATCTACCACGAGATCAAGGAGGCTAAACCCTAGAAGCTAGCCTATGGTATGATTGTTGTAATGGTTGTTAGTCCTATGGACTAAAACCCTCCGGTTTATATAGACACAGGAGAGGGCTAGGGTTACACAGAGTCGGTTACAATGGTAGGAGATCTACATATCCGTATCGCCAAGCTTGCCTTCCACGCCAAGGAAAGTCCCATCCGGACACGGGACGAAGTCTTCAATCTTGTGTCTTCATAGTCTTGGTGTCCGGCGGACGATGATAGTCCGGCTGTCCGGACACCCCCTAGTCCAGGACTCCCTCAACGACCTTTAAAGGCGTCATACCAGGTGTAGAGGCCAACTGTACAGGCTCAGTTACACTTGAAGTGGTCTTGGATCCCGGATAACCAAGCGAGGAATTAATCTTGACATAGTCCCGTTCATGGCGGCTATCACGCCTTTCTTTCAGACGAACCGCATTTGCAAAGCTCAATGTGGTGCCGCTTTCGCATACCTCAAGCTCAAGATGCGGGCCCTCGAGGTAATCATGGTCAATGGAAACCGAGCGCTCTCTCGAGCGGAGGAGCATACGGCGGCCCTCGCGGCGGAAGTACAAAGCAGCCTCTTAAGGCAATTCTCGAGTCCGACTACTAAACTTCCGGACACCGTCAAGCGCGCCAGAGTAACCTATAACAAGACCGCCTGGCACGTTCCGAGCACTCGTAGCAATGCGTCCCCAACCCCAGCCCTCGCGAAATCGCGAGACCAGTACCACGCGTACATAACTACGCTCTGGAGATACCATGGGCTCAGGGGGAGGGGCACGACCACGGCATGCCCAGAGTGCGGCTCAACCACACCAGGGGCTCCCAATTGTGTCATTCTTTTTTTTCTTATTCTCAGGACTCCGTTTTCTAGAAGCCCTATCCGGCAGTGGAATCGCCGAACTCACGATGCAACAGCCAGGGAAGCAGAAAAGCTACGTCGAGTGTCCAGGTGGTCTCTATTACGAGCAGTATACCTGTTTTACATACCATCCCGCAGCCTACCCACGGAGGGGACATGTTAAATAGTCACATCCCTTGCTTATCGCACTATTTGTATCGTTCTGCTTTCATTGCAGTATTTTTTGAATAAACAATGCATCGCTTTTTGCCTATTACTGCATTCCTTTTTCTATTTATATATGTTCACTTATGGCATGTTGCATCCGTACGCTTTGGTACGGCCAAATACACCAGGGGCTTAAGTACCCCAAAATATGGTGTGATAAGTCCGAACACTTTAACAAGTGCGGCACCCCGAACTTATAGCATTATATGCATCGGCTCTGAATCATGTCTTGGGTCAATAGTTGGGTTTGCCCGGCTCCCATGATTTGGTACCTTACGTTCCGTTATATCGGCTAAGGTAGCGCCGGGAGAAACACTGCGATTGTGCCCAGGTTGAGCTGGGTTAAGCACCTCAGTGCAGAAAGCTAAAACTGACCGTCATGATAGGGCGAGAGCCGGTCGCTGTTCGAGAAGTTTTTTGAGTCCCTAAAGACTTATGCCGCTTAGAACGAGGAGTTGGCTTTGTCCAGCCCAGGCGTGGATAGCGCCCCGAATTCGGTCTTCCGAACACTAGGGGCTTCACCGAAATTTAAAATTATAGAATTCTATGGCTAAGTGGGAGTGTTCAAGCATTATAGTCTGGTTGCCTTGTTCATTGTCTTGAGCGCCTCCCTCAAAGGACCCAAGAATGGGAACCAGAGCGCTCAAGTTTATCCCGAACACCCCAGCACTCGTGGCATGGGGGCTGAAGCCAACGACTTGCCATCTCTCAAATTTGATAAGCGGCCGCCTGAAGGTAATATTTTAAATTAACAAAGCGTTGCTTAGCGCATATGAACAAAGTTTTCAGCGTACAGGATAACAAATGCGAGTCTACTCAAAAATTACATCTTTGGAGCGCTCACCCGCTATAAGGCGGGCACCCTTCAGGACACCCTTATAGTACATCTCGGGCGTGCAATACTCTTTCCCGGCGGTGGCGCATCCGTCACAAGCTTCTCGGCGTCCATCTTGCCCCAGTGCACTTTAGCACGGGCAAGGGCCCGACGGGCACCTTCAATGCAGATGGAACGCTTGATGACTTCAATCCATGGACAGGCGTCCACCAGCCGCCGCACCAGACCGAAGTAGCTCCCATGCATGGCCTTTTTAGGCCATAGCCGAACTATGAGGCCCTTCATGGCCTGTTCGTCCACCTTGTGGAGCTCGACCAACTGCTTCAGCTGGTCGCTCAGGGGCACCGGATGTCTGGCCTCAGCATATTGAGACCAGAACACCTTTTCCGTCGAGCTCCCCTCCTCGGCTCGGTAGAACGCGGCAGCATCGGAGACACAATGGGGCAGATCTGCGAACGCTCCTGGAGAGCTCCGAATTCGGGTAAGTAATAGATAATTCACTTTTACATGCTTGCTTTGCATGAAGAATGCCTTACCCACCACTATCTTTTTTATTGCCTCAATCTCCTGGAGGGCCTTCTGGGCTTCGGCCTTAGCGGCTTTGGCACTCTCAAGAGCCAAGGCGAGCTCGGACTCTCGGGTCTTCGAGTCACGCTCCAAACTCTCCTGTTTTTCCATGAAAGCCTAGACCTCTTGCCGCACCTCCGCCACCCGGGCCTCCTGCTTCTCTCGCTCGGTGCGATCCGCGGCCGCACTTTTTTCGGCCTTGGACATTGCTTTTTTCAGGGTCGCCACCTTGTTCGTGGCCCCTGCAATACTCACGTTATTCCTGTCATTTTTTGCAACCAAATCCTTTCTATAAGGTATTACTTACCTTCCTTGTCCTCGAGCTGCTTCTTGGCACGGCCGAGCTCGTTCTCGGACCGCTCGAGGCTCTGCTTCAATGCATTGACCTCCGCAGTCAGTGCGGCAGAGGTCAGCAGCGCAGCCTCCATTCCCATATTGACATGTTTACGTTAGACTCCTGCGTATATCTTTTTAGATCCTCAGTTCGGCTTTTCTTTCCGAACACCGAACTGAGCATCAGGGGCTACTGTCCATGCGGTACAATTTTTACATATCTTAATTACATACCTCGAAGCCAGTTAGAAGGCTGGTACGTGCTTCAGCTAGCCCACTCTTGGCGGACTGAACCTTCTGGATCACCGCACTCATAACTGTGCGCTGCTCCTCGTCGATGGAGGCGCCGTTAAGCGCCTCCAACAAATTCTCCGGCGCCTCCGGTGACGGAGGTCACCGGTGTCGCGGTCTCTCCCTTCCTACAAAGGGGCCGCCTGCAGGACTCCGGAACCACTGAAGGTTTCGGTGCGGAGTCCAGCCCTGGGCCAGACTTAGAGCCCTTTTGGGTTTGATCCCCCTCGCGCCCGAAGTCCGGGAGGTTGCCTTGCGGCACCTCTGGGACCTCCTCCTCCTGGCTACGCCCCTTTTGGGACCCCACCTCGGCGTCATCTGCAGCGCGAGGAGAGGAGGCAGACGGAAGTGAAGTGCTATTCACGTCCGACGAAGAAAGGGAGCCGCTCGTTGAAATGTCGAGCCCGTCCTTGGGCGGGCTGCAGGGTTATATCCGGCGTTAAGAGATTCTATGCGACAAATGAAACACCATGAGTTATTCTGGTATCCGGAAACTTACGATGTCGCCAGGGGCTTAGCCCTCGGTGACCACTCCTCTTCGCCGTCGTCGGCGTTGGTGCAACAGTCCGGAGGAAGGGTCCTTCCCTTCTTGGACCCTATGGCCTCCCCACTTGGGGAGGCCTTCCTTTTCTCTCTCCCCCCGCTGGGGGAGAAGCCTCCTATTTCTCCTCCTCGTCTTCGCGGGAGGAGTCCGCCTCGGAGTCATCGGACGATGAGTCCGATAACACCTGATGCCGGGAACTCTTTCGGGTTCCCGTGGCCTTCTTCTTGGCCTTCTTCTTTGGCACCACGTAAGGCGCCGGAGCCAGCAGCCCCGTTAATTGGGCGTCTGCTGGGTCTTCTGGCAATGGGCAGACGATTAACCTGCCGGACATCTTCGCGGCCTGTCAAAGGTAAAGGGAGTTTAGATCCCGCATAGAGTCAAACTCTGGAAAATAAGCGTCCCGTGAAGGGTAAAATAGCTTACCTCACCGGCTTGACGCTGCGAGCTGAATCCGCGATCTTTGGTAGCGGATGCGGGAGCCTCGGCGCCCTTGAACAACACCTTCCATGCATCTTCGTACGTAGTGTCGAAGAGCCTGCTCAAGGTTTGGTGTTGTGCCGGATCAAACTCCCACAAGTTGAAGGCCCGTTTTTGGCATGGGAGGATCCTGCGGATGAGCATGACCTGGATTACGTTGACAAGCTTGAGTTTCTTGTTCACCAAGGTTTGGACGCAGGATTGGAGTCCGGTTAGCTCCTCCAAATCACCCCACGATAGGCCCTTCTCTTTCCAAGGGGTAAGCCGTGTGGGGAAGCCAGATCGGAATTCGGGGGCCGCTACCCATTTAGGGTCCTGCGGCTCGGTGATGTAGAACCACCCCGATTGACACCCCTTTATGGTCTCCACAGAGGAGCCCTCGAGCCATAGGACGTTGGGCATCTTGCCCACCATGGCTCCTCCGCACTCCGCTTGGCGGCCGCCAACTACCTTCGGCTTGACATTGAAGGTCTTGACCATAACCAAAGTGGGGCTGGATGCGAGAGGAAGGCCTCGCCTGCGATGATGAGCAGCTGAGCTGTTGAGGATGAAGTTCGGGGCGGATCATGGAAATCCAGGCCATAGTAGAACATGAGCCCCGGACAAATGGGTAAAGTGGAAAACCTAGTCCGGAGGAAGTGGGTGAGAACACCACCCTCTCATAGGGCCGGGGGTGGGGATGAGCTGCCCTTGTCGAGAGTCGTCTTGTGATGTCATTGGACAAGTATCCGACCTTCGCAGCCTTTTGATGTGCCCTCCGTGATGGAGGAGGCCATCCACTGCCTCTGCTCGGACATGGCTGGGGAAGGTTGAGGCGAGATGTGCGGACTTAGGCGCCTGGGCTCGAGTGCATGGAAATGGATAAGCAAAGGAGGAAGAAGGCGTGGGTAAAAGGTGGATCCTTATCCCTTATATGGACGAGACGAAACTATCGTCCCCACGATCTGGTAAAACTCGCTTATCTCCCAAGCGCCGTAATCAATGGCGCGGTTGGGTTACCCACGCCCGTATTGATGAGAATCCCGGAATAAGGGGACACGATCTCTGCTTTGACAAGATGGGCCAAGGAAACCGCTTCACTAAACAAGCTGAGGTGGAACCGTAAAAACAATTCGAATAAAGGCTTAGCCGTGGTGTGATGTCACGCCACGAAATACGTCAGCAGATTTAATTTGTGTAAATATTATTCTCTCTATGGTGGTATGTGGAACTTATTTTGCAGAGCCGGACACTATCCTTGTGTTCAAAATCTTCTATGAAGTATTTGGAGGAGGAACCGGCCTTGCAATGCCGAAGACAATATGCGCGCCGGACTCATCGTCATTGAAGACTGGTTCAGGGGCTACTAAGGGAGTCCTAGATTAGGGGGTGTCCGGATAGCAGAACTATCACCGTTGGCCGGACTCCTAGACTATGAAGATACAAGATTGAAGACTTCGTCCCGTGTCCGGATGGGACTTTCCTTGGCGTGGAAGGTAAGCTTGGCGATACGGATATGTAGATCTCCTACCTTTGTAACCGACTCTGTGTAACCCTAGCCCTCTCCGATGTCCATATAAATAGGAGGGTTTTAGTCCGTAGGACGAACAATCATACCATAGGCTAGCTTCTAGGGTTTAGCCCCTTTGATCTCGTGGTAGATATACTCTTGTACTACCCATATCATCAATGTTAATCAAGCAGGAGAAGGGTTTTACCTCCACCGAGAGGACCCAAACCTGGGTAAAAACATCGTGTCCCTTGTCTCCTGTTACCATCCGCCTAGCCGCACAGTTCAGGACCCCCTACCCGAGATCTGCCGGTTTTGACACCGACAGCGACTATCTCCTCAAACTCGGTCTTGAGCCTCACATAGGTGGCAATCAGAGCTCCTGGGGTAGGCACGGTGGGGCCCTTGCTATTCTTCCAACTTTCTTTGAGGAGTTAAATGCCAAGCGTCCTCAACTCTTTGGCGATGCTTGTTTCTTGGAGTTCTTCGTCTCCATGGGTTGGCCCGCCAACTTGGTCACTCGTTGGTCGGTTCTCGCTTCACAGAGATCGCTGTCTCCGATGGGTTGTCCGCCGCAACTCTTTGCCTAGTGCTCCAGGATCCATCAATGAACTGACAAACAAAAAGCAATCGAAAGGAAACCACAATCACAATGAAAACGGGAAAATAATAGGATGTGAGAATCGATCGGTGGTTCGCAAAAAGAAGATTATTGGAATGAAAATATAGCAGCATAACTGATTCGCCCACCTTTCCTTCGTCGGTAGAGAAGGAAAATGGCAGAAGTGAGTAGCCTGGAGTGAGGTTTTCTTCAAGAAAGGGAAGAAAGGGCTTGAACGAGCGTTCCAATGAAATGATGGTTGCTTCGTCCAGTCAAACTTGGAGGCCACCTTACAACTGCTGGTAAAGGTGTGGGTTTTGTGATATGACGGGTCATGACGGCCACACCGGGGTGACAGGTGAGTCTCGATTGTAGCACCTCGCTGTGATTTGGTGGATGGCACGCGGGCTCGGATGGTTTGAAATGTCATTAACTTGATTTTAGTCTCTTTAGTATTTGGATCCAAGCATGGATGAGGCTAACAAGTTTTAGTCCCACTACTTTTAGTCATGAGACTAAAACGTATCCAAGCACTCTCAATATTGTGCACTGCGACCAAGGTGGAGAGGAAAACGAAAGAACTACGTAATTAATGCATGAGTTTAATTAGGGCAGTTTTGTAAAGTACGAGATACATTCCTCCAATCATAAAAATGCCTTGGTTCATGAGATTTGAGATTTGATCCCTATAAACCGGAAGGGAGGGGGTACTACACACGGTGTAGTCTAGTCACTTGTATTTTTTTTGAGCCGAAGTCTAGTCACTTGTTGAAATCTCTAGAAAGGTAAATACTCCTTTCTGGTTTACAGGTCTATACTACTCCCTCCGTCTAGGTGTGTAAGTCATCTTACCAAAACCAAATAGTCCCAAAACACTTAGGCATGGTGCATTAACTTCTACCTTCTTTCTTGTTTCTTGACATACGTATCAACCAATAAGAGATGAGAGGTGTGCATGCTTTTAATGACTTGCAATGGCTAGTTCATTGCATGGAATGCTATTAATTAGCAAATAAACATTGGTGACCCCAGGAGGAAACGGTGCTAAGTGCGTGGACCTATGCAGAATGAGTATCAACCAATGGATAATGGAGTTTAATTGTTAAATAATAGCAATTTTGTCTCATGCAAGAGCCTAGCTAGTACTCCAAGGAACCGCACCACGCGAGCGTTCGCAACTGCCACGTTCGGTTTGCACTTGCTCTTCGCCTCTTCGAGAAGACGAACAATGATGTTACTCCTGCTTCTACAATATCGAATCCACTGCTGCATGTCCGCCCACCTCGTGCGGGAGGGATAGCGTGTAGCGAAAGCTTCTACTTACTGCTCCTGCCTTTGCGTCCATGACAGGTGGGCCCAACAAGTGGTTGGCCCACCTGTCATGCAACCAAAGACAGGTGCGTAAGGCAATGGAGCTTAGTCCGCGAGGGAGAGGGCGTCGTAGTAATCAAATTTCTTGGTCTTGTACGAGTTGACGCGAGACATCAAAGCACTGCATTCGATAAAAGTCTTTTTACACATTTCAAATGGGCTTCTTCATATGTAGGAGTAGACATATTCTGCTTCATATGTACTCCCTCCGTTCCAAAATATAAGTCTTTTTAGAGATTTCACTATGAACTACATACGAAACAAAATGAGTGAATCTACACTCTAAAATATGTCTATATACATCCGTATGTAGTTTGTAGTGGAATCCTAAAAGACTTACATTTAGGAACGGAGGGAGTAATCACTGTTGCAATCTCTAAAAGACTTATATTTGGAAGCGGAGGGAGTACAACGCATGCATGCATGCCGTGACTTTCCTTTTGATACTTGCATGTGTTGATTTGATGCACCTTGCCAAATTTTGACTATAAATTTAACTAACCAAATTTTCATGCATGTCACAAAAAATCACGGGGCTGTTTGGATTGTGACTATGTTTGTCTTATGTTGCCACATTATTTTTCCCACACTTGCCACACTTGCCTAACCTGAGTTGCTCAAATTGTTAGACACACTTTGGCTTGCCTAAGGGGATCTTGCCACAATTTTTGTGTCTATAACATGTGGGGTTCACTGCTAATAAAAAAATTCTTGTCTTAGGTGTGGCTAATAAAAAAGACTTATATTTAGGAACGGAGGGAGTAGAAAATATAAATAATAATGCATGTTGGGGCAACCCACATTTCCGCTAATTTTAGCCATGGGCTTGGTCACAATTTTTACGAGGGGGTGGTTGTTCATTTAATGGAGGGACTTGTAGTACTACCAGACTTGAACGATACAAAGTGCGACCTAGCACACCGTAACACCACTTGGAACAAACGGGTAGCTATCTCAAAAAACAATCAACAACTAAAGAAAACCACGACCTGGCATGTAGTAGTACACAATTTCAAACGTTTGTTTTGATGGAGTGAAAAAGGAAAACTACCCCACTACTTATATATAGGCCGGAGCCTCCGCGCTTGCTTGCTAGGGCTGCTCTATTCACACACTCTCATCCTCTCCAGATCTAAACAAGATAGGGGTAGTAACCCTGTCTTTCTCCCTTCCAAAAACACTGGCTTTCTATCCTCACCGCTGGTTACAAATCCGGACGTATCCCCCTCCTCCGGTGAAGGGGAGGAGGGGCAGCATTTAGGCCGTCGTCGACAGCGAGGGAGGAGACCCACTGCCGGCCGCACCGTTATCTCTGGCCGAGCGCCAGCGCGGGAGGTCCTCCAAATCCTTCGTTGTTGCCTGTGGGCGGATCCGCACCCGCCGCCCACCTATCCACATCTTGACGACCTACAGGTATATCTTCATATGAAACCGCCTTAGCTCTATTTCCCCAGCTTGCTACGTCGCTGCATGTGCATCATTTTCTACCTCTCAGCCCCTCTCGATCGGATGGTCCAACGTCACCTTTTTTTCTATTGTTAGAGGTAAAGCTACTTCATGGAGTCGAATCTTGTACTCCCTCCGTCTAAAAATACTTGTCATTGAAATAAAGTGGGGGTGGGGGAATTTAGTATGTACATCGGACTTGGTACAAACAGGAAGGAAAGGGGATGAAAGTAGTATAGAATGGTCATCCAACCGGTGTCTTGGTTGAAAAGGGAAATATAGGGGTAACGCTGTACACAGTGGTATGACCAAGACTAGATTTGATATCCACACATAGGAGTAGGTGGCTAGAGTGAACAAAAATGGGACCAACCCAGATATGTTTCTTGGATGTTTGTTTCTCGGGGCAACAAACTATGAATCACCACTTTATGCCCCTGTTTACGTACATGGTGCTGTACTGCTGGTGCACCCACTGTCCCATGCCCTTATACCAAATATTTAGGCTCGGTTGGAATAAAGGCGAAAAACATAGGTCTTGAAGAAAATAGAGGAATAGGAAAGGAATGTAGGTATAAAACTATGGAACAGCGAACCGGAGGAAACACTCAAGAGAATGTGTTCGGATGGACTACAAAATGTACAGATTTGTTTTTTTAGAGTAGCATGCTTGGCAGTATGAGATGTTATTTGTTTATTTAGCTGCACAGTGACGACTCTTGTCCTCACCTCACATACCACACAAGTTGATTTTTTTATTCTGCAAACACAGCACAACAACCTGTATAACGCATGGTAGCGAGCGCCCTCGGGCTTCCGCCCAAAAAATGAGCAGCGCGTGGATGTTTCTAATCCAATGGAATCAGTACTACCAGACCAGCTTTCCCGTGTTCCGAACGGTTGGAAGGGAAAGAATACCGTAGGAATTGTGTTCCTACGAAAATCCTGCACCGAACTTGTGAACCGAACGGAGCCTTAGCTGTTCTTAATATAATGTCCCTAGTAAAAATGAAGCCATGCCACTATTTTTGCCTGTAATTGTTTGAGACTCTGACAAGTTTAGCCAAATATTTTTTCTTGTAATTGTTTGAGACTCTGACTGTTTTCTCTGTGCCTTTTTGTGCAAACAGGGATATCCAATTCACCTGGTTGCTGTTGTGACCTTTTGGTGCACTGCACAAAACTCTTCTTGAAAGAAGTGACTTTTGTGATGTTTAACTGGAATGTCAGATGGAACAGTTGGTTCATTTTGGTGGAACTGCACAAAGGGAGATCTGTGTTCCAATCCTCATCATCCATATTGGCGCCATAACCTTCCTTTAGGTAAGAATGATATTTAATGCATGTGTTCATCTCTATTTTCCGACTGCCATGAGAAAATAATGCCGTTCTTTACTAGTACACTTGTACTCCCTCACTGACAAAACCAATTCTGAATTAGAAGGCCAATCATGTACTTGGTTTCACCAACTGGTGAGGAGAAAGAGAAACAGAGCATGAAGAGGAAGAAGAAGAAGGATAAACAGTGCCAAGGCGATCTTGCTGAAGCCAGAGGCCTCAGTCGGGGCTATTCAAGGGCTCCGGCAACGACTACCTTACATGTGAGATGATCCTCCAAGGAGCCCTTCCACTTTTGCTGTCTCACTTAATTAATTAGGAGTACTTAAGTACCACTAATTTATTACTGCCTAATTTTCCTGTTGGAGTTAAACAAATCTTTAGTAGGACCCTATGCTGAATCATGTACATGTGAATGTTTGTCTATGGAGGTGAATCATGTGGTGGAGCAGGGAGGGAATATTATTAGTGTCAGGACATAATAGTGCTATTGTTTTGCATGTCAATTTATTGCCATTGGTTCAATGAGGCAATGTATTGCGTATTGTCCATCATGAATTTGATGCTACTGTTTGAGTAATATGCTAATGTTTTCCTATCCTTTCTCACTAAGCTAATGAAGGTTTCACCTTGTTCCTACGTGTGCAAACAGGGATTATGTTGTGCCAATCATACATTTTAGTGGAACTACACAAGACAATACAATGAACTGTATCCCAGCCAGTGCTTTAACTCTGCTGGAAGTTCTTGATAATCTTTCGATATAATCTCAGCACTGGTAAACAAGAGTGATTTCAACCATACATTTGAAGTGCACAAAAATATATACTATTGTGTGATTCCAGTGAGTGCTTTATCACCTCTTATGGGACTACATGAATAAGCTTTTTTTCTCAGGTTGGTACGGGCCTAAGGGCTTCATCCATATTAGTTTGTCGTCATCTCTATTTGTATCATGCTACTATCATGAGAAACTCCTTTATCGTTGCACTTTTAAGTTTTGCAACCTATGATAAATGGCAATGCTTTGAGTGTTGAGTTGAGCTAATTGGCACTGATTAAATAAACTAATACCTCTCTTTAAGCAAGACTACTATGTTGCTAACTTTACCCATTAAGATAATGAGGGTGCTTCTATTTGTTAGTGTATGTTTCATCAACTAGTCCCACTATTATAGTAATCTCACTCTCTCAATATATGTGCCAACATGGATGCTCAATTTTGGTGGAACTGCACAAAAACTTTGGGTGCTTCATTGCCATGAAGCTTCCGTCCTTTCCTGTCAGTCGCTAATCTCCGCTTGCTTTCTTCCTTTGTTATCAATCACTTGGCTTATCTCGGCTTCCAGTCAAAGGAAATAGTAATTGATATGCTACCTCACACAGGTTGGTACTGGTCTTTATCCTGATTATTGTGCCTATCATATGTATTGGTAATTTGGCATTGTGCTCTTGTTTGCGATTTCATAAAGGAGTAATTTGGAGCTGAACTTCATGAGCAAATCATTACATCGGGTGATTTCAGTAGAACTGCACAAAATGATCAGATGGACAGGTACTTATGCTGCTGCTATGTACTCCAAAGTTCACTCGGACAAGCATCGATGTTGACAAGAAGTGCCTATATTCATTCGAGTATCAACCGGCGTCAACCAATTGTCAAACTCCAAGTATTAGGAGAGTGAACGCCAAAAATATTGCTTGGTGCATAGCCCAGAAAAACGCAGTCCAGTCTTTGGTCCCAACTTGTGCCTTTTGGTTATCGGCACATATGGTAGCGAACTATATGGCATGGAGTCTAAAGATTCCAGACAAGTTGGTTGACGCGATATATTCATCTAGGACTTAATCGGTCTGCACGCCAAGGATGCTCCATTTCAAAGGAACTGCACAAAAATTTGGGTGGTTCATTTTCTCAACCGCCTCCTTTCTCGCTGCGCAATGTAGAATTTTGGCGAGATACAGGACCAAGATGAGCCAGTAAACTAGTTGGATGAAAGTAGTGGCCGAGTTGCTCAAACCTCCGTCGGCACGAGGCCACTATTTGAGGATAAACCTACAAGCAAAGTTCAGATCGTCTGTGCTCCCTCTTATGTACTCGAAAGTTTACTCGTACAAGAACTAATTTTAGCAAGAAGTACCTCTGACTGAACACCATTTACCAGTCTGTACCCTAGGTAATTAAAGTTCGTCCATGGATCATATTGGCTGTGATCTCAATCATTTGGATGCATAAACATACTGACATGTGAATATCCAAATTTTTTTGTGAATTATGTATGGATATTGTCGTGTGATCTATCAATCATTTGGATGCATAGATATGCTGAGCTTGTGTATATATGAATCTTTTGAGTTGTTGATAGTGAATGTTGGCTATGAATATGAACGTGTCCTGTGAACCCGAGTTTGATATGAATTGCAACAGAATCGGTTATAACCCTTCTCCTCCTCTCAATCTGCGACTCCACTGCCGCGTTTTCCCATCTCCGAGTCATTCCCGTCTGGGGCCTCGCCATCGTCCACCGCCTCGCTGTGTTCGGTGCGGCGTGGTCAACAAATGAGAATCATCGAAAGAGGACTGTACGTGGAGAGCCTGACGGCTGGGACCCACGAGGTCCATGGTCGCACGCAAGGAAAGTTCCTCCTTATTAAGCTAGAAAAAAATGTTTCCTCCACCTGACAGCTGGGACCCACCGGCTGTATCTTCGCACGGAAGGAAGTGCCTCCTTATTTTGCAGAAAAAATATTCATCCCGTTGATAGCTGGGACCCGTCAGATTTGGTGACTGACTTGTGGGCCTGCTAAGCGGACGTGTACGCACGGCTTTGTCAACGTAATCAACAAATGATTCTAGCAGCTGGACCGTTGGATGTTAATCCATGAGCCATGCTCCTTCTTCAACCTCTGTTCTTGCTCCTGTCTCCCGTGGGCGGCACCGCAACTGTGCTGCCGTGCACCCGAACCAGTGAAGTTTCCCACTCCTCTCCATCTGCGACTCCACTGCCCCGTCTTCCCCATCTCCGGGTCGTTCTAGTCTGGGTGCGCTCGGCACGGTGTAGTCAACGTGGTCAACAACTGAGAGTCATCGGAAGATGACTGTACATGAGAGGCTGACAGTGGGGACGCACCATGCCCATGGACGCATGCATGCAACGGAACGCGGCGAGGTCGACATGATCAGGAAGGACTTCCATCGAAGTATCTTGTCGTGGAGAGTCTCGGTGGGTCCATGGCGCAGACAAGTAAGTGCCTCCTTATTACCACGGAAAATAATGATTCCTCCAAGCGACAATGAGGACCCACCGGACGGGCCACCGTATTTTGCGAAAAAAGTTTGCCCCACATCGCTGGGACCCACCGACAGACCACCGTATTTTGCAAAAACGTCCCCCATTGTCGGCTCGGACCCACCGTGTGCCTCCTTATTACGCACAAAAAAAATGAATACTCCCCTTGCTAGCTGGGACCCACCTTGGTGGGAGGCTGGCCTGTGGGCCTACTAAGTTGACCGGGACGAAGGGATTTGTCAACTTAGTCAATATGAACGATTCTAGATCCAGTGACCGTACGATGTCCATCCAACGACCGTAGTGCTTCTTCATCTTCTGGTCTTCTTGCTCCAGCCGCCCAAACCAGCGCCGGTCATGCCTCATGCTCCTGCCTTTCGTGGCCGGCTGTGCTGCCGCGGAGGACTCACCGCCCCCTACTATTCCCACCGCTTGACAGGCCCTGCGGCGACGGCAGCCTCACACCGCAGCCGAACCAGTGAACCCTCGTACTCCTCTCAGCGCGGGCTTCCACTGCCGCGTCTTCCCCAGCTCCGCGTCGTCCCCTTCCTAGGCCTTGCCGTCGTCCACCGCCATGGTGCTCTCCGCGCAGCATGGTAAACGTGGTTAAGGAATGACTTCCATTGGAAGAGTACTGTACGTGGAGAGGCTGACAGTTGGGTCCACAGCCACAGCCCAGTTTTTTTGTGATTTGCCAAGTAAGTCGCTTTGTCAGGCCTGTTGAGTTGCAAATCTTTCAAGACGAGGAGAGCTTTCATTCGGCTGGCTGAGAAAATGGCCCATCAGTAATGAGAAATGGGATGTACATTTTTAAAACACATCAAACCGGCAATTAGTTTCAAATATCTTTTTTTCATTTCGAGATTTTAAATTACATTAATTTTTATGCGTGAAGAATTTGTTGGATTTTATATTGATATTCATTTATTTTTAAAATCAGTTTGAATGTGAGTCGAAATTTCGGGATTAAAAGTAGTTCGGACCGCACCGAAATATGCAATATTTCGTATAATTTTTTAACTGTGGCCACAGTATGGGCTGTAATGCTAACAAAAAGAATATGGGCTCCAGAAAAAACCTTAAGAATTAGAAAATGGGCTGTAAATTATTAGAAATAATGGCAGATGGGCTGTATGCTGTTTTCCACACATTTGAGGCTTTCGAAAAAGGTTGGCCTAGCGAAGGATTGTTGGATTGCCATCCAACGGCCGTCGTGCTTCTTCAATCTCTGCTCTTCCTTCTCCAGCCGCTCAAACAAGCGCCGGTGGGACTGCCTGCTCCCTCCTCCCCGTGGCCGACTCTGCTGCCGCGCAGGCCTCACCGCCCCACCGTACTCCCATCGGTGGCCTAGCCATCCCTCTACTCACCCACACCTGCTGTTATTCTTCGGCGACGGCAGACGAACCAGTAAACCCTCGTACAGTCGTACTCCCCTCCGCGTGGGAAACAATTGCCGAGTCTTCCCTGCCTCCGTGTCATTCCTTTCCTAGGCCTCGCCGTCGTCCACCGCCCTGGTGCTCTCGGCGCGACCTGGTCAGCGTGGTCAATGACCGACATGCATCTGAAGTGGATTGTACGTGGAGAGTCCGACAGCTGGGTCCACGGCCGCACGCAAGGAAATGCCTCCTTATTACGCGCAAAATAATGATTACTCCACCTAACATCAGGGACCCACCGAAAGGGCCTCTGTATTTCGCGAAAAAACGTTACCGCCGCTGACAGCTCGGACCCACCAGCTATATCTTCGCACGCAAGGAAGTGCCTCCTTATTACGCACAAAAAAATGAATACTCCGCCTGTTAGCTGGGACCCAGTATAGTGGCAGGCTGACTTGTGGGCCTACTAAGTTGACGGGGATGGAGGGCTTTGTCAACTTAGTCAATAATATGCACGATTCTAGCTCTAGTGACCGTACGATGTCCATCCAACAATCGTAGTGCTTCTTCAACCTCTGGTCTTCTTGCTCTAGCCGCCCAAACCAGCGCCGGTCGTGCCTCATGCTTCTGCCTCCCGTGGCCGGCTGCGATGCGGCGGAGGCCTCACCACCCCTACTACTCCCACCGCTGGCCAGGCCATCCCTCTACTCACCCACACCCCCTGTTATTCCGCGGCGATGGCAGCCTCACACCACAGTGAACCAGTGAACCGTCATACTCCTCTACGCGTGGGCATCCACTTCTGCGTCTTCCTCGGCTCCGCGTCGTCCCCTTCCTAGGCCTCGCCGTCGTCCACCGCCCTGTTGCTCTCGGCGCGGCATGGTCAACATGGTCAAGGAATGGCTTTCATCGGATGTGGACTGTACGTGGAGAGGCTGACACCTGGGTCCACGGCCGCAGCAAGGAAGTGCCTCCTTATTACGGGCAGAATAATTATTCCTTCACCTGACAGCGGGGACCCACCAGACGGGCCACCGTATTTCGCAAAAAAAACATTCCCCCTGGCTGCTGGGACCCACCAGCTACATCTTCGCAGGCAAGGAAGTGCCTGACAATCGGGACCCACCTGGTCGAAGCATACGTACGGTTGTCATTCTGGTCGCGAATGTGTACGTACATACTAGTCGGTCTAGAGGCGCGCACGTGTCGTAGTAGAGGCGCGCACGTAGCATGTACACGTACGTACAACGAAGAGGGTGCAAGAAAGAAAATACGACCACGTACGTACATGCGGGCAGGGTCTCGAACGCCTACTCGCGCATATGTACATGGCTGGGTCGGAACGGAGAAACAGTGTTGTCGTCGTGTTCATGGGGAGCCAACCGGCTGGGATAGAACGGAATGCGTGGTCGTGTTCATCGGGAGGGCTTGGACAGAACAGACGATGGAAACGAGGCCTGGCGTACCGTAGAATGGAGGAAACGGACCTCCTACCTTCGGAACGGGGTCCTGTTGATCGGGAGGGGTGTGGCGTACCGCAAAAGGGAGGTCCTGTTGATCGGGAGGGGTGTGGCGTACCGCAAAACGGATGAAATGGACCTCCTACGGTCGAAATGGGGGTCCTATTGATCAGGAGGGGTGTGGCATACCGCAAAACGGACGAAACGGGCCTCCTATGGTCGAAACGGGGGTCCTGTTCTTCGGGAGGGGTGTGGCGTACCGCAAAACGGGACTCCACAAGATACTGTTCATCTCCACCGTCGACCTCCTCCAGCCTCCACGGGCTACCGTCGACCTTCTCCAGCCTCCACGGGCTCCTGTTCATCCAGCCTCCACCGCGCGCTACTCCACCGGCTACTGTTCAACCACCCCTCCACCATCTACTATTCATCCAGCCCTCCACACCACGGGGTCCTGTTCAACCACTCCTCCACGGCCACCCGTCCACCGTCTACTGTTCATCCAGCCCTCCACACCACGGCGTCCTGTTCATCCAAAGGCAACGCCACCGATCACTTTATTCATCAACCCCCCCGCAATGCTCACTGTTCATCCATCGATCGGCTTCAGTTAGCAACAGTAGCGAAGGGATCGCTCCATCGGGTTCAGTAACAGCCATCAATCGATCGCTCGGGTTCAATAACACGTAGCCTGCAGTGCAATCGCTCGGGTTCAGTTAGAGCCCAACGCCTCGCTCGGGTTAAGTTAGAGCCAACGCCTTGCACACACACGCGTACGTGTACGAGAGAAACGCGCATCGCTCCGCACCCGACCTCCCACTATAACCGGCAACTCCCCGAAATTTTCCTCCCCCTCGCTTCTACCATGGTTTTTTCCGTCATGGACGGCCCAAAGAATGTCATGCAGCTGCGTCTCCAGCCCACCCAGGACGAAAAGCCCATTTTCTGTCATGATTTTTTGTCATAAAAGTAGGAGCCCACCACATCTGTGATGATATTGGGTTTTGTCACAATTATCGTCATAGAAGTGTCATATGTATGACAGAATTTTTTTTCGTTCGGCCCAAAATGTCACGGATGTGTCTTTTTTTTGTACTGAAAGTAGGAAGAGTAATCCAGGACGAAGGTAGTACTTGCTCTTAGGGTAACCATAGAGTTACTAGTCTAAGTTACTTGCCACTATGACTAGCCTAGGCTACTAGTAGACAAAAAAATGATGCAGGTTATCACATGAGAAAAAAATACTAAAAACATTTCTTTCTGTGCAGTGCATAGATGCAGTTTCGAACAATACACTTGTCATCATAATTTCGGAAAACTACAAAAAAATTGAGCTACATTGTGATTACCGTTTACTAATACTAGGATAGAAGTTTCACCTCGATGAGTAGCTTCTCCGTGCACGGAAAGCATGTAAGGAATCAAACAACTTGATCCAGCTTGGGGCCGATAGATTTTATTGCCAAGATTTTATTGCACAGATTGGGTCAAGCTTGTGGGAATCATTGTGATGAATCTGCGGAAGACAAAGGTGCTCGAGCGCAGTACAGCTGCGGAGCAAGTGCTCCTTAGCCTTCTTCAAGATGCCAACATAGAAGAGGTCGAGCTTCTTGAGTTAAGGGAGAAGAAGGGCGGGCACGACATTAAACTTGGGAAAATAGCAGGAGCTGAAGCTGGAGCGGTGTAGCGTTGGCGTGAGGCGGAGCGCCGATGGCGGTAGAGAGTGACATCATCCAGCTTCAAACCTGAGCTCCTTAAGCTGATCTAGGGCAGGGGATAAGGACCACTCGTCAAACTTGGCTTGCACCTTGTAGTTGGTACTGAACATGCGGATGTCAAGGCGTCTGGCTGGCCGAGGGTGCGATGAAAGGATTTTGGAGACTGTGGCCATGCGTTTGCAATGCCCGTCGCAGAGGCAGCTGTCGATGGTGAGGTTGAGGGGGACGCGGCGCTAAAGGGGGCGCCACCACCGAGAGAGAAGGGTGGCCTGCACGGCAGGTTTGGTGGGGAGGAGGCCAATGATGATGAGCAGCATGTCATAGGGGAGGCTATTGATGAATTCCAGGCTCGCCGGATGTGGCTATGGCTCGAGCCACCGCTGCTTGTTGGCTGCCTCACCGTCCATCTCAGCCGCCGGCGTTGCCGGTGTACACGTGTGCTAGTGTGTATTGTGTGCTGGGTGTGCACGAGTGCGTCTTTCTGTGCATGTCGCCGCGCAATGGTGAAGTGTGCGCGAGGGCGTCCTTCACGAGGAAGAAGTGTGCCCTCAATTTACTAGCACGCGGGGTGCTACCCCGAGTGGTTTCAACTTTGGTTACTTCACCGCGTGTCAGATGGGCCTCTAGTTTACTTATTTTCACCCACTGCCACATGGGCCAGCACACGAAGATTGAGAACACGAGCTGACAAGGTAGCGTGTGGACTGGTTGACCCATCAGCTAAACAATATACGGAGCTATACGCTAATACAGTGACCGTATAATCCCTCGGTATAGAGAGTTTGAGTGAGAGGGGAATCCCGTGAGAGATAGTAGAGAGAGAAAGAGTTACTCCCTCCGTTCGACAATGTAGTGCCTATATTTTTTTAAAGTCAAACTTTTGAAACTTTGACTAAGTTTATAAAGAAATTACTTATATCTACAATACCAAAGATAAATGATTGTATGAAGTAGTACATGTTGTGATGAATCTAATGATTGTTCCAGATGTAAATGTTTTTGTCCACATATACCTGGTCAAACTTTTTTGAGGTTTGACTTTTCAAAACATCCATATGCTTATGGACGTGAGAGAGTCCCTAACTAGAGAGAGAGAGAGTGTGTGTGTGTGTGTGTGAAATAGAAAGAGTGGGTGAAAAAAAATGTGTGTGCGTGTGTGAAAGAGACATGCACAACACACGCTAAAGTAGAGAAAAAGCATGTGTGTCTTATGCAAACATATCACACATGCATCTTCGACAGCGTAAGCGAGGTGAGGAGATAGTGTGCGGTTGTCTGCAACCCAGAGCGAAAGACCCCTAGCACGTGGCCAAGAGAGGTCTGACAAACAAGGGAGAGAGGTCGAGCGAGACGTATGGAGAAAATGCAGACATGGGGAGGAGAGAGTGTACGTTTGTGACAGAGAGATCCCCTAGAGATCGTTTTGGGACTACATGGGTGGGAGATCGAGTGACAAGGTGTGTGCATGATAGAAGATACCCCGAGAGATATCAAGATAGACGTATGGATGGAAGAAGACAATATGTGTGTTCCTGATGGCTAGTGAGAGATAGTCATACTTAGGGGGGGAGTGTGTGCGCCTATGATGGAGTGAGGGATTATGGTACCTAGGGGGGTGCATGTCAGATAGAGAGAGAACAAGGGTGGAGAGTGTTAGATGGGTCTATGTAGCGCGAGCGAGATATGTGTATGTGTGAACCAGGGAGATATAAAGTTTGAGAGAGATAGAGGAGCCCCGATACGGTTGAGTGGTACGTCACACAGCTGAGAGGGGGAAGAGATATTCCATCTGCTCGATAATGCAGTGCGGATAAATTTTGTAGAAGTCGAACTTTGGAAACTTTGACCAGATTATGTAAATATTATTTGTATCTACAATACCAAAGATACATCATACAAAACTACATCTCATGATGAATCTAATGATATATGTTTGCCATTCTAGATGTAAAAAAATTTCTCCACGTACATGGCCAAACTTTGTGATGTTTGACTTTTCAATAAATCTATATGCTATGGAACGAAGAGAGTGCCTAAGTCAAGAGAGATCACGTGCGTGTGAAGGAGAATGTGTGAGTGTGCAAAAAGAGTGTGTGTGTGAAAGGGAAAGGGACAACAACTGATATATTAGAGAGAGGGAGAGAGAGTGTGTGTGTGTTCATTTCTTATACAAGCATATCATGCATGCATCTCCGAGATAGAAAAGCGAGGTGAGGAGATACACGAAGATAGCTAGTGTGTGATTATTTGCAACGGAGAGAGAGACCCCTATAGCACATGTCCAATAGAAGTCTGGCCAACAAGGGACAAAGGTCGAGAGGGACGCATGGAGAAGATGGACGCATGGGGAGGGAGAGAGGGTGTGTTTGTGATAGAGAGATCTCTCGAGGTCGTGAGGGGACTATATGGGTGGGAGATCGAGGAACGAGGTGCGTGTGGGATAGAAAGATGCCCCGAGAGAAATCGAGATAGACCATGCACATGTTTGTGATGGAGACTAAGAATTAGCTAGTCATAGACATATAGGGGGGACTGCGTGTGCCTACAATTGAGTGAGAGACTAGCATACTTGGCTTGGCGTGAGATTGTGTGTGTGTGTGTCTGTGCATGTGAGATGGAGAGAGAATGAGAGAGAGAGAGAGAGAGAGAGAGAGAGAGAGTTTTAGATGGGTCTAGATATGCATGTGATGTGTGACCCAAGGAGATGGAGAGTTTGAGAGAGAGAGAGAGAGAGAGAGAGAGAGAGAGGTAAGAGCTCCGAGACGACAGAGTGGTGCGTGAGAGAGTTACGGGCAACAGCCAGGGAATTTGTGTGCATACGATGAGTGCACCCAAGATATTTAGGTTGGACTATAGAATCATACATAGTGTGCGAGAGAGACCTATACATGGAGTGTGCATGCGAACTAGAAAGACCCCCTCCACACACACACACACACACACACACACACACACACACACACACACACACACAGAGAGAGAGAGAGAGAGAGAGAGAGAGAGAGAGAGACCAACAAGGTTTGTGTTTGGATGCGTGTGATAGAATTGAAGATTGTCAGCGAGAGAGAGAGCAAGAGTCCGAGAGAGGGGGAGGTCGCGTTTTACCTCTTTAATAGTCCTCCACCTCTGCAGTAGTAGTAGGAGCTACAGAAGCACCAACAGCAATAGCAGCGGCACCAGAATTTTGTCCTGGCTCAATTGGAACACGCTGTGCTCGCTCTAGTGTATCGCGGCGTAGAGCTGGTTGCGGGAGACGTTTGGGTAATTCATTGAACTTGGCGTCCAACTTGGTGTCAATTGTCTTCTCAAATCTGCGCGCAGTGAAGGTCTTGGCACTAGAATCTATGGGCCCCAACCTGGACCAAGTTGCCAGTTTCCTAAGATGCTTTCTGTGCCTAGAGAAGCTATATATCGAGGTGATGTTCCTTTCCTGTTAAATGTTAACCATAAGGGAGTTCAATTTTTGGCACCTTTTCCCAAGTTTACAATGACAATGTACTATGATTTCTGAAGGAATTTTGGAGGATTTCGGTAAGTTCCCCCCCCCCCCCCGTATTGGTTGCTTGATTCATATGGTTACAATCCATAAGCATTTCTCCTTTGAATTCATCTGTACTATTTTTCTTAGGGAATTTTTCATCCACTCCAACCTCTTCTGAAGAAGGCTACATGTTTCTAGATTGTAATCAAATGCCCATGTTGTCGAATTCAAGATGGCACATTAGTGCATTTTACAAATCTTGCAAAACAAATAGGCCTGTAGTAGAGTTCAAAACTGCATGTGGGCACTAATACATTCTCCTCTTTTGTAGATAAGATTATGCCCGGTGGTGGATAATGTGATACAATATCACAATCATATCGAATGCCTATCTGCATCTCTCGGAAATTACTTTGAACTCCTACCGAGGGACCTTACCGGAGATTATATTCGCCAGGTTCTTTGTTGTCAGAGCAAGGGTGCTAAAGGTAATGAGGTTTGTTGTCCTACATTTATTTCGCAAAAATGACTGGTTTGTTGATCAGTGCCGACGGCTGCGGCAGAATGGAAAAGGCTCCAAAAAAGCTGAATTTCATTTTGGAACTCTAGATGATAGAGTAGTCGGAAGTCATTGTGTCAACCCCATACATGACTTACGTAACGCCCATGATGCAGATATATCTCCCACATGTCGGGGCACGATTTAGAGGCATAACCGCATTGTGGTTTTGTCGCAAGAAGGGTCATCTTCACGCTATCCCATGTAATGAACAAGAATGGGATAAATAGAGTTGGCTTACAATCGCCACTTCACACAATACTTAAATAAGTCATACATCAACCAAAATACACACATAGTCCGACTATGGACAAATCCAAATGAAAAGGAAGATAACCCCAAATGCTAGATCCCTGATCGTCCCAACTGGGCTCCACTACTGATCATCAGGAAAAGACATGCAGTAATGGCCAAGGACCTCGTCGAACTCCCACTTGAGTTCGGTAGCATCACCTACACTGGTATCATCGGCACCTGCAAATGTTCGTAGTATCTTGTGAGTCACGAGGACTCAGCAATCTCAAAACCCATGAGATCATGACTATTTAAGCTTATGGGTAGGACAAGGTAAAGAGGTGGAGCTGCATGCAGCTGTTGATAAGCAAAATATGGTGGCTAAAGGCGATTACAAGAGTAAGAAGAGAAACTACGCAACGGTCGTCATCTAGAAGTGATCAAGAAGTGATCCTGAAGACTACTTACGTTCAAACATGACCCAAACCGTGTTCACTTCCCGGACTCCGCCGAGAAGAGACCATCATGGCTACACAGGTGGTTGATGCGTTTTAATTAAGTCAAGTGTCAAGTTCTCTACAACCGGATATTAACAAATTCCCATCTGCCAAATAACCGCGAGCACGGCTCTTGAAAGTTTATACCCTCCAGGGGTATCCCAACTTAGCCCATCACAAGCTCTCACGATCAGCGAAGGATATTCCTTCTCCCGGGAAGACCCGATCAGCCTCGGAATCCCGGTTACAAGACATTTTGACAATGGTAAAACAAGACCAGCAAGACCGCCCGATGTGCCGACAATTCCCGATAATAGTCGCACATATCTCGTTCTCAGGGCACACCGGATGGGCCAGACGTCGGGTTGGCATAGACCCTGGTTGCCCAGGAGACGCCGGACATCGCCCGGTTCGGACCAACACTTGGAGAAGCACTGGCCCGGTGGGGGTTAAAAATAAAGATGACCCTCGGGGCTGCAGACCCCAAGGGAGGGTTATAGGTTGTTAGGAAAATGTAAAACCAATGTTGGGCCTTGATGGAGAAGTTTTATTCATGGCGAACTGTCAAGGGGTTCCCATAAACCCGACCGTGTGAGGAACGCAAAATCAAGGAACATAACACCGGTATGACGGAAACTAAGGCGGCTAGAGTGGAACATAACACCAGGCATAAGGCCGAGCCTTCCACCCTTTACCAAGTATATAGATGCATTAATTAAAATAAGAGATATTGTGATATCCCAACATAATCATGTTCCAACATGGAGCAATCTTCAACTTCACCTGCAACTAACAACGCTATAAGAGGGGCTGAGCAAAAGCGGTAACTTAGCCAAACAATGGTTTGCTAGGAAGGTGGGTTAGAGGCTTGACATGGAAAAACGTGAGGCATGGTAAACAAGTGATAGGTAACATAGCATAGCGATAGAACGAAGCAACTAGCAAGCAACGATAGAAGTGATGTCGAGGGTAATGGTCATCTTGCCTGCAAAGTTCTCAGAGTTGTCGAAAGCTTGCTCCTCGTTAGCATACTCAACAGGTTCCTCGTTTGCGAACTCGTCTCCCGGCTCTACCCAAAGCAAGAACACAAGCAAAAGAACAACAATCAATCACAGTGCAATGCGCAAGCAACATGATGCAAGACATGACATGGAATGCAAGATATGAGGTGCAATGCATATGGTACTCCGGAAGGGGAAGGATGATAATGGCATCAACTTGGCAAACCAAGCATGCCACTGGATACGTTGGGAGATTTCGAAAGAAATCGATATGAAGATCACTGGAAACGGATGCATGGTTTGAAAATGACAAGCCAAACAAGATGCGATGCAATCTGTTGAAAACAACAACATAACAACTTGTGTGCAAAGTTTAAATATGCTACAGCAATATATCATGGCAAACAAGAGCATGGAATGCTAGTACTACATGCACTTAACAAAACTCGCTTAGTGAACATGCTCCAAATATCTACAGAAATGATGATAGCATCAATGCAAACATGACAAGTGACCTAAACATACCCAGACTTTGTAGAATTTAAAGGCATGGCAGAAACAGATTCAAGATAGCATGTTCGCAAGCTTGTTTAACTCGAAATAAAACATATCATGGCATGAGCTTAATTCCAGCAGCAAGTAGGCATGATGAAGAGCATGTTCATGTGCAAAACTACCCCATAGCATATTTGCATAAATATACACATGAAAGACAAAAGAGCAAAATGATGTAAAATGACATGTGTGCAAACTTGCTCAAATGCAGAAACTAATGCCACCACTGGATTCATTTGATTTTTCTACCTCAAAAACATATATAATATGTTGGGGTCACTTTAGAAAAATCCACACAATTACTTAGAATGAAATACTACCTAGAATGGAAAAGACAGAAAAGGCAATTTCCATATTTGGAAACGTCCAAAAATGTACTTGCCCGATTTGGAAGCTGTTGTTTACAAGAAATGGAATATTCGCTGGGGCAAAATAAATAAAAGAAAGAAAATAAACAAAGGAGGGGGTTGAGTCTATGGCAGGTGGGTCCTGCCTGTCAGGGACTCATTCAAAGCAAGAAACAAAAAGGGGGGGATTTAAACCGCGCCCATGGGGGATCGAACCTGGGTCGCCTGCAACGATAAAATTGTGATGACAACACCTCGAAGCTCAACTGCCCGGTACACTGCCACAACCCCTAAATGTCAGGAGGCACCAAGAACAATGTTCTCGTCACAAGAATATGAAACGATCCCAAGAAACCCGCGTGATCCTAATTTTTTTTAGTGAAATTTGAGGAGAGGAAAGACAAAACATCTACGTCAGAAGGCCTCACCAGAGCGACGAAGGGACTAAGGAGTAAAAAGAATCGTACTCTCTGATATATATAATCCTAAGACTCGAAACATTTTGTTCTATACTCAACAACGCCAGCGATTCGATCAAGCAGGGGGCTCCTAAGTCGGGGATGGCTCTGATTAAGGGGGGATTTAAACCGCGCCCACAGAGGATCGAACCGGTCGCCTGGGTGTGGTAGCAGTGGCATAGCCACTGTGCTACTGCTTCGGTTGCTGTATGAAGGGACGTGCCACACCTTCTGGTCTAACACCAGGTGAGGCTAGCTGCTCTAGCCGGCGACAGAGAGGAAGGCCACGCTGCCGGCGAGCGTGACGGTGACCATCGGAGCAGAAGGCCACCTCCAGGGGTGCGGAAAGCGGACACGAAGCCAGGAACAAGTGGCTGATGCAAGCTGGGGTGCGTGCATGCGGCAGCTCCAGTACGAGCTCATGGTCGTCTCGGGTACGACAGCGGCAAGGCTGGGCGAGGCCACTGCTCCTAGCTTTTGAGTGAGGCCACGTGCGTGCGCGCAGGATGGGGCGCGAGGCTACTGCAGCTAGACAGGAACCGGAGCAAGGGCGAAGCACAGGCAACTACAGAGTCTACTGCAACTTCACACAAAAATTCAGAGATCGCCGGAGCATCGAGAACATGGAGAAGGCGTGATCCTAGCATCCCCTACGGTGGTCGTCCAGCATTGTGAAGGAGGAGGGAGGAAGCCGAGAATACCTCCTTACCCTAGGACAAGAAGACGGCGACGGAGACGAGCCTGCAGCAACGCGAACGAGCTCTGAACCTGGCGGGGCTACTATCCGCAAAGCAGGGGAGGAAGAGGATGACGGGGAGGTAGCCAGACTTGGCGCTCCCAGGCGAGGAAGAGGACGGCGGGGACGTAGTCGACGTCGTGGAGGAAGACGGACATGCTTGGCGAGGCGGAGGTGGCTGGAGTGCACGCCGGCGACGTGGACGCCCTCTTAGGCGCACTCGGGAAGCGGCAGAAGCGACGGATCTGGGGGAGTTTTCTCCCCTAGCGGCGGCGGAGGATGGAGAGGGAAACCCTAGGGGCTATGTGCGGACGCCGAGAAGGGGCTTAAGTAGGCGCCGCACGGCTAGCTGGATCGCCACCATGGCCATGGCACGACGAAAAGCAGAGGAAGGGGGAGGAGAAAAGAAGGCGGGTATGGCTACCGCTCTCGCTGACGCGGGAGACCGCGTGTCCACGTGGTTCGAGTGAGACAGAGGGGTGTGCGGCGCTCGGGTGAGAAAGGGGGGAAGCAACGTGCGCATGGGCTTGCTGGGTTGGCTTGCTGCGCTGCTGCTGGGCCAGCTGGCTAAGTTGGGATGCCGAGGCCCAGGTGAGCTGCTGCTGCTGCTCTTTCCTTTCTCTTTTCTTCAAAGAGAAAAACCAAAAGAAAAGCACAGGGGGTAGAAGAGGAATTTGGGAGAGATGAGAATATCCTCATGCTCCTGGAATTATGAAATATTTGAATAAATTGGTTTGGGAATTTTTAGAGGTAGTAAAATAAATCAAGTTTGAATAAAATTCAAACTTGAGGTATTTTTGAATCTAACCAGAACAACTTCAAAAGAGCTGACATTCTGCACAGAGGTTTAGGACAAGATGCTTGAATATTGGGGAAAAGATGAACATTAATGGAGTAGGTAAAAGGTGCGCTTGCAAAAAGAAAGAAAGGAAAGGAAGGAGAAGTGGTGATGATGCAAGATTCATGCATGGAACATGCAACAACATAAAATGTATGAAATCACACCATGCACATGATGAGGATGCGAATGCAAGATGACACCAAGCATAAATGCAAAACGAGAGACAAAAACCCAACCACGAAGGAAATATCATATCACATAGCCGGAAATGGCAAGAGTTGGAGTTACAAATATGGAAAGTTACATCCGGGGTGTTACAACACTCCACCACTACAAGAGGATCTCGTCCCGAGATCTAGGACTGAAAGAACTCCGGATATTCAAAACGGAGGTTATCCTCGCGCTCCCAGGTGGCTTCTCGGTCGGAATGGTGCGACCACTTAACTTTCAGGAATTTGATTGACTTGTTGCGAGTCTTGCGCTCGGTTTCTTCAAGAATAGCAATGGGATGCTCATCATAAGAAAGATCTTCTTGGAGGTCAATCTCTTCGAAGTTGATAGTGCGCTCAGGCGCCTTGGAGCACTTGCGAAGCTGTTACACGTGAAACACATCGTGCACATTAGCGAAGTTGGCCAGAAGCTCAAGTTAATAGGCAAGGTCGCCTCTTTCGCCAATGATCTTGAAAGGACCCACGTATCTAGGAGGAAGCTTCCCTTTGATACCGAAGCGACGAGTGCCTTTCATTGGAGATACGTGGAGGTAAACATGATCTCCGGTCTCGAAAGCCAAGTCACGGTGCTTGCTATCATAGTAACTCTTCTGACGTGATTGCGTGGATTTGAGATTTTCACGGATGACTTTACACATTTCTTTAGCTTCTGTGATCAAGTCATTGCCAAGAAGTTGGCGTTCACTAGTCTCGGACCAATTGAGAGGAGTACAACACTTTCTGCCATATAGAATTTCGAATGGGGCCTTGCCCGAACTTGCTTAGAAGCTGTTGTTGTAGGAGAACTCGGCATATGGAATACAACCTTTCCACTTCATACCGAAAGAGATGACACAAGCTCTGAGCATGTCTTCAAGGATTTGATTGACTCGCACGACTTGGCCACTTGTTTGAGGATGGAAAGTTGTGCTGAAGCGAATGTTGGTGCCCATGGCCTTCTGGAGTCCTAGAACTTAGAAATGAAAATTCTTCCGCGGTCTGAAGAGATCAATTGCGGAATACCGTGCAAGGAGACAATTCTGGAGGTGTATAACTCTGCCAACTGAGCTGCTGTGATAGATTCTTTGATTGGAAGGAAATGAGCCACTTTTGTAAGCTTGTCGATGACAACGAAGATGGCATCATTCCCACGCTTGGACTTAGGGAAACCAGTGACAAGGTCCATCTCAATGTGATCAAACTTCCATTCTGGAATAGCAAGAGGTTGGGGGAGACCAGCTGGTCGTTGGTGTTCTGCTTTCACCCTTCGGCAGACATCACATACATTCACAAATTGAGCAATTTCTCGCTTCATCCGAGTCCACTAATACGACTCCTTGAGGTCATGGTACATCTTCGAACTGCCTGGATGAATGGAAAGGAAAGAATTGTGCCCTTCGTTCATTATGACCTTCCTTAGATGACCTTTAGGAACCACAATCCTATCCTTGAAGAATAAGGTGTCCTTGTCATCAATGCGATAGCACTAGTATTTGGATAAGCCCTTGGCAATACCGTGTTTCACCTTTTTCACCATCGCATCAAAGAGTTGTACCTCACGGATTTGATCTTACAAGGTAGGAGCAACTTGAAGGTTGGCAAGGAAACCTTGAGGAACAACGTGGAGGTTGAGTTTGCGGAAAGCTTCACAAAGATCATGTTGGAATGGCTTGAGAACTAAGTTGTTGCAATAAGCCTTCCTGCTCAAAGCATCTGCAATCACATTGGCCTTGCCTGGAGTATATTCAATACTCGGATTGTACTCTTGAATCATTTCGACCCAACGAGTTTGCCTGAGGTTGAGGTTGGGCTGAGTGAAGATATACTTGAGACTCTTGTGATCGGTGAAAATGTCCACTTTCCTTCCCAACAAAAGATGTCTCCATGATATCAATGCATGGACAATTGCCGCCAACTCAAGATCATGAGTGGGTAGTTCCTTTCGTTGGGCTTCAACAGAGGAGAGGTATAAGCCGCAACCTTCTTCTCTTGCATTAACACAGCACCGAGACCTTGCAAAGAGACATCACAGAAAACTTCATATGGCTTGGATTCATCAGGAGGAGTCAAGACAAGAGCTGAGACCAGCTTCTCTTTGAGGGTGTTGAACGCAACGTTACACTTAGGAGTCCAAACATACTTGACATGCTTCTAGAGGAGGTTGGAAAGAGGCTTAGCAATCTTAGAGAAATTCTCAACTAATCTTCGGCAATAGCTTGCAAGTCCAAGGAAACTGTGAAGCTGCTTGACATTCTGAGGAGGTTCCCAATTCACAACTGCAGAGACCTTATCGGGATTAATAGCAATGCCCTTGGCAGAGATGATGTGACCAAGGTAAAGAACTTCATCAAACCAGAACTCACATTTGGAAAAATTCGCATAGAATTGATACTCTCTGAGCTTGTCGAGCACCAATCTCAAATGTTTGGCATGGTCCTTCTTATTCTTGGAGAACAGCAAGATATCATCGAGGTACACCAGGACGAATTCGTTTGTGGAAGGGTTGAAGATGAAGTTCATCATGTGAGAGAATGTTGGAGGAGCATTGACAAGGCCGAAAGACATGACAGTATATTCATAAGAACCAACGCTTGTTCTGAACGCTCTCTTGGGGATATCTTGTTCACGAATGCGAATCTGATGATAACCCATACGGAGGTCAAGCTTGGAGAACACCTTTGCACCTTTAAGCTTCTCGAATAGCTCATTGATGTTGGGAAGTGGATACTTGTTCTTGATTGTCTTCTTGTTCAATGGACGGTAATCAACGCAAAGTTGGTCCGTGCCATCCTTCTTCTGGACAAAAGGAACACCACAACCCCAAGGAGATGAGATTGGTCTCATCAGACCCAAACACTCTTGTTCATCAAGTTGTTACTTCAATTCCTTCAGCTCCTTTGGTCCAAGCTTGCATGGACGCTTGCAAACGGGTTCGGTACTGGGCTCAAGAATGATAACAAATTCAACTGGCCGGTGAGGAGGCATACCCGAAAGCTCTTCTAGAAAGACATCTTGGTACTAACAAACTACTGGAATCTGAGAAATTGCGTCTAACTCGCCCTTCTCATTGAGAGAGAATAACTGAATGGTTTCGTCACGAGCGGCATAGATGATCACATCCTCAGAAGAGTGTGTCGATTGAATCTCCCTCGCAGCACAATCAAGTTGAGCCTTGTGCTTAGAAAGCCAGTCCATCCCGAGAATTAGATCAATATCGGAATTGCCGAGTATGATTGGGGAAGCCAGGAATTTATAATTGCCCATCTTGATGGAAACACCCTTAACCATGGAGCTCGCGTGCAAGAATAAACCCGGAGAAACAAATGATAAAGGACTAGACAAATTTTGAAAAGGCAACTCATGCTTTGATGCAAAAGGTCTTGAGATGAAACAATGCGATGCACCAGAATCGAATAAAACTTTTGCAGGAATATCATTAAGTGGGAGATTACCCATGATCCCATCTGAAGAATCCTCTACTTGAGCTGAATTCATCATATTCACCCTTCCATACTTGGCATTGTGCTTGGCCACTGCATTGCTTGAAGATCTCATAGGAGGAGGAGGCGGAAGGCGCCTTTGGTTGAAGCACTTGTTCGCATTGTGACCTTTCTGACTACACTTGCTGCAAGTCACCTCTGAGAGCGGATGATGATAAGGAGCACTTGACCTTGGAGCTTGAGAATTTGACTTTTTATGATAGCCTTGGGTTGGGTGGGTGGGAAGATCCACGACCACCGAGTTCTTCTGGGTAAGGCCGATTTAAGCGGAGGAGGAAGAAGGTAGAACTTCTGCTGCTTAGCTGCCACTTGTGAGGAAGAAGAAGACTGAACTGCATCCTGATTCTCTTCTTAGAAGCCTCACACTTGAGCTGAGCACCATCTTGCTTGAGGGCCATGTTGTAGAACTGATCGAACTGAGTAGGCTCAACAAGAACGAGAGTTAACTGCAGATCCTCTCTGAGGCCACCCCTGAAGTGTAAATCATACTCTTTTCATCAGGAACGTCTTGCCTTGCGGAGTGAGCAAACTTCTGAAACTAGATGTTGTATTGATACACGGACATGGTTCCTTGCTTGAGATTGTGGAATTCCTCACGCTTGCTGTCGGTGTCAAAACCGGCGGATCTCTGTTAGGGGGTCCCAAACTGTGTGTCTAGGCGGATGGTAACAGGAGACGAGGGACACGATGTTTTTACCCAGGTTCGGGCCCTCTCGATGGAGGTAAAACCCTACTCCTGCTTGATTGATATTGATGATATGGGTAGTACAAGAGTAGATCTACCACGAGATCAGAGAGGATAAACCATAGAAGCTAGCCTATGGTATGATTGTTGTTCGTCCTACGGACTAAAACCCTCCGGTTTATATAGGCACCGAAGAGGGTTAGGGTTACACAGAGTCGGTTACAATGGTAGGAGATCTATGTACCCGTGTCGCCAAGCTTGACTTCCACGCCAAGGAAAGTCCCATCCGGACACGGGACGAAGTCTTCACTCTTGTATCTTCATAGTCCAGGAGTCCGGCCAAAGGTGATAGTTCGGCTATCCGGACACCCCCTAATCCGGGACTCCCTCAGTAGCCCCCCCACCAGGCTTCAACGGCGATGAGTCCGGCGCGTAGATTGTCTTCGACATTACAAGGCTGGTTCTTCTCCACATCCTATGTACCTGCTGAATAGCGTCCGGCTTCCTCTGAATATTGCGGCCCTCGGCTTCCACGCCCAATAATGGCCAGGGTATTTTTACATTTACCCCCTTAGCTGCGCAAATGAGCCAGGGTATTTTTACATTAACCCCCTTAGCTGCGCAAATGAGTCAGGGTATTTTTCCATCTACGTGTTGAACGAATGTGAAAAGTCAGGGTATTTTTACATTTACCCCTTAGCTGCGCAAATGAGCTGCCTATAAAAGAGACGAGGATCTAGATCCGAATCACACCATCCCCCCTTCGCGAGCATTCATCAGAGCGCATCTGACAGAAATCCATTCCATCATGGACAGTCGACGCGGCTCCTCCTCTCGCCCTCCCAGCCCTTAGCCTGGAGATTGGGAGAGATGCTGCATCCCGCACAGTGAGCTAGTGGCGCTCCAAACCAAGGGATTTCTTCCCCCAGCCTTCATGGTCCCGGTTCGAGCGGGACTCGCCACCTATAAGGGCGGAAAGCAAGCGGAGAGCGTCCCCAGCCCCTCCAATGGAGAGCGGGTATGTCTTGTCTCTTATTTAATAAGAGGGATCGGATTTCCAATTCATCTGTTTCTCCGGGGGCTCCTGGAGTTCTATGGCCTCCAGTTGGACAACCTTACGCCTGCCTCCATTTTGCATATCGCGGGCTTCGTGGCCCTTTACGAGCTGTTTTTGGGCATCGAGCATCATTTTGCGCTATGGAAGAAGCTGTTCTGTCTTGTGCCCCGTTCTCAAGAGGGGTCGATATATCAAGTGGGCGGAGCCGAACTATGGCGCATCGCTGGGACCGGATATCTGTCCGGAACCCCGAAGAAGGCGTCCGAAGACTGGCCTTCGGCATGGTTTTATATAGAAGATGTCCCACTGCCGGACCCTGTTCGGGTCGGCCTCCCTGAGTTTAATAACGCTCCCTTGAAGAAACGCCTAAGCTGGCGTCCACGGAGCCCTCAGAGGGAAAACGACAGGGACATCATTTACGTGATGAGCCGGATAAGGTTGTTAGCTCATTCCGGACTGACCATGATCAGAATCATGGCCATATGCATTATGCGGGGGGTGCAGCCGCTCCAATATAGAGGCCACCCCGTGTGGGATATCAACGGGGAGGATGATGCCACCCGCTGCGGCCGTAAGGGGCCGGGATCGGTCGCCGATCTGACGAAGATCTTGTCCGCATTGTACAAGGGAGAAGAGGAAGATTTTCTCCGCATCAATCCGCAGGGCGGATTTTCTATGAACAATCCCCCAAGCTGGGTAAGCGGACATTCATTTTTGCCTATCCGATCCGTACTCCCATAGTCAAGTATCTCATTTTGTGATTTTGGCGCAGGAACTGCGCCGGGTCGTAAAGGATATAAACAGCCCGCCTCCACAACCCGAGGATCCGGAACGGTTCCTCGATCCGACCTCCCAAGAGGATCCGTACATATCGGTGGAGCTGATCGACGGGGTTTTCCATCAACTGAGCATTGATAATGCCTTGGTCGCCATTACGGCCGATTACCCCGGAATACTTCCCGCCTCGCAGATAACTGAGACCGAAGTCGCGATACTTTGAAAATGACCCATCCATGCATGTTTTTGATCACCGTATACCGATGGTGTTTCGCAGGGGGCGCCCTTGAGGCGGAAGGCCGAGCCCGCGGCGGCTGGCCAACAAGGGGCAGCACGGCCCAGCAGGTTAAAAAGAAGTGCGGTCCGGATTGAAACTCCGGTGCAACGGTATGGCGCATCACCTTACTCCCCGGCTTTATTCCCGGGAGGCATACGAACGTTCGTGCCTTTTCAGGAGGAAGAGCGCTCGCTGGACTGTATCCGGAGGGGCTGCCAATCAGTCCTCCGCTCGCCAGGCTCCAAAGCCAGGTCCAGAAGCAGAGGTGAACACGGGGCGTGCGTCGGATGTTCCTCCAACAGAGGATGCCGACAGGTTATCTGCCACCAATTCCGAGGTGGAGAGTGCCATGTATCACATGCGCCGCCGGACTGCTCTTCGTGACGCGTGTTTCTCCCCAGAGGCATTGGATGCCTTTAATTCGGGAGATGCGCACCTCCATGCCGCTCAAAATGGTCTAGCCAGAGCCACGGAGCAGTATGTAAAAGACATACAGGTGAGAAGATTTGATAGTTATATATGCCAGTAGCCCCCGAGACTTGAAATAGTTAGAATAACTAATTTAAGGATCATTTGTTGTGCAGGGTCTTACCGAAAAGAATACCCGTCTATCCCAGGAGATGGAGAAGTGCAAACCCCAACTTGAGGCCGCACTAGCCGCAACAGGGGAAGCCAAAGAGACCCCCTCTGGTAATATATGCTTCGAAAGACAAGTTATTTGTGAAGTGAGGCGTGTGTATAAGTCTGACAATAATATTGCAGATGGCGCCGGGATAGATCCGGACACGCAACAGCTCATGCGCCGGTTAAAGGCCGGCGAGAGTGTGCTTACAAGGGTGAGGCAGGAGAAAAATAATCTCCAAGATGCCAACATCCAGCTGGGTGAGGAACTAAAGGATGTTCGTGCCTAGCTATCTGACTCCGTTAAGGAGAATCAGCGACTTCAACGCGGCATTTTTAGTAAGTGCTTGAACGAACTTTGAAAAAGAGTTCGGCGAGGAAGTCGTCTAACAGAATTATGTCTGTAGGTATGCTCATAGGCCGTCCTGCAGAGGAGATGCCTAGTTCTACGGGTGACCTGCTTCCCGAGCTCTTGCAACTGCACGAACGAGTTCGGCAGGTGATGAAAGGTGTCGCCCAGGCCTTGTGGCCATCTGTCTCCCTGCCCGAAGGCCTTGGAGAGCTTGAAGAGAGGCTTTAGGGAGCACGGCAGCGCTTCCGCTTATGCAAGATTTCGGCCTGCCGTCAAGGCGCCAGGGAGGCCTGGGCCATAGTGAAGATGCGGTACACGAAGGCTGACCCAAACAACATGGCCGAGGTCGTACCTGCGGGGCCTGATGGGAAGGAGATCCCTATGAGCTTAGTGTACGGCCAAGTAGAATTGGCCGCAAAGTATTCCCAACAGGACTGTAAGCTAGACAGCCTGCTGGATGGCATTGAAGAGGAATATGCCCAGTCAGGTTGACTATGTAATTTAAGATGACATGTAAAATGCCTTCTAGTCGGATTGTAGATCGTTTGTCATAGCGGACCTTTTCGCTTCAACCTTGGGACCCAATAGTCTGGAGTGTGTCCGAATATCCTCGCGGTTATATAAGAACCGGGGCATGTGTGGAGACCATACGTAGGGGTCATTAGTGCTTTATCAGAAAAGTGCCCAACTAGTTATGTTATATTACATGGTTAGTAAGAAACATCTTCCAGGGAGAATAGTTCCGTTAGGGGTTCCTTTCCCTGGGAGGCATGCCCTAAAGTGCATGTCCGGACTGCGAAAAAAGCAGAAAAACATCTGGGGGTAGATGAATAAATAGGTAAAAAAAATTGACTTTTAGTTCACCGACCGAATATTCCCTTAAGAACGCTAGCTTTCGGCTTCACCCAGTCTGAGGTACACATCCGGTGACCAGCGAAGAATAATCGCAGACGTGCTCCTTTACCGCCTAGCCGAACAATCGGGAACGTAGGGGTAAGCACAGGAGCCAGGCAACCCAGCTTGGCCAAAACTTAAGTCATATCTATGCATATAATGGTGAGTAAAAGGTACATGTGGAAGTGTGACACAAGTGTTGGGCATGAAGCCCGTATAAATAAGCTTCTGTTAAAGAAGCCCCCAGGTATAATGAGCGCGGATAGTGCGTCAAGTGTGTGCGAATAATGCCAGAACAAGCTTTCAAAGGTTGTAATAGGAAAGGGGGGCGAAGGATAGAAACAAAAGACAGCTAATATGTAAAATATAGACGGAGGAAGGGGACGAACTCAGAATCCGCCGCTAGGCATAGAATCTTCGGAGACGGGCTGCGTTCCATGGGTCGGCTCGAGTCGGTTATCCGATGCATCTCGCAGGCGGTACGCTCCACCGGTCAGGACTTGGTCAATGATAAAGGTACCTTCCCATTTGGGCTTGAGTTTGTCCTTTTTCTTGTCCAGCAAGCGTAGAACTAACTCGCCAACGTTGTATGTTTTGGCCCGTACTTCTCTGCTTTGATATCTTCGAGCTTGCTGTTGATAGAATGTGGAACGGGCTTTTGCCACGTCACACTCCTCCTCCAATGCGTCCAAACTGTCTTGCCTATCGAGCTCGGCTTCTCTTTCTTCATACATGCGCACGCGAGGTGAGTCATGAATTATGTCACAGGGCAGAACTGCCTCTGCGCCGTATACCATAACGAATGGTGTAAATCCGGTGGTGCGATTGGGAGTGGTCCGCAGCCCCCAGAGTACGGAGTCGAGCTCCTCTACCCTGTGCATGTTAGATTCCTTAAGGGACCGCACTAATCGGGGTTTGATGCTGCTCATGATTAGACCATTTGCTCGCTCGACTTGATCGTTAGTTTGAGGGTGATAGACTGAAGCATAATCGAGTTTGATGCCCATGTTTTTGCACCTGAGTTTAACCTCGTCGGCCGTAAAGTTCGTGCCATTGTCAGTGATAATGCTATGGGGGACGCCGTAAGGGTGTACGACCCCTGATATAAAGTCTATCACCGGTCTGGATTCGGCCGTCTTAACAGGCTTGGCCTCTATCCATTTGGTGAACTTATCCACCATGACCAGTAGGTATCTTTGCTTGTGGGTTCCTCCTTTATGGGGTCCAACCATATCAAGCCCCCAGACCGCGAAGGGCCAGGTTATGAGTATAGTTTTGAGGGCGGTGGGTGGCATGTGGCTTTGATTAGCAAAAAGTTGGCAACCGACGCATCGTTGGACTAAGTCCTGAGCATCTACCCGGGCCGTCGGCCAATAAAATCCTGTACGGAAGGCCTTGCCTACAAGGGCACGGGCTGCGGCATGGTGCCCGCCGAGTCCGGCATGAATTTCAGCCAGAAGCTTCCGCCCTTCCTCTTTGGAGATACACCTTTGAAGGACTCCGGTTGTGCTTTTCTTATAATTTCTCCCTCATGGACCTTATAGGCTTTAGATCGCCGCACTATGCAGCGGGCCTCGTTTTGGTCCTCGGGAAGTTCCTGCCTAGTTAGGTCGGCTAGGAATGGTTCCGTCCACGGGGCAATGACTTCCATTATTACGTGGGCTGAGGATGTTACTTCATTGGCAGAACTTCCGATTGTGTCAGAATGTTCGGTGTCGGGCAGTGCAGTTGAGTCCAGGTTATTATTTCCGGATTCCCCCTCCCATAGTACGGATGGCTTGAACAGCCTCTCTAGGAAGATGTTGGGAGGGACAGCATCGCGCTTTGCGCCAATTCGTGCCAATACGTGTGCTGCCTGGTTGTTATCCCGGGCTATATGGTGAAATTCGAGCCCCTCAAATCGAGCTGACATTTTTAGGACAACATTGTGATAAGCTGCCATTTTCGGATCCTTGGCATCAAAGTCTCCATTTATTTGGGATATCGCGAGGTTCGAATCCCCGCGCACCTCTAGGCGTTGAATGCCCATGGAGACTGCCATCCGGAGGCCATGTAGAAGGGCCTCGTATTCGGCTGTGTTGTTGGAGTCCGTATACATTATCTAGAGTACGTAATGAACCGTATCTCCGGTTGGGGACGTCAGGACGACGCCAGCCCCCAGACCAGCCAACATTTTGGAGCCGTCGAAGTGCATGATCCAGTTGGAATATGCGCCGTACTCTCTAGGGAGTTCGGCTTCAGTCCATTCGGCGATGAAGTCGGCCAAAACTTGCGACTTAATAGCTCGCCGTGGCTTATAGGTTATGTCGAACGGGAGGAGCTCAATGGCCCATTTGGCAATCTGGCCCGTCGCGTCACGGTTGTTTATAATGTCATTAAGAGGTACTTCGGAGGCTACTGTTGTCGAACACTCTTGAAAGTAGTGTCGCAGCTTCCGGGATGCCATGAACACCGTGTACGCTATCTTCTGATAATGCGGGTACCGTGACTTGCATGGAGTCAGGACAGTGGACACGTAGTAAACTAGTTTTTGAAGGGGGAACTTGTGTCCGTCCGTTTCTCGTTCGACAACGAGCACCGCGCTCACCACTTGATGAGTTGTCGCGATATATAATAGCATTGGTTCGCCTATGTTAGGCGCGGCCAGGACCGGGTTTGTTGCCAATATGACTTTTATTTCTTCGAGTCCGGCGGTGGTGGCATCCGTCCACTCGAAGTGTTTGGTGTGTCGGAGGAGGCGATAAATGGGTAATGCCTTTTCTCCTAAATGGGAGATAAAGCGGCTTAAAGCCGCCACGCATCCCGTCAATTTTTGTATTTGTTTGAGGTCCTTTGGGATATCCAATTGTGACAGAGCTCGGATCTTGGCTGGGTTTGCTTCAATTCCTCTATCGGATAAAATGAAGCCCAAGAGCTTTCCGGCTGGTACGCCGAAAACACATTTTTCCGGGTTGAGCTTGATGTCGTATGTTCGGAGATTATTGAACGTGAGCGTCAAATCGTCTACTAGAGTTTTGACGTGCTTGGTTTTGACGATCACATCGTCTACATATGCCTCCACTGTTTTTCCGATCTGGTTTGCCAGACATGTCTGAATCATGCGCTAATATGTTGCACCGGCGTTTTTGAGCCCAAAGGGCATTCTGTTGAAGCAGAATGTGCCATATGGGGTGATGAATGCTGTTGCGGCCTGGTCGGGCTCTGCCATCTTAATCTGGTGGTAGCCGGAGTATGCGTCGAGGAAACACAATGAATCGTGTCCTGCGGTAGCGTCGATAATTTGGTCAATGCGGGGGATGGGGAAGGGATCCTTTGGGCAAGCCTTGTTGAGGTCTTTAAAATCGACGCATAGGCGCCAGGATTTGTCCTTCTTTGGTACCATCACCAGGTTTGCTAGCCAGTCCGGATGTTTTATATCTCTGATGAATCCAGGCTCCAATAGTTTGGCTAGCTCCTCTCCCATAGTCTGTCTCTTGGGTTCGGAGAAACGCCGAAGAGCTTGTTTGACTGGCTTGAATCCTTTTAGGATGTTTAGGCTGTGCTCAGCCAGCCGACGTGGGATTCCTGGCATGTCTGAAGGGTGCCAGGCAAATATGTCCCAATTTTTGCGTAGGAATTCTCGTAGTGCGGCATCTACATCAGGTTTAATTGTGCCCCAATGGAGGCCGTTTTGTAGGGTCCGTTGGATGGACCTAAAATTTGACTATTTTGTCTGCTGGTTTAAAGGAGGTGGACTTGGATCTCTTATCGAGTATCACATCGTCCCTATTCACCGTGGAGCGCAACGTAGTAAGTTCCTTGGCCGCTAGGGCTTCGTGATAGAGGCAAAGGTGTCCTGTCTTTCGATGAGATGGTGGCTATCGTTTTGGAGGAAGTCGACTTTGACGATCCGACTACGAACGTGCGAGGACGTCGCGCCTTAGCAATCGCTAAACCAACTCCAAGAGGTTATTGACCACGCCGGAGCACGATCAACCTGACCACAAAGGTCTGTTTCCTGCAGGCAAAAGAAGAACAAGCAAGAAACTAAGATTGCAATCAGGATATTGCGAATATAAGAGGAAAGTTTTATTGATCAAGGTGGGGTTTTGTGACGCCTTTGTCTGGTTGTTGAACACAAACGAAGTACGCGAAGTTGCAGCTATGGCAAACTTTAATCTAAACAAAACCCATAGTCTAAACGGTGCCCTAAGGGCTGTATATATGGAGGAAGAGGGGGGAATTTCGTGGCCCTTGGTGGAGGGGCCAAAATCAACCCTATCTCTTGTTTCCCCACACATACGGACTCTAAAAATAGCCTATACTTATGTATTTCGAAATTACATGGGCCTAGCCCAATAATAAGGTGACGCAGCACCTAGAATAGCCTCTGGATGAAATTTATGAAGTGGCATCTTGTATATTTCATCCAAGGCTTCATGCACTCGTTATGGTGTCTTCAAAGCCCTGAAATCATCACTTGTAACTCCGTTCTTGTTCCCCTTGCGCATGCCATCATCTCCATGCTTGTTCTTGCTCCAATGTTCATCCTTCTCCAAGCTAGGCCCTTCATTTGTAAGCAAAACAAATGTATCCAATTTAGGCAGCATCATATTCTCATGAACATTAGAATCATTACCAAGAAACGATTACTGGTAATTTAGTTGGCGTGCGCGAGTTCTAGTAATTGGTCCAGTATATATAGCGGCAGGGGTTGTGGGTGTAACAATGGTATTGATGTCCTCATCATCCTCCCCTTCTTGAAATGAAGTCGTCCTTGACGGAAGTTCATCTTCCTCACCCAAATAAGGCTTCAAATCTGCAATGTTAAAAATGGGACTAACCCCAAAATCTGCAGGCAGCTCAAGTTTATATGCATTATCATTTATTTTCTCCAACACCTTAAAGGGACCATCAGCACGTGGCATTAGCTTTGATTTGCGCAAATCAGGAAATCTATCCTGACACAAAGGTAACCAAACAAGATCTCCAGGTGCAAACACAACATGTTTTCTACCCTTATCCCCAACAAGTTTATATTTAGCATTCATACGCTCAATGTTTTCCTTAGTTAATCATGCATTTTTAAAATCAATTCAGCACATTCTTTAGCATCAAAATTAACCTTCTCTGAAGATGGAAGAGGCAACAAATCAATAGGTGCATGCTGTAGGAAACCATACACAACTTCAAAAGGGCACATCTTAGTAGTAGAATGCAATGAACGATTATAAGCAAATTCAATATGAGGCAAGCATGCCTCCCACATTTTGTTATTATTCTTCAAAACAGCCCTTAGCATAGTAGACAATGTTCTATTGACTACTTCAGTTTGTCCATCAGTTTGGGGGTGACAAGTAGTACTAAAAAGCAGTTTAGTCCCCAACTTAGCCCATAAACATCTCCAAAAGTGGCTAAGAAATTTAGTATCACGATCTGAAACAATAGTATTTGGCACACCATGCAAGCGAATAATTTCACGAAAGAATAAATCAGCAACATTAACAACATCATCACTTTTATGACATGGTATAATGTGTGCCATTTTCGAGAATCTATCCACGACGACAAATATGCTATACCTCCCCTTCTTTGTTCTAGGTAAACCTAAAACAAAGTCCATAGATATATCCTCCCAAGGAACACTAGGTACAGGCAAATGCATATATAAACCATGAGGATTGAGTCGTGACTTAGCTTTTTGACATGTAGTGCAGCGAGCAATAAAACGCTCAACATCCCGTCTCATCTTTGGCCAAAAGAAATGTGTGGCAAGTACGTCCTCCGTCTTCTTCACGCCAAAGTGTCCCATTGGTCCTCCTCCATGCGCCTCCTGCAACAACAAAAGACGAACGGAGCTAGCTGGAATGCATAGCTTGTTAGCACGAACACAAATCCATCATTAACGATTTAACTTGTTCCATGTTCTTCCTTCTTTACAATTCTGCAATACATCTTTAAAATCAGCATCATGCACATATTGATCTTTGATGGTCTCCAAACCAAATATTTTGAAGTCATGTTGTGAAAGCATAGTATAGCGACAAGACAATGCATCAGCAATAACATTTTCTTTACCCTTCTTGTGTTTAATGACATAAGGGAAAGTCTCAATGAATTCAACCCATTTAGCATGTCTACGATTCAGTTTGGCTTGACTTTTAATATGTTTCAAAGATTCGTGATCGAAATGTATAACAAATTCTTTGGGCCATAAATAATGTTGCCATGTTTATAAAGTCCGAACAAGAGCATATAATTCTTTATCATGAGTAGAATAATTCAGACTAGGCCCACTCAATTTTTTAGAAAAGTATGCAACAGGTTTGCCATCTAGTAATAACACACCTCCTAATCAAATTCCACTAGCATCACATTCAAGCTCCAAAGTCTTATTAAATTCAGGAAGTTGGTGTAAAGGAGCATGTGTCAACTTATCTTTCAATACCGTGAAGGCTTCTTCCTGTGCGGTACCCCAAACAAAAGGCACATCCTTCTTTGTAAGCTCGTTTAGAGGTGCAACAATGGTGCTGAAATCTCTCACAAAACGCCTATAGAATCCAGCGAGGCCAAGAAAACTCCTCACTTGTGTGACCGTTTTGGGCTGCGGCCAACTCTCAGTAGCTTCAATCTTGGCTTTGTCAACTTCAATTCCCTGTGGAGTAACAACATAGCCAAGAAAAGATACTCGGTCGGTGCAAAAGGTGCACTTCCCAAGGTTACCAAACAAACGTGCATCACGTCGAGCAATAAAAACATCACATAAATGTTCCAAATGTTCTTCCAAAGATCTGCTATAAATCAATATGTCATCAAATTAAACTACCACAAATCGTCCAATGAAAGCACGTAAAACTTCGTTCATTAATCTCATGAAAGTACTAGGTGCATTAGTTAACCCAAAAGGCATGACTAACCACTCATATAATCCAAACTTAGTTTTAAATGCTATTTTCCATTCATCTCCCAATTTCATACGAATTTGATGGTATCCACTACGCAAATCAACTTTGGAGAATATTGTAGAGCCACTCAATTCATCAAGCATATCATCTAGCCTAGGAATAGGATGATGATAACGAATAGTAATATTATTAATGCCTCTACAATCAACACACATATGTGATGTACCATCCTTTTTCGGTAGGAACAGCACAAGGACTAAGGGATTCGCGTATATAACCTTTGTCGAGCAGCTCCTGTACATGACGCATAATCTCCTTCGTCTCCTCTAGATTGGTACGGTATGGTGCAAGGTTGGGTAATATGCACCGGGAATTAAGTCAATCTGATGCTCAATCCCTCGAATGGGAGGTAATCCTGGTGGCACGTCTTGTGGAAAGACGTCAGCAAACTCTAGCAAAATGTTAGTGACAGCAGGAGGCAAAGAGGAAGGCACGTCCTCGAATGAAAATAATGCCTCTTTGCACACAAAAGCATAGCAAACAGATTTGCTGAAATCTAGCTCATCAATATTAGATTTAGTGGCAAATAAACATGCACTTTTCAATTTAATTTCAGAAGCAACACTAGATGGTTTACTATTAGGCTTCATTTGTTGCTCAAATTCTTTTGCCACAATCTGATTTTCACTCTTATTTTTCTCCTGTTTTGCTTTATTAGCTCTATTAATATCATCTTTCAAAATGGAATTAGGAGTCATAGGAAGCAAAGTAATATTTTTATCCTTATGAACAAGAGTATACTGATTGTTCCTACCATGGTGTATAGAATTTTTATCAAATTGCCATGGTCGACCAAGTAATAAGGAACATGCTTGCATAGGTACCACATCACAATTAACATAATTAGCATATGTAGAGATACTAAAATGCACACGAACAGTACGTGTTACCTTAACCTTGCCGCTGTTGTTGAACCATTGGATGTAGTAAGGATGTGGATGTGGTCTTGTGGTGAGAGATAGCTTCTCCACCATCTCCATGCTAGCCAAGTTTTTGCAGCTCCCTCCATCTATGATGACGCACACAGAACGTTCCTTCACAACTCCCTTTGTATGGAACAAATTGTTCCTCTGATTTTGCTCAGCTTGTGTGACCTGCACACTCAAAACACGTTGAGCAACTAAACATTCATACCTGTCAGCATCTTCAGGAGCCATGTATTGCGTCTCATGATCAGAATCATCTCCACCATGTTCTTCACGTGTAATAAGAGCCAAAGTCTCCTCATCATAGTCACTAGCGGACTCATACCCACCATCCTCAGTAGCAATCATCACACGCTGAGATTTGCATTCTCTCACATAATGACCTCTTCCCTTACAACGACGACAAATAATATCACTTGTGTGCCCTGTTGATGCCATGGAAGAAGAAGAACTCTGTGGAGGCCCGACAGGTGCGCTCTTGGCAGATAATGGTGGTTGTGCCTGCTTTCTTGTATCACGGCTGGAGGTGGCACCTGATGGAGGTGCTGGTGCAGTTGAAGTAGAAGATGCGCACGGTGTCCATGATGAAGGTCGGCCTGCAGAAAAGTTAGTTCGCGCCAATGCTTGTCGATCCTGCACTTCACGTTCAGCTTTACAAGCAAGATGGAATAAACGAGTGATATTAGTATACTCCTTATACTATAGAATGGTCTGAATATCTATATTTAATCCACCCATAAAACGTGCAAGCATAGCTTCATTCTCCTCAACAATACCACATCTAATCATGCCACTTTGTAATTCTTGATAATATTCTTCTACAGAATTTTTCCCTTGTCTTAAGCGCTGCAATTTTTGAAGCAATTCACGTTGATAATATGGTGGAACCCAATGAGTACGCATAGCAGTTTACAAAGCAGCCCAAGTAGTTGGAATAGGATATAATCTACAACGTTTAGACCACCATACACATGCAAAACTAGTGAAAGCACAAACAGTAGGGGCAACCCGTTGTTCAGTTTCTAAACTCCCAAGTAAGATATATATCAGGAACATATCTACCCTCAAATGGTGGAGTGTTCAATTTCAGTTTAGGAAGATGGTCATGATCTCGTACCTGAGGGGGAGCCCTACCATTGTGATTATTTGCATGTGGACGACCTGGTGGTTGCGGTGCAGGTGGTTGCACGTAGTTCTGATTTTGATCAACCTCATCCTCGTAATCTCCCACATAATCATCCTCCTCCGCATCAGCAGCAGGAGCCACAGAAGTATCAACAGCAGCACCAACAGTTTGGCCAAACGCAAGAGGGACACGGCTCGCTCGGCGGAGGGCTGTTTCGCGACGTGGAGGTAGTCGTCGTTGTTGTTGTAGAGGTGCGTTAGGTGCAGCTAGCGATGGTTGTGGAAAACGCGCGAGCAATTCATTAAACTTGCTATCAAGATTTGTTTCGAACATCTTCTCAATGCCATCTATCTTCTCCATTGCCTCATCGAATCTGTTTAGCACATCTTGCACCTGTCCACTCATCATTTGCTGAAATTTATCATGTAGCTGTTTGTTCGTCAGGTTCTCCCAATCAGTCTCATCGGCTTGTGATCCTACCATGGTTAGCAGCAAATAGAAACACACAAGAATATGATCCTACAGACTACTAAGAAGTGGTGGTGGTGTATCACAAACCCGTCAAGCAAATCTCAAATTCTTACCAGTTCTTACCTAGCAGCAGGTGGTGATCGGCAACCGTTGTAGTCAAAACTCTCGAAGCTTGGATAAAGCGATTATCAGGGAGAGTCAAATGCACGATCTAGATGTATGTGGACCTGGGAAGGCTTATAATATGGTAGCAAAAAGGGTCAGCAATAATCAATTCGGAGATGCAAAGTTGAATAAACGCTCAACAACGGTACTGTGCTGGTCCTAGGCTAGACTGTGCTAGAGACGCGAGCCTAGAACACTAACAAAATCACGACGCTGCACGGAAACAAGGGAGAAGCACACTCTGAATTTTTTTCACTCTTTTTTTTTTGCACTCCTTTTTTTTGCGCTCCTCTTTTTTTTGCCGAAAATCACTATGATGGCGAGTGTCTCAAAACTCTTCCCAAGTCAAGATAACAGGATAGGCACGAAATTTTTTCGACCAAATTTTTATTTTTGACTACCCGGACCCAAAAACTGGAAACGGGTCAAAAAAAACTTTCTATAACGGCGACTGTCTCAATACGCTTAGAAACACCTAAAAATAGGATAGCCAGAAAAAAATTTGTCCAGTGCGTTTTTGGAAAATTTTGGGCCTAAACGGAGGGTGGTTTCCGGACGGCAAACGATTGCTGGAATCCGAAACCTACTCAGACAAGGAAAACACAAATCTTAAAAAAGATGGATCTCGAAAGTTATCCTAATATGAGATTTCGGCAAGGCTGCGAAGAGTTTATTTCCGCATATTATTTGATGCGAAAGCCTCAAAGACTGTTAATACCGTACTGGTATCCTTGGGCTGGTATTCTGGAGTTAAAAGCTCTTCGCCACTTTTGGCCACCTGCCGTAGTATCCAACATGCTCTAAGGCTGTGAGTTGGAGTGGCACCCTCTGTACTATGAATTTTGCAGGGTCCACTGAGCCATCCTTCCAATGCGGTTCCATGCCCTATAGAGGGTTTTTTCTTTTTGGTGTTTAACCCAGGTTCTTGGCGATAATGCACCCTTTTATTTCGGACTGGGGTTGTATTCAGGGCCGGATTGTCCCAAAAATTGATTTCGGTTTTCCAGGCACTTTCCATCGCACAGTACTTTCGTACTATGGACGCTAAGTCAGCGAAGCATGTAATTTCACGAAGACTTACAGCATTGAGGATTCCCTTGTCTGCGCAATTATTGCAGAAGAATGAAATTGCGTCCTCCTCGCGGCAGTCCATTATCCTGTTCATAACCAGGAGGAATCTGGCCCAGTAATGGTGTACTGTTTCTGCGGGCTCTTGCCGGATTTGGGATAGATCGCTTGTGTCTGGGTGGGCGGGTGGAATTAAATTTGGAACCCTGTACACTTTAAAACTCAGGGGCCAAGTAGTTTCCGAACTTGGAAGCTTGGGTTCTTGGATGTCGTCTAATGAATCTAGCCCGCTGCCTGACTTTAGGTTCAGGATTTGAGTAACATCCTCCCCTCCGCGGGAATCCGGCATGGAGGGATCGGGAATCCGGACATAGCTAGTCCTTAAGATAGAAGAAGGGTCGCCGTATTGTTCCTCTACCACAGCAACGTGGTGGGTAACCTGGGGAGAGTTAATCTCTCTCAGATCGGGTTTAGGCCCAATCTGATCGTAGTCTGTAGCGACTCCCAGGGCGGCGATGCTATCCAAGAGCTCGTTTAAGGAAGAGAGCTCCATCGGATCCAACTGCTCGGCGAGTTCTGAGCTAACGTGAAGATTGCTTTCGATGACCCGAGAAGTCATCGTCGGCATGTTGGCCGGACAGGCGGTCATAAGGAAACTTCCTAGCCGGAGAGTTTGGCCGTATTTAAAGACGGGACAGGGCATCCTTCCTGATGGCGATGGCACAGAGGAACTCTCAATGAAAGCACCAATGTCGGTGTCAAAACCGGCGGATCTCGGGTAGGGGGTCCCGAACTGTGCGTCTAGGCGGATGGTAACACCAGACAAGGGACATGATGTTTTTACCCAGGTTCGGGCCCTCTCGATGGAGGTAAAACCCTACTCCTGCTTGATTGATATTGATGATATGGGTAGTACAAGAGTAGATCTACCACGAGATCAGAGATGCTAAACCCTAGAAGCTAGCCTATGGTATGATTGTTGTTCGTCCTATGGACTAAAATCCTCCGGTTTATATAGGCACCAAAGAGGGTTAGGGTTACACAGAGTCGGTTACAATGGTAGGAGATCTATGTATCCGTGTCGCCAAGCTTGCCTTCCACGCCAAGGAAAGTCCCATCCGGACACGGGACGAAGTCTTCAATCTTGTATCTTCATAGTCCAGGAGTCCGCCAAAGGTGATAGTTCGGCTATCTGGACACCCCCTAATCCGGGACTCCCTCACTTGCTCTCAACAACACTTGTAGGAATGTGGTGAGCTTTTTAATCCTGGCATAAGTCAGCCCAGGTAATCACTCGACCTCCTCTGGAATCTTTGTATTGCTGATACCAATTAGCTGCTTGGTCCATGAGCTGAAAAGAAGCGAACTTGACGTAGTCCTTGGGCCTGACATTGCTACATTCAAAATGCTTGTAGATGTCCACGAGCCAATCATCAGCGTCTGTGGCCTCGACACAACTGCTGAAAGACTTTGGCTGATTTGCAAGGAACTGGTTGAGGGTAGCAAACTAAGGCTGATTGTTGAAATGCCCTTGTCCTTGATTCCCTTGGTTGCGCTCTTGCAAGATTTGCAAAAGCATCTGGGTGCTGGTGTTGGTGGCTGCCACGACAGCCTGCCATGCCTCCGGAGGCGGAGGAGGTGGCGGAGGTGGAGGGTTCGACCGACCTCCTTCACCCTGATCTGGGTTGTTGCGAGTTGGCGGAGCCATCCTGAAGAAGATGACATCCGTTAGAACCACCATTGACATGATAGATAAGTAGAATCAAAGGCTAGAAATTGCAACATATAGTCTTGACAATAAACATTCGAACACGGATTGAACGAATGAATTCCAAAGTTAACATCACCCATCCAATAAGGTGAGAAGCCGCTTAGATAAAGGTTGATGAATAAAACCACAAGGTATGGGTGGAACAAATAGATGGTAAGGATTACCCAATCGCAAACCAAATATCTGCGGGAAGAAATGCTAAGATCTACTGGAATTCCCACCTATAAAACTCCCGAAAGTTTCTGGTTATGCAATCTGGTGTTGGGGATACAGGGGAAGCAATATATATCTCACCCAAAACTAACAATCCCTACATCCAGTTGTATCCACCCGTCAACACATAACAAAGAAACCTTTGGAAATCATGTACCTCAACCTTCAAAAAGCATTTGTTATACTAGCTATGGCAATACTCCTAAACTCCCCAGTACTGGGTGGTGTCGAGGTTATCTTACCACTAGCTGCATCAAAGAGATTTTTTTATGTCGGCGAAACTCAGGTATTCCAGAGCTCCAATGATAAAATTGTGACGACAACACCTTGGAGCTCAACTCCCCAGGATACTGCCACAACCCTTAAATGTCTGGAGGCACCAAGAACAATGTTCTCGTCACAAGAATGTCGGAACGATCCCAAGAAACCCGCATGATCCTAAAAAAAATTAGTGAAATTTGAGGAGAGGAAAGACAAAACATCTACGTCAGAAGGCCTCACCAGAGCGACGAAGGGACCGAGGAGTAAAAAGAATCCTACTCTCCGATATATATAATCCTAAGACTCAAAACATTTTGTTCTAGACTCAACAACGCCAGCGATTCGATCAAGCAGGGGGGCTCCTAAGTCGGGGATGGCTCTGATTAAGGGAGGATTTAAACCGTGCCCACGGGGGATCGAACCCGGGTCGCCTGGGTGTGGTAGCAGGGGTGTAGCCACTGTGCTACTGCTCCGGTTGCTGCATGCAGGGACGTGCCACACCTTCTGGTCTAACACCAGTCAAGGCTAGCTGCTCCAGCCGGCGACAGAGAAGAAGGCCACGTTGCCGGCGAGCGTGACGGTGACCATCGAAGCAGAAGGCCAACTGCGGGGGTGCGGAATGTGGATGCGCAGCCAGGAGCAAGTGGTTGATGCGAGCTGGGACGCGTGCATGCGGCAGCTCGAGTACGAGCTCATGCTCGTCTCGGGTACAGCAGCAGCAAGGCTAGGTGCGGCCGCTGCTCATAGCTTTCGAGCACGGGTGCGCATGGGCGCGAGGCGATTGCTGCTAGGCGGGAACCAGAGCGAGGGTGAAGCGCGAGCAACTACGGCGTCTACTACAACTTCACACAAAAATTTAGACATCGCCGGAGCATCGAGAACATGGAGAAGGCGCGATCATAGCAACCCCTAAGGTGGTCGTCCAGCGTTGAGAAGGAGGAGGGAGGAAGCCGGGAATACCTTCTTACCCTAGGATAAGAAGACGGTGACGGAGACGAGCCTGCAGCGACGCGGACGTGCTCTGAACCTGATGGGGCTGCTGTCCGCGAAGAAGGGAGGAAGAGGACGATGGGGAGGTAGCCGGACTTGGCGATCCCAGGCGAGGAAGAGGATGACGAGGATGTAGTCGACGTCGTGGAGGAAGAAGGACGTGCTTGGCAAGGTGGAGGTGGCCGGAGTGCACGCCGGTGACGTGGACGCGCTCTCAGGCACGCTCGGGAAGCGGCGGAAGCGACGGATCTGGGGGAGTTTTCTCCCCTGGCGGCGGAGGAGGATGGAGAAGGAAACCCTAGGGGCTAGGTGCAGACACCGAGAGGGGCCTTAAGTAGGCGCAGCGCGGCTAGCTGGCTCGCCACCGTGGCCATGGCACGGCGAAAAGCAGAGGAAGGGGAAGGAGAAAAGGAGGCGGGTGTAGCTGCCGCTCTCGCTAACGCGGGGGACCCAAGTGTCCACATGGTTCGAGTGAGAGAGAGGGGTGTGTGGTGCTCGGGTAAGAAAGGGGGGAAGCAACGTGCGCGTGGGCTGGCTTGGATGGCTTGCTGCGCTGCTGCTGGGCCAGCTAGCTAAGTTGGGAGGCCGAGGCCCAGGTGAACTGCTGCTGCTGCTCTTTCCTTTCTCTTTTCTTCAAAGAGAAAAACCAAGAGAAAAGCACAGGGGGCTAGAAGAGGAATTTGTGAGAGATGAGAATATCCTCATGCTCCTGGAATTATGAAATATTTGAATAAATTGGTTTGGGAATTTTTAGAGGTAGAAAAATAAATCAAGTTTGAATAAAATTCAAACTTGAGGTATTTTTGAATCTTACCCAAACAACTTCAAAAGAGCTGACATTCCGCAGAGAGGTTTAGGACAAGATGCTTGAATATTGGGGAAAAGATGAACATTAATGGAGTTGGTAAAAGGTGCGCTTGCAAAAAGAAAGAAAGGGAAGGAATGAGAAGTGGTGATGATGCAAGATTCATGCATGGAACATGCAACAACATAAAATGTATGAAATCACACCATGCACATGATGATGATGCGAATGCAAGATGACACCAAGCACAAATGCAAAACGAGAGACAAAAACCCAACCATGAAGGAAATATCATATCACAGAGCCGGAAATGGCAAGAGTTAGAGTCACAAATATGGAAAGTTACATCCGGGTTGTTACAGCTTATCAGTGGTTGATCCCTTTGCAAAAATGATGAGGTTTCGAAACTAGCCTTACAAGTGGTAATATTAGTTTGTACTTGTCTTATATCCATCTTCAGCTGATCAGCGTGGGTGTTTGCAGCTAAATGTGCTGAACTTCATTTCTAATATGAGTTTGAACCTTGTAATCTTCGAATTTGAGTCATATAATTCTGGAATTTGAACCTTGTAACATTTCGGGCTTTTGTGGTAAATCGTTGAAATGGCATCGTATGAGACTCGTATATTGGTATTACTATTTTGACCTTAATCTGAAATGGACTTAGGTTTTATTAACCATTCTCGAATGTGTTTCTGTTGTTGATCTCATCGCAAATGATCTGTATAGCTAACTCGACTGCTATCTTCTACATTATTGGACATAGTTGGTTGATTCAACCATGTGCCCTCTAGGGCGCAGAATTAATTATCGCACTCAAGTGTCCATCATCACCCTTCCATGTAACTTTGACCTCAACACCCACGGGTAAACTTATGATCAAAGTCATTCCACACACTTTGTTTTTGCAAAGCTTTTTTCCAATAAAAGCCCACAATTTGCCCCTCTTCTAGCCGACGCGTGGCCAAATTAGCCGGGCGGGAAGCTTGCACAGTTGCGCGTGGTAAACTGAATGGTTGCGCGGGAACATGCTCATCTACGATACTTTTGGCACCTCTTCGAGCCCACGCGTGGTCAAACGAAACGCGTCTGGGGTCCTCAGGCGTGCACTGGAATCCTCCGCTATGAAGGTGGTAACAAGACGTGATGATTGCATTCCGGTCGGCCCCCATTTATCACAGCAACCATTTAACCCTTGGGTCTCTTCAACCTTGCGACCGCGCCCCAGTATTGCAAGAAGGACACCCACCACGACAAATTCTTAGAGGTATCCTGCGCGGCTCCAATGGTGCTCCAAGAGGCTACCGACGACGAGCAGCAATTCACCATGCATGACATGGTGGACACCCACAGAAGGTTTACGGAGCTCTCGGTGGTGTACACCAACAACCCGATCTAGGTGGAGCACTCCATCAATGTCATGGAGTTGTTTCTTGGTGAGGAGAGGTACAAGGTAGTCGGGTTTGAACTCGAGTACACCCACGATCCTGCTAGGTATCGTCCCAAGGTCGCCGTCGCCTAGATGTGCATGCTCAATCATGTCCCAGTCCACTAGTACTACCTAGCCACAAGGCCTTGCGAGTGTTTTGCTAGGTTTCTCATAGGCCCCACTACATGTTTGTTATGGTGGACATCGCCAACGATGTAAAGGTGCTCAATAATTCGGGCATTGCCTGCCAGAATCTTTTCAACATCCAGGGTCAATACAAGATCTGGGTTAGCAAGAAGCATGAGAAGGACTCACTGGTTCACCTTGCTGAGGCCATCATCGACCCCTACTATAGAGACGTGAAGGATTCCTCCAACAAGGACAGGCATGCCTGGCACTCGGCCTGGATGGAGAAACTCGACAAAGATCACGTCGTGTATGCGGCTAAGGAGGCGTACACAAGCTATGAGATGTACACGCGGATCGTTGACATGAGGAAGTGCCTCCTTCCCCAAAACGGCCAGGGATCCAGCCGGAAGGACAGCAATGGCAAGCGTTGTCACAACAAGAAGTAGATGATTAGATGCTCGTTTCTCCTAGTTTAGTATGCATGTAATTGCTTACTTTGGTGTGTGGAAATGTTATGTGTGTATTTACTTATGTAATTTTATGCTTAATTTGGTTATGCAATGTTGTTCTTATAATTATATATGTTGATGTTCTATTGACAGAGTGTAGATGTTGTGCAGACAAAGCAAATCACATCACACACAGACTAAACAATGGAACCCGCCGGTGATGATTTCATCAATCGCTCGCAATTGCATACCAGCAATCGTTTGCGGACAACACACGGCTTCCTAACAGGAATCATCTATATTGTTATCGGTCTTCACACACATTTGTGATTACTGACATGTTTGTTGTGTACCACACACATCTTGTTAAGTAGAACCATTTTTGTTGTGTTGGCTCACCGGAAACAGTTCATCCGAGTGAACTATATGCTATATATCGCACACACCTTGATCCGGCTTACCATTTCTGTTATGTTGCCTAATCACAAACAGTTCATCCAAGTGAATTGTTTGTCGTATATCGCACACATCTTCATCTGGTTAACCGTTTCTGTTGCTATGCTCATCGCCAAAAGTTCACGCAAGTGAACTCTGTGCCACATATCGCACATGCAACTATAATCTGAAACGTGTTTCATATCTCTGGCATCGCAAATGTTTCATATCATTTTTGACTATTTTCGTACACCACCGTTTGTGATTAATGCATCGCACATAGTTTGGTTGAAGGGTCTCTGATTGTACTGTCACATTTGGACCATCCTGCAGTAGTGGTGGTGTCAAACGCATGACTTAGATATATGTGTAGCTGGGATGGCGTATAATATTGTAGCAAAAAGGTCAGCAATAATCAATTCAGAGATGCAAAGTTGAATAACTGCTCAACAACGGTACTGTGCTGGTCCTAGGCTAGACCACGCTAGAGACTTAAGCTTGGAACACTAAAATCACGACGCTGCACGTAAACAAAGGAGGATGCACACTCTGAATCTCTTTTTTCCCTTTTTCCACATTTTTTGTACTTTTTTACTCTCTTTTTTGCGCCGCAATAAAAAATTCGTAAATGTCTACAAATGGTCTAAAAACTGCCTAGCCAGAAATTTCCAGACATAGTTTTTTTAGTTTGGAACTATTTTTCTTCTACGGGTGCTACAAAAATTGGGAAGTCCGACTTGGTCACGATACATAGTATATTGTGATCTAGAAATCGAAAACAAACTAACAAATACTAAACTCGGACTAGGGCTGGCGGCGGAGATTAATCTGGTGGAACTCGTATTGGCGTGATGGCACGGATATGTGGTGGTGTATATAGACTCAGATTGGCGGAGGATATGTGGTGGTAGTATTTGGCAGCAGCGATGAAGTTCGTGCAGTGGTGGTATATGCAGCGGCGATGAAGATGGTGCGGCGGCGGCATGACAACCTCTGAACAAAACTCAGAACTCTAAAGAACTAGACACTAAGACCAGCAACTTGACACGACGACGCAACCGCAAATTTAACAAAGCGAAACACCAAACAAAAAATTGCAAAAGGCTCAGATTGGTTCGGATATGATGATCTAACCCTATTTTTTGTGGCTTTTCTGTGGAATGTAGGTATGAAGAACAGATGCGATCTAAACTATAAACAACTGGAAAAATCTCACTAAGCAACCAGGAAATCTGATACCACTTGATAGAGGCCAATGTGTCCCGCCTTTCGATGAGATGGTGATTATCATTTTTGAAGGAGTAAACTTTGACAATCCGACAACGAATGTGCGAGGACGTCGCACCTTAGCAACCGCTAAACCAACTCTGAGGGATTATTGACCACGCCGGAGCATGATCAATCTGAACAAGCAAGAAACTGAGCTTGCAATCTGGATATTGCGAATATAATAGGAAAGCTTTATTGATCAAGGTGGGGTTCTATGGTGTCTTAGTCTGGTCGCTGAACACAAACGAAGTACGCGAAGCTGCAACTATGGCGAACTTTAATCTAAACAAAAGCCAAAGTCTAAACGATGCCCTAAGGGTTGTATATATGGAGGAGTAGAGGGAATTTCGTGACCCCATGGAGGAGGGGTCTGAAACCAACCCTTAACTATGTTTTCCCACACATACGGACTCTAAAAATAGCCTATAGTGAAGTATTTCAAAATTACATGGGCCTGGCCCAATAATAAGGTGAAGCAACACCTATAATAGCCTTTGAACAAAATTTATGAAGTAGCATCTTGTATACTTCATGCAAGCCTTCATGCACTCATTATTGTGGCTTCAATGTTCTGAAATCATCACTCGACACTCCGTTTTGTTTCCCTTGCATCTACTATATGCTTGATCTTTCTCCAATGTTCATCGTTCTTGTCCAAGCTAGGCCCTTCATTTGTCAGCAAAACAAATGTATCCAATTTAGCAGCGTCATATTCTCATGAACATTACAATTGTTACCAAGAAACGAAAGTACCTGGTAATTCAATTCGCGTGCGCGAGCTCTAGTAATTGGTCCAATATGTATAGCAGTAGGGGGTGTGGGTGTAACAATGGTATTGATGTCCTCATCATGGGCCGAGGGGCGTAGAGGAAGGAGACACGATGGCGGACAGCCTGGACGCCATGGCGCAGCTCAGGGTGGCCGGTGGCTGAGGGTTCGGCGAGGGCACGGTGATGGTGGTCTCAGACATGGATGGAACCGAGCGAGAGAGGAGGCGAGGGGGGATCTAAGAGGGCTAGGGTTCCAGGGGAGATAGAGACATTGAGGGGGGACCCTTACCCACGTCAGCGAGGCTTGGATGGACAATGCGTGTGGCATCCGTGTGCTTGACGACTGCACGGTGTCCACGACGAGAGGAAGCGGGCGACCCCTTAGACGGGCTCGCCGCACTATGTCATCGCTGGGCCAAGTGCACAATAGTTTTAGTCTTTCTCTTTTCTTTTTATTTTACTTTTATGTTTATTTTATAAAATAGGGAACTTTGCCCATAATTAGTGTTGCAATTTTAGACACTGCCACAAAAAGTTTGAAGTTATTTTGAAAAGTTTAAAATCATGTTTGAATCTAAATGGTCCATTAAGATGTTGGTCCACTTCATAAATTACTAGGGATTAATTGGTGAGTCAAATAATGCTGGTTTCAACATGAAAATGATCAGGGGAATTTATGGAATACTACGAACATTTGAGTTTTACTGTTTGAAGAAATAATTAATTTGACTTTATTTTAAATTTGGATTTGGCTTTGATTTTTATCTAGTGACATTTTGGCTTAGCTAAACTTGATGACATGGCACACTTTAGCATGACACTAGGGATGTTACACGAGAGGAGAGATGTCACCTCGGTCTCGAGAGCTCTTATCATTGGTCCACTTGGCACTTGGGGAGACGAAGGTAGGTCCATGGAGATGACTGTAGATTCCTCCGCATCATCTCCCCCCCTGATGCGGAGCATCCCTCGCTCATCCCCATGGACGTACCTACATCTCCCTTAACACCACTTGGACCCATGACAAGAGCTAGAGCAAAGGCTATCGAATATAAGGTGAACTCGCTCCTCTCCGAACTTCCTCTCTCTACTCACAAGACTTGGCTACTACCTCATATGGACACTGTGTGTGTGATCAGGTACTTGGAGGAGAGCCACGGGATAGCTACACCCATTGGCCAACGTGGCACGGAGACCAAGCATGGACATCAAGAAGAAGAGCCATTTGGGAAGCTACAGGCACCGGACGACCGGCCGGGCCCGAACGTCCGACCCCTGAGAGATGCTACAACCGACAGAAGGAAGGCAGGACAGAGCTACAGGCCATAGACGACCGGCCCCGACAGACGTCCGACGACTCTCAGGCCACGGACGAACGATGCCCTCCGGACGTCTGGCAGCTGGGCAGCCGAGAGGAAATTAACGGAAAACCGAAGCCACCGGACGACTGGACGACCAACACACGAGCTGAAATTACGGAAGTCCGACATCTACGGACGTCCGGACCGTCCAGAAGCACTGAACGACCGGTGTCTTCCGGATGTCGGACACCTGAGTGGCCGCAGCCACGGGCCGATGCCCTTGTACCCCTTCACTTTGACCCCCATTTGCACTACGACTATAAATAGGTCTCTCCCACCTCCTAGCTAGGGTTAGCATTGTGATAGCTCGTTCGAGATAGAGCATTGCTCATCCGTACCAGATCTACTCTATGTGAGGGACCGTGACTCTTCGGGGAAGATCCATTCGGATTCAAGGCCTCCATCCGGAGAAGACAATCAAGACCTCCTCGCGGAGAAGAATGGTTACTCTTGTATCTTCCCTTGTTGACTTTGAATCTTGTGCTACCTTATGCTTTCGGTGGTCTAGCCCATGTGTGATCAATTACTTGTAGGTTGAGTGATTCTCTCGTTTCTCCCCGTGATTTACCTTGTGTTCTTCCGTGCGTTCTTCGTGTTTCCCCGTAGGATCCACTCCAAACGTGAAAGATCGGCACCATAGGGTTCCTCCCTACATCATCTTGGTATCATGAGCCACGTTGATCACGTTTTTGGAGCCCCTACCCCGTGTTTTCTAGCTTGATTTTGTTGTTTTCGTCCTAAATCCAAAAATTCCCCACCAAAAATAGCCCAAATTTTTTTTGTGATTTGTGGGTGAGTTGAGATTTAGTTGGATTTGGTCCATGGATTTGTGTTGCCACGTGTGGATCTAGCTTTCCCAACCCTCCCCACCCTTTTCCATCCACAAATCCGCTTGATTTCGACATCACCATCTTCTTCCTCCCCGAAATCGCGTAGTTCATCCCGTGCCAATTTTCGCCCAGGCACCGGACGACCGGACCCTGCCGGACGTCCGATGACCGGACGACCGTGACCCCCGGACGTCCGTGAAACTCTGACGAAACTGAATATTGTTCAGTTCGGTCACCAACACAACCCCACCTTCCACCACATCTTCCAAACCCACATACACCACCATCCTCCCTAATACCTCCTATGACGATTTTGGCACGTTTTGGTCTTTGAGATTTTGAGTTGTGGCTCTTGTGTCCTATTGTGTTTCGGCTATATAGGTACGGTTCGACATCATCACCACGGCTCATCTTCACAAGGGTCTCATCATCGCCAAGGATGGTAACCTCGCCGACATCTTTGTCATACCTTGCATTTGCATTGATACCCACATTGCCTTACTTTTGCGTAGCTTACCCATCGAGACTAGCCATTGAGTATTGCCGGCAACGTGACTTGTGCACATTAATGATCATACTCCATAGCATACACACCATACCATAGTGGTGCATATCTTGGCATCAACTTGTGTGTCACAAAGTTGTCATCGCATACACAATTGCTATCTTGGTTCGTGAAGTTTTGCATAAGAAAAGAGCTCAAAAGTGAAGTCACCCATGCTTTTAAGCAAAGAGGAAAGATAAGCAAAGAGCTTATGAGCAAGAACCATAGCATCATACTACACTAAGATTGTCATATCGGATCATCTTAGATCATAGCACCAAAATACCATACATATAGCATACTTGGGATCGAGATCGTTGCATTTTTCCCTAGTAGGTTTTGCACAAGTTCCGTATCCGCCTATTGTGCAATCGTGCTAGCGTCTCTCTAGTATTGTGCAACAAGAGCATTTTCGTGGATTCCACATTTTGGCTCACTTTTGGTTTGCACAAACCCAATTATCTATTTACGTGTGTGTTCCCGTGTACCCCTACTTGCTTGGTCTACTTGTTGCATTTGTAAATTTGTGAATCATTTCCAACATTATTGAAGCCCACTTACAATTGCATCAAATTTTGTGCCACCATCCTAACCAAGCTCCACCATAAGCTTTTACTTGTGTAGGTGTGAGAACCGACAAGGATTGGTACCAATAGTGCTATTTCATTGTCCGCATTTGAGTGAACTTGATTCATCGTCAACATCGGTCAAGGTACATTGGTAAGTTCTTCTCTTTCTACCAATCACATTTTGCTTGGAAATGATGGATAGGCCGAGTACTTCTACCAACTCACTCTTCATCGAGCAAGACGACGACATGTCATCGTGTGTGACCAAGAGCCACCTCTTTGGTGCACAACGAGCGTTACATCAAGAGCAACAAGCAATGAACGACCGCATCGACAACCTCGCCACTGACTTGCGACTCTCCGAGCAACGTACACGAGACTACTTCGACAACAAGCTCGACGCGCACAAGAAAGAGAATGATGCAAGAATGGACGAGATCCGATCTTTGTTGGTGAACCGGCCTCCTTCAACTTCTTCATACTCAAGACGGAGCCACTCAAGTCGACACTCCGACGACTCCTTCTCCGGCTCAAGTACACCGTCATCGAACACTCTTCGACGAGCCGCGCGTCAAGACCGTCATGCATCTCGCAACCCGCTACACGACAAGCATTCACAAGAGCAAGTCGATGAGCAAGTCCCTCGTCCTCACTCAAACCATGTCGCTTTTGCTCAAGCTCAAGAACGACAACGACTACGGTGCCAAGAAGAAGAACAAGTGCGTCTACACCAAGAGGAACAAGACGCCGAGGCTCAACGTCTTCAACAACAACAACAACAACAACGAGAAGCACAAGCTCTTGAGGCGCAACGTGCCCTTCAAGAATCAAGTAGAGCCATCGCCAACCGCAATCGCGAACGGCACAATCAAGAGGAAGCCCTTCGAGAAGAAATCCAAGAGAGGAACTACCAACCGCGCGTGCAATGTCAAGTTCCTCAAACTCCTTCACAAGCTCATCAAGCTCCACTTCGACCTCAAGTTCAACAAGAACAAGTTGATCATGGACTTCCTCCATGCCAAGAGAAACATGAGGATGACTACCCTCCATGTTAAGGGCGTCATCATCACCATCGCAAACAACACAATGAAGAGCAACGCTATGGCAAGCTCAAATTCACAATGCCCAAGTTCAATGGAAGCAATGATCTCGAAGAGTACCTCTCATGGGCATTGAAGGTCGACAAAATCTTTCGTTTGCACAACTATGAGGAAGAGAAGAAGATCGCTATGGCATCACTTGAGTTCCAAGACTATGTGCTCATATGGTGGGAACAAGTCCTTGAGCACCGATAAGCGAGAGGTAAACCTCCAATCACCACTTGGGCTCAAATGAAGGAAGTCATGCGAGCACATTTTGTGCCAACCTACTACAACCGCGATCTCTTCAAGAAGCTACAACTCCTCAAGCAAGGAACAAAGAGTGTTGAAGAACACTACAAGGAAATGGAGATTGCCATGATTCGAGCCAATGTCACGGAAGATGATGAGCAAACAATGGCACGATTCTTGAATGGACTCAATCATCCCATCAAGAAGATCACCGACTTCCAACCCTACTCCAACCTCATTGAGCTCGTGCATCAAGCTACAAAGGTGGAACGTCAAGTGCAAGATGACTTCAAGTACGCCAAGTACTCGTCCAAGACCTACGGCTTCTCCAATAACCAAGCTTCAACAACTACTCCAACTTCTACATCAACCAAGCCTTCTCCAAGCAACGACGACAAGCCAAGTTACAAGAAAACTTCGTCAAGTTCAAGTCATCTTCCTCCTACTACAAGCAACTTCAAGCTGTGTGCTTCATCATCTACTTCGACCGATGAGACCATCAAGACAAGCTTCTTCAAGTGTTTCACTTGCGGCGACCGAGGCCACAAGTCTTGTGAATGCACAAACAAGCGCACCATGATCCTCAACAACGATGGCACCTACGACTCCATGAGTGATGAGGAGATGGAAGCTCTTGAGAAAGTGGCCATGCACCAGTGCGTGAATGAGGATGAAGATTAGCAAGTCTTTTGTGATGAGGATTCGATCCCCGCTCTCGTTGTCTCCAAGGTCTTGACTCTTCAACATCAACAAAACGAAGACCAAAGATGCCACATCTTCCACACCAAGGCCGGCATCAGTGGAAGGTCCGTCAAGGTCATCATCGATGGAGGTAGCTATCACAACTTGGCAAGTGAAGAACTATGCTCCAAGCTTCAATTGGTCAAGAGGAAGCACCCGCACCCCTACAAGGTTCAATGGCTAAGTGACTCTGGCACTATACGAGTTGTGCATACGGTCCAAGTCTCCTTCAAAATTGGTGCATATGAGGACACTTTGGAGTGTGATGTGGTCCCAATGACTGTTTGCCACCTCCTTCTTGGTCGATCGTGGCAATTCGACTGTGGTGTCATCCACAATGGGCGCACCAATCACTATAGCTTCAAGATGAAAGGGAAGGAGTATGTTCTACGACCTATGTCTCCTAGTCAAGTGATAGCCGACAAGCAAGCCACCCATCGTGGAGAGAAAAGTGAGAAAGTGATCCACCAAAAAGTGAGTGAGAGCCACAAGCCAAACTTGAGCGCCTCTTCGCCTAGAGAGAAAAACCTCATACTATTTGCCACAAAAAGTGAGATGAGAGAAGTGTGTGAGAACCCATCGAGTGTGATGCACTTTGTCCTTGTGCGTAAGGATGGGGAACCAAAAACTAACACCTCTCTCGAGCTACCTTTAGTGTTTCAATCTCTTTCGCAGGAATTCCAAGATGTTTTCCCCAGTGAGCTACCTCCGGGTCTACCTCCTCTTCGAGGAATTGAGCATCGAATCGACCTCATCCCCGGAGCGCCACTTCCAAACAAAGCTCCATATCGTGTCAACCCCGAAGAAACTAAAGAGATCCAACGGCAAGTACAACAACTCATCGACAATGGTCATGTACGTGAAAGCCTAAGCCCTTGTGCCGTTCCTGTTATACTTGTGCCTAAGCAAGATGGAAGTTTCCGCTTGTGTTCCGATTGTAGACCTATAAATGCTATTACCGTTCGCTATAGGCATCCCATTCCTCGCTTAGATGATATGCTTGATGAACTTAGCGGAGCCAACTTTTTCTCAAAAATTGATCTTAAAAGTGGCTATTATCAAATCCGCATACAAGAGGTGATGAATGGAAAACTTCTTTCAAAACCAAATTTGGCTTATATGAGTGGTTAGTTATGCCTATGGGTTTATCGGAGGCTCCCGGTACTTTCGTGCATCTTATGCATTATGTGCTTTGACCTTACATTGGAGTCTTTGTTGTGGTTTACTTTGATGACATTCTTATTTTTAGCAAATCCATGAAAGAGCATATTAATCATGTTAGGGCTGTTTTGCAAACCCTTCGCAAGGAACATCTTTATGCAAACTTGAAAAAATGCACGTTTGGTGTTGACAAAGTGGTTTTGTTGGGTTTTGTTGTCTCTTCCAAGGGTGTCCATGTTGATGAATCTAAAATTGAAGCAATTAAAACTTGGCCCCAACCCACCAATTTGCAACAAGTGTGTAGTTTTCTTGGTCTTGCGAGTTTTTATCGTCGCTTTGTGAAAGATTTTAGCACTATTGCCGCTCCTTTGCATGCCTTGAGTGAGAAGAATGCTCCTTTTGTTTGGGGATCTTTGCAATCCACCGCTTTGGATGAGCTCAAGTCTTTGCTTACTCATGCTCCGATTCTTACTTGGCCCAATTTTGACAAAACTTTTGAGATTCATTGTGATGCAAGTGGTACCGGAATTGGCGGAGTTTTGATGCAAGAAAAACGAGCCATTGCATATTTTAGTGAAAAACTCTCCGGTGCTCAACTTAACTACCCCATCTATGACAAAGAATTGTATGCTTTAGTGCGTGTGCTACATGTTTGGGAACATTATCTTAGACCTCATGAGTTTGTCATACATACCGATCATGAAACACTTAAGTACTTAAAAGGTCAAACTAAGTTAAACAAGCGTCATGCCAAATGGAGTGAATTTATTGAATCTTTCCCCTATGTGATCAAGTACATTAAGGGTAAGGAAAATGTAGTTGCGGATGCGCTTTCACGCATATGCATGCTTGTCACTAAACTTGAGTTGAATGTTATTGGTTTCGAGCACATCAAAGACTTGTATGCTAATGATCCATCTTTTGCTATTCCTTATGCTAAGTGTTTGACGCATACTTCTTGGGAACAATATTATCTCAAGGATGCTTATCTTATGAAGCTAACAAACTATGCATTCCCGAGTCTTCTCTTCGTTTGCTACTTTTGCGAGAGGCTCATGGAGGCGGACTCATGGGACATTTTGGACGAGATAAGACATTCACCACACTCTCCAAGAACTACTTTTGGCTCAAGATGTTTCGAGATGTCTCATGCTTCACCACCCGATGCTCTACATGTCGCAAAGCTAAGTCTAAAGCTCAATCTCATGGTCTTTACATGCCTTTTCCTATTCCTTATCAACCTTGGGAAGACATTAGCATGGATTGTGTACTTGGTTTGCCTAGAACACAAAATGGAAAGGATTCCGTGTTTGTTGTTGTAGACCGATTTTCTAAGATGGCACATTTCATTCCTTGCAACAAGATAGACGACGCTTCACACATTGCAAATCTATTTTGTAGGGAAATCTTGCGACTCCATGGAGTACCAAAGACAATCATCTCCGATGTGACATCAAGTTCTTGAGTTACTTTTGGAAGACCCTTTGCGCTAAGCTCGGAATCAAGCTCTTGTTCTCATCCGCATACCATCCTCAAACGATGGCCAAACGGAGGTAACGAACCGGACTCTCTCCTCTACTTCGCGTGCAAGACATTCGACTACCGGCAAGTCCCCTTTTGAGGTCGTCTACGGCTTCAACCCGTTGTCACCATTGGACATTCTACCTCGTCCTCTACAAGAGTGCACCAACATGGATGCGAGTGCACGAGCAAGCTACATCAAGAAGGTGCATGAGGATACAAGGCACACCATCGAGCGCCAAGTACAACGACTAGCGACCAAGCTCAACGTCAACAAGCAATCCATGATCTTCAACATTGGCGATTTCGTGTGGCTACACCTTCGCAAGGACCACTTCCCCAATGAACGCAAGTCCAAACTTCTCCCTCGAGCTGATGGACCCTTCAAGGTGCTAGCACGCTACAACGACAACGCCTACAAGATAGACCTACCACGAGGCAAGTACAATGTGAGCGACATCTTCAACGTCAAGGACCTCGCGCCATACCATGGAGATGAAGCTTTTGATCCGAGGTCGGATCTTTCCCAGGGGGGGAGATGATGCGGAGGATCCCTCGCTCATCCCCATGGACGTACCTACATCTCCCTTAACTCCACTTGGACCCATGACAAGAGCTAGAGCAAAGGCTATCGAATATAAGGTGAACTCGCTCCTCTCCGAACTTCCTCTCTCTACTCACGAGACTTGGCTACTACCTCATATGGACACTCAGTGTGTGATCAGGTACTTGGAGGAGAGCCACGGGACAGCTACACCCATCGGCCAAGGTGGCACGGACACCAAGCATGTACATCAAGAAGAAGAGCCATTTGGGAAGCTACAGGCACCGGACGACCGGCCGGGACCATACGTCCGACCCCTGGGAGATGCTACAGCCGAGAGATGGAAGGCAGGACAAAGCTACAGGCCACGGGCGACCGGGCCCGCCCGGACGTCTGACGACTCCCAGGCCACGGACGATCGACGCCCTCCGGACGTCCGGCAGCTGGGCACCCGAGAGGAAATTAACAGAAAACCTAAGCCACCAGAAGACCGGACAACCAGCACCCGAGCCGAAATTACGGAAGTCCGACATCTACGAACATCCGGACCGTCCCGAAGTTCCGGACGACCGACATCTTCCGAACGTCGGACACCTGAGTGACTGCAGCCACGGGCCGATGCCCTTGTACCACTTCACTTTGACCCCCATTTGCACTACGACTATAAATAGGTCTCTCCCACCTCCTAGCTAGGGTTAGCATTGTGATAGCTCGTTTGAGATAGAGCATTGCTCATCCGTACCAGATCTACTCCACGTGAGGGACCGTGCCTCTTCGGAGAAGATCCATTCGGATTCAAGGCCTCCATCCGGAGAAGACAATCAAGACCTCCTCGCGGAGAAGAATGGTTACTCTTGTATCTTCCCTTGTTGACTTTGAATCTTGTGCTACCTTATGCTTTCGGTGATATAGCCCTTGTGTGATCAATTACTTGTCGGTTGAGTGATTCTCTTGTTTCTCCCCGTGATTTCCCTTGTGTTCTTCCGCGCGCTCTTCGTGTTTCTCCGTAGGATCCACTCCAAACGTGAAAGATTGGCACCATAGGGTTCCGCCCTACATCACCCCCCCCCCCTTGCGAAAGATCCGACCTCAGATCATGAACCTCATCACCATGGAAACGGTTGTCATGGACGGACTTATATGCCTTGGCGCAATCAAAGTACTTCAAGATGTCGTCGGGATGGTAGACATGCAAAATGAGCAAACACAGGGACACTTAGAAATCCATTGGTTAGTGCATATTAGGTGTCCATCAAGTATGTATGAGTCTGTGTGATAGGATTGTTCATGACAAGGCACATGATGCTTAACGGAATGATATAGAATGATATGTAAAGCATTCAGAGAAAAATCTTTTGTTGTGCACACAAAGATGTGGTAGTTTTCATTGTTCTCAAAGCTACAAATTCTACCATTGTGTAAAATGATGTCATATTGGGACGGTTTGTCAATTGCATGAACATGGCAATTGGTGCTCAATGTGATTATGTTATCATGCAATTGATGGTGAGCAAGGTGATCATGATGTATGAATATGCCATCAAGGAAGATCACAACAAATTTCCTAAGAAAGTGCACAAGATAATATATCATGGATGACATGGAAATATAAGATGCAACAAGGCAATCATAATGTAAGTCAATCCATGCATAAGGTGCAAACTTGTCATGGGTGTGATGTTTCCACTTAGCATTCTCAACAACAAATATGGAGGTGTTGGTGCAATATGGCAAAAGTTTTGTGGTATACCATTGCCCTATGTCGTGGCAAGAGTGGTGGTCTAATTCCACGCGCTCCTCAATTTGAAGGTCCATAGGGCCAATCTCCAATGTCGCACCTCCATCCAATAGATGTATCATGTAGACAAGAAGGAGCAAACAACAATGAAAGTACGACCCATCCAAAATGTGTATTTGAGGATGACTCAAAGGGACGAAGTTCACCTTTAGTAGTTTTTAGAAAATGTTGGTGTCGCGCGTCGTGTACGCTGTCACATACCCAATATGTCTGGTGATGGAACCACCTAATAAATCCTCCAAAGTGAAAGAACATGACAAACACTTGTAAAAACAAATAGGTTAGTGTGAAAGCAAAACCTATCATTCGTATGTTGAGATACCCAACAAGTGTTTTGATCATTATTATCATAAGAAAGGACAAGGGTGTATGGCATGGTATGTAAGCATAAGATGTTAGCACAATCAAAGACATTAGCTCAATCAAACAAGCATGCTTCACAAGTAAGATGTCCAAATATCCAAGATCAACAAGCATAGCATGGTTGCACTCACTCCAAGTGAATATGAAAGATGCAACTATTGGTGACAAGAGACAATGATCAAGATAAATCATGTGAGAGGCATGAATATATATGCCATCAACCCTATGAAATGAGCAAGAATGGATCATGGGTGATACAACAAAGCAAGCAATCATAGTGATCAAGTCATGTAAGCTAGTAGTGTGAAGATGCAACATACTAGAGGTAATCATGGCAATCATGTCATGTGTGCAAATAGTGGGCACAAATAATGCACATTACATATCACAAGCATGAAAACAAGATATGAGTAATGTATCATCATTGTATTGGCAAGAAGTCGTATGTAAATAGCAATAGTACATCATGACTCTCCTAACAGAAAAATCAACAATAGCATATCTCCACCAAGCATGCAAATACACATAGGAGTGGTATAATGGTGAATCATGGATAAATGCAAGCAAGGGTCACAATTGCATGGCAAAGGCATAGAAAGAGGTATGACATGCATACTGAACATGGTAAAATGGTAATAAGGTGAAAATGGTATATAGCCCGAAGCCATGTGAGAGCCAAGTAAAAGATGTGTGTGTAGTCCTTGCATGAAGGGAACGATGGTAAGGACAATCGATGGGATCCCAAATGAGCGTTGCTCCCAAGAGCTCGTTTCATCAACTCATGGGATTGTGACATTGATGAGGATTCATGAGTACCTACTCCAAAGAAAGGCAAAGGAAAAATTGTGTGTGCGTGGTATATGTACACATCATCCATTAATTATGATGCGCACGTGCATGTGTTGGTTAGCACAAAATATCCGATCCTCAAATAAATGAGACGCATGATATAGAAACATGCCATCGATCATGAAAGGTTTGTTTTTATGTATAGCATAGTGGAGACTCAAATTGTGTAATGCATCAATAGTAATATCTAGAACATTGTCATGAACGGTATGCATATGGTGCACACAAGGATGCATTCATGCAACCTATAGCCAATCTCATGGTATGGCATTTGTAATGCATTGCCATATTCGATGGGAGCAATTTTATTCATGGGATAATGCACACAATGTATGGAATCATGCGATGTACAATCATTTTCATGGCATGGCATATGGGATGAATTGCACAAATGTTGCAAAGGTAGCATAGCAATATCATCGCAAGAGAAACAAAATACAATAACTATAATATCGTCATCTAAGCCATAACTGTAAATGGGATTTATGTTAATGGGGCATGCATAGTTACTAAGCTGAGATTGTAATGATGCAATATGGGAGGTCTCACTCATAGCATATGATAAATTTAATGGATTGTCAAACATAATTTGAACAATAGAATTTTCACATGATATCCTATGGAGCATAGCATCACAACTAGGAAATTCGACATTTCATCACCATATACATCACAAATGGGTGGCACATCTAAGCATGTAGAAGACATAGTATGTGGTGAATCCATAAGGTAATCAACATCATGCAAGCAATCGATGTCAAGATAGTTCACTAGGGGGACAAGATAAGTACCATCACCTATGCTACCGTTAGAGCTCCGCTCTGTTGTAGGTGAGTTTGGAAAATTTGACGCTTGGTCAATAGCTTCATCAACTTAATGGTACCATGTGGGGGTCAATTATCGTCCACCATGGCCATCGGTTTGTTCATTGGAGGTATGGACACGTCGAGGATTTGCACTTCATTTTGTAGGAGATCTGGCACCAAAGTAGATAACACACTCAAAGTAGAGGCTAACTCGTTAGAAATCATAGTGGCCTCACAAGACCTCTCAACTACCTCACTCACTAAGTGTTGTGGCTCACTCACGCCCTCTAGGATGCTCTCACTCATATGGTTGGTGGAGTCACTCAAATAGATCTCAACCTCACATAGGATGTGTGGCATGCTCTCGTGTGTGGGGCTAGTGGTGATCACACTCATCCTCTCATAGGAATTGCACTCAATGTAATATATGACGGATTCACTCATCTCAATCATGGATTGGTGGCTCTCCTCACTTAGGAATTGGGGCATCTCGTCACATATGGTTGTTGGAGAGATGTGGGTGCAAATGTCTCCATGCGCAACTTTGTTCGCTGTCGTGGTTGTGGGAGTAGATCCATGCTCAACCTCTTCATCCATAACGCCTCCAAAGATAATGCCATAGGATGCGGCAAATCAGCATGCTCCTCTGAGACCAAAGAGAGGGTCTCATGTGATGTCTCGTAGCTTAACTCAGAGCAGCAGTCCCATTGGGGTGTCATCTTCGTGTTGTCAAAGAGATTCGAGATTGTTGTTGTGCTCGAAGGGGATGACCCATGCTCGACTGTCTTATCGCTGTCTTGTGATATGAGGTCCATATAATGCGGCACCTCGTAGCTCATCTTGATGACCAAAGGGAATTTCCCATGCTTGACCATCTTCCTTGAGGCGCTTTCAAAGATGGAAGTGTCACCATCGCTTGTAGGTGGTCGCCTTGGACTTGATGATGTCGATGTATGCGTACTCATGTGAGGTAGGAGAAGATGTTGTACGTCCAATGGCGAAGATGCCTTGATAACACTTGGCGAATATGCTGAAGTGGTGGTGGTAGCCGTAACTTCCACTTGCTGGTGCTCGTCTTGCGGTCTTCTCTTGTGCTCATGAAGTTTGGCCGTAGCGTGATGTAGAGCTTGTTGGGACTTGTAGGTTTGTGCTACTTGTGAGCTGCGTTGGGATTTCCTCGAAGAGGAGAGGATGATGCAGTACAGTAGAGATCAGTATTTCCCTCAGTTATGAAACCAAGCTTATTAATCTAGTAGGAAAACCAAGCAATGACTAGTAAACAACACATGCACACAAACAACAAATACTTGCAACCCAATGCGTAGAGGGGTTGTCAATCCCTCAACGGTGACGAGCAAGATTAAATGATATACTTTTTGATAGATAGATCAAACAAAAATATTAATTAATTAAAATAAAATAAAATTGCAGCAAGGTTTTTTTGGTTTTAATTCTCTCATAAAAATAGCATATGGTGGGTAGACAAATTACTTGTGGGCAATTGACAAAAAAGCAAATAATTATGACGAAATCCAAGGAAATAGTTAGGTATATAGGCAATACGTCTGAGACAAGTAGACCGACTACTATTACTCCACACATCAACCGATATCCAGCATGCATCCAGTGTATTAAGTTCATGGAAGAATGGAGTAACGCCTTGATGAGGACATCACTACCTTGGATATGACGAAAAATATTGCATACATGCATATTTGTCAGGTGATTTCTAGTGCAAACATTCAATAATCTATTTATGTTATACAAAACAAAAATACTTCACAAACTTTTGTGTTTTGTCTAATTGCAGGTGTATGGGACATTTGTACAATCCACATATGAAGATAAGGAAGAAAGAGATGTTTATTTGCTGTTCAAAAAGTTCTCTCGCGTCACTTTTGGCCCAAGAGAAGATACAGTCCAAGTCTCTCACGTTCTGGACTCAGATTCGGACTGCACAGACATACCTGACTCAAAACGTCAACAACTTTTTCGTACGGACTCCGAATTGGACGATTCTTCTTTTTTTGGAAAGTAGATTTCGTGCGCTTTCCAAACCAATTGGATTCACCTTAAAATACGTCCGGAGCGTTGAGTTATAGATGAAACAATCTGATGCTGCAGCAGAATCTGAGTCAAACTATAAGTCCAAAGGTGTTACGTCACCTCCACTTGGGCCCATTGGCCTTGTACGACCTAGGGTTAGTTTTAGGCTGCCTTGGGACGTCCTCCCACCTGCTTGGCCGCCACCCCTTGCTCCTATATAAGTAGATCCATCTAGTAGCTTTTCCCTTGGGATTTGTTTAGTTAAAAGTTAGCCAACGCAACTTCGTGTACTTCGTTTGTATCCAACGACCAGATCAAGACTGCTTTCGGATCCCCACCTTTACCAATACTTCATACATATTCGCAATATTCAGATTGCTTTTATCATATTCTTGCTCATTCTTCGATTGCTTGCAGGAATAGACCTTCGTGGTCAGGTTGATCATGCACCGGCGTGGTCAATAACCTCAGGAGATTGGTTTAGCGATTGCTAAGGCGCAACGTCGTGCACGTTTGTAGTCGGATCGTCAAATTCGTCTCCACCAAATCAATAGTTATCATCTCATCGAAAGATCGGGAAACCCCGCCTCTATCAAGTGGTATCAGTTTTCAGGTTGCTCGGTGAGATTTTATAGTTTTTCATAGTTTAGATCGCATCTATTATTTTCTTACCTTTTGTCCAAGAAAAAGCCACAATAAAAGTTAGATCTGTTCATCCTTTATCCAAGCCAGTCTGAGCTTTTGCAATTTTCTATTCATTGCTTGCATAGTTGAATTATCGGTTGTATCGTCGTGTCAGTTGTTGGTCTTAGTGTCTAGTTCGTTTAGAGTTTCGAGTTCTGTTCACATTAGTCACGCCACCGCTGCATCGTTATCCCTTCCGCTGTCCACTACACATCCATCAATTTCCATCATGTGCTACCTACCGTTCATTGTCATAATCATAATTGAGATCGTTCACATCTTGGCTTGATCCAATCTGCATCTTATCTAGTTTGTTTTGGAAGGAGGGAGAGAAAAAAAGAGAGAGAAAAACAAAGAGAGAAAAAAAGTAAAAAAAAGTCAGAGAAAAAAAAGAGAGAAAGAGAAAGAAAAAAGTGTTAGGAAAAAAAGAGAGAAGGAAAAAAAACAAAATTTGGATCTATCTAGACTCAATCTAGTAGTTGAATTCGGACTGGAATCTGTTTTGTGCACTGTTGAGTAAAACAGGCATAACTTTCTCATACAAAGTCCGTTTTGGCTCCGCGAGTACTCAAATAAAAGCTAGTGACGAGCCACATCTAAATAGTTGCAGAAGCTAGTTCAATATTGGGCACCTCAAATCAGCTTCTAAATAGGTCTTTTTGCCCTCCGAAGTTCGCGCATACAGTTTGTTCCAGTTTTTCAGGCCAGTTTTAGAATTCTTTGACTCTCATACCAATTCGGAATTGAGTGATTCTTTTTGCATTGGAAATCTTGAGTTAGCAGCATTCTTTGAAAAAAGTTATCAGAAAATTGGCTCAAACTTTTCAAGAGGAAAGTTGGAGAGAGAGAGAGTTGTTGTATATCCTGCTTGGCAGTTGTTTTTCATCATTATCTTTACTGCCATTGTGATCTTCACTTATATCTTGCTATCCAGAGCTACTTGGTATCCTTCATTGATGCTAGTTGTGCTATGCCATGACCTCATTAGTGTTCTAGGCTCGCGTCTCTAGTCCGGTCTAGCTTAGGACCAGCACAGTACCGTCGTTGAGCGTTTATTTAACATTGCATCTTTGAATTGATTATTGCTAATCTTTTGCTACCATATATAGCCAACCCAGCTCCACATATTTCTACACCATGTATACGTACGTTCCCCTGGCAATCGCTTTACACAATCTTCAGAGTTACTTGACACCGCTGGTTGCTGTCACCACCGCCGCATGGTAAGAACTTGTAAGATATTGATATTTGCTTTACTGTGAGCACACAACCACATCCTAGTAGTTCATAGGAACATTATTCTCGAATTTTGTTTCTTGTTTCTACTAATCATGACAGGTTCCAGAGATAGAAGTTCTTGGACGATGGACACATCTTCACCATCACGAGAGTTGGGACAACACACACAAGCACATGGTCAGGTTATCTATTTACCGTCATTTGAGGGTAGATTTAATCCTGATATTTATCTAGCTTGGGAGCTTGAAGTAGAACAAGTTTTTCATCACCATGACTTTTCTGAACTTGAGAGAGTACGAGCTGCCACTAGAGCATTTACTGGCTTTGCTTCTATTTGGTGGAGTGTGCATTGTAAGAAAAACATTGATAACCAACCCACAACTTGGAAACATTTAAAAGATGTAATGAGACAACAATTTTTCCCTCCTTACTATCATCGTCAATTGCTTCGCAAATTTGAACAATTTAAACAAGGCAACAACACTGTTCATGCTTACTACCAAGAGTTCAAATCTTATATGCATCATTGTGACATAGAAGAATATGAGGATGATACAATGAATAGATTTTTTGGTGGTTTAAACCATGATATTCAGGCAAGATTTCAGTATATTCCTTGTTGCATTACTGGTATGTATGTTCATGCTTGTACCTTTGAGAGACAGTTACAGAAGGATGCATTGGGTGACTACAACAACTACTATTCCAGTTCATGCCCAACACCGCCGGTTGGCTCCTCCACTGTTGCACCTACTAGAGCAGCCCCACCTCGGATTGTGAGCACGACATCATCCCAAGAGTATGGTGCATTGTCTACGTATGTACCTACATCAGCTACGTCTTTGCGACAAGGTAACAGTAAAGGTATTGATGATATAACTTCACATGAGAATGATGCATCCCTAGATAACTTGAATGCATCATTTGTTGAGTTACCTGGTGATTTGAGCACAACACCTATTTTAGAGAATCTTGATACTGTCATGAATGCGTCATGTGATCAAACAACTAAAATACCAACAATTTTGAGTGCACCCATTGATTTAACTGTTGATGCAACAGAATCAATGTTCAATCATTTTGATATGACCTCTAATCTTGGTGATGATTCTGTGTTGAATGACTTATTGCATGTTTGCTTATTTAAGCATGTTGTAGCATGTAAATATGATGCAAGTAAGGTTTATTCACCAATGTTGGGATGGTTTAATGATGAACATTGTCAATCTTTTGAAATGAATAAGAGCTTCACTTATATGTGCAAACTGAGTTGCAATATTTTCATGCCTTCTACTTCTTGTGCTAATTTTTTGGCTTTAGATTTTATGAACTATGCAAGTTACTCATCTATTCATGTGTCATATATGCAAAAATCGAGGGAAGTAAAAATGGATGACATATACATATACAACATGTACACCTTGTCTCTTTTGTTAGCCACATTTCAGATTAAGCAACGTCGAGGACGGCTTTATTTTCAAGAAGGGGAGGATGATGAGGACATGACTACCTTGGATATGACCAAAAATATTGCATACATGCATATTTGTCAGGTGATTTCTAGTGGAAACTATTCAATAATCTATTTATGTTATCCAGAACAAAAATACTTCACACACTTTTGTGTTTTGTCTAATTGCAGGTGTATGGGACATTTGTACAATCCCCATATGAAGATAAGGAAGAAAGAGATGTTTATTTGTTGTTCAAAAAGTTCTCTCGCGTCACTTTTTGCCTAAGAGAATATAGAGTCCAAGTCTCTCACGTTCTGGACTCAGATTCGGACTGCACACACATACCTGACTCAAAACGTCAACAACTTTGTCATACGGACTTCGAATTGGGTGATTCTTTTTTTGTTGGAAAGTAGATTTCGTGGTCTTTCCAAACCAATTGGATTCACCTTAAAATACATCCGGAGCATTGAGTCAAACTATAAGTCCAAAGGTGTTACGTCACCTCCACTTGGGCCCATTGGCCTTGTACGACCTAGGGTTAGTTTTAGGCTGCCTTGGGAAGTCCTCCCACCTCCTTGGCCGCCACCACTTGCTCCTATATAAGTAGATCCATCTAGTAGCTTTTCCCTTGGGATTTTTTTAGTTAAAAGTTAGCCAACCCAACTTCGTGTACTTCGTTTGTGTCCAACAACCAGACCAAGACCGCTTTCGGATCCCCACCTTTATCAATACTTCATACATATTCGCAATATTCAGATTGCTTTTATCATATTCTTGATCGTTCTTCGATTGCTTGCAGGAATAGACCTTCATGTTCAGGTTGATCGTGCACCGGCGTGGTCAATAACCTCAGGAGATTGGTTTAGCGATTGCTAAGGCGCAACATCGTGCGTGTTTTTAGTCGGATCGTCAAAGTCGTCTCCACCAAATCAATAGTTATCATCTCATCGAAAGATCGGGCCACCCCGCCTCTATCACGCCTTAAGCAAGATGGCATGATGTAGACAAGATAAACTCATGTATGAAATAAATTCCATCTTCTTACCCTTAATAGCAATGATACATACGTGTCATGTCCCTTTCTGTCACTGGGGTTGAGCACTGCAAGATCGAACCCATCACAAGGCACCTCTTCCCGGGGAAAGATAAATCAATCTAGTTGGTCAAACCAAACCAATAAATAGGAGAAGAAATACGAGGCTATAAAAATCATTTATAAAAGAGTTCAGAGAAAACTGAAATAATATTCATGGATAGATCTCACTACAAGAAATATGTCAACTTGTGACCCTCACTATTGGTCGCTGAAAGGTCACAAATTTTCATTTGCGACCTTTTTGTGACCAAAAACAGAAGGTCAAAAGCTGAGGGTCATTAACTGACTATAGCGACCTTTCTTCTGGAATGGTCGCAAACATTTACGACCAAAACAAAAGGTCGTAGATTTAACGACCAACTGTTTTGGTCACTAGCAATCCGACCACACCACGTCAGATCCACCGTGGCAAGCTGACGTGGCAGAATTACGACCAAATGAAAAGGTCGTAAAATGGAATCAGCCCGGTCCATTTCAGCCGTCTGGATGGGCCAAGCCCAATAATTCAGCCCATTTAATTTTAATTTTTTTCTCTTTATTTTGCTTATCTGCATGGGCCTGGCCCAATAATTTGGCCTTTTAATTTCTGGGAATGGAGCCTTTTTCTGATGAAATTGTTTTTTTATTCCACTATTGTTTTGGGCCACAGCCTTTTTAGTCTAGTTCGAATTGGGCCTTGGCCTTTTTATTTTCTGTTATGAAGCCTTTTTATAAATTTTTTCTTACAGTCATTTCTTTTTTAGGCCCAAGCCTTTTTGGTCTAATTCTTGTTTGGGCCTTGGCCTTTTTAGAGCCCATTTCTCATTTTGCATAACTATAGACAGAAAGGGCACTAGTGATCCACAAGCCCAGGTGCACTAGTGATCCACATAACTTAACAGAAAATAAACAAAATGATCCACAAGATCACATAACTTCACAAGTGGTCCAGGTTCACAAGATCACATAACTTCACAGGTTCACAGTTTCAAAATGCTCTCACTTCAGACTCCCGTGTTCACAGTGTTCAAAATGCTCTCAGCTCTCAACAAAATGCAACAATTGTCAACAACATGCAACAGCTCCCAGCTCAAAGACAAAGAGGTTCACAGCACAGCTCAAACTACCTTAGCTCGAAAGAGCGCCATCAAGTGGGCTAACTGCTCTTCCTGCTCTTGAGACTTCTTGCGCAGCAGCTCAAGTTCCTTGTCGCGTGCTTCTTGATTCTTCCGCCTTCATCTTCATTGCCGCCAATTCTTCTTGCATCACTTCAGCTTGAAGCTCAGACCTCTCCACTTCTGCTCAAGCTCACGAACATGAACAGAACTTTAGTTGTTGCTTTGCGAGTAGTTCCTAGATTTGCTCTGCTCAAGCCCAACATTCCCGAGGAATGTGCTTTGCTTGACTTTGGTCTTGAGGACTTGTTCGACAATTTGAACAATGAGACTTTGGCTCTTCACCTTCTGGTACGTAGCGTCCTTCATTTTTTTTCCATCTCAAGCTAGCATATGGAGGAAAATGATAGGCATTAGTGGGAGATCTATTTCACATTTTGCAAACCAAACCAAGCGGGAGAAACCAAACCAGCACACAAATGGATTATTTGAAATAACCAAACCAGCACACAAAATATATACAAGAAGATCACTAGTGACCTGGAGACATGCAATTGGAACAATATGATCACTTCATTAAGCCTAGAATGGTGGTTCTATATAAGATGGCTTCCCGAGTGAGCCGATCATCAAACTAACATTCAGATCAAATTTCATCATATCATAAAAAATGCATCAAATAGCTACAGCAAGTTCTGATATATTTGTTGAAGTATCAAACAACATCAAAGCATGGAACATAGCGTGTGTTCTTGACTGGCTCCGAATCAAACAACATCAAATCATGAAAGCATCAAAGCTGGCTGTGAATCAAACAGGGCAAAGCATGGAGTGACTTACTATAGCAGTCTTGACTGGCTCCGAAAACCCGTGCTTCTTCTTTGTTGTGGGTGGCCTTAAACAAGTCAATCGCAGACAGCTCCTCACCCTTACGCTCTTCTTTACAAATGTTTTTCAACAAAAATCAAAATGTTATTCAGCAAGAATCGAAATGTTATTCAATGAGGATCAAGCGGTAAGGTCTCTAGAGAAGAGTTCTCACATGGCAAAATGTGTCTTTGTGTAGTGCACGGAACCAGATTACGTGATTGTACACGACTTTTCTCGATTCATCTTGTTCGACACACAGGTTTCCTACCAAAAAGCACACTGTCAGCATGATCTAGCACTAGCATATCATGTGCAGAACATAAAGCATCAAACAAAGCTGAGACAAACCTTGTGTCTTGGGGTAGACCACATCTCCACGAGCTTGCCATTCACCATCCGTTAGATCGAGCACAGGAGACTTAATGCTGACTTTATTTGCGCTACGGTATCAAAGTACTTCTTCTTGATCTGATGGCGTCTGTTCTTTGAATGTTTCTGCAGAATATCTTTGCACGAGGTCTTGATGGTCTCCGAGTCCGTGTTCATCTCAAAATTTGCCTACCAACATAGCAAACAAGGTAGGAACAATATTAGTGATCATGCATAGGTGTAACAGAAAATAGATAGTGCATTAACTATGAAACAAGTAGCTTACAAAGAACTTTCCCAATGTAGTTGTCCAATAGAGAAGCATCTCTTTGTATAGCTTGAAATGAGGAAGAACCGAAGATGGCTTTTTGCAATGAGTCCACACTCGAAGCAAGCTTTCTTTGCTGCAGAGGCTTCTCTCGACGAATCATCCTTGACAATTTGGATAGGCACCTTGCTACCAAGCGACTTGGTGATCCTCTCTAGCCCTCTGCCCTTTCTAAGTCTAGTCTTGGGATTCATTGCATCTGAAAATGAATCTGAACTCATAAATTAGAATAGAAATCGACAAATGCAAGAATCGACAAAAGCATACATGATCATTCCATTTGGAAAATGCACTAGTAAAAGATAGCATTGCAAAGGTCAACTTGCCTGATTGAAGCACAAGCTGCTGTTCTTCTTCATTGATGACAGCGTTCCTGTCAATAGAAGGTGCAACAGGGCTGAGGTCTGTGTGGACAGTGCCTGCTTCATCAATGCAGATGGTTCCTGCTTCATCTAGGCAGACAGGGCCACTTCCATCCATGCTGAGAGTGGTTCCTTCATCCATGGGCGGCAACTCATCACCCGTTTGCACCGAGGTCTGAGAGTCCATGCGCAGCATACTTTCCTGATGGTCCGTCGCAGTCGCCATCATTGCTTTCTGCCTTGTGACTCTATCAAGGGCTGGTTCATCAGGTTCCAGGATCCTCTTTTTTTGTCCTGGAGCGGGGGCCATCACCCTTCCTGGAGGCATTGCAGCAGATGTTTCTAAGCTCTTGTTCTTCTTGTTGATCGCCTTCTTAACACCAGGCCTCTTCTTCCTAGATTCCTTGATTGCCTCGTATGAACAGCACGGAAAAAGCATTAGATCACAAGATAAATATGTGAGCACAAGGAATAACATAGAATAACAGAACCCCAACCCTCCAAGCAAGGCAGAGTTTGCACCTTAACAATCTTGTTGACTACAACATCATCCACTTCCTCTCCATCAATAACTTCATCCTCTTTAGGATTGTACTGGGTCATCAGTGATAACTCCACTACCCTCTTGAACCTCATCACTTCTACCTTCTTGTACACCCTTTGTTTTCCTAATCATCGACGCTATTGCACCGATGCCAAGGGACCGGAACACCTGATTGTTCCTCATGATATTTCTAGCCCTAACCTTCTCGTACTCGGTGAGAGGCTCTTCTTTGCATGATCAGAAACATAACTATTAGGTGAATGTTTGGAATGCATGGACAGGCAGCCAAACATATCTTATGAAATTTTATTATCATTTAATCCTAGTTATTCAGGTAAGGAAGACTAACAGCACACAGGCACAATTAAGCCAGCTTATTCAGATTGCAGCAATACATTTCACTTAGCATATTAAGACACAGATTTGATGAAACTGGCAGTATAACCACAAGGAGCAAGTTGCATACCAACGGTTGGCCTCATGCTTGACCTTGTCACCCTTGCCATGGATGATCTTGAGGTGGTGCTTGCAAAATAGAATAAACAACAGTCATATACAACAGGGATAATGTAAAATGATGCACTTGTATCAATAAAGGAAAGCATTTGGACCATCATGCACATACAGTGATGTACTGTTATTAATTAAGTGCACTAAACAAGCATGCATGTACAGTGGAAATATATGTACACTAAACAAGCAAGCAAGCAAAGTGCTACTAATAGAAACAAGCAAGCATTGAAGGAAATTGAAAATAAGCAAGCAAATACTATTGATACAAACCCTAATTAATAAGAAAGCAAGTAGCTTCTTCTCCATGTGCTACTGATACAAGCAAGTACTGCTAATGGAAACCCTAATTAAGCATGTATGCTTGCAAGCAATATGTATGTTAGCAAGCAAGGAACATGAACTAGTGAATTAGTGTCATGTACACATGCTTAGACAGTCTGACAGCAAGCATGAAACAACAAGATTGCGTAGTAAAGCATGAAACAACAGTACTGAAACCAGATGTTTCCACTAGATGTTTCCACTATCTGACGAGTATATCATGAGGACCTTCAAAACAACTAGATGTTTCCACTAGTAAAGCATGAAACAACAGTACTTGCAGAAGTACAAAAGCAGATCATGGGCAGCCATAGAACGATATTACAACATCTTGGGCCAGCACAAGGCATCATTTTCGATGAAATCAAAGGGAAATAAACAAGCAACATCATCCACCTCCTCATCCATCCCCATCCCCTAAAATCATGCACTTCCTCTCCATCAACATGAACCCTAAACCATGAGGGGGATCAAACACTACAAGTGCACAAGGACACGCATGCAACATAACCAACTGTGACCCAAGCCAAGCAGTAGGGTTCAAGCAGGGAGGGAGGAGCCGACGCGCGAATCCTAACCCTAGATCGACAAGAAAACGAATCCTGGCCCTAGATCGACATGAACAAGAACCAGGAGCTCCAATGAACATGAACAAGAACCACCAGGAGCTCGTAGATCAACCGAATCCTAACCCTAGATTGACCGAATCCTAACCCTAGATCGACCGAATCCTAACCCTAGGTCGACCGGGAGGGGGATCTACCGAACCATAGGGGGAGAGGGGAGAGGAGAGGGGTACCTGTCGTCGTCGTCGATCGTTGATGATGTGGATGATGTCGTCGTCGCCACCGTCGTCGACCAGGAGGGGGATCTACCGAACCGTCGTCGAGTGGAGGGAGAGGAGAAGGAGTGGATTAAATCGTGGCAAGGGCGGCTCATGGCGGTCTTGGGTGCGGGCGTGGCGGTCTGGTCTTGGCGTGGCGGTGCGGCGTGGCGTGGCGGAGCAGGGGAGGGAGTGGTCGTCGGCGGGGCGGCTCAGGGAGAGGGGAGGGGAATGGGGAGGGGAATGGGGAAATTTTGGGAGGGGATCCCGCGTGCTAGTGGGAGAGGTAGGGGTGGGTCCCGCCTGATAGTGGGAGAGGGAGTGGAGGGAGTGGAGGGAAATTTTGGGAGAGGGAAATTTTTGTGGAGGGAAAATTTTGGTGTGGGGGGAAAATTTGGGTTTGGGTGTAGAAAAAAAATAGGGTTTTTTTTGTAAACTTTGTAGAAATCATGGTTAAAATCATACCGAGTAGCTTAAGAAAATGCCGGTATTGCAAGTTTGGTATTTTTGCTAGTTGGTAGGCCACATTTGATGATGTGACACGGAGGTCTGCCATTTTTTTGAATTTTTTGAGTTTTTTACTGTATTTTCAAAAACCGGCCGATTTCGTTGCGGCGGCCGTCCGTGGCTAGGGTTTGAGTCATGTTTTTAAACAACAACAAAGCCTTTAGTCCCAAACAAGTTGGGGTAGGCTAGAGGTGAAACCCATAAGATCTCGTGATCAACTCATGGCTCCGGCACATGGATAGCGCACCCCTGCCCATAGCTAGTTCTCTTGTGATACTCCAATCCTTCAGGTCTCTCTTAACGGACTCCTCCCATGTCAAATTCGGACTACCCCGACCTCTCTTGACATTCTCCGCACGCTTTAGCCGTCCGCTATGCACTGGGGCTTCTGGAGGCCTGCGCTGGTTCACATCTTCATCAATACCCCCATCCTCCTGCAGCATTGACCCCAAATATCGAAAGGTGTTCTTCTGAGGCACCATATGTCCATCAAGGCTAACCTCCTCCTCCTCACACCTAGTAGTACTGAAACCGCACATCATGTACTAAGTTTTAGTTGTACTAAGCTTAAACCTTTTCGATTCCAAGGTTTGTCTCCATAACTCTAACTTCCTATTTACCCCCGTTCGACTATCGTCAACTAGCACCACATCGTCCGCAAAGAGCATACACCATGGGATATCTCCTTGTATATCCCTTGTGACCTCATCCATCACCAAGGCAAAAGATAAGGGCTCAAAGTGACCCTTGATGCAGTCCTATCTTAATCGGAAGTCATCGATGTCGACATCACTTGTTCAACACTTGTCACAACATTATCGTACATGTCCTTGATGAGGGTAATGTACTTTGCTAGGATTTTGTGTTTCTCCAAGGCCCACCACATGACATTCCATGGTATCTTATCATAGGCCTTCTCCAAGTCAATGAACACCATATGCAAGTCCTTCTTTTGCTCCTGTATCTCTCCATGAGTTGTCGAACCAAGAAAATGGCTTCCATCGTCGACCTCCGGGTACTAATATACTCCGTCTCCATTCCTCCGCATCTTGTTTGCCGGAAAATGAGGTTGAAAAGCTTGGTTAGCCATACTATCGCTATGTCCCCGAGGCCTTTCCACACCTCAATGGGGATACAATCAGGCCCATTGCCTTGCCGCCTTTCATCCTTTTCAAAACCTCGCTCCTTGACCTCGGACTCCTGGATTCGCCGCACAAAACGCATGCTGGTCTCATCAAAGGAGTCATCAAGTTCAACGGTAGAACTCTCATTCTCCCCATTGAACAGCTTGTCGAAGTACTCCCGCCACCTATGCTTAATCTCCTCATCCTTCACGAGGAGTTGGTCTGCTCCGTCCTTGATGCATTTGACTTGGCCAATATCCCTCCTCTTCCTCTCTCGGATGTTGGCTATCTTAGGTGGCGTTTGGTTCGCGGGCAAGGTTCAGTTGGCTAAGGATATCCTCAACCACGTGGTTGGGGATGGCCAATTTTTGTTGTTTGGTTGAGAGGGATGGGGTAGGTTGGATAACCACATTTTATTGTTTGGATAGAAGGATAAGAAGTGGCTAGCTAGGGGAAACAACATCAATTGTGTCAATTTCGTAGTTCAAAGTCAGACAAGTGGCAACTACTTACATGGCCCAACTCTTAATTAGGATATAGATATTGAGTACTGATTCCATCGTTACATGGCATGGTTCAACATAATCACTTCAGTAGCATACACAAGAAAACATGCTGAACTATCTCTCCTCTGTAAACAAAGCAGAACTGCAGAACCGAACAAGCTGCAGTTCAGAGAGAAAAGCAAATCAAGGGGAGATGAGAAACAGCTGCAATTCATCCGTAGTTGATAGAGTAGAGGAACAAGTGGAACAGATCATAGGGTAGAAATTCAGAGAGGGAAACCGGAGGATGCGCCAGAGCTGTAGCCTCCACGCCGTCAGATGCCGAGGCACGTAGATTGAACTTTTCTTCCGGACTCAAGGCATCGTATGTAGGTACACCAGTCCAGAGCTGGAGCAGTTCTTCTACGAGGGGCTCCATAAAGACATCAAAATCCTTTCCTGGAGAATCTGGACCCGGGATAAGCAATGACATCATGAAGTTGGACTGATCCATGCATGCCCATGGTGGCAGGTTATGCGGCACCACAAAAATCGCCACATGCTATAAGACGTGCTCATGTTCCCAAACGGATTAAACCCATCTGTGGCAATGCCAAGTTTTATGTTCCTTGGATCTGCAGCAAAATCTAAATGTATCTTTGTCAAACACTTTCCATGCCTCTCCATCCGCAGGATGGCTCACTCATTGTCCACAAAGTTGCCGCTTGACTTGTGCCACTGTACTTCACGCGATGATTTCTTCGAGATGAACATCCGCTGCAGCCTTGGTATCAAGGGAAAGTGCCTCAGTACCTTCTCCGGTATTAACTTCTTCCCATCAGCATCTTTCCACCTAGATGCATTGCATTTTGGACACTTGTCATGCTTTGCTAAATCCTTCCGAAACAAGACACAATTATTTGGGCACACATGTATTGACACATAACCTAACCCCAGCCTGCGGATTATGCTCAATGCTTCATCATAAGATCTGGGAACACAACTATCAGGGAATTGCAAGCTCAAAAGATGGAGTATTGCGTTGAATGCGGCATTGCTAATCCGGTAGAAAGACTTGATGTGGAGTAACTTCACGGTGAAGGTAAATCTTGAAAATTTACCCCCTTCATGAGCTGCAACCGCCTCCTCTAACACCTCAAGAAACAACGATTTACGTCCATCAAGACGATCTTGACATCGTACAAATCCTTCAATAGGTCAGAATCCTATCATCTTCATGGCCATCCTCTTCCTCCAAAACAGCATTATCTCGCAAAACCTTTTCCATGAAATCAATGCCAAGATCACCACCACCCATCATATGAGGGGCCTCAGATCGCCTTCAAAATGTTGAGGTTGTGCATCTAAAGGTTCTCCATGATATATCCATCTATCATATGTGCTGGACATCCCATTAAGAAGCGATGATCTTCCACTCTTCCTTGAGCCATTCTTGGGCGGTTGAGGCATTCACAACATGGGCAAAGGATGTGAGCATCGTTAGCAAAATTTGCCCAATAAATGCCATGAAATCATCAACTCCTTTCATATGTTCTTTCGAAAACTTTCTAACTCCTCGTCTAATCCAGCTTCTATCCATCTGCCAAAGACAACAAATTGTTGCAACTTAGCAAATCAATCTAAGTGCATCAACATTAATTAATGAAAATGGATGGAAGTAATGGAAGCTAAAATTCCAGAAAATAAGGTAGGCACCCAAGTTTATATGCTAACTGCCTAAGCACAACATTCAGCTATTTCCAATTCCTCACTACTTTAGTCCAGTTCACATGGTTTACTGATTTCACATGGGAGCAATAAAAGTAGTTCAAATGGAAATACAGATTTCACATGAGAGAAAAGAAAAGCTAACTAAAACATGATGGTTCACAAAAAGAGGTGGTTAAACAACCAATAATAACAATATATGCTGCCACTAAGAACTATTTTGGTTAAACCACCAACAATAACACCACTTGTCAATTTACATGAATGCCATTTCCAAGATTGCATCAAATCTACATCAATGAGAGTTTTCCTAGTTTACATCTAATCTACATCAATATTCAGGTCCTTTCACGGATCCGAGGCTGAAATTTCAGAGGTGTAACATCAAATCTACATCAACCCTGTGATCCTGTTTCAGGAAAGACCAACTCGAGCTCTGTTCTATTGATTGCTGACAACATAATTTACCAGTAACAATTGACTGAATTCCAAAAGAATTCTTAACAATTTCATCAACAACAATTCTCCTAATAATTTCATCAACAGAAATTCTCTTCACAATTTCTACCAAATTCATCAATGACATTTCCAAGAGATTTTTCCAAGCTTACAACAAACCTACATCAAATCACTCTGAAGATTCTCCTAACAAATCTACATCAACAGAGAGGAGAGGGGGAAGAGGAGGGGGAATGAGAGGGGTGCATACGTGGGCGAGGTCTGCTTGCGGCGGTGGCGACTCCCCCATGCTCGGCGGCGGCGAGTCCCCCATGCGTGGGCGACGCGAGCGGCGAGGTCGCCGTTCCTGTCCCCGCCCCTGCAGCAAGCGTTGCTTCGCCGCCCGCCTGCAGCCGAGGTCGTGGGCAAGGCGAGCGGCCCCTCTGGTTGCTTGACCCGCCGCCACCTCCGCCCGCCCGCCCTCATGCGAGCGACGCTTGCTGGTTGCTTCCCGCCGCCCGCCACCACAGGTCGGAAGACCTAGAAAAAGCGATAAGTGTTGCTCTGTTCGATGCCACCCGCCACCTGGTCGGAAGGCCCCACTTGTCACCGATCTGAGAGAGCCCTGGTTTAGTATAGTATATAGAGAACTACCCATACATTAGCAACAATCCCCTCTAGCCCAGTGACACCGAACGAGCGAGCGAGCGCCAGTCGTGGGTTCGAGTCCCGCCTCCCATCCATCTTTTTGGGCGAATTAAGCGCTCGGCACCACATCCAAATGGGTCCCTTTGTCGAGGTGTGCCCGTCTGTCTGTTGAATATTAAAACTCAAGCAAAAATGACACCTAGACAAAGGACACATAAGAGAGGTTCTTTGAGGTGGCTGCCTAATCATCCCAATTCATTCAAACTCAAGTGTAGTGACCATTTTATATTGGTCGTTATCGTAGGCATGAGGCAGTGGACAATGCTACTAGCTTTACGACCATTTTCTCTAATGAAATTATGACCTTTCTGACCAAAATGGTCGCTATGGTTTAGGGTTTAGAGCCCCCCAGGCAGCTTTTGACCAATTGGTCTAAAATGGTCATAAATTTATGACCAATTCTTCCAGGGTCACTAACAAAAGGTCACAAGTTGACATATTTCTTGTAGTGTCTAATCATAAACTCACAATTCATCGGATCCCAGCAAACACACCGAAAAATTCATTATATCAAATAGATCTCCATGAAAACCAAGGAGAAGATTATATTGTAGATCAAAAAGAGAGAAGAAGCCATCTACCTACTAACTATGGACCCATAGGTCCATCGTAAACTACTCACGCATCATCGGAGGGTAGCAAAGATGATGAATTGCCCCCTCTGTGACCAAATCCCCCTCCGGCAGAGTGCGGAAAAGGCCTCCTGATGGGATCACGTGGTTCTGGAACTTGCGGCGGTGGAAAAAGTATTTTACAGAATTTATAGTGGCAGAGCTAGGTCAAATGGAGCCTCGTGGGCCCCACCACCCATCAGGGCGCGCCAGCCCCCAGGGCACCCCCTGGTGGGTTGTGGGGCTACGCTCCCATGTCAGGTCTTCTAGCGAAGCTTCTAGTGTCTCTTCTGTCCCAAAAAACAATCACCAAATATATTCGTGGCATTTGGACTTTGTTTGGTACTGATATTCTGCGAAACCAAAAACAAGCAAAAAAAATAGCAACTGGCACTAGGCACTAAGTTAATAGGTTAGTCCCAAAAAATGATATATAATTGCTTGTAAGTGTATATAAAACTTCCAAGATTGATAATATAATAGAATGGAACAATAAAAACTATAGATACGTTGGAGACGTATCAAGCATCCCAAATCTTAATTCCTGCACGTCCTCGAGTAGGTAAATGATAAAAAAACAGAATTTTTCATGTGGACTGTTACCTAACATATTCATCTTATATTCTTTTATTTTGTAGCATGGATATTTGCTCTTCAATGATTGAAAGCAATAGTCTATAATTTGACATGAAGACATCAATACTTAAGCATATCAACAAGCAGCCAAGTCTTTCAAAATATCAATGGTAAAGAAAGTTATCCCTAGCCCATTATCCTCAATAATTGATCCATTCATGAAACACACTCAAATATTAGCACATCCAATACACAAGTATGACAATAGTGTTCCCAGTTGGTGCTTTTGTAAGAGAAGATGGAGACTCAACATAAAAATAAAAATTGCATAAAAGTAAATAGATAGGCCCTTCGAAGTGGGAAGCAGATATTTCGAGAGGTGCTAGAGCTCAAGGCTTAAATTGGTGTTAAAAAATATTTTGAGAAGCATGCTTTTCCTGTAAACAAAAACGACCAAGAATTCCCAATATCTTCCATGCTAGACAATTATTGGCGGTTCCCAAAAAAAGTATAGTTTATTTACTTTCCACCATTCTTTCACAATCCATGGCTAGCCGTATCCATAGGTGCCTTCCATACCAACACTTCCCACGGAATTTATTATCACAGGATTTTTTTCATTTAGGACTGGGCATATCTTTTATCTGTCACACTCTTGTGCAATGACAAGTGAATAAATACTCATCGTGAGAATAAAATACCTAGCATGGAAAATATTGGCCACCCCCCTGCCGCTTTATGAGTAGCACGGGCACACAAAACGAAAATACATTTTGAAAATTAGAGTTGGCACATGCAAATTTACCTGGAACGGCATGGAAATACTGCATATAGGTAGGTATGGTGGACTCATATGGCACAACTTTGGGTTTTAGGAGTTGGATGCACACGCAGCATTCCCACTTAGTACAAGTGAAGGATATCCAATAAATTGAGAAGCGACCAACCAAAAAACAAAAATGGTCATAAACGCGCATTGAACATAACTAACACTGAATAATGCACCACAAGTAGGACATAACTTCATGGCATAACTATTGACTTTACGTGCATGCATAGGGAATCATAAACCTTAACACTATTATTCTTACAAAAGCATAATTTCTCACCAACATGACTCACATATCACTATCTCCATATCACAAAACTATTGCAAGGAATCAAGTCATATCCAATGATCTATATGAAATTTTTTATTATATCCCCCTTGGATATCCATCACTTTGGGACTAAATTCATAATTTATGCAAAGTACCATTGCGGTTATTAACACTCAAAAAGATATAAGTGATGCATGAGAGCATATTTGTTTAAAAAAATTCAACTCCTAAAATAATATAAGTGAAGCATGAGAGCATATTTCTATGAAAAATTTCAACTCCCAAAATAATATAAGTGAAGCATGTGAGTTTATTTCTATAAAACATAACCACCGCCATGCTCAAAAAGATATAAGTGAAGTACTAGAGCAACTGCCTAGCTCAAGAGATTTAAGTGAAACACATAAAGTATTCTAGCAAATCATGATATGTGTGTGGCTCTCTCAAACAAGTGTGTTCAGCAAGGATTACCGTGACAAACTAAAAATCAAACAAAGGAAAGACTCATATAATACAATACGATCCAAGAAAACTCATGATATGTGATGAATAAAAATATAGCTCCAAGTAAAATTACCGATGATCGTTAGAAGAAAGAGGGGATGCCTTCCGGGGAATCCACAACCTTAGTTGCTTCGGAGTCCTTGAATATTAACTTGGGGTGCCTCCGGCATCCCCAAGCTTAGGCTCTTGCCACTCCTTATTCCTTCATCCATCATGATCTCACCCGAAACTTGAAAACTTCAATCACACAAAACTTAACAAAACCTCCGTGAGATCTGTTAGTATAATAAAGCAAATCACCACTTTAAGTACTCTTGCAAACCCATTCATATTTTTTATTGCATTATACCTACTTTACTCTAACTTTACCATGGCTTATACCCCCCGATACAATCCATAGATTCATCAAAATACGCACACAATGCAACGAAAACAGAATTTGTCAAAAATAGAACAGTTTATAGTAATCTGAACATTGACCACACTTATGTTACTCCAAAAATTGAAAAAAATTAGGAGAACGTGCGAAATTTGTATATGAATCATGTGGCAGACATTCATAATTTGTCGTCGCTCCAGTGATTTTTAACAATTCTGGTACTGGATGTAAAAGTTTATGTTTTTGCACAGAATCAAAGCAACTATCACCCAAATCATCCCAAAGGCTTTGCTTGGCACAAACACTAATTAAACACTAAAACACAATCATAACAGTAGCATAATTGTATATTTATTGAAAAATAGCAATGATTTTCTTTCAAGATGACTGTTGGGTTGCCTCTGAACTAGCGCTATTGCTTTACGCCCCTAGCTAGGCATAATGCATAGTTTCAAGTGTTGTCATATTTGGTTTCCAATTCCTCAATCAGACAACCATATTTCCTAGGAGTTCTAGCATATATGTTTTTGATAATCACACTCCTAGGAACAAAATCAATAGAATTATTTTTCTATATTGGTTCCTTAATCAAATCAACGAAATTGGGGTGAACATTAATCATTATAAGATCTTTTTTATTGTTGCTAGTCGTGGCACCCTTGTCTTTAGGAACATATGTAAACTTGAATTATTGCGAGGAGGACTTTTTTTAGTACTTTCAACAGAAGAATAATCGAAACCCAAGTTATGAATAATTTCTTCCAACTTATCGATCCTAGCGGGACTTTGTTCCAACCTTTCATTGATAATTGGTTATTTATCCTTTAGCATGTTTAGAGTAATTCCTACCTCTAATACAAATTGAGTGGCATGGTTATGAATCTTTTTATCCAAATTATCAATATATTCTATGGTAGGCATCTTCTTTTCAATAGCATCTAACCTTTGCATAACATGTTCCGAAGTTAAAACCATTTTATTAACAGTGATAGGTGGTGATCCCACTAAATTTCCCATAGCATTGAAAGCATCCATAGAGGGACACATCAAGAAATTCCCTCTGGTAATAGTGTCAACCACAAATCTATACCAAGTAGTAATATGTAAGTGCATCTAGTGCCCCTTAGTGATTTTGGTGTATTGAAGACTTATAGGTTAAGGGACTAATGCGTTTGTAAGTGTACACAGGTCTATAAGTCTATGAGGAGTTTGATATTTACACAGAAAGTCGACCCCTAAAAATGAAGTTCTTCGACTTAAGACTTTGACTTTCTGAAGACTTTGAAAGTGAAGAAATTGGTGTGACCTTGAAGACTTGGTATTCATTTGAGGAACATGAAGCGTGAAGACTTTTGTTTTCGTAGTTTCATTTTCTCTTTCTTGAGTCATAGGAAACACCGTGCTGTTAAAGGGGGTTGAGGAAGTACTAAGGAAAAATATCCATGTGATGCTCAACTCAAAATCCTACACCTACCAATCCCTTCGAGTGAAGCCATTGGAAATCTCATACAGTTCAGTCAATTTCTTCAATGACAGAGACGCAGTTCTTCTCGTCACTGAGGACTTTGCTCTGACTGAGGAGTTAGGAATTTGCCAGTGCGAATTGCCTACACAGTGAGGAATTTGAGAGCCAAATTTCCGACCGTTGTTGTGCTGTGCGCCAGTTGTCCCAAAATATCCTATCCACCTAACGGTCATATCATTGAAGGGCATTTATGTCTTATCATGTCGGGCTGCTCCCTAGGCTATAAATAGCCGCCCCCTTCAACCACTAGTTGGTTGGCTGCTCCGAGAGAACTTGACACTTGTCATTTGAGAGCAACCCATCCTCCGAGGACTTTGAGCCAAAATCATCAAGTGAGGAAAACCCAAAACCAAACCCCTACAAAGCCAAAGTGATTGAGCATCACTGAAGAAATTGATCCTGTGTGGATCCGACGCTTGTTACCTTTGAAGACTATGCTTCTTCCAGACGGTTAGGCGTCATGGTCTAGAGCATCCAAGACGAATTGTGGATCGCCGAGTGACCAAGTCTGTGGAGGTTTGGAAGTCGCCTGAAGACTTACCACGAGTGATTGGACGAGGCCTGCGTGGCCTTAGTTCAAGGAGAATACGGTGAGGACTGGGTGTCCTGAGCTGCGGCTCGGCCGATGGATGTCCGGATCTGCGTGTCCTCGAGTTTAAATACTCAGCCGCTCCAACCAGACGTACAACTGAGATAGCAGTTGGAACTGGTCTACCAAATCATTGTCTTCACCAACTAACCGGTTCTATTTCCCCAACCCTTTCATTTCCTCATTACTGTGTTGAGTGTTTGTTCATATCTGTGCTTGAAGACTTTGACTGAAGACTTTCTCAATTTCCTCAGTTCAATTTCTTTAGTCTGTTTGTCTTCGTCTTGTGTTATCCTGTGATTACGCTTTCTGTACTCTGTGCTAGTCTTCATTTCATCATGATGGCCATGCTTGTATTCTGTTACGCTTACTTCGAGTACTTATTCCGCTTGCTAGTAGTTCTTGATGAAGGAATTTCCTCACCGCAAATTCCTCGTTGAAGAATTCATAAAATCGCCTATTCACCCCTCCTCTAGTCGATATAACGCACTTTCAATTGGTATCAGAGCAAGGTACTCCCTTGTTCTGTGTGATTTTGGTTTAACCGCCTGGAGTTTTTAGTTATGTCGACCGCAGGTATAAAGAACGTGACATGCCCTATCTTTGACGGTCATGACTATCCCAAGTGGAAGGCCATGATGAGGAAGCGCCTCATGGCAATGAATAGCGAGATGTGGACCGTCACTAAGATTGGTCTTACTGATCTATGCAAGATGGCGGACGCTGATGATATTCACAAGTACACTCGACTTGATATCATGGCGAAGGATATCATCTGTTCCTGCCTATCCAGAGATCAATTCGGGTGCATTATACATCTTGGCAATTCGAAGCTTATCTGGGACCGAATCTCTGATGTCTATGAAGGTCATCGAACCCGTCATGATCCCTAGTTTAAGGACTTTAATGAATCTCTCAAAACGATGACTTTCGAGCCAGAATCATCATCTTCTGCATCATGTCTCATGGCAAACAGTGCTGAGGTAACCGAATGCTCCTCATCCGAGTTTTGTGACGATGAATCTGATAATGATGAATCTGATAATGATGAATCTGATAATGATGAATCTGATTATGATGAATCAGATGATGATATTGTATCTTGTTATACCAAACTTGTTTGCATTGCCACTAAACAACAAACGGCTTTGGAACAAGTTCAAAACATGCTAGACAAAAGTGATGGTATGTTGCGTAAAGAAATGGATCAGTCAAAAGCATTGGGTGAATGTCTTCAGAGAATTCACTCCACGTTTGACGCCCTTCAAGATCAACATATTACCCTCTTGACTGATCACGAGAAGCTTTCTTCTGAATCTCTTCAAAGAAAGGAAAATCTTGAAAAGCTAAGAGTGTGTTATGAAGATCTTTAGATGGAGCGCGATTCATTACTTGCTCAACAAATCAGCGCTTCTCAGGAAGAATTTGTCCCTCCATGCTTAAAGTGCATTGAACGTGAATCTGCTAATTCTTCACCTGAATGTTCAAATACTTCAACTGTTACAAATTCTTCACCTGCCTCTGCTATCACTAATTCCTCATCTGAGGACATTGCTAGTATCACTGACAATGCAGGGCTGAAGGAATTGTACATGACAGGCATGTACAAAAGCCTCAAAGGGCATCGACTCTTTGTGATGTGCTTAAAAGCAGATCCTCAACAAAACCCTAGGAAAGAGGGTATTGCCTTTGAGAGGAAACTCAATGCTTGATGGAACATATTGGAAGCCCGACAAGACCCCAAAACGTCATGGGTTGCTGCAAAGGACCTCCAGTTGATCCATCTAACTTATCCGGCTTTACATGTGAATCTCCTCATTCTTCCGATGAGTCATTTGACTCAACTATAAACTGTTCAAAAATCGAATGGTGAAGTATTTGCTAGATATGTTGGCACTAATCGCAGAACGGTTCCCCTATGAAGAAAATCTGGGTTCCCAAAAGTTATGTTGAAAGTCTTCAGGTGAATGTCCTCATGACACCACCTGTGAAGAACAGGAACCCCAGATCAAATTCTTCATATGGACCAACTTCTTCATATGGATCCAAGTCCTTATACGGACCAAATTCCTCACATGGATCAAATTCCTCAAAAGGATCAAAGTCCTCATATGATTATCATCGTGCTAACAACTCTGTGTCGCAGGGTAGAGCTAAGGGCTATGAATATGTGCATTATTCTTCAAACCATTATGTTCATAAGTCCTCGAAGAATTTCTCTGCTTATTCATATGCTTACCCTAACCCCTCTTATGTGTAACGAAATGGTTTGGCATCTTTGCCACCATTCTCGTATGGTGCTCGCAGAGTGATGAACTCTTTGCCACCCCTCCAGATGTGGGTGGTGAAGAAAAAGAACTAATCTCTTCTGCAGGGTCAGGTCTCCAGACGTGCTTTAACGTCTGAAGAATTTGTTGGGGACCTGACAAAATTTCCTGAAAGGACGCAGGCGAATCATGATGAAATGAACCTTCATTTCACACGTCCTCATACTGCTATATCTGTTTATTGCTTGATGAAATTCATCTGATGAACTTGATATCATATTCTTCACTGATGAAGCATATGAGATTGTAAGCTACACTAATTCATCTACAGGATGATCAACCCAAAACTACTGAATGGATCCTCGATAGTGGATGTACAAATCACATGACTGGTGACAAGAATCTATTGATGGATGCTCCCTTATCACCGTCACCTCTGAAGCATATCATCTTTGTTGACAAAGGCAAAAGTCAGGTATTGGGTCTTGGTAAGGTTGCAATCTCTAAGGATAAACACATGGACAAAGTCATGCTTGTTGAGTCCTTAGGATACAACCTCATGTCGATCTCAATGCTTTGTGATCTTGATATGGTTGTTGTCTTTGGCAAGTATCGCTGTGTTGTGATTATGGAAGTCGACAATTCCAAAGTCTTCAAGGCTTTAGGAGAGGAGACCAGATATTGTTGATTTCTCTACAGGACCACAACCAGCCTGTGTCTACTTGCAAAAGCTTCGTAAGGCTGGCTATGGCATCGACGACTTGGTCACGCAGGCATGAGGAATTTGCACATGCTTGCGAAGAAGAAGCATGTCATTGGCATTGAGAATGTCAAATTCCTCAAGGATCACTTATGTGGAGCATGTGAAGCAGGAAAAATGACCAAGGCCAAGCATCCAGCGAAGACTATCATGACCACTACTCGTCCATTCAATTGCTTCATATGGACCTCTTCGGACCTAATCATTACTCAGCAGTCACTAATGATGCATCTCTCTATGGTTTTGTCATTGTTGATGATTACTCTCAATATACATGGGTACACATTGTTACTTACAAACATGAAGTGCAGGAAGTCTACGATTTTCCTCGAGGGCTTCAACCAACTTTGGTGTGAAGATCAAGCACATCAGAAGTGACAATGGAGAGTTCAAGAATTACGGTCTTGATGCCTATCTTGATGAACTTGGTATTACTCATGAGTTATCTGCTCCCTATACTCCTCAGCAAAATGGCGTCGTGGAGCGCAAGAACAGAACTCTTGTTGAGATGGCTCGCACTATGCTTGATGAATACAAAACGCCTCGCTTTTGGATTGATGCAATTGATACTGCGTGCCACATCATCAACAGAGTATATCTTCACAAATTCTTCAAGAAGACGGCCTATGAACTCCTCAACGACAAGAAACCCAATGTGAGTTATTTCAAAGTCTTGATTGCTAAATGTTGGATTAGAGATCCTCACCACAATTCTAAATTTGCACCAAAGCACATGAAGGTTTTATGCTTGGTTACGGAAAGGACTCGCACACCTACAGTAGTCTTCAACATTGTTCTTCACAAGATTGTTGACATCAGAGATGTGCGGTTCGATGAAACTAATGGCTCGCAAAGAGAGCACCTACCTTCATGTTAGATGAACCAGCACCGAGGATTCCATCAAGTTCAAGGCAACCGAGGATGTCATTCCTACTGAAGAATCTACTGAAGAATTCATTCCAGTTCATGAAGAACGTCGAGCTGTTGCACCTGAAGAAAATGCTGAAGAAAATGATGTTGAAGAAAATGCTGATCAAATTCCTCAGCGACAACCAGCTCATCCTCGCGTTGCAAAAGAAGTGCAAGTGGAGAAGATCATCGATGACATTAGTGCACCAGGTCCTCTCACACGCTCAAAAGCTTCACATTTATGTAACTTTTGTGGGCACTATGCTTTTGTCTCTATCACAGAGCCCACTAAGGTAGATGAAGCATTTCTGGAGCCGGAGTGGATTCAGGCTATGCAAGAAGAATTACATCAGTTCGAGCTTAACAATGTCTAGGAACTGGTCAATCGTCCAGATCCTCGCAAGCATAATATCATTGGCACAAAGTGGATCTACCGCAACAAGCAAGATGAAAATGGCCTTGTGGTGAGGAATAAGGCACGACTAGTAGCTCAAGGCTACACACAGGTTGAAGGAATTGATTTCGATGAAACTTTTGCACCTGTTGCTAGACTTGAGGCTATTCGCATATTACTTGCTTATGCTAATCATCATGATATCATCTTATATCAAATGGATGTGAAAAGTGCATTCCTCAATGGTAAGCTTGAGGAAGAAGTATATGTTGCTCAACCCCGTGTTTTGAAGATCCAAAGAATCGACAAAGTCTTCAGACTTAATAAGGCCCTCTATGGCCTCAAGCAAGCCCCTCGAGGCGTGGTATGATACATTTAAGGAATTCTTCGTGAAGAATGGCTTCACACCAGTTCACTTGACCCTACTCTCTTTACTAAATCTTATGATGGTGAACTTTTGTGTGCCAAATATATGTTGATGATATTATCTTTGGCTGTCTTGACCAACGTTATAGTGATGAATTTGCCTATATGATGAGTGAAGAATATCAAATGTCTATGATGGGAGAGTTGAAATTCTTCTTAGGTCTTCAAATTCGCCAAGCAAGAATGGCATATTCATATCTCAGAGAAATACCTCAAAGATGTACCGAGGAAATTCGCATGCAAGATTGCAAAGGCGTCAAAATTCCTATGCCCACAAATGGCCATCTATGCAATCGATGAAAATGGTATTGACTTGATCACAAGGTATACCGCCCATGATTGGTTCTTTATTGTACTTATGTGCATCTAGGCCAAATATAATGCTTAGTGTTTGCATGTGTGCCCGATTTCAAGCTGCACCAAGGAATCACACCATAAGGTCAGTGAAGCATATTCTTCGATATCTAGCTCACACACCAACACTAGGATTATGGTACCCCAAGGGCTCGCTTATGATCTCATTGGATATTACGACTCGACTATGTTTGGCGATCGTGTGGACCGCAAGTCAACATCCGCACTTGTCATTTCCTCGACGATCTTTGGTCTTTTGGTCCTCGAAGAAACAGAATCGCAGATCACCGCTCATCGCTGAAGCTGAATACATTGCTGCTGGCCCTTGCTGTGCTCAACTGCTGGATGAAGCAAACCTCAAGGACTATGGCATCAACGTGAAGAATGTGCCTCTCCTCTGCGATAATGAGAGTGCCATCAAGATTGCTCACAACCCGTTCAGCACTCAAGACAAAGCACATTCAGATTCGCCATCATTTTCTTCGTGATCATGTGTTGAAGGGCGACATCTCCATCGAGCACGTGAAGACTGAAGAACAGCTAGCTGATATCTTCACTAAGCCCTTGGATGAGAAGAAATTTAGCAAGTTGCGGTGTGAGCTAAATATCTTAGAATCTTCGAATGTTCTTTGAAAAGGACACACATCCTAACACTTATGCAAAATTGATGACTTAGATGTGCAACACATGAAGAAACGTTTTTCTTCAATCAATGAAGAATAACAGTCTAAATGTGAAGAAATTAATGAAGAATTTGATTCTCAGAACCCTACGACAATTGTACGCGGTGTCTGAAATCATCATTCTTATACGGTGGGACACGCCACCACAAAAAGTTGAAAATCTTCAATTTGAGTTTTTCCTCAGTTTTTGAAATTCTTCAGTTTTTCAAATTCTTCAACTTTGCAAAATCTTCACTGTTTCCGTCGTTTTTCTTCATTGACTATATATATATATATATATATATATATATATATATATATATCTTCATGTTGCATTTTCTACTAAGTGAATGTGATCGGACCCTTCCCCCTCTATGTTATACTCAATCCAATCTATTCACAAATTCCTCATGTGCGTTCTATTTGAAACTCATTCAAAGTCTTCACTGTGTCCTTGTCAGCTGAAGAAATTGCGAACGAAACTTTAAAACAAATCTTATCCAGATTTTCGGTTTTACCGCTCAAACCGTTCCGCATCCCATGATGCATTATTTATTCACCCACGATCTTACACGATCTCATCTACACAGTACGTGGGTGACACTTGTCGCGTGAAGGAGAAAGGGCAGGGGCATATTCGTCCCAAAATCTTCGGGCGAACAGTTTTTCACCATGACTATAAATACCCCTCTCCCCTTCCTCACTTCATTTACTCCGCCGACCGCTCTCTCTCGCCGAGCTCCTCAAACCCTAGCGCCGCCGCTTCTCCATCGTCGCCGGTGAGGAAGAGCTTCACTGCCTCGACCTCGTCGCCATCGTACTCGCGCGGTTATGAAATCTTCACTCCGCCGCCGCCGTAGCTGTCTCCCTCTGCCAAGTTAGGGCGTGGGAGATCTAACGTGATTTAACTTCACATCCGTTCTTCTCGGTTAAATGTTCTTCACTTCGGTAATTAAAAGTTACTTTTATTACTCACTTTGATTCTCAAGCTTTCCTGAAAATCTTCAAAGGTGTTTATTTTTCAAATCTTCACACATATGAACACCTCACATATCATATGATCTTGATCTGTTTCTCTAAGCAATCATTTTCTTCAAGGTTCCCTATTTGTGTGGATCTTCGATCTGTACAACTCTGGAACCTAAGACAAGAACGCTTAGTGAAATTCCTCAAGGTTCATCTGGTCAAATTCTTCAAAACTTGTCTTTCCGAAAAAACCTTCTGAGAACGCATATGACCTCTCCAAATTCCTCGCACCTACATTCTGTTCCCAGGTACTCATAACCGCTGCTGAATCACTAGGTTCTCATCAACTTAACTCATTTGCAGCGTTCCTCGAAGAAAAACTACATACTTCTTCAGAGTGTTCAATTGTTCAAATTCCTCATCTGAAGAATATGGCTGAAGGTAAGAGACCGCAGAAAGGAGGAAAGAAGCCTGAGGTCATGACTGCTTTCGAGATCCCTGATGACATTTATAAGGACTATTGCACACCTGATGAAGCCAAATTTGGCAAAGAAAACAAGAATAAGCGCAAGGTGCGCATACAGAGGATTGAACGAAGATGGGCAAGAGAATGGAGGGAGTACAGATATGTTACTCCAAAGTACATGAAGAAATTCGCCCTCAATCCTCCATGCCCAAGAGCTCCATTGGCACCTGGCCAAGTAGCTGATCCCACCAGCATCAAGAGTGGTAAAGACTTTCCTGAAGAATGGGCTAAGCGCCAAGCCAAATTGGCAAGACAAGCCAAGGAGGCAGTAAGGAAATTCAATGAGGATTCTGCCAATGCTGCTGCTACTGAGGCCTCGGTCAAGCCGAGGAAATCTATGCCAAAGAAGCCTGCTCGTAAGCCAAGTGCTTCACCAACAGCACCCTCACGGCCAAGTTCCTCAGCTATGCCCTCACAGCAAATTCCTCACACTGCTACTACTCCCTCAAAGTCCTCAGCTCCTGTGCATTTGGCTACATGTCAAAGGACTACGAGTTTCTCGATTGCCTCTGTGTCTCAAAGAAGTTCTCACCGCACTAATGTCCTCATCAGCCCCACACCGTTGAAGACTAAAGCAACAATGGATGCGGTCCTCGCCAAGTCCAAGGAAGAAACAGGTCGCATTCCATGTGCCCTCTGATGATGAAGCTTCTGATGATGAACTTGCAAAAATCATCAGAGACAGACAAGTGAAGACCGCTAGAGCCAAAGGCACATCTGTGCCACTGCTTTTGGATCCGAAGAAAATCCTCGATTACATTGATCTCTGGCACAAGGATCCAAACACCCCAATGCATGATCTTCCTCTGACTCCTGGTCAAAGTCACATGCTGACCCATTTCATCACTCAAGAGAAATGGAAGTTTGAAAAGGCAAGAGAGATCAAGAAAGCGCAATACAGGAAGGAGAAGCTCCTGAAGAAAAATGTTGTCAGAATGACACCTGAGGAACTTCTCCAGGCTCAGTCAGAAATTCAAGCCCTCAGCAAAGACTTTGATGCCTACTATGCTGATTGGCAAGGAGCCAAAGTGAGATTCGTCGATCTGACAAAGAAATTGACAAATGTTGCAGCCCCATCGCAACAAGAAAACCCTCAGGCTGCAGACTCTGCTCAGCTCTTTGAAGAACATGCCAAGATCGCTGATGACTTTCAGCTCTTTGAAGAAAATACAAGTTCGTGGCTGATGACTTCATTCCAGCCACTGAAGAAATTGCCGGGGCATCCACTAGTGGTGCGCTGAAGAAACTAAAGAGATCAGGGCAATCTGCATCCATTGCCAAGAAAATCAACCAGATTCCTCAGCTCCTCCCGCGCCTACACCAACTCCAATTCTTCAATCTGCCTATGAGGTGAAGAAGACCAAGGCTGCAGAGCGAGCTGCAGCGAAGAAAAGGAAGGCATCAGCTGCGTCAAATTCTTCGGCTGCGAAGAAAATGAAGCCAATGACCAGCTCACTTGAAAATCTAATTGACGCTCTTCCAATTTCCTCCATGTCATCAAAGGAAATTGTTCCTTTTGGAGAAGACTATAAAATCCCAAGCGGATCTGATGAAGAAAATCATTCTGCTGCTTCGTCAGAGCAGTTTGATGAAGAAATTGAAGTGGACGCAATCCCTTCACCGCCAGTCATTTCCTCACCTATGCCTCAATTCACAGCTGAAGAAGCTGGTGTTGAGGAAATTGAAAATGAAGATGTGGATATTGGATGCACCACACCTGTGATGAACAATGACTTTTGGGAAAGTCAGCATCCCAATACTCCTCTATTCACACCTATCCAACAGATTCCTCAGTCCCCGGCAACAACAGTTCAAATGGGCTCTGAAGAAACTCATCCCACTCCCTCTGTTCATGAAGATATTCAGTCGCTAGTGCTGAAGAACCTACTGCTGCTGATCATCAAGTTGCACAAGAAGAGAAACCAGAAATTCCTCAGCCTGAAGAACCTGAGCTTGCGATTCCTGAGGTGGTACTGCAACTCATCGACACCCTCTGTCAAAGCCAAGAATCCGCTCTCAAGCAAACAGAAGTTCAAGGCTGAAGACTTCTTTCGAGCATGTATTCTTCACTGACTACAACTCCTATGACTCTGCTCGCATAAGGAAGAGGCGTTTCTGGACTGCTAGTCAAGCCAACTTCTATTCCTCAGTGCTGTTTGACAACGACAAAATCTTCGATCATGAACATATTCCTCACGTGGATATGGAATCTCTGCCATGCTTCGAGCCAGTCCTCAGTGTTATTCACGATGCAGGATTACTCAACTTCTGCACTGACATCTGTGATTGGAATGAAGAAGTCATTCTTAAGTTCTACGCTACACTGCATATCACTGGAAACGCTGAAGATGTCAACTCATGAGTGTTGGATTGGATGACCGAAAACACTCACTACAAGGCACCGGCAACTGAATTGCTTCGTGTCCTTCCTCTCGATCCTCCCCATGACAGTGCACGTTGCATCTACAATGACCCTGAACTGACAAATCACTATATGCAAGTGCTCATGAAGCCTTTGAAGCCTGGGCAGGCCCCACGAACCAAATTCCCCGTCAAGGAATTACTCTATGTGCCTCGGACTTTCTATCGCATTCTGACGAAGACAATGAGTCCTATCAAAGGCCACGACTCAAATGATGAAGAAGTCGTTGGCATCATGAAGAATATGCTTTTCAACATTATTCATGGCGTTCTCGTCAACTTCCATGATTTCTTCATGAGGACTCTGGCTAATGTTGCTATGTCACCATTCGAGCTGAAGCCCTATGCTCCTTGGATTATGAGATTCATCAGGGCAAGATCTTCACTGAATTACAAAGCTGACACTCTAAACCACGGTAGCTACTTGCCTCCCATTGAAGTCCTCAAACGGCCAGTTTCATCATCGATGATAAAGGCAAGGCGATTCTTGTGATCGATGAAGGCATTCGTCCATTGGATGGTCAATTTAAATGCGGCTACATCTTACTCTACCAATGAAGACTCGCCACACATGACACCGCCATAAATACCTCAGCCAAGTAAAATCCTCAAGCCACAAAGACCCAAGGTGATGATGACCGTGAGTTACTCCTCGGTCTTCATCAAGGTTGATCGCAATCACAAATGGGTAAAGCGTCAGTTTGGTGCAATTCTTCACAACATGACCTCAACACACAATGCAGTGAAGAAGAACCATTACTACCTTCATGAAACCCTCAACCGCACCTGGGCTATCCTCACTCATGTCTATAGCGCTGAAGAACTGAAGACTATGGGTCTCAAGGAAGAATTTGACTGGTCTGCACCTCCTCCGAAGAAATCCAAGAGGGTCAAAGTCCCTCCACTGGTGGCCAGCTCTTATTCTTCATCGCGTGATACTGATGAGTATGAAGATTTGGACGACACTGCGGCAGGCCCTGCTACAACAAACAACCCCGACAATGCTGGCGCTCCTCCATCGACTTGAAATTCTTCAGGGGCGTTAGTCCTCAGTTTCAATCCTTTTGGTCATTTGATGACAAAGGGGGAGAAATCTGAGTTAGTCTTCAAGCGGGTCTATATAAAGGGCTTTTTTTGAAGTTACAACTCTCGTTCTTCTGAAACTTTTATTTGGATCGAGTTGTAATCTTAAACCCGATGGTGCTCTGATACTTTTGGATGGTGCTCTCATACTTTTGTTGCACTATGCTCCGATACTTTTGATGCTTTATTCGGCATGCTTATTCCTCGTTAATATTATTGCACGCATGCTGAATTTCATCAGGCACCATATTTCATCATGCATTTCAAATTCTTCATATTATATATCAAATGTGTGTATGAATTACAAGATATAGGGGGAGATCTCCATGATTCAACTCTTCAAATGTGCATTGCCTCAAACGCAAACTCCTCACTATGCACATCTTCAGGGGGAGTTCTTCTATATCTTGCAATCAAATTCCTCAATATCAGTATTTACACTTCATATGTTTATCCCCGTTGAAAACTTAACCTATATTGTCATCAATCACCAAAAAGGGGGAGATTGTAAGTGCATCTAGTGCCCCTTAGTGATTTTGGTGTATTGAAGACTTATAGGTTAAGGGACTAATGCGTTTGTGAGTGTACACAGGTCTATAAGTCTATGAGGAGTTTGATATTTACAGAGAAAGTCGACCCTAAAAATTAAGTTCTTCGACTGAAAACTTTGACTTTCTAAAGACTTTCTGAAGACTTTGAAAGTGAAGAAATTGGTGTGACCTTGAAGACTTGGTATTCATTTGAGGAACATGAAGCGTGAAGACTTTTGTTTTCGTAGTTTCATTTTCTCTTTCTTGAGTCATAGGAAACACCAGTCTTTGTTAAAGGGGTCGAGGAAATACTAAGGAAAAATTTCCATGTGATGCTCAACTCGAATCCTACACCTACCAATCCCTTGAGTGAAGCCATTGGAAATCTCATACAGCTTTAGTCAATTTCTTGATGGATGAGACGCAGTTCTTCAGTCATTGAGGACTTTGCTCGATCGAGGAGTTAGGAATTCGCTAGTGCGAATTGCCTACAATGAGGAACATGATAGCCCCGAGGAATTTGAGAGCCAAATTTCCGACCGTTCTTTGTCTTGCGTGCACCGTGCCAAAATATCCTATCCACCTAACGGTCATATCATTGAAGGGCATTTATGTCTTATCATGTCGGGCTGCTCCCTAGGCTATAAATAGCCACCCCCTTCAACCACTAGTTGGTTGGCTGCTCCGAGAGAACTTGACACTTGTCATTTGAGAGCAACCCATCCTCCGAGGACTTTGAGCGAAAATCATCAAGTGAGGAAAACCCAAAACCAAACCCTACAAACCCAAAGTGATTGAGCATCATCAAGAAATTGATCTGCGTGGATCCGACGCTTGTTACCTTTGAAGATCATGCTTCTTCCAGACGGTTAGGCGTCATGGTCTAGAGCATCCAAGAGGAATTGTGGACGTCGAGTGACCAAGTCTGTGAAGGTTTGGAAGTCGCCTAAAGACTTACCACGAGTGATTGGACGAGGCCTGCGTGGCCTTAGTTCAAGGAGAATACGGTGAGGATTGGGTGTCCTGAGCTGCGGCTCGGCGATCGGGTGTCCGGATCGCGTGTCCTCGAGTTTAAATACTCACCGCTCCAACCAGACGCATAACCGAGACAGCAGTTGGAACTGGTCTACCAAATCATTGTCTTCACCAACTAACGGTTCTATTTCCTCAACCCTTTCATTTCCTCATTCTTGTGTTGAGTGTTTGTTCATATCGTGCTTGAAGACTTTGATCAAGACTTTCTCAATTTCCTCGCCCAATTTCTTTAGTCTGTTTGTCTTCGTCTTGTGTTATCCTGTGATTACGCTTTCTGTACTCTGTGCTAGTCTTCATTTCATCATGATGACCATGCTTGTATTCTGTTACGCTTACTTCTGAGTACTTATTCCGCTGCTAGTAGTTCTTCAGTAAGGAATTTCCTCACCGGCAAATTCCTCAGTGAAGGATTCATAAAAATCGCCTATTCACCCCCCCTCTAGTCGATATAACGCACTTTCATAATACCCACGTAAAAATTGCAAGGAAGAACAATAGTAGATTGTTTACGAGTTGATCTATTATGAGCATTGCAAATCCTATACCAAGCATATTTTAAATTCTCTCCACCCTTTTGCTTAAAATTGAGAACTTCATTCTCAAGAGTGCAGGCAGCTAGGGAAGAACTAGCCATAACGATAAAGTGGGCAAGCAAGCAAACACACAAGAAGGCAAATGGAAAATATGTTTGTAAAAACTTTTTAGAAATGGGGGACATGAAAACGAGAGGCAAATGTCAAATAATGTAAATACAAGGAGATGAAAGTTTATGCGTAGGAACTTGATAGTTGTTGATGATGCCTCCCAGGCAATGACGCTAGACATTCTTCCTGTTACTTGTGAGCTACATTGGGATTTGCTCGAAGAGGTGAGGATGATGCATGATATAGTAGATATAAGTATTTCCTCAATTATGAAACCAAGGTTATCAATCCAGTAGGAAAACCAAGCAATGACTAGTAAACAGTACCTGCACACAAACAACAAATACTTGCAACCCAACGCGTAGAGGGGTTGTCAATCCCTCAACGGTGACGAGCAAGATTAAACAATGTAGTTTTTGATAGATAGATCAAACAAAAATACTAAATAAAATAATTAAATAAATAAAAGAACATTGCAGCAAGGTATTTTTGGTTTAAATATATGATATAAAATAGACCCGAGGGCCATAGTTTTCACTAGAGGCTTCTCTCATGAAAATAGCATATGGTGGGTAGACAAATTATTATTGGACAATTGACAGGAAAGAAAATAATTGTGACAATATCCAAGGCAATGATCATGTATATAGGCATCACGCCCGAGACAAGTAGGCTGTTATCAAGCATGCATCTAGTCTATTAAGTTCATGGAAGAACAGAGTAATGCCTTAAGCAAGATGACATGATGTAGACAAGATAAACTCATGTATCAAATAAATCCCATCTTGTTACCCTTAATAGCAACGATAATTGTGTGTCATGTCTCTTTCGGTCACTGGGATTGAGCACCGCAAGATCGAACCCATCACAAAGCAGCTCTTCCCATGGGAAGATAAATCAATCTAGTTGGCCAAACCAAACCAATAAATCAGAGAGGAAATACGAGCCTATAAAAATCATGTATAAAATAGTTTAGAGAAAACATAAATAATATCCATGGATAGATCTGATCATAAACTCATAATTCATCGGATCCCAACAAACACACCATAGAAGTCATTACATCAAATAGATCTCCAAGAACACTAAGGAGAACATTGTATTGAAGATCCAAAAGAGAAAAGAAGCCATCTAGCTATGAACTATGTACCCATAGGTCCATGGTAAACTACTCACGCATCATCGGAGGGTATCAAGGATGATGAATTGCCCCCTCTGTGATTGAATCCCCCTCTGGCAGAGTGCGGAAAAAGGCCTCCAGATGGGATCTCTGGTTCTAGAATTTGCGACGGCGAAAAAAGTATTGCATGGACTCCCCTATTGGTTTCACAATTTTAGAATATTTATAGAGGTGGAGCAAGGTCAAATGGAGCCTCGTGGGCCCCACCACCCACCAGGGCGCGCCTACCACCCAAGGCGCACCCTGGTGGGTTGTGGGCCCATGTTCCCACGTGTGGTCTTCTCCCGAAGCTTCTAGTGTCTCTTTTTTCCAGAAAACAATCTCGAAAAAGTTTCGTTGCATTTGGACTTCGTTTGGTGCTGATATTCTATGAAACCAAAAACAAGCAAAAAATAGCAACTGGCACTGGGCACTAAGTTAATAGGTTAATCCCAAAAATGATTTATAACTGCTTGTAAGTGTATAGTAAACATCCAAGATTGATAATATAATAGCATGGTACAATCAAAAACATTAGATACGTTGGATACATATCAGTTTGCGCGTGTGGAGAATCTTCATGTTGATGGTGTCATTGTCATGCTTGAGCTTGATGGTGTGCGTCGTTGTCGCGCACATGTTGCTTGGAGTTGCTTGACCTTCATGACAAGGTAGATCACGAATGAGATGGTCGTTGTCACGAAGATGATGACATGGACGAAGTGCGCTTGCATCGCATGGGCGTTACGAAGATGTTCGACTTGAACGTCATCGCCTTGAAGATGACAAAGGGAAAGAAGACTTGTAGTCGAAGAACACTTGTCGTAATTCCTACATGTGCCTATCCATCATTTTGTCAAGGCATTCGAACGTATTGTTGATATAGTCCCATTTCCTTGCGTCAGCGTTTCCTATGTCAATGGCAAGGTGGTCGATGCCTTGCATTGCTCGTCGTAGGCCGAAGTGAGGAGTTTTGTTGACGTAATTGTCCCCGCTGTCATTGTCGTCGAAGACCGGAGATGATGAACTCTGCCTATTCATCACAAGACTTGAGAAAATGTGAGTAGAAGAAAGGGAAGAACTAGACCAAATGTTCCTTTTCCAATGTTGAAGATGGATCAATGGTCACCCAATATAGTATTATGGAAGTAGCACAATTGGTACCGAATCTTGTCAAATCTCACACCTATAGAAGTAAGGCTTATGGAGTTGCTCGGTGGGGATAGTGCCACACAAATTTGATGCAATTGTTAGCAATAGTCAATAATGTTGAAAGAGATTCACAAATTCACAAGTGAAACAAGTAGACCAATAGCAATGAGTTGGACACGAAAACACACATACACGGATAGATAAATGGGGCCGTGCAACCAAGGAACGAGCTCAAAATGTGGAATACATGAAAAACGTCATTGTTGCACTCCTCTACAAAGATGCTAGCGCGATTTCTCAACAGGCGAGATACGACACTTGTGCAAAACCTATGAGAGACAAAACATGTCGACATTCTATCCCAAGTATGCTTTGTATGTATGATTCCCGGTGTTTCTCACACGATGATCCAAGATGGTCAATGATGTTCTAGGATATGCAATGTGGTGATGCTAAGGCTGTTGCTTACAAGCTCTTTGTTTTTCTCTTTGCTTAAAAGTTTTTTTATATGGCCACTTATGCAAAATGCTCAAACCAAGATAGCAATTATGTATATGTGGGAACAATCTTGTGACATAAGAGATGATATGATGATACCAAGATGAGTTCTGTATGCAATGGAAGGTTTGGACTGATTATCACTAAAGTGCACAAGTAATGTTGCCCGATAATACTCTAATGGCTAATATTGATTGGAAAGTGACGCAAAGATGGCTCGGAGGTCAACAATGCAATGGCAAAGAGAATGTACAAAAATGTCATCGATGTTACCGTCCTTGCTTACGGTCATGGTGTCAATGGTGAAGTGGTTGTTGTCAATGTTGAGTCTAGGCGATGATGAGTGCTAGTGTTCTCAATGCCCAACCGTTCCTAATTAGCTGAAACACCTTAGGAAACAACAAAATCTCAAATGTAAAATGTCAAATGGTGGCAGTGGAATGCGGTGGTGGTTTCGGAGTTAGCAATGTGGAAGTGTAGGTGGTGTTGTTTGGTTTTTGGAATTGAAGAAGCCATCCCTAAGTAGCCGAAACACCTTAGGAGACACAAACCACAACTCAAAAAACCTCAAATGCAATGGGGATTAAAATGGGTTAGGTTGCAGAAGTCTATGATGGTATTGCAGATGATATGGTGTAGCCCCTAGGCAAAGATGCCAAAGTTCCAATCATTTAATAGAGTCAAATGGTTTTGTAAGTATTTTTGGGGGATATGGGATGTCATTATCTACAAAACGAGCTAAAGAACATCAAAATCTGACTCCGGATGAATTAGTTATGGCCAAAACAAAAATGTAGTTGTGTTAGTTTCAGGCTAGCTCGGACATGTGGGAGTAGGTTCGGATGATCTGAGTTCGTCAACCGAGTACTGATGTGTCGGGTGAATACATTAGCCGGACGTCCGGGAGAGGATCCAACTGATCCGGGTGATGTTCGGATGATCCGGGCAGATCAAACTGCTCAGGATTTACTCTCAGGGACGCGATTTTGGGCGGAAATTTCGATTTTGTGTGTCAAAATTTATGGGCAAAAGAAAAATTTGGAGGGATTTCGTGGTGGATGAAGGTGGCGGTGCTAGATACAGTTCCAAAAAATGGATCCATGAAACAAAATCAACAGAATCTCATCAAACCAACCATTCACAAAAAAATTGCGGGCTATTTTTGTGAGGAGTTTCGACATTGGACAGAAACACACAAAATTAGGCTAGAAAACGGTGGGGGAGACTCCAAATTCGTGATCAACGTGAACCAATGGCCGATCTTTCAAGAATTGGAGGGGAATTCCCGAAAAACACGATGAGCACAAAAAGGGGAAACACTCAAATCAACGAGATCCGATCACGCATGGGCTAAATTCACATTCACAAAGGGAAAAAATAAGATCCAAAGTATAAGTGAAGCACATAGAGTATTTTAACAAATAGCGAATAAATGCATGACCCTCTCAAAAGGTTTGTGCAACAGACAATGATTGTGGCAAACTAAAGAGCAAACAAAGCAAAGACTACTATAATACACGACGCTCCAAGCAAAACTCAGACCATGTGATGAATAAAAATATAGCTCCAAGTAATATACCGATGGATTGTAGACGAAAGAGGGGATGTCATCCGGGGCATCCTCAATCTTAGGTGCTTGGTTCTCCTTGAATATTTTCTCGGGTGCCTTCAAAATCCCCAAGCTTAGGGTCTTGTCGCTCTTTATTCCTTCATCCATCGTGATCTCACCCAAAACTTGAAAACTTCAGCACACAAAACTCAACAGAAACCGCGTGAGATCTGTTAATATAATAAGCAAATCATAAATTTAGGTGTTGTTATAAAACATTCATATTTTACTATTGCATAGTACCTACAGTATTCTAACTTATCCATGACTTATACCCCTAATATAATTCATAGTAATATTAAACAAGCAAATTATGCAACGAAAACAGAATCTGTCAAAAAACAGTACAGTCTTTAATGATCTGAACAAATGCAATACTTCTGTGACTCCAAAAATTATGAATAATTAGGACAACATGGGCAATTTGTATATCAACAATTTGTAAAAAACATCAGAATTTTACCACATTCTAGTGAATTTAAAACTTCCAGGAATGGGTGTAAAAGTTTTTGCTTTTCACAGAATCAAGTCAACTATCAACCAAATGATCCCAAAGGCTTTACTTGGCAGAAACACTAATTAAAAAATAAAACCACAATCATGACAGTAGCATAATTGTGTCAACAAAAAAACAGATGATAACTATTGGGTTATCTCCCAACAAGCTCTTCCTTTATAGCCATTAAGATAGGCTTTGAGATTTAAATGATGTTCACATCAAAGACAAGAATTTAGAGCACAAAGACAACATCATATAACATGTGTCAAACACATTTAAGTCTAACACACTTCATATGCATAGGCCTTTTATAAGAAAACAAATTATCAAGACAAGAAATATCTAGCATATGTGTTGGCATGGACCGAAGGCTATGGGGTGGCTCAATCCCTTTGTGGTTTGGCGAGGAGATTGCACATGATGCAAAGAGCAAGACAACAGAGGATGCAACAAGATTTACCCAGGTTCGGGCCGCTGAGAAGCGTAAAACCCTACTCCTGCTTTGGTGTATTGGATGAGTGTATGCACGAGTACACAGAGCGCTCTCCCCCGGCAAGAAGCAAGGAGATGGCAGCTACACAGGTACGCATGCTTAGAGTTAGAATGGGTTTGAACCCGTGTAAAGGTTGTCTTGGACCTCCTTTTATAGCTCAAGGGGTTATCATAGTGGCAAAAGGGTCATTACATGATGTTTAGATAGCAACAGTGCTAACATATCTAACTCTACTAGTTAGGACAAAAGGCATTGAATGCATCGCTAGGTGTCGTGAGGAGGAGAAGCCCCGGCAAGGATGCGGCACCACTTGCCCAACTAACTCTTATTTGTTTGACACGCCATTTGGATGGGTGTCGATAAATGTAATCTCCTCCCCAGCAAGATGATATGTGCAGGCGAGCTCCACCGTACCACCTGCGAGCTCAACACCTCAAGGATCAGCTACCAGCTGGCTGGTGAGGTGGAGCACTTGTGGTTACGCTTGCCGTGGGGCTTGCCGGGTTTTCACCTTCCCGGCTCAACTTCATCATCAGGGATTGCTTGGATGCTTGGATTGCTATTGGTCTTCTTCATGCGTTTCTCAATCTCTCAAAGAGTTGGCCTCTGTCAAGACCCCTTGATGGGGATGCTGCCACCGTCCGTGCATAAGTCTGGGGGTACTAAGGACCCTTGATGCGGAGCATCCTTCCATCATCCCCATGGACTCTACATCAACACCTACAACACCACAAGGACCGATGACTCGAGCACGTGCAAGAGCTCTTGAAACCGAGGTGACATCAATCCTCTCACAACTCTCCTTCGATTCACATGAGACATGGTTACTACCTCAAACGGAAACTCTATGCATACTCAGGCACCAAGGAGTCGACCATGAAGAGGCTAGGAAGCAAGGAGAATCGGAAGCGGAAGACATACGTGAAGACGGAGAGGAGAAAGCAACAAGTACCAGGGAGGCCGGACGATCCGGACAGAGGCCCGGACGATCCGGACACAGCCCGGATGATCCGGACCCCGGTCCGGATGATCCGGCTAACTCCACCGAAGGCAACAGAACCTCCACGCTGAAGCCGGATCATCCGGACCCAGGCCCGGATCATCCGGACCCCGCCCGGACGTCCGGACCCCCAGCCGGACATCCGGCCCTGCGCCGTCACCAAGAGCACCGGACCATCCGGGCCCCACGGATCATCCGGACCAGCCGGATCATCCGGACCGTCGCCGGATCGTCCAAATTAGCGCTGGCAGCAGCGTGTTGGGCTGAGCCCATGTACCCTTCGCCCCGCACTCTATATATAGGACCCCTCTCCTCACTTTGAGACTTAGCATTGGATTAGCTCATATTTGTGTGTAAGAGCCTTTGCTCATCCACGGTACTTCTCCACGGAGATCGGGACCTCCGTCTAGGAGAAGATCCATCGGATTCAAGACCCCTCTAAGGGAAGATCCCCTCGTGGATTCAAGACCTCCTCCGGGAGAAGAACGGCTACCTTTGTATCTTTCCTTTGTTGATTTTGGACCATGTATCACTCGTGCTTCGATGATCTAGACCTTGTGTGATTGATCTCTTATCGGTTGAGTGTCTCTCTCGTTCTTCCCCGTGATTTCCTCTCGTTCTTCCGCGCGTTCTTCGTGTTCCCTCCGTAGGATCCCCTCCAAACGTGAAAGATCGACGAATTAGGGTTCCACCCAACATCATATGGTATCATGAGCCACGTTGATCACGTTTTTGGAGCCCCTACCTCATGATTTCTAGCTTGGTTTTGTTGTTTTCGTCCTAAAAACCCGAAAATCCCCACAAAAATACCCCCAAATTTTTTTGTGATTTGTTAGTTTTGATGATGTTTTGTTGTTTTTGATCCGTGGATTCGGTGTGTAACTCGTGGATCTTGTGTTTCCCCACCTTCTCCCCCTCGAAATCCATCAAAATCCCCGAAATCGTCAATTTCCACCCCATTTTCGTGTTCTTCCCGAGCAGTTCCCGTGCGTGGTTGACCTGCCCGGATCATCCGGACCAAGTCCCGGATCATCCGGACTCGCCCGGATCATCCGGCTCCTGGCCCGGATCATCCGGCTTCCTCTGCCGAAACTGCAGATTCTGCAGCCCACATCCACCACCACCACCATCCACACACATATACACCCTCCCCACCCTATCCACCACCATTTCCACTTGCCAAACCCCAAAACTCAACCTCCGTACTACCATTCGATTTTGAGTTCGACAATTTGAGTGAGATTTCCGTGTCCTTTTGTGTTTCGGCTATCTAGGCGCGGTGTGACATCAACAACAAACGCTCATTTTGGTCGGCTACTCATCTTCGCTACGGACGGTAACACCGATGACATCTTTGTCATACCTTGCAATTGCATTGATAACCATCATATACCATCTTTTGCGTTGCTTACCCACCGAGACTAGCCTTTGAGTATTGCCGGCAACGTGACTTGTGCACATTAGTTGCATACACCATATCATACATACAATTGAGGTGCATATCTCGAATCAACTTGTGTGTCACAAAGTTGTCATCGCATACACAATTGCTATCTTAGTTCGTCAAGTTTGCATAAGAAAAGAGCTCAAAAGAGAAAGAGCCACTCAAGCTTTTAAGCAAAGAGGAAAGATAAGCAAAGAGCTTATAAGCAACAAGCATAGCATCATACCACATTAAGATTGTCATATAAGATCATCTTGGATCATTGCACCGATACACCATACATATAACATATTTGGGATAGAGATCGTTGCATTTTTGCCTAGTAGGTTGTGCACAAGCTCCGTATCCGCCTATTGTGCAATCGTGCTAGCGTCTCTCTAGTATTGTGCAACAAGAGCATTTTCGTGGATTCCACATTTTGGCTCAATTTTGGTTTGCACAATCCCATTTATCTATTTGCGTGTGTGTTTCCGTGTACCACTACTTGCTTGGTCTACTTGTTGCATATGCGAATTTGTGAATCTTCTTCAACATTTTTGAGTCAAGCTAACGATTGCAATCAATTTTGTGCCACCATCCTAACCAAGCTCCACCAAAAGCTTTTACTTGTGTAGGTGTGAGAATCGACAAGGATCGGTACCAATAGTGCTATTTCATTGTCCGCATTTGAGTGAACTTGATTCATCTTCAACTTCGGTCAAAGGTACATTGGTATTCATTCTTCTCCTTCTACCACTCACAATTTGCTTGAAATGATGGATAGGCCAACTTCTTCTACAAATCCACTCTTCATCGAGCAAGACGATGAAATGTCATCCTACGTCACCAAGAGCCACCTCTTTGGCGCTGTGAGCTCTCCATCAAGAGCAACAAGCATTGAGCGAACGCATCGACAACCTCTCCACCGACTTGCGACTCTCCGAGCAACGTGCACGAGATTACTTCGACAACAAACTCGACGCGCACAAGAAAGAGAATGATGCAAGAATGGACGAGATCCGCGCCTTGTTGGTGAACCGGCGTACTTCTACCTCTTCACACTCAAGACGGAGCCACTCAAGTCGCCACTCCGACGACTCCTTCTCCGACACAAGTACACCGTCATCGAACATTCTTCGACGAGCCGCGCGTCAAGATCGTCATGCATCTCGCAACCGGCTACACGACAAGAATCTCCAAGAGCAAGTTGATGAAGAAGTTCCTCGTCCTCAATCGAGCCAAATGGCGTTTGCTCAAGCTCAAGAATGACAACGTCTTCGTCACCAACAAGAACAAGAACGAGCGCGCCTACACCAAGAGCAACGAGACGCCGAAGCTCAATGTCTTCAACAACAACAACGAGAAGCACAAGCTCTTGAGGCGGAACGCGCCCTTCAAGCATCAATTCGAGCCCTCGCCAACCGCAATCGCGAAAGGCGCAATCAAGAGGAAGCCCTTCGAGAAGAAATACAAGAGAGGAACTACCATCCACGTGCACAACGCCAAGCCCCACAAGCTCATCCTCAACCTCAAGGTCAACAAGAGCAAGTTGATCATGGACTTCCTCCTCGTCAAGAGCAACATGAGGATGATTATCCTCCACGTCAAGAACGTCATCATCAACGTCGACCTCAACACAATGATGAACAACGTTATGGCAAGCTCAAGTTCACAATGCCCAAGTTCAATGGAACCAATGATCCCGAAGAATATCTCTCATGGGCATTGAAGGTCGACAAAATCTTTCGTTTGCACAACTATGAGGAAGAGAAGAAGATCGCTATGGCATCACTTGAGTTCCAAGACTATGTGCTCATATGGTGGGAACAAGTACTTGAGCGCCGACAAGCAAGAGGTGAACTTCCAATCACCACTTGGGCTCAAATGAAGGAGCTCATGAGAGCACGCTTTGTGCCCACCTACTACAACCGTGATATCTTCAAGAAGCTACAACTCCTCAAGCAAGGAACAAAGAGTGTTGAAGAATACTACAAGGAAATGGAGATTGCCATGATTCGAGCCAATGTCACGGAGGATGATGAACAAACAATGGCACGATTCTTGAATGGCCTCAACCATCCCATCAAGAAGATCGCCGATTTCCAACCCTACTCCAACCTCATTGAGCTCGTGCATCAAGCTACAAAGGCGGAACGACAAGTGCAAGATGACTTCAAGTACGCCAAGTACTCATCCAAGACATACGGCCTCTCCAACAACCAAGCTTCAACAACAACTCCAACTTCGACATCAACCAAGTCTTTTCCAAGCAACGACGACAAGTCAAGTTACAAGAAAACTTCTACAAGTTCAAGTTGTCCTCCTCCTACTACAAGCAACTCCAAGCCGCGTGCTTCATCATCTACTCCAACCGATGAGACCGTCAAGACAAGCTCCTTCAAGTGTTTTACTTGCGGCGGCCGAGGCCACAAGTCATATGAATACACCAACAAGCGCACCATGATACTCAACGACGATGGCACCTACGACTGATAGAGGCGGAGGTGTCCCGATCTTTCGATGAGATGATAACTATCGATTTGGTGAAGATGACTTTGACGATCTGACTACAAACGTGCACGACGTTGCACCTTAGGAATTGCTAAACCAACTCCGAGAGGTTATTGACCACGCCGGAGCACAATCAACCTGACCACGAAGGTCTATTCCTGCAAGCAATCGAAGAACAAGCAAGGATATGATAAAAGCAATCTGAATATTGCGAGTATGTATGAAGTATTGATAAAGGTGGGGATCCGTAAGCGGTCTTGATCTGATCGTTGGACACAAACGAAGTACACGAAGTTGCAATGGCTAACTTTTAACTAAACAAATCCCTAGGGAAAAGCTACTAGATGGATCTACTTATATAGGAGCAAGGGGTGGCGGCCAAGGAGGTGTGAGGACGTCCCAAGGCAGCCTAGAACTAACCCTAGGTCGTACAAGGCCAATGGGCCCAAGTGGAGGTGACGTAACACCTTTGGACTTGTAGTTTGACTCGGATTCTGGTGCAGCGTCAGATTGTTTCGTCCATAACTCAACGCTCCGGATGTATTTTAAGGTGATTCCAATTGTGCTGGAAAGAGCATGAAATCTACTTTCCAACAAAAACGAATCACCCAATTCGGAGTCCGTATGAAAAAGTTGTTGGCGTTTTGAGTCAGGTATGTCTGCAGCGGTCCGAATCTGAGTCCAAAACGTGAGAGACTTGGACTCTATCTTCTCTTGGGCCAAAAGTGACGTGAGAGAACTTTTTGAACAGCAAATAAACATCTCTTTCTTCCTTATCTTCATATGTGGATTGTACAAATATCCCATACACCTGCAATTAGACAAAACACAAAAGTGTGTGAAGTATTTTTGTTCTGGATAACATAAATAGATTATTGAATAGTTTGCACTAGAAATCACCTGACAAATATGCATGTATGCAATATTTTTGGTCGTATCCAAGGTAGTCATGTCCTCATCATCCTCCCCTTCTTGAAAATAAAGCCGTCCTCGGCATTGCTTTATCTGAAATGTGGCTAACAAAAGAGACAAGGTGTACATGTTGTATATGTATCTGTCATCCATTTTTACTTCCCTCGATTTTTGCATATATGACACATGAATAGATGAGTAACTTGCATAGTTCGTAAAATCTAAAGCCAAAAAATTACCACAAGAAGTAGAAGGCATGAAAATATTGCAACTCAGTTTGCACATATAAGTGAAGCTCTTATTCATTTCAAAAGATTGACAATGTTCATCATTAAACCATCCCAACATTGGTGAATAAACCTTATTTGAATCAAATTTACATGCTACAACATGCTTAGATAAGCAAACATGCAATGAGTCATTCGACACAGAATCATCACCAAGATTAGAGGTCATATCAAAACGATTAAACATTGATTCTTTTGCATCAACAGTTAATTCAATGGGTGCACTCAAAATTGTTGGTATTTCAGTTGTTTGATCACATGACGATTCATGACAAGATCAAGATTCTCTAAAATAGGTGTTGTGCTCAAATCACTGGTAACTCAACACATGATGCATTCAAGTTAACTAGGGATGCATCATTCTCATGTGAAGTTATATCATCAATACCTTTATCGTTACCTTGTCGCAAAGACGTGCTGATGTAGGTACACACGTAGACAATGGACCATACTCTTGAGATGATGTCGCTCACAATCCGAGGTGGGGCTTCTCTAGTAGGTGCAACGGTGGAGGAATCAACCGACGGTGGTGAGCATGAACTGGAATAGTAGTTGTTGTAGTCACCTAATGCATCTTCCTCAGAATCGTCTCTCAAAGGTACAAGCACGAACATACATACCGGTAATGCAACAAGGAATATACTTGAAATCTTGCCTGAATATCATGGTTCAAACCACAAAAAATCTATTCATTGTATCATCCTCAGATTCTTCTATGTCACAATGATGCATATAAGATTTGAACTCTTGGTAGTAAGTATGAACAGTGTTATTGCCTTGTTTAAATTGTTCAAATTTATGCGAAGCAATTCACGACGATAGTAAGGAGGGAAAAACTGTTTTCTCATTACATCTTTCAAATCTTTCCAAGTTGTGGGTTGGTTATCAATGTTTTTCTTACAATGCACACTCCACCAAATGAAGCAAAACCAGTAAATGCTCTAGTGGCAGCTCGTACTCCCTCAAGTTCGTAAAAAACATGTTGACTAAAAACCTGTTCTACTTCAAGCTCCCAAGCTAGATAAATAGCAGGATTAAATCTACCCTCAAATGACGGTAAAGAGCTAACTGGCCATGTGCTTGTGTGTGTTGTCCCAACTCTCGTGATGGTGAAGATGTGTTCATCGTCCAAGAACTTCTATCTCCTAAACCTGTCATGATTAGTAGAAACAAGAAACAAAATTCGAGAATAATGTTCCTATGAACTACTAGGATGTGGTTGTAAAGTGCTCACAATAAAGCAAATATCAATATCTTACAAGTTCTTACCATGCGGCAGTGGTGACAGCAACCAGCGGTGTCAAGTAACACTCAAGATTGTGTAAAGCGATTGCCGGGAACGACGATACACGGTGTAGAAATATGTGGAGCTGGGTTGGCTATATATGGTAGCAAAAATTTAGCAATAATCAATTCAAGATGCAATGTTGAATAAACGCTCAACGACGGTATCGTGCTGGTCCTAGGCTAGACCGGACTAGAGACGCGAGCCTAGAACACTAATGAGGTCACGACGTAGCACAACTAGCATCAATGAAGGATACTAAGTAGCTCTTGACAAGAAGATATAAATGAAGATAATGATGAAAAACAACTGCCAAGCAGATATACAACAACTCTCTCTCCAACTGTCCTCTTAAAAGTTTGAGCCAATTTTCTGATAAATTCTTGCAAAGAATGCTACTAACTCAAGCTTTCCAATACAAAGAGAATCACTCAATTCGAGTTGATATGAGGAGTCAAAGAATTCTAAAACTGGCCGAAAAATTGGAACAAGTTGTGTTCACGAACTTCGAGGGCAAAAGACCTATTTAGAAGCCGATTTTGAGGTGTCAAATATTGTACTAGCTTCTGTAACTATTTACATGCGGCTCGTCATTAGCTTCAATTTGAGTACTCACGGAGCCAAAACGGACTTCGTATGAGGAAGATACGCCTGTTTTACTGAACAGTGCGCAAAACAGATTCTAATCCGAATTCAGGTACGAGATTGATTCTAGATAGATCTGAATTTTTTTCTTCTCTCTTTTTTTTCTCACACTTTTTTTCTTTTTCTTCTCTCCTTTTCTTTATTTTTTATTTTTTTGCTCTCTTTTTTTTCTCCCTCTTTCCAAGACAAACTAGATAAGATGCAGATTGGATCAGGCAAAGATGTGAATGACCTCAACTATGGTTATGACAATGAACAGCGCGTAGCACGTGGTGGAAATTAATAGATGGGATGGTGGACAGCGGAAGGGATAATTATGCAGCGGCGGCGTGACTAATGTGAACAGAACACGAAACTCTAAAGGAACTAGACACTAAGACCAGCAACTGACACGACGATGCAACCGATAATTCAACTATGCAAGCAACGAATAGAAAATTGCAAAGGCTCAGACTGGCTTGTATAAAGGATGAACAGATCTAACTTTTTTTGTGGCCTTTTCATGGACTATAGGTACGAATGACAGATGCGATCTAAACTATGAAAAACTATAAAATCTCACCGAGCAACCTGAAAACTGATACCACTTGATAGAGGCGGAGGTGTCCCGATCTTTCGATGAGATGATAACTATCGATTTGGTGAAGATGACTTTGACGATCCGACTACAAACGTGCACGGCGTTGCGCCTTAGCAATCGCTAAACCAACTCCGAGAGGTTATTGACCACGCCGAAGCACAATCAACCTGACCATGAAGGTCTATTCCTGCAAGCAATCGAAGAACAAGCAAGGATATGATAAAAGCAATCTGAATATTGCGAGTATGTATGAAGTATTGATAAAGGTGGGGATCCGTAAGCGGTCTTGATCTGGTCGTTGGACACAAACGAAGTACACGAAGTTGCAATGGCTAACTTTTAACTAAACAAATCCCCAGGGAAAAGCTACTAGATGGATCTACTTATATAGGAGCAAGGGGTGGCGGCCAAGGAGGTGTGAGGACGTCCCAAGGCAGCCTAGAACTAACCCTAGGTCGTACAAGGCCAATGGGCCCAAGTGGAGGTGACGTAACACCTTTGGACTTGTAGTTTGACTCGGATTCTGGTGCAGCGTCAGATTGTTTCGTCCATAACTCAACGCTCCGGACGTATTTTAAGGTGATTCCATTTGTGCTAGAAAGAGCATGAAATCTACTTTCCAACAAAAAAAGAATCACCCAATTCGGAGTCCGTATGAAAAAGTTGTTGGCGTTTTGAGTCAGGTATGTCTGCAGCAGTCCGAATCTGAGTCCAAAACGTGAGACTTGGACTCTATCTTCTCTTGGGCCAAAAGTGACGTGAGAGAACTTTTGAACAGCAAATAAACATCTCTTTCTTCCTTATCTTCATATGTGGATTGTACAAATGTCCCATACACCTGCAATTAGACAAAACACAAAAGTGTGTGAAGTATTTTTGTTCTGGATAACATAAATAGATTATTGAATAGTTTGCACTAGAAATCACCTGACAAATATGCATGTATGCAATATTTTTGGTCGTATCCAAGGTAGTCATGTCCTCATCAACGACTCAATGAGTGAAGATGAAATGGACGCTATTGAGCAAGTGGCCATGCACCGGCGCATCAACGAGGATGAAGATGATCAAGTCTTTTGTGATGAAGATACAAGCCCCGCTCTTGTTGTCTCCAAAGTCTTGACACTTCAACATCACCAAGAAGAAGACCAACGATGCCACATCTTCCACACAAAGGCCGGCATCAATGGGAGATCCGTCAAGGTCATCATCGATGGAGGTAGTTGCCACAACTTGGCAAGCGAAGAACTATGCTCCAGGCTCCAATTAGTCAAGAAGAAGCATCCGCAACCATACCAGGTTCAATGGCTAAGTGACTCCGGCACTATACGAGTTGAGCATACGGTCCAAGTATCCTTCAAAATCGGTGCATATGACGACACTTTGGAGTGTGATGTGGTCCCAATGACCGTTTGCCACCTCCTCCTTGGTCGGCCATGGCAATTCGACCGTGGTGTCTACCACAATGGGCGTACAAACCACTATAGCTTCAAGATGAAAGGCAAAGAATATGTCCTCGACCCATGTCTCCTAGTCAAGTGATAGCCGACAAACAAGCCACCAACCAAAGAGAGAAGAGTGAGAAAGTGAGCCACCAAAAGTGCGTGAGAGCCACAAGCCAAATTTGAGCGCCTCTTAGAGAGAAAAACCTCATACTATTCGCCACCAAACATGAGATGAGAGAAGTGTGTGAGAACCCATCGAGTGTGATGCACTTTGTCCTAGTGTGCAAGGATGGAGAACCACAAACTAACACCACTCATGAGCTACCTTTGGTGTTTCAATCTCTTTGCAGGAATTTCAAGATGTTTTCCCGATGAGCTACCTCGGGTCTACCTCCTCTACGAGGCATTGAGCATCGAATCGACCTCATCCCCGGAGCGCCACTTCCAAACAAAGCTCCATACCGTGTCAATCCCGAAGAAACCAAGGAGATTCAACGGCAAGTACAACAACTAATCGACAACGGTCATGTACGTGAAAGCTTAAGCCCTTGTGTCGTGCCCGTTATTCTTGTGCCTAATCCCGATGGAACATTCCGCTTGTGCTCCGATTGTAGACCAATAAATGCTATCACCGTGCGCTATAGGCATCCCATTCCTCGCTTAGATGATATGCTTGATGAACTTAGTGGAGCCAACTTTTTCTCAAAAATTGATCTTAAAAGTGGCTATTATCAAATCCGCATTCATGAGGGTGATGAATGGAAAACTACTTTCAAAACAAAATTTGGCCTATATGAGTGGTTGGTCATGCCTATGGGTTTGTCGGAAGCTCCCGGAACTTTTGTGCGTCTTATGCATCATGTACTTCGCCCATACATTGGAATCTTTGTTGTGGTTTACTTCGATGATATTCTTGTGTTTAGCAAAACCATGAAAGAACATCTTGCTCATGTTAAGCTTGTTTTGCAAACACTTCGAAAAGAAAGTCTTTATGCCAATTGGAAAAAATGCACTTTTGGAGTTGACAAAGTGGTTTTCTTGGGTTTCGTTGTCTCTTCCAAGGGTGTTCATGTTGATGAAACTAAGATCAAAGCAATTAAAACGTGGCCCCAACCAACCAATTTGCAACAAGTGCGAAGTTTCCTTGGTCTTGCAGGTTTTTATCGCCGCTTTGTGAAAAACTTTAGCACTATTGCAGCTCCTTTGCATGCTATGAGTAAGAAGAATACTCCTTTTGTTTGGGGACCTTTGCAATCCAACGCTTTTGATGAGCTCAAGTCTTTACTTACTCATGCTCCGATTCTTGCTTTGCCCAATTTTGACAAAACTTTTGAGGTCCATTGCGATGCAAGTGGTACCGAATTGGCGGAGTTTTAATGCAAGAAAACGAGTCATTGCTTATTTTAGTGAAAAACTCTCCGTGCTCAACTTAACTATCCCGTGTATGACAAAGAATTGTATGCTTTAGTGCGTGTCCTCCATGTTTGGGAACATTATCTTAGACCTCATGAGTTTGTCATCCATACCGATCACGAAATGCTTAAGTACTTAAAAGGTCAAACTAAATTGAACAAGCGTCATGCCAAATGGAGTGAATTTATTGAATCTTTTCCATATGTGATCAAGTACATTAAGGGCAAGGAAAATGTAGTTGCCGATGCACTTTCACGCATATGCACTCTTGTCACCCAACTTGAGTTGAATGTTATAGGTTTTGAGCACAACAAAGATTTGTATGCTAGTGATCCATCTTTTGCACATCATTATGCTAAATGTTTGACGCATACATCTTGGGAACAATATTACCTTAAGGACGGTTATCTTATGAGAGCTAACAAACTTTGCATACCCGAGTCTTCTCTCCATTTGCTACTTTTGCAAGAGGCTCATGGAGGTGGACTCATGGGACATTTTGGATGCGACAAGACCTTCGCCACGCTCTCCAAGAACTACTTTTGGCCCAAGGTGTTTCGAGACATTTCACGCTTCACCACCCGATGCTCTACATGCCGCAAAGCTAAGTCAAAAGCTCAATCTCATGGTCTTTACATGCCTCTTCCAATTCCATATCAACCTTGGGAAGACATTAGCATGGACTTTGTACTTGGTTTGCCTAGAACTCCAAATGGAAAGGATGCCGTGTTTGTGGTTGTAGATCGATTTTCTAAGATGGCACATTTTATTCCTTGCAACAAGGTAGACGATGCTTCACATATTGCAAATCTCTTTTGTAGGGAAATCTTGCGCCTCCATGGAGTACCAAAGACAATCGTCTCCGACCGTGACGTCAAGTTCTTGAGTTACTTTTGGAAGACTCTTTGCGCCAAGCTCGGCATCAAGCTCTTGTTCTCATCCGCATACCATCCTCAAACCGATGGCCAAACGGAGGTGACGAACCGAACGCTCTCCACTCTACTTCGCGTGTTGATCAAGAAGAACATCAAGGAGTGGGAGACGTGTCTACCGATCGCCGAGTACGCCTACAACTGCGCAAGACATTCGACGACCGGCAAGTCTCCCTTCGAGGTCGTCTATGGCTTCAACCCATTGTCCCCATTGGACATCCTACCTCTACCTCTACAAGAGCGCACCAACCTCGACGCAAGTGCCCGTGCAAGCTACATCAAGAAGGTGCATGAAGATACAAGAAACACCATCGAGCGCCAAGTACAACGACTAGCGACCAAGATCAACATCAACAAGCAACCCATGATCTTCAACATAAGCGATCTCGTGTGGCTACACCTTCGCAAGGAACGCTTCCCCAATGAACGCAAGTCCAAACTTCTACCTCGAGCCCATGGACCCTTCAAGGTGCTAGCACGCTACAACAACAACGCCTACAAGCTCGATCTACCAAGCGACAAGTACAACGTGAGCGACACCTTCAACGTCAAAGACCTCACGCCTTTCCATGGTGATGAAGAACTAGATCCGAGGTCGGATCCTTTCGAAGGGAGGGGATATGATGCGGAGCATCCTTCCATCATCCCCATGGACTCTACATCAACACCTACAACACCACAAGGACCGATGACTCGAGCACGTGCAAGAGCTCTTGAAACCGAGGTGACATCAATCCTCTCACAACTCTCCTTCGATTCATATGAGACATGGTTACTACCTCAAACGGAAACTCTATGCATACTCAGGCACCAAGGAGTCGACCATGAAGAGGCTAGGAAGCAAGGAGAATCGGAAGCGGAAGACATACGTGAAGACGGAGAGGAGAAAGCAACAAGTACCAGGGAGGCCGGACGATCCGGACAGAGGCCCGGACGATCCGGACATAGCCCGGATGATCCGGACCCCGGTCCGGACGATCCGGCTAACTCCACCGAAGGCAACAGAACCTCCACGCTGGCCGGATCATCCGGACCCAGGCCGGATCATCCGGACCCGCCGGACGTCCGGACCCCACCGGACATCCGCCCTCGCCGTCACCAGCAGAGCACCCGGACCATCCGGGCCCCCACCCGGATCATCCGGACCAGCCCGGATCATCCGGACCGTCGCCGGATCGTCCGGCCAGGCCACACATGCAGGGTTGGGCTGAGCCCATGTACCCTTCGCCCAGCACTCTATATATAGGACCCCTCTCCTCACTTTGAGACTTAGCATTGTATTAGCTCATATTTGTGTGTGAGAGCCTTTGCTCATCCACGGTACTTCTCCACGGAGATCGGGACCTCCGCCTAGGAGAAGATCCATCAATTCAAGACCCTCTAAGGGAAGATCCTCGTGGATTCAAGACCTCCTCCGGAGAAGAACGGCTACCTTTGTATCTTTCCTTTGTTGATTTTGGACCATGTATCACTCGTGCTTCGATGATCTAGACCTTGTGTGATTGATCTCTTGTCGGTTGAGTGTCTCTCTCGTTCTTCCCCGTGATTTCCTCTCGTTCTTCCGCGCGTTCTTCGTGTTCCCTCCGTAGGATCCCCTCCAAACGTGAAAGATCGACCAATTAGGGTTCCACCCTACATCAACCCTGTTCCTAGTGCATCGACAATATGCATGGAAGAAAAACAAAATATTAACAATTGGAACTTCAAGAGAGGTAATTGAACATGAAAATTCCTATAACCATATTTGCCTCTCTCATAATAATTACATGTAGGATCATATTCAAACTCAATAACATAACTATCATGTGAAACATACCCTTTATGATCCATATGCATGCAAATCTTATAGTCTTCCAAGATAGTGGGGTTAACATCAACTAAACTCATGACCTCTCGAAACCCACTTTTATCAAAAAATCATAAGATTAAACACTCTCCCACTATGTGGGATTATTTTTACCTAAAGTTAACACTCTTCCAAACCCGCTTTCAATGTTATTGCGAGCATTATCATCAATGACATAATCATCATGAAGCTTAAAAAAATCAAGATCATAAGAAGCATCACCCCAATCATGATTATTGCAACAAGTAGTGGACATAACGAAATTATCATCACCAAGCTTGTAGCTTTGCATATCATTAGTACAATTGACAATAATAGAATTTATAGTGACATAACTGCAGTCATACTTTTCATTGAAATAGCTATCATAAATTTCTTCTTTTAGCACTTCATCACAATTTTCAGATTCATTATTTTCATGCCAAACTTCATAGAGGTAATCAAGTGCACTCAAATCACTAGAAAATTGTGACAATGTATTTTTTTGTTTTTACATATGATAAAAGTAGACCCGAGGTCGTATTTTTCACTAGAGGCTTCTCTCTCGAACACATAGCATACGGTGTGTGAACAGATTACCGTTCGTCAATTGATAGAAAAGTGCATAGTTATAACGATATTTAAGGCAATGATCATGTATATAGGCGCCACGTCCTAGACAAGTACACCGACTCCTGCCTGCGTTTACTACTATTACTCCACACATCGACCGCTATCGAGTATGCATCTGGGGTATTAAGTATAAAACAGAGTAGCACCTTAAGCAAGATGACATGATGTAGACAAAGTAAACTTAACTAACGTGAATACACCCCATCATTTTACCCTTAATGGGAACAATTCAAATATGTGTCTGGTCCCCTACTTTGTACTAGGATATAGAGCACTGCAAGATTGAACCCGTCACAAAGCACCTCTCCCACTGAATATAAATCAATCTAGTTGGCCACACCAAATGGATAGATTGGAGATAAATACAAAGCTATAACAATCATTCATAATAAAGTTCAGAGAAGACTAAATTAATATTCATGAATAATCTTATCATAAACACACAATTCATCAGATCCTAACAAATACACAGCACAAGAAGATTACATTGGATAGGACTCCAAGAACTTTGAGGAGAACTACTCAAGCATCATTGGTTGGTCTGTGGTGAACTACTCAACCATCTAACGACTAGCTATGGACCCGTAGGTCTATGGTGAACTGCACAAGCATCATTGGTTGGGCAGCAAGGATGATGTAGAAGCCCTCCGCAATTGATTCCCCCTCCAGCAGAGTACCAAAAAAGGCCTCCAGATGGGATCGCAGAAGAACAAAGACTTGCAGCGGTGGAAAAAGTGTTTCGGGTAGCTCTCTAGTATACAGGGAATATTTGAGAATTTATAGAGGCAGAATTAAGTCAAGAGGTGCCATGAGGGGCTCTCAATCTCAACTCCCCTAGGGCGTTCCTGCTGAGCTTGTCGCTCCATCGTGACTCTTCTAGTCTTCTCTCGAACCTTTGTGGATCCCTTCTGGTCCAGAAAAAATCACCGTAAAATTTCATCCTGTTTGGCCTTCGTTTGATATTGATTTTCTAAAAAGCAAAAAACAAGAAAAAAACAACAACTAGCACTGGGCACTATGTTAATAGGTTAGTCAAAAAATGATATAAATAGCATATAAAACAGCCAAGATTGATACTGTAATGGCATGGAACAACAAAAAAATTATAGATACATTGGAGACGTACCACTTACCTATCGAGACTAGCGAGTTGAGAATTGCCAATCCACGCTCTTTGTGCACCTTAGTGATACGCATATTCTAGATAGCTACATTTTAGCGTGCAATCATGTTGCTGTCATCATTGTGCCATGAGTCTCTTCGATGCATATGTTACATACTTGTCTCATATTTTGGCTCGCTAGCCATGCATTTTGGAATAGGAAAAAAAGAGGAAGAAAAAGATTTTAAGCATAAGAGGAGAAACAAAGAGCCAGTAAGCAATAGCATTGAGCGATTTTTGCATAATTACATCATATTGGATCATACATACATAACATAATTGGATGAAGACATCACATTACTCTCAAAGGTTGGTGCACAAGTGTATCTAGCCCATTTGAGCAATCAAGCTATTGTCTCTCTAGTGTCCGTGCAACAAGAGCATTTTCAGTGGTCTCACACTACTAGGGAAAACCCTAGCAGTAGCGCGTGTTTTGTGTCCACTAGTAGCGCGGGGGGCCGCGCTACTAATAAGGCGCTACATCTATTGCTTAGCGAAGAACGCGTGCGTTCAAGACGCGCCATCGCTAGGACAAATAGCTGCAGTGTTTGTTCAAGATCACGCCATTGCTAAGGTAACTACTTGCAGCGTGTTTTCTGTCCATCGCTACTAGTAATATTTTTTTAGTGTATTTATGCGCCATCGTACAAATATTGGTACAATACCAGCTGTTATGAGGTTTACATCATTATGTCCATAACAATGTGTCAAATGAAGGTGGATTAGGTTCAAGTGGAGGCAATATGTGGTGCATGTCAAAAGTATACTACTAATCCAAACTTGATCTAGTTTGGACTAGTAGTACTTTCGATGTGCACCACATGTTGCCTCCACTTGAATCTAATCCGCCAGCACAAGCTATTTAATCATCATCATAGTCATTACCACCAACAGTATTTATTTAATCAGCACTAACACTAGCTAATAATAATCATCATAGTCATTACCACCAACACTAGCTATTTTATCATCATAGTAATAGTGTAGCACATCATCTTCCTCAAACTCATTTCTAGCTAGCTAATCACTCCTGCTGCTCTCCCTCTTAGGTAAAATAACATAAAACATATATAGCTCTCCTCCTCGATCAAACTGGAGCATGCAGATGAACCTGTCTCCTAATGGTGGGTAGCGATCTGCTTGCTGCCCCTAGTACTTCTCTGCGCCCCCATCACATATTTGGTCCAGTCTTGCACTATTAAGCATCCGTCGCTAATCTTGAATGCACTAAAGTAATCAGAGGATATCTTGGTCGTAAGCTAATAATACTCATGGTACCTTTAGTCTCGATACCATAAGGCACAACATTCATCGGAGTCCTCGTTGAAGAACATCGTGCGGTAACATACTTAGCAATGAAGTTTAGCTTCAAAAATAATGTATGGAAAAGATGCACCGATGACAAATAGTAAAAATCTTACCATCCTTCCTAAATAAATGTGACCGTAGTTCATTACGAGCACTATTGGTCGACATTTTTAGTACTAACATTTCTAAATGCAGAAGAAAATTTGTCTTGACAAAGATCAAGATCCTCAAGCCATGAAACATAATGACCGACCTCCTCGCAGCTTGATTTCAGCCCTGTGACGATATAATGGTCCTGTCTACCAAGCTTACCGGACATGTTTGCTTGCACCAAATAAGTGACAATACAAATTATTTGTCAACTATTTTTGAATAAACAATATCAAAGACATAAATATGGTTGAGAAACTTACATAATGGTATAATCGAGGCGTCGCACATCGACCCGGATGTCGGTATTACCTTCAATATCATCTTCCTGGACGAATATCAAAGGTGATAACCATATCAGGCTCAAATGCATAAGTCTTGCATAGTGCTCGCCATGTTTTGCATCCAAAATAGGTTTAGTCGTCTCAATTGTATAACTTTGCATGGAAAATATAACCATGCTCGGTCTTCAAGTAAACTTTCTTTTCCTCCATACTATGACTGAAACCTATCTTATCCAATACAAAAACTCTTGCATGGCAGGGGATACGCTAGTAGAATAGTAAAAAATATAAGTTGAAGCAAATGAAGCGGATGTCATGCTTAATTACGAAAAAAGACTTGTCGTTGTGACTTCATCAGATCCACTTCAAGTTCTCGTCCAGCTTGATGTCAAGCGCCTATCATCATCTAGGAAGATTCCGTCGACAAAGCAAGGCCATCTTTGCAGATTTGCAAATACCGAAATCCTTTTCGTCGTCGACATTTCCTATGTTCATAGTTAAAACATTAATTGAAAATCGATCAAGACAACTACCAAGATACTCAACACACAAATCCGGGGCACTCGATATTTCATACATATTCGCACAAGTCATGCCAAAATTCACGGAAAAATCCGCATGACCTTTGCTAAAATAGGACATATCGAAGCTGAAATTTGCCGAACGGAAATGAATCAACACTCCGCAAAACATAGGCCACTCAAGGTGTAACTCTGCAAACATGACCGCCACTTGGATATTGAGCAACACAAGATATACATTTCAAAATATCTTATAGGACTCAAATTAGCATGCATTCAATAAGCAAAAGTAAATCATCTCATGCGAAGTACATCGTCGAATATTATCACTAATACATCATGAATAGTGTCATACATATAACATCACTAATACAACTAAAACTCTAGCACACGACGGTATCGGCGCGGCGGTGGACACCACAGAGAAGGCACCATCACGGGATCATAGCTCCAGTGAGATCCCGGAGAACTCCGCCAGTATTGGAGAACAGCCTGTGCTCCAACGCAAATAAGTAGCGACGGACGTCGCGTCCTCCTCATCGACACGGTGACGCACCACCTCCACGGAGTCCTCGAGCCTCGGATCATCATCGCCCACGCGACCGCCACCAAAGAAGGTTTGGGTCAACGCCAGGTGGCTCCTCACCAACCTCGCGCCGGTGGTAGCGCCTCCAGACCACCTCAAGCGGAGCCAGGTCCGGACATGGCCGATCTGGTCAAGCAGGTGTCGTCCTCCGCCGACTCGACGACGAGGATGCGGGATAGGCATCGTCCACGACGAGGATGCGAGAAAAATTGCTTTAACTAAAAAATCACCTAATTAGTACCTAGTTCTTACTAACTAAATATAAGAAGGTCAAATTTTACTCGTTTTATTATGCATTACACTAGTGTTTATTCATCATCTAAGAAAACATCACCTAAGAAAAATCCCAGCCGCATCTGTATCCAATTCATTTCCAGCCATAGATGAACCCTAACTAATTTGATGCAACTAAAATTTGAAGAACCCTATCTAGGCAGAGGTAGGGGAGGGGGAGGAGCAGGCGTGCTCACCTCGGGTGCTCACTTGGCGAGAGAGGGCAGGCGGCGCCGAGGTCGGGCTTGGGGCTCGGGCGCCGACGGAGGGCGGCGTCGAGGTCGGGGCCGGGCGGCGTTCGGGCGGCGTTGAGGTCGAGGCGGGGCGGCGTTGAATCCAGGTTGGGGCGTGAGAGGTGTCGGAGAGCGCCGGCGATCGACGGCGCGGCAGCGGCGAGAGCGGAGGAGTTCGATTTGGGGAAGTGACCGTGGGAAGGACGAACGCGGTGGTTAAGTCGAAGTAGCGAGAGCGCGTTCGATGGCGCGCTCTCGCTCGTTAGCTACAGCGATTACATTATACGCGCCATCGCTACTACTTTCTCCTTTTTCCCCTTTTTCATTTATTTTTCTTCACATTTTATTTTTTCGCTTTCACCTTCTTCTATTTCTTTCATTTTCAATTACCTTTCTATTTGCTTTTCATTTAATTTTATATCCTTTAGTAGTAGAGAGTTTAGAGTAAAACGCACTGCTACAAAGAAAGTAGCAGTAGCGCGGTTCCATATAGATCGCTACTACTATGTGTACCATATCGGCTAAGCCGTGAGAATTTTAGTAGTAACGCAGTGTAGCAAGACGCGCCATCGCTACGAAGTTATCTGCAACCACAGCTTCATGAGCGCTGCTTTGCTACTTAGCACCAGCGTGCTTCTTTGACCCACGCTACTACTAAAGTTCTGTGTATAATGTTTTCCCTAGTAGTGTCACATTTTGTGCTCATTCCTTGGTTGCGCCCCACTTATCTTTGGTGTGTGTGTTCCAAGTGTTATCCTAGGCTTTGACCTATTTCCTTTACTTGCAATTTTGTGAACCTTCTCAACATTATTGATATCTTCACTAACATTTGCTTGAATTTTGTGCCACTCATCCTAACCAAGCCCCTCGATAAGCCTTTACCTTTTTTAGGTGTGAGAAACAAACCCGGTAACAATTCTACTATTGTAACATTGTATTGAGTTATACTCGATACATCCTCAATCTTCGAAAAAGGTAACTTTGCTATTGTTCTCTCACTTTCCTACTCACCACCACTTGACTATGATGGATAGGCCAAGCACTTCGGCAAACCTACTCTTCGAGGATTGATACGTCTCCAACGTATCAATAATTTTTGATTGTTCCATGCTATTATATTATCTGTTTTCGATGTTTTATATGCATTATTATGCTATTTTATATTATTTTTGAGACTAACCTATTAACCTAGAGCCCAGTGCCCATTCCTGTTTTTTCCCTGTTTTAGAGTTCCACAGAAAAGGAATACCAAACGGAGTCCAAACGGAATAAAACTTTCACGATGATCTTTCTTGGACAAGAAGCAAACCAGGAGACTTGAAGATGAAGTCGGAGGAGCCACGAGCGACCACAAGGGTGGAGGGCGCCGAAGGGGTAGGGCGCTCCCCCTGTCTTGTGGGCCCCTCGTGGGTCTCCTGACCTAATTTCTTTGCCTATATATTCCCATATAGCCCCAAACCAATCAGGGCATCCATGAAAACACTTTTCCACCGCCACAACCTTATGTACCCATGAGATCCCATCTAGGGGCCTTTTCTGGGGTCCTGTCGGAGGGGGATTCGATCATGGAGGGCTTCTACATCAACACCATTGCCCTTCCGATGAAGAGTGAGTAGTTTACCTCAGACCTACGGGTCCATAGCTAGTAGCTAGATGGCTTCTTCTCTCTCTTTGATTCTCAATACAATGTTCTCCTCGATGTTCTTGGAGATCTATTTGCTTTTTTGCGGTGTGTTCATTGAGATGCGATGAGTTGTGGATTTATGATCAGCTTATCTATGAATATTATTTGAATCTTCTCTGAATTCTTATATGCATGATTCGATGTCTTTGCAAGTCTCTTCGAATTATTCGTTTGGTTTGGCCAACTAGATTGGTTTTTCTTGCAATGGGAGAAGTGCTTAGCTTTGGGTTCAATCTTGCGGTGTCCTTTCCCGATTCATGATGGGGCGCAAGGCACGTATTGTATTGTTGCCATCGAGGATAAAAAGATGGGGTTTTCATCATATTGCTTGAGTTAATTCCTCTACATCATGTCATCTTACTTAATGCGTTACTCTTTTATTTATGAATGTAATACTCTAGATGCATGCTGGATAGCGGTCAATGTGTGGAGTAGTATTAGTAGTAGATACAGAATCGTTTTGGTCTACTTGACACGAATGTCGATGCCTATATTCATGATCATTGCCTTAGATATCGTCATAACTTTGTGCTTTTCTATCAATTGCTCGGCAGTAATTTGTTCACCACCATATTATTTTCTATCTTGAGATAAGCCCCTAGTGAAACCTATGGCCCCCGGGTCTCTTTTCCATCATATAAGTTTCTAATCTACAATATTAGTTTTTGATCTACTATTTTTGCAATCTTTTACTTTTCGATATATAAATCAGATCTCACTTTTGCAACGAGAAGGGATTGTGTGGCACCCTGGCTCAGAGAAACCGGAACACCCTGTATTCCATCCCAGAGATCGTGAAGGGATTGTGTGGCACCCTGGCTCAGAGAAACAGGAATGCCCCGTATTACAGCCCAGAGATCGAGTTGAAGTCTTCTGGAATACGACACTGCTTAGAATAGAACAAACCAGCTTTCTACTGCAACCTGAATATGAATACAAGGTCTCCGATATTACAATGAATAACATCGACATGGAAACACTATGCCAACCACAATTGCTATATGCAAGCAGCATAACAACTCGAGGCAGCGGAACCTCTACTGGTAGCAGAACAACTATTGGCAGCAGGACAATTATTGGGAGCGGAACAATGAACGGCGATGATGGACTCTAATCCACGGGGACTCTGGCTGGAACGTTTATCCTAGCTCACGAACACAGGAACCACACCAAACAAGCAAGCAATCCAGGCACGACCTGCAAACGGGCATGACAAGACAAGTTAGTGCATTGAATGTACTTGCAAGCTCACAATAACCAAAAGCGGTCAAGAGAAACAACAACATGGCATTAGCAGGTTAAATCAATCATGAACATGATACTAGCAGAACAACATGGCATGCACAACTGAACATGATACAATCCAACATGGCACAGTCATATGAACATGATGATACTACATGCAACACGTTAACATAATCATGCACCAACTTACTCTGCTCGGGTTACCTCTTTACCAAAACATGCATTACTACCACTGCGGACATTACATAATCATCTTGGGATCAAATCAAGCTTGGTATAACAATACCGTAGTAATCATTACATGACCACAAGGAGCTTGACCTTTACCCGTGATTCTCACATAATACCACAAATATCCAACAACTCGGTATCCTCGATACCACAGTGATCCTCTCACAATCGCATAAAGATCAACCAACTTCTTCCATCACCGAACCAGGGTTGTTATTAAGCAAATCATTATTATTACTGTTGACCCAAAGCATGACCGACTTCAAACTGGGCCCATATCCGCGGGCGCGGCTATCGATAGATTAAACATACACACACACTCTGCAGAGGTTAGCACACTGTACCCACACCACGGAACCCATGGCCTCACGCTCCCATTCGGGTGGACCAATGGCATTTCAACAAAACCGATCTATTACCCATGACACTCTCCCGGCCACTCCGACCAACTCCCCTTTCGGCTAAGTCATGGGTGGCCCCGTGCCTACCAAAGGCATCAACGGCCATCGTCGTGGCAAAAAAACGGTCCCAGACGGGGACATGAGCTCAAAACCAAACATGGGAACACAACGCTTATGTCGTCCAACCCGGCCAAGGTAGCGCCCGCACATAACCTTCCCTCGTTGGAGGCACCGGCGAGAGGCATGACAATAGACCGAGTTACGATCTTCCCACAAAGGCAAATATGGTTTCACAGGTCAGCTCGATTCAGTGGCACAATGACTCAGCCAATAGTTGTACAAATTGAATTATGTCCGGATAAATTTGAATGCAATAAGCCGAGTCATATTAAAAAATAACATGATGCAACTACAATACATGAGCATAATAACAACATGGGCATGGATGTGCAACCATAATAAATCATTGAGCATAACAACATTGAAGCATATATCCGACTGAGCATGGGATACTGATGAGCATGAATAACACAAACATAACTCTATCATAAGCATAGCATGACCACTAGCATCATAAATAAATACCATGCAAGAACATAACCACAATACTGCCATGTGAGCATAAACTAGCTAAATGCAAAAAATGCATATCAACGGTACTCGGTAACAAACGATAGTCATGCACCGAAGAACATAACCAACACCAACATGAACTACTAACAAGCATGAACATATGAAAGTAATACTAGCAAGTAGATCATGATAACCGAGTGCAAGAAAACATAGCATGACGGTAACCACCGATCCATAAGCATAACCAAAGTAACTACAGTAGTAGCAAAACAAACATACAGTAATTGAAGATTCAAGTTGAAAACCAATGCTACTACATGGCTATCATGAAAATGGTGGTTGTGGCTTGCCTGGAGTGAAGCATACACCGGGGAGATGTGTGGATAGTTCGCGGAACGAATCATCGAAAAAGGTTCTCTCTCGAAGGGGGCTGATTACAGACAAGGGAAAATTGTAATTTTCACTGTAGGGCCACCTAGTGAAAATTTTACCAACAGAAAGAGCTCGATGAGACGAAGACGTGAGCGTTGGTTTCACCTTGATCGAAGTTACGCTTGAAAAGTTGTGAGGGGTGGAAGTTCAGGGACTAATCTGTGAAAAAATTATCACCAACGAGTCCCTGAGTGGGTAAGACAGAAACGGGTTTTAGGAAATACGCTTTCTGAACTGGGAAAGTGCACTTTGGGTTGAAAAATAAGAAAATACGCTTTCAAAAGAGAAAACGTATTCCGCGAAAATACGCTTTAGGAAGAGGTGAAGTGCATTCTAGGTAATGTTTTTCCACTTACCACGTGGCCAAGGGTGCTGGGCCACTGACGGGCCGGGCCCAGGCGCAGGGGGGCACGGCCGCACGTCGTCCTCCCCTCTCGCTCCTGTTCCTCACGGAACAGAGGAGGAGAGCAGGGGAGGGGCGGCGCTGGGGCGGCCAGCCCAGGCCAGCTCCGGCGAGGCCGAGGCCACCAGCGGCCGCGGCTGGACCTGTCGCGTCTGTTGCCGGCCAGGGGAAGGCGCAGGGAGGACCGGAGGTCGCGGGGACGGTGGAGACAGGGAGGATCAGAGGCGGTCGGGCGATGGTGGTGGCTGGTAATGCGGGCTGCTCCGGCGAAGTTGGGTGCGGTGGCGCGAACCGCAGGCTGTGGGGAGCACTCTGGTGGAGTCGGGGTGGAGAGAGGAGCCCTGGTTGGTGGAGCCGAAGAGGCGACCGAGAGGAACGGGCGGCGATCGGACGAGGAGCACGCAGCTAGGGTGGACTCTGGCGATGAACGAGGGGTAGGGGAGGTGCACCGGAAGGAGAGGAACACGATGGACAACTCGGGAGGAGCTGAGAGGGACTAGGTCGTGAGGACCGAGAAGAAACCGGGGCGGCCATTGCGATCTCCGACGAGAAGAAGAGGGGGCCGAGGGAGGGTCTTGGGAGCCGCGGAAGGACTCGGGAGTCTCTTATATAGGCACGGGGGAGCCTTCTCGAGCTCACAGGCGAGCTCCAACTAAGCTCCAATGGTGGACAGGGGAAGCTAGCGCCACGGGCACGGCGAGGCGACCACACCGCAGCGATGTAGGGTGGGGCAGCGACTCAGGTCGATGCAGACGAGCACGGGCTACCTCTAGGACAAGGATTGAGGTCAAGACGCAGAGGGAAATGACAGGAACCAGGGCGACAACATGTTAGAGCACGGGGTTTGGCTGATGCACCCCGTGGTCACTGCGTAAGCTAGAGCAAGCAACGTGTTTTGGCCCGAACCCACCAAGTCTAGTGCATTTACCTTAGTGCCCTGAGTCTAAACGAAGCAACAAGTCGGTTCAGGGGCAAAGAAGAGAAAAGCAGGAGGAGCCAAAACATTGTGGCAGCAATCTGCTAGTGCTGCATAGAGGGGACACAAACTTGGCAACGAAGGAACTGATTTGTTTGGTGCTTATCAGACACTAAGGTGACTTTGATCTCCCAAAATCAGCTTAAGAGGAGGAGTTCAGAGGGTAGTTGTTGTAGAAAGTGCCAAAATGGCCAGATTTGGGGATGATGAAGTTGCACACACATAAGTGCATGAAATGTGCTGAAAATGATCATGGCCCAATGCTTTGAAGATATTAAGATGCTCAAAAAGTTTCAGGCCATTTGATGAACCAAAATAGCACTTACTTCATATAGCATCTCTCTGGACAGAATTTTGAAAAATTCCACAGGGCAAATGGAGTAATGGATTGATCCAAAACTTGATGGAGAGAGTTTATATGGACAAGAGAATGACTTGGAATAAATGAAGCAATATAAAATATGGTTGCTTCACAAACTAAAAATCTAACCAGAAAACAAGATTTGGAGTTATGCTCACATAGAAAGGTTACACGAGCTCAAATTTGGTGGAGAGTGATTATTTGATCATATGAAGGACCTTGCAAAATCTCAACTCATTTGGATATGGCTAGCTAATACTTCCTTCACAATGTCTTCCCTCAGACCAGGAACTTTGAAAAATTGCACAGGAATATTTACTAAGCACACTTAGTTGAATTTTGGCATGGTGCAATGATATGGACATGATAAAATGTCCAAGAAGTTTGGGGTCAATTGGGCAAAGATAAATAGCACTTCCTTTGAAAAGTGCCATTTAGGGCAGAATAGAAAAAGAATAATTGGAGGATAATTTTTTAGAATGGCAATGAAAAGTTTTGCCATATTTGAGCAATATAGGACCCAAAAAATTTATGAGAATTATTTGGGAATTTTTGGAGTGATAGAAAGATGGGTTGCTTCACAACCTAGGGCATATAGGACAATTCCTTTAATAGAAAAGGAATATTCCCAGTAAAAGAATATTGGGATTTGGGCTAGGATGAAAATGATAGGGCCTAGGGATGGTTTTGCGGATGACAAGCCACTATAAAACCTAGGAAGACATGATCTTCCCAAGTTTCATAACCACATAGCCACAGAAAAACAAATCAAATCAAGAAATCCAAGAAAATCAAAGGAAAAAAGAAAAGGGCAAAATCCAAATTGTTACAAACCTTCCCCCCTTAAAGAAATCTCGTCCTTGAGATTTGGTTGCTTAGGGATAAATAATTTTTCTGACTTGAAGATACTATTTCCAACTCGAGTTTCTTTTACTCATTCTCATAATATTCCCACTGAATTGGATCTGACTGACTGCCTTGATCTGGGGTGGTTTGCTTCACCCTGTCTGACATTCTGACAAGACTTACCTCATATGTTCCTATTCATACTGACTCAAATTTTCCCTTCATATCTGCTGGCTTAGCTGAAATCCGAAAGATTATCATTACTGACATAGGTGTCCTTCTCGATATTGATCCTTGCTAGAGATGTTTATTCTTGCATCGAGTGCCGAGAATATTCCATGGAGTTGGGAACACATTTTCCCATCGAACTAGGAATCTCTTCTATCCAGATATTAGACTGCTTGAATATATGCATACCTTCTGGGTTCATAACAGTGATAGGAATCATACTTGTCTTTCTGATGGATTCTGACATCTTGCAGGAGTTTCTGACTTAGCTTGACTGGCTTTACTGTCTTTCATATTCAATCTGTACCAAAAGGTTGACTATCGCTTGACGTGACTGATAAAAGAATGCACCATCACCTGATGATCACATTGGTAGACTTGACTGGCAGTGATCTTGGTAAGGAATCCCGTTCGCGGCAGGCTATTCTGTAATTACTTCCCATATGCATGAGATAACAATCCTCAAAGTATGTGCTCTCATACTGATTCTTCATTTTGCCGGTATATCCATGGGGATAATAGTCTGTACGATCCTCCAGCGCGGTTGCAGAGGTCAATATGTTGAGTTGTCCTGGGTCGGCCTTGACAGACTCCGGGATTCAAATGCTGAAAGTTCTGAGCATAAACTGTTAACTGAACTGGTTGCCTTGCTATGAGGTCCTTACCGCAATGAAGTAGACCCCTCAAGTGTATCCTCACTTGGTATTTGATATGAAATATCAGACTGTCTTGGGTGTACATACCACATTTCTCACACAATAACCGGCATACCCGTCATGTTGGTCTTGCTCTTTCCTTATTATTTTCTTCATCTGGATCCTTAACTGAAAGAGCGGGGCCTTATATATCCTTGAATATTTTCGCGGCCCTGAGTTTTGTCATGGGCAATACCTTGCAATCATACCTTGCTCTTGTTCATGTCTTGAGCCTCGGGATATTTATCCGGTTCACGTGTTCTTATACAGATCTCAATACTGTTGTTGATTATACCAGATAGTGACCGTATTAATAGCATCACTTTGTCGGATATGCGGGTCTGATCTTGAGAATTACTGCCAAGATTATTGCCTCAATGTTGTCGTTCTTCCAAACTTGTCAATTTTTGCATCACCCACTGGTTTTCCTTCACTTACATATCCAGTGAGGTTGTCGGATGCGTACCGTGAATTCTTCCTTGTGCGAGAGACTTGCATGGTAGCATACTCATTGTGTGAACCAATATCTGATTCTGGAGGTATACCTTTGTTCTGACTGATTCTTGTTTCTGACTTAACTGTTGCAGATTTTCCACTTGGAAAACACTACCATATGCTGACAATCCATTGTTTATTTTCTTGTACCAGTGTCGTACTGAAAAAGACTGGGCAGCTTGCATTGAAAGCCAACGGGATATCGTGCTGCGGAAGACTGGTTAGCTTGTGCTCAAAGCTTTCTGCGGATATCTTGCTGAGGAAAACTAGGTATCGTGCCTCATAAGCTTCCCCCCTTAAAGACTTACTAGGGAAGATTCGGTACCTTATGCCAGAAGCTTTTGCAGTATCTAATTGAAATGACTGAATATTTGCACTAGAATCCATTCATACCTTCCTGATGCAGACTGGTGAATCGTGTCTTGTACGGTTTGCGGATAAATTGTGGAGAAGGATTGGACTGATCTTCTTTGTGAACGGATTAACATATATATTCTTGTCATTCCGGCTTGTTGATTACTTGTATGACAAGAATTGTCTGACCATCCTTCTTGTTGAATTCATTGCATATTTGGACTGACTTCTGGGTGTCGCATGCTTCAAAGCAGACTCATGGCAGAATCAATCATCGAGTACGGACCATACCTCTGACTTGAAATGCACGGTTGGACTTGGATCCAATTTTGTTCTCTTGCTGATTTAATCATAGCTGCAATAAAGGTGTATCTCTGATGAGTACTTGTTACTGAAAGTCTGAGCAAAATATACTTGTATTCTGACCGGATGTCTGCAATACACTGCTGTCAGCTGAAAATCTCATTGCTTTTAACTGAGTTCCTTGGGGTATATATGTACTTCTCACGGCTTCTTCTGATCCGATGTTGGTTGATGAGCAATTTTCCATAAGGGGATAACACCGAAGATTCAAAACAAAACAAAGAAGCACGAGAAAATGATCGATTTCAACAAAGCACACAGCAAACTGTTGGGGAACGTAGTAATTTCAAAAAATTCCTACGCACACGCAAGATCATGGTGATGGCATAGCAACGAGAGGGGAGAGTGTTGTCCATGTACCCTCGTAGACCGAAAGCGGAAGTGTTAGAACAACGCGGTTGATGTAGTCGTACGTCTTCACGGCCCGACCGATCAAGCACCGAAACTACGGCACCTCCGAGTTCTAGCACACGTTCAGCTCGATGACGTCCCTCGAACTCCGATCCAGCCGAGTGTTGAGGGAGAGTTCTGTCAGCACGACGGCGTGGTGACGATCTTGATGTACTACCGACGCAGGGCTTCGCCTAAGCACCGCTACGATATTATCGAGGTGGATTATGGTGGAGGGGGCACCGCACACGGCTAAGGGATCCAAGGGATCAATTGTTGTTGTGCCTAGAGGTGCCCCCCTGCCCCCGTATATAAAGGAGCAAGGGGGGAGGGGGCGGCCGACCTAGTAGGGGCGCACCAAGGGGAGTCCTACTCCCACCGGGAGTAGGACTCCCTCCTTCCTTGTTGGAGTAGGAGAAAGGGGAAAGAGGGGAGAGGAGGAAGGAAAGAAAGGGCCGCACCCTTGTCCACCTCGGACCAGAGGGGGCTGCGCACCTCCTTCCTTTCGCCTCTCTCCTCTATTCCCGTATGGCCCAATAAGGCCCATATACTCCCGGCGAATTCCGTAACTCTCCCACTCGAAAAATACCGAATCACTCGGAACCTTTCCGAACTCCGAATATAGTCGTCCAATATATCGATCTTTACGTCTCGACCATTTCGAGACTCCTCGTCATGTCCCCGATCTCATCCGGGACTCCAAACTCCTTCGATACATCAAAACTCATAAACTCATAATATAACTGTCATTAAAACCTTAAGCGTGCGGACCCTACGTGTTTGAGAACTATGTAGACATGACCTAGAACTATTCTCGGTCAATAACCAATAGTGGAACCTAGATCCACATATTGGCTCCTACATATTCTACGAAGATCTTTATCGGTCAAACCGCATAACAACATACGTTGTTCCCTTTGTCATCGGTATGTTACTTGCCCGAGATTCGATCGTCGGTATCCAATACCTAGTTCAATCTCGTTACCGGCAAGTCTCTTTACTCGTTCCGTAATGCATCATTCCGTAACTAACTCATTAGCTACATTGCTTGCAAGGCTTATAGTGATGTGCATTACCGAGAGGGCCCAGAGATACCTCTCCGACAATCGGAGTGACAAAACCTAATCTCAAAATACGCCAACTCAACATGTACCTTCGGAGACACCTGTAATACTCCTTTATAATCACCCAGTTACGTTGTGACGTTTGGTAGTACCCAAAGTGTTCCTCCTGTAAACGGGAGTTGCATAATTCTCATAGTTACAGGAACATGTATAAGTCATGATGAAAGCAATAGCAATATACTAAACGATCAAGTGCTAGGCTAACGGAGTAGGTCATGTCAATCACATCATTCTCCTAATGATGTGATCCCATTAATCAAATGACAACTCATGTCTATGGTTAGGAAACTTAACCATCTTTGATTAACGAGCTAGTCAAGTAGAGGCATACTAGTGACACTATGTTTGTCTATGTATTCACACATGTATTATGTTTCCGGTTAATACAATTCTAGCATGAATAATAAACATTTATCATGAAATAAGGAAATAAATAATAACTTTATTATTGCCTCTAGGGCATATTTCCTTCAGTCTCCCACTTGCACTAGAGTCAATAATCTAGTTCACATCGCCATGTGATTTAACACCAATATTCATATCTCAGATATGATTAACACCCATAGTTCACATCATCATGTGACTAACACCCAAAGGGTTTACTAGAGTCAATAATCTAGTTCACATCGCTATGTGATTAACACCCAAAGAGTACTAAGGTGTGATCATGTTTTGCTCGTGAGAGAAGCTTAGTCAACGGGTCTGTCACATTCAGAGCCGTATGTCTTTTGCAAATATTCTATGTCTACAATGCTCTGCACGGAGCTACTCTAGCTAATTGCTCTCACTTTCAATATGTATCCAGATTGAGACTTTAGAGTCATCTGGATCGGTGTAAAAGCTTGCATCGTTGTAACTTTTACGACGGGCTCTTTTATCACCTCCATAATCGAGAAACATCTCCTTAGTCCTCACTAAGGATATTCTTGACTGCTGTCTAGTGATCTACTCTTAGATCAAAATTGTATTCCTTTATCAAACTCAGAGCAAGGTATACAATAGGTCTGGTTCACAGCATAGCATACTTTATAGAACCTATGACTGGGGCATAGGGAATGACTCATTCTTTCTATTTTCTGCTGTGGTCGGGATTTGAGACTTACTCAATTTCATACCTTTGCAACACAGGCAAGAACTCTTTCTTTGACTGTTTCATTTTGAACTATTTCAAAATCTTGTCAAGGTATGTACTCATTGAAAATCTTATCAAGCGTCTTGATCTATCTCAATAGATCTTGATGCTCAATATGTAAGTAGCTTTACTGAAGTCTTTCTTTTAAAGAACTTCTTTCAAACACTCATTTATGCTTTGCAGAATAATTCTACATTATTTCCGATCAACAATATGTCATTCACATATACTTATCAGAAAGGCTGTAGTGCTCCCACTCACTTTCTTGTAAATACAGGACTTTCCAAAAGTCTATATAAAACCATATGCTTTGATCCACTCATCAAAGCGTATATTCCTACTCTGAGATGCTTGCACTAGTCCATTGATGGATTGCTAGAGCTTGCACACTTTGTTAGCATCTTCAGGATTGACAAAACCTTCTGATTGCATCATATACAACTCTTCTTTAATAAATCCATTAAGGAATGCAGTTCTGACATCCATTTGCCAGATTTCATAAAATGTGGCAATTGCTAACATGATTCGGACAGACTTAAGCATCGATACGAGTGATAAAATCTCATCATATTCAACCCCTTGAACTTGTTAAAAACCTTTTGCAACAAGTCGAGCTTAGTGGATAGTAACACTACTATCAGTGTCCGTCTTCCTCTTGAAGATCCATTATTTAACATGGCTTGCTGATCATCGAGCAAGTCAATAAAACTCCATACTTTGTTCTCATACATGGATCCCATCTCAGATTTTATGGCTTCTAGCCATTTTGTGGAATCTGGGCTCATCATCGCTTCCTCATAGTTCGTAGGTTCGCCATGGTCAAGTAACATGACTTCCAGAATAGGATTACCGTACCACTCTGGTGCGGATCTTACTCTGGTAGACCTATGAGGTTTAGTAGAAACTTGATCTGAAGTTTCATGATCAATATCATTAGCTTCCTCACTAATTGGTGTAGTTGTCACAGGAACTGGTTCTTGTGATGGACTACTTTCCAATAAGGGAGCAGGTACAGTTACCTCATTAAGTTCTACTTTCCTCCCACTCACTTCTTTCGAGAGAAACACCTTCTCTAGAAAGGATCCATTCTTAGCAACGAATGTTTTGCCTTCGGGTCTGTGATAGAAGGAGTACCCAATAGTTTCCTTTGGGTATTCTATGAAGACGCACTTCTCCGATTTGGGTTTGAGCTTATCAGGTTGAAACTCTTTTTCATATAAGCATCGCAACTCCAAAATTTAAGAAACGATAGCTTAGGTTTACTGCTAAACCATAGTTCATACGGTGTTGTCTCAACGGATTTAGATGGTGCCCTATTAAACGTGAATGCAAGCTGTCTCTAATGCATAACCCCAAAACAATAATGGTAAATCAGTAAGAGACATCATAGATCGCACCATATCCAATAAAGTGCGGTTACAACATTCGGACACACCATAACGTTGTGGTGTTCCAGGTGGCGTGAGCTGTGAAACTATTCCACATTGTTTTAATTGAAGACCAAACTCGTAACTCAAATATTCGTCTCCGCGATCAGATCGCAGAAATTTTATTTTCTTGTTATGATGATTTTTCCACTTCACTCTGAAATTCTTTGAACCTTTCAACCATTTCAGACTTATGTTTCATCAAGTAGATATACCCATATCTGCTCAAATCATCTTGTGAAGGTCAGAAATTAACGATACTTGCCACGAGCATCAACACTCATTGGATCGCATACATCGGTATGTATTATTTCCAATAAGTCAGTAGCTTGTTCCATTGTTCCGGAGAACGGAGTTTTAGTCATCTTGCCCAAAAGGCACGGTTCGCAAGCATCAAATGATTCATAACCAAGTGATTCCGAAAATCCATCTTTATGGAGTTTCTTCATGCGCTTTACACCGATATGACCCAAACGGCAGTGCCACAAATAAGTTGCAATATCATTATTAACTTTGCATCTTTTGGCATCAATATTATGAATATGTGTATCACTACGATCGATATCCAACAAACTATTTTCATTGGGTGTATAACCATCGAAGGTCTTATTCATGTAAACAGAATAACAATTATTCTTTAACTTCAAATGAATAACCGTATCGCAATAAACATGATCAAATCATATTCATGCTCAACGCAAACGCTAAATAACATTTATTTAGGTTTAACACTAATCTCGAAAATATAGGGAGTGTGTGATGATGATCATATCAACCTTGGAACTATTTCAACACTCATCGTCACTTCCCCTTCAACTAGTCTCTGTTTATTCTGTAACTCCTGTTTCGAGTTACTAATCTTAGCAACCGAACAAGTATCAAATACTCAGGGGCTACTATAAACACTAGTAAGGCACACATCAATAATCTATATATCAAATATACCCTTGTTCACTTTGCCATCCTTCTTATCCATCAAATATTCAGGGCATTTCCGCTTCCAGTGACCATTTCCTTTGCAGTGTAAACACTCAGTTTCAGGCTTTGGTCCAGTTTTGGTCTCCTTCATGGGAGTGACAACTTGTTTGCCATTCTACTTGAAGTTTCCCTTTCTTTCCCTTTGCCCTTTTCTTGAAACTAGTGGTCTTGTCAATCATCAACACTTGATGCTCTTTCTTGATTTCTACCTTCGTTGATTTCAACATCACGAAGAGCTCGGGAATCGTTTTCGTCATCCCTTGCATACTATAGTTCATCACAAAGCTCTAGTAACTTAGTGATGGTGACTAGAGAATTCTGTCAATCACTATCTTATCTGGAAGATTAACTCCCACTTGATTCAAGCGATTGAAGTACCCAGACAATCTGAGCACATGCTCACTAGTTGAGCAATTCTCCTCCATCTTTTAGCTATAGAACTTGTTGGAGACTTCATATCTCTCAACTCGGGTATTTGCTTGAAATATTAACTTCAACTCGTGGAACATCTCATATGGCCCATGACGTTCAAAACGTCTTTTGAAGTCCCGATTCTAAGCTGTTAAGCATGGTGCACTAAACTATTAAGTAGTCATCATATTGAGCTAGCCAAACGTTCATAACGTCTGCATCTGCTCCTGCAATAGGTCCGTCACCTAGCGGTGCATTAAGGACATAATTCTTCTGTGCAGCAATGAGGATAAACCTTAGATCACGGATCCAATCCGCATCATTGCTACTAACATCTTTCAACACAGTTTTCTCTAGGAACATATCAAAATAAACATATGAAAACAACAACGCGAGCTATTGATCTGTAACATAATTTTCAAAATAATATCAGGTACTAAGTTCATGATAAATTTAAGTTTAATTAATCATATTACTTAAGAACTCCCACTTAGACAGACATCTCTCTAGTCATCTAAGTGATTACGTGATCCAAATCAACTAAACCATAACCGATCATCACGTGAGATGGAGTAGTTTTCAATGGTGAACATCACTATGTTGATCATATCTACTATATGATTCACGCCGACCTTCGGCCTCCGTGTTCGAGGCCATATCTGCATATGCTAGGCTCGTCAAGTTTAACTTTGAGTATTCGCGTGTGCAAAACTGGCTTGCACCCGTTGTAGATGGACGAGAGCTTATCACACCCGATCATCACGTGGTGTCCGGGCACGACGAACTTTGGCAACGGTGCATACTCGGGGAGAACACTTCTTGATAATTTTAGTGAGAGATCATCTTAAAATGCTACCGTCAAACAAAAGCAGAATAAGATGTATAACGAGATAAACATCATATGCAATCAAAATATGTGACATGATATGGCCTTGATCATCTTGCGCCTTTGATCTCCATCTCCAAAGTATCGTCATGATCTCTATCGTCACCGCACGACACCATGATCTTCATCATCTTGATCTATATCAATGTGTCGTCACATGGTCGTCTCGCCAACTATTGCTCGGCAACTATTGCTATCGCAGTAGCGATAAAGTAAAGCAATTATTTGGCACTTGCATCTTTATGCAACAAAGAGACAACCATAGGGTTTCGCCGATTGCCGATAACTTCAACAAAACATGATCATCTCATACAACAACTTATATCTCATCACGTCCTGACCATATCACATCACAACATGCCCTGCAAAAACAAGTTAGACGTCCTCTACTTTGTTGTCGCAAGTTTTACGTGGCTGCTACGGGCTGAGCAAGAACCGTTCTTACCTACGCATCAAAACCACAACGATAGTTTGTCAAGTTGGTGTTGTTTTAACCTTCGCAAGGACCGGGCGTAGCCACACTCGGTTTAACTAAAGTTGGAGAAACTGACACCCGCTAGTCACCTGTGTGCAAAGCACAGCGGTAAAACCAGTCTCGCGTAAGCGTACACGTAATGTCGGTCCGGGCCGCTTCATCCAACAATACCGCTGAACCAAAGTATGACATCTTTGGTAAGCAAGATGACTTGTATCGCCCACAACTCACTTGTGTTCCACTCGTGCATATAACATCAACGCATAAAACCTAGGCTCTGATACCACTGTTGGGGAACGTAGTAATTTCAAAAAATTTCCTACGCACACGCAAGATCCTGATGATGACATAGCAACGAGAGGGGAGAGTGTTGTCCACGTACCCTCGTAGACCGAAAGCGGAAGTGTTAGAATAACGCGGTTGATGTAGTCGTACGTCTTCACGGCCTGACCGATGAAGCACCAAAACTACGGCACCTCCGAGTTCTAGCACACGTTCAGCTCGATGATGTCCCTCGAACTCCGATCCAGCTGAGTGTCGAGGGAGAGTTCCGTCAGCACGACGGCGTGGTGACGATTTTGATGTACTACCGACGCAGGGCTTCGCCTAAGCACCGCTACGATATTATCGAGGTGGATTATGGTGGAGGGGGGCACTGCACACGGCTAAGAGATCCAAGGGATCAATTGTTGTTGTGCCTAGAGGTGCCCCCCTGCCCCCGTATATAAAGGAGCAAGGGGGGAGGGGGCGGCCGGCCTAGTAGGGGCGCGCCAAGGGGAGTCCTACTCCCACCGGGAGTAGGACTCCCTCCTTCCTTGTTGGAGTAGGAGAAGGGGGAAAGAGGGGGAGAGGAGGAAGGAAAAGGGGGCCGCACCCCTTGTCCAATTCGGACCAGAGGGGGGCTGCGCGCCTCCTTCCTTTCGGCCTCTCTCCTCTATTCCCGTATGGCCCAATAAGGCCCATATACTTCCCGGCAATTTCCGTAACTCTCCAGACTCGAAAAATACCGAATCACTCGGAACCTTTCCGAACTCCGAATATAGTCGTCCAATATATCGATCTTTACGTCTCGACCATTTCGAGACTCCTCGTCATGTCCCCGATCTCATCCGGGACTCCGAACTCCTTCGATACATCAAAACTCATAAACTCATAATATAACTGTCATCAAAACCTTAAGCGTGCGGACCCTACGTGTTTGAGAACTATGTAGACATGACCTAGAACTATTCTCGGTCAATAACCAATAGTGGAACCTGGATCCACATATTGGCTCCTACATATTCTACGAAGATCTTTATCGGTCAAACCGCATAACAATGTTCCCTTTGTCATCGGTATGTTACTTGCCCGAGATTCGATCGTCGGTATCCAATACCTAGTTCAATCTCGTTACCGGCAAGTCTCTTTACTTGTTCCGTAATGCATCATTCTGTAACTAACTCATTAGCTACATTGCTTGCAAGGCTTATAGTGATGTGCATTACCGAGAGGGCCCAGAGATACCTCTCCGACAATCGGAGTGACAAAACCTAATCTCAAAATACGCCAACTCAACATGTACCTTCGGAGACACCTGTAGTACTCCTTTATAATCACCCGATTCGTTGTGGCGTTTGGTAGTACCAAAGTGTTCCTCCCGTAAACGGAGTTGCATAATTCTCATAGTTACAGGAACATGTATAAGTCATGATGAAAGCAATAGCAATATACTAAACGATCAAGTGCTAGGCTAACGGAGTAGGTCATGTCAATCACATCATTCTCCTAATGATGTGATCCCATTAATCAAATGACAACTCATGTCTATGGTTAGGAAACTTAACCATCTTTGATTAACGAGCTAGTCAAGTAGAGGCATACTAGTGACACTATGTTTGTCTATGTATTCACACATGTATTATGTTTCCGGTTAAAACAATTCTAGCATGAATAATAAACATTTATCATAAAATAAGGAAATAAATAATAACTTTATTATTGCCTCTAGGGCATATTTCCTTCACAAACAAGCTACAAAACTAATCCACACAGGCACACACAAGCACACACAAGCATAAACAAGCAATGGCTACAGCAGATGCACATGCACTACACGAAGGACTACACCCTACGCTTGAGCAAATGCTCGGGAGCTGACGAAGAAGCTAAAGGAGTAGAGAGTGGAACTACTGACTCCAAAACTCCGGATGGACAAGGCGGAGGGGTTGGAGAAGCTGGCGGAGACTGAGGTAGGGAAGCACCAAGCAATCTCCTGGCTGGGATGGCGTCTCAGACTAATTCAAAAATAACAAGACACTCGGCCGTCATGTAACGTGACATGGCGAAGATAACCGGGTCATCTTGAGGATCGATAGATAGGAACTTGATCCGGCTAGGATTCTCGACAATGGTCGGATAGAATTGATAAGCACGGTTCTCTTGCACCATGCTCTCTTGATGATGAAGACTGGTGATTATTGCCATTGCGTCAAGCTAAACGGCACTCTCGGGAGTAGCGCCGTAACCACCGTGGAAACTGTAGGTGCTCTTACCAACAGGAATCTAGGCTGACATATGGACATGGGCAACATACTCCAGGATTCTTCCTCTGGCAGAAAACTGGAATACTTGATAATGGGGTGGATCTCCATGGGGATAAATGCTATGAAACATATCGCCGAGGAGGGTGGCAAAGCTGCGAGGTGCAGGAGTGGGGCTGAAAGCAATAGGAACAGCACCGGGAGATCTGGGAAGGGCACTGAACTCATGGAAACTGACCGCCATTTACGCACGAAACAAGGGTTAGGGGTAACCGAATAAGACTATATGCAGCAAACAAATGCAGCAAGCAAGGGCAACAACGAGACCCTATACTACCATTTCTTAACGTTCCAGTGGACTAGGACGCTCTACAGCCAGACCTGCTCTGATACCAAGCATGTGGCACCTCGGCTCAAAGAAACCGGAATGCCCCGTATTCCAGCCCAGAGATCGAGATGATGTCTTCTGGAATACGGCACTGCTTATCATAGAACAAACCAGCTTTCTATTACAACCTGAATATGAATACAAGGTCTCTGATATTACAATGAATAACATCGGCACAGCGACATTATGCGAATCATAGTTGCTCTATGCAAGCAGCATAATAAGTTGAGGCAGTGGAACCTCTACTGGATGCGGAACAACTATTGGCAACGGAACAACGAACGGGGAGGATGGACTCCGATCCGTAGGGACTCTGGCTGGAATGTTTATCCTAGCTCGCGAACACAGGAACCACACGAAACAAGCAAGCAATCCATGCACGACCTGCAAACTGGCATGACACGCCAGGTCAGTACATCGAATGTACTTGCAAGCTCACAATAACCCAAAGCAGTCAAGACAAACAACAGCATGGCATTAGCAGGTTAAATCAATCATGAACATGATACTAGCAGAACAACATGGCATGCACAACTGAACATGATACAGTTTTAACATGGCACTATCATATGAACATGATGATACTACATGCAACAGGTTACCATAATCATGCACCAACTTACCCTGCTCGGGTTACCTCGTAACCAAAACATGCATTACTTAACACTGCAGACATCACACGATCATCTCAAGATCAAATCAAGCTTGGTATAACAATACTGTAGTAATCATTGCATGACCACAAGGAGCTTGACCTTTACCCGTGATTCTCGCATAACACCACAAATATCAACAACTCGGTATCCTCGATACCACGGTGATCCTCTCACAATCACATAAAGATCAACCAACTTCTTCCATCATTGAACAAGGGTTGTTATGAAGCACGACATTATTATTATTGTTGACACATAGTATGACCGACTTCGAACAAGGCCCATATCTGCGGGCGCGGCTATCAATAGATTAAACACACACTCTCTACAGAGGTTAGCACAATGTACCCACACCACGGAACCTATGGCCACACGCTCCCATTCAGGTGGACCAATGGCATTCCGACAAAACCGATCTATTTCCCATGACACTCTCCCGGCCACTCCGACCAACTCCACTTTTGTCTAAGTCATGGGTGTCTCCGTGCCTACCAAAGGCATCAACGGCCACCGTCGTGGCAAAACAAACGGTCCCAAACAGGGACATCAGCTCAAAACCAAACACGGACACGCAAGGCTTATGCCGTCCTACCCGGCCAAGGTAGCGCCCGCGCATAACCTTCCCTCGTTGGAGGCACCGGCGAGAGACATGACAATAGACCCAGTTAGGACCACTAGGCAAATGTGGTTGCATTGGTCAGCTCGATTCAGTGGCACCATGACTCAGCCAATAGTTGTACGAACTGAATTAAGTCCGGATAAATTTGAATTCAATAAGCCGAGTCATATTAAAAAATAACATGATGCAACTACAATACATGAGCATAATAACAACATGCGCATGGATGTGCAACCATAATAAATCATTGAGCATAATAAAAATGAAGCATATATCCGACTGAGAATGGGATACTGACGAGCATGAATAACACAAACATAACTCCATCATAAGCATAGCATGACCACTAGCAGCATACATAAATACCATGCCAGAACATAATGGCAATACTACCAGGTGAGCATAAACTAGCTAGATGCAACGAAATATGCATATCAACGATACTCGGTAATAGACGATAGTCATGCACCGAAGAACATAACCAACACCAACATGAACTATTAGGAAGCATGAACAAATGAAAGTAATACTATCAAGTAGATCATGATAACCGAGTGGAAGAAAACATAGCATGACGGTAACCACGGATCCATAAGCATAACCGAAATAACGACAGCAGTAGCAAAACAAACAGACAGTTATTAAAGATTCAGGTTGAAAACCAATGCTACTGTATGGCTATCATGCAAATGGTGGTTGTGGCTTGCCTCAGGTGAAGCATACACCGGGGAGATGTGCGGAAAGTTCACGGAACGAATCACCGGAAAAGGTTCTTTCTCGAAGGGGGCTGATTAGAGGCAAGTGCAAAATGGTCATTTTCATAGTGGGACCACCTAGTGAAAATGTTACCAACAGAAAGAGCTCAACAAGACGAAGACGTGAGCGTTCGTTTCAGCTCGATGGGAGTTTCGGTTGAAAAGTTGTGAGGGGTGGAAGTTCAGGGACTAATTTGTGAAAAATTTATCACCAACGGGTCCCTGAGTGGATAAGACAGAAACGGGTTTTAGGGAATACGCTCTCTGAACTGGGAAAGCGCACTTTCGGTTGAAGAAGAAGGAAATATGATTTCATAGGAGAAAATGTATTCCGCGTAAATACCCTTTAGGACGAGGGAAAGCGCATTCCAGTGAATGTGTTTCCACTTTCCACGTGGCTAGGGCGCTGGGCCACTGACGGGCCGGGCCCAGGCGCAGGGGGGCACGGGCGCACGGTTTCTTCCTCCTCTCGCTCCTGTTCATCACGGAACAGAGGAGCAGAGCTGGGGAGGGGGCGGTGATGCGGCGGCTAGCCCAGGCCAGCTCCGGCCAGGCCGAGGCCACCAGCGGGCGCGGCTAGACCTGTCGCATCCGTTCCCGGCCAGGAGAAGGCACGGGGAGGACCGGAGGTCACGCGGGCGGTGGAGACAGGGAGGAGCAGAGGCGGTCGGGCGATGGTGGTGGCTGGCGATGCAGGCTGCTCCGGCGAAGTTGAGTGGGGTCGGGCGAACCGCGAGGCTGTGGGGAGCACTCTGGTGGAGTCTGGGTGGAAAGAGGAGCCCCGGATGGTGGAGACGACGAGGCGATCGAGACAAACAGACGGCGGCTGGACGAGGAGCACGCGGCTAGGGTGGACTGCGGTGATGAACGAGGGGTGGGGGAGGTGCACCGGAAGGAGAGGAAGACAATGGACAACTCGGGAGGAGCAGAGAGGGACTAGGCTCGTCGGGACCGAGAAGAACCCGGGGCGGCCATTGTGATCTCCGGCGAAAAGAAGAGGGGGCCGAGGACTCCGGTGAGCAAATGAGGCGAGGGAGGGGCTTGGGAGCTGCGGAAGGACTCGGGGGTCTCTTATATAGGCGTGGGGGAGGCTTCTCAAGCTCACGGGCGAGCTCCAATGGTGAACAGGGGAAGCTAACATCACGGGCACGGCAACAGCAACCACACCGCAGCAATGCAGGGCAGGGCAGCGACTCGGGTCGATGCAGACGAGCACGGGCTACCTCCAGGACAAGGATTGAGGTCAAGATGCAGAGGGAAACGACAGGAACCAGGGCGACAACGTGCCAGAGCACGGGTTTTCGCTGATGCACCCCATGGTCACCGCGTGAGCTGGAGCAAGCGACGCGTTCGGGCCGAACCGACCATGTCCAGTGTATTTACCTTAGTGCCCTGACTCTAAACGAAGCAACAAGTTAGTTCAGGGGCAAAGAAGAGAAAAGCAGGAGGAGCCAAAACATTATGGCAATAGCTTGCTAGTGTTGCACAGAGGGGACACAAACTTGGCAATGAAGCAATGAAGGAACTGATTTGTGTGGTGCTTATCACACTCTAAGGTGACTTTGATCACCAAAAATCAGCTGAAGAGGAGTTTAGAAGGTAGTTATTGCAGAAAGTGCCAAAGTGGCCATATTTGGGGATGATGAAGTTGCATTCACATAAGTGCATGAGATGATCTGAAAATGGTCATGGCCCAATAATTTGAAGATATTAAAATGCTCAAAAAATTTCATGCCATTTGGATGAACCAAAATAGCACTTGCTTCATATAGCATCTCTGTGGACAGAATAGTGGAAAAATTCCATAGGGCAAATGGAGTAATGGATTGAGCCAAAACTTGATGGAGAGCGTTTATATGGACAGGAGAATGACTTGGAAGATTTTCAGCTTAAATGAAGCAATATAAAATATGGTTTCTTTAGAAACTGAAAATCTGACCAGAAAACAAGATTTGGAGCTGTGCTCACATAGAAAGGTTACATGAGCTCAAATTTGGTGGAGAGTGATGATTTGATCATATGAAGGACCTCGAAACATCTCAACTCATTTGGATATGCCTGCCTACTACTTCATTCACAGTGTCTTCCCTCGGACAAAAACTTTAAAAAAATTGCTCAGGAATATTTACTAAGCAAATTGAGTTGAATTTTGGCATGGTGCAATGATATGGACAGGAAAAATGTCCAAGAAGTTTGCGGTCAATTGGGCAAAGATAAATAACACTTGCTTTGAAAAGTGCCATTTAGGGCCGGATAGAAAAAGAATTATTGGAGGATTATTTTTGAACATGGCAATGAAAAGTTTTGCCATATTTGAGCAAGATAGGACCCAAACAATTTATGAGAATCATTTGGGGATTTTTGGCATGACAGAAAGATGGGTTGCTTCACAACCTAGGGCATATAGGATAATTCCTTTAATAGAAAAGGAATATTCCCAATAAGAGAATATTGAGATTTGGGCTAGGGTGGAAATCACGGGGTCTAGGGATGGTTTTGGGGATGACAAACCACTATAAAACCTAGGAAGACATGATCCTCCCAAGTTTCAGAACCACATAGCCACAGAAAAACAAATCAAATCAAGAAATCTAAGAAAATCAAAGGAAAAAAGAAAAGGGCAAAATCTAGGGTGTTACAGATTGACAACCCCTTTATCGCGTTGGGTGCAAGTTTGTTTGATTGTTTGTGCGGGTATTCGATGATTTGTGCATTTCTCCTACTGGATTGATACCTTGGTTCTCAAACTGAGGGAGATACTCATCTCTACTTTGCTACATCATCCTTTCCTCTTCAAGGGAAAAACCAACGCAAGCTGAAGAAGTAGCAGGGAGAATTTCTGGCGCCGTTGCCGGGGAGATCTACACCAAGTCAAGACATACCAAGTACCCATCATAAACTCTCATCTCTTGCATTACATTATTCTCCATTCGCCTCTCGTTTTGCTCTCCCCCACTTCTAAAATGATTTTTGACAGATTTGCCTTTTTCTTTGCTTTCTTTCCGTATGTCTTTGTGTTTCCATGTGCCTTCTATTTGCTTGCTAAAAATCTATTGATATGGATCAACTTAAAGTGTTCTACTTGGATCATCTTTGATCTATATGTGCTCGTGCTGAAACCCTAACTAGTTTAGTTGAGAGAAAATCTTTAGATGAGCATGCTCATTTTGTGCGTCACCGTTTGTCTGAAAAAGGGAGACTCTTATGGAATCAAATAAACAGTTTGCTGTGTTATGCTTGAATCTTTGTGAAATTTATGATTTTACTTGTTACTCTAAGAACCCTAAAAAACACCTTCCCTACCTATGTGAGTTTAATGATAATGAAATCTTATCTTCTTATAAAAAGGGTGTTTATAGTTACTATGATATTGAACAAATTGAAGACTTTGTTGCTTTTAAGGCTGCTTATGAAGTTGCTTCTTTGATTGAAAAGTATGATATTACTATCTACAAATCTAAAATTTTTGACATACTTAAATATTGCTATGAAAACTATGCTCATAATGTCTATGTCAAAGAATTTATGGAGAGAATGACTGTTGCTTTGGAAGAAAATAATGATATGCATGAATCTATAGATAATTATGATTTTGATGATTTGATTGAAATATCCCTTGATGAACATGATCCTTGCTATTCTTGTGGCCATGATGCCAATATTTATGGAGATTAATTTGTTATAGTTCCATATGTTAAACATGAGATTGTTGCTATTGCACCCATACTTGATCAAAAGCAAGATTGCGATGGTGTTATTATAAGTTCTATTAATGTTAATTGTGTTAATGATATGCAAAACCCTAAGCTTGGGGATGCTAATTTTTCTATGTCTACCACTTGTCGCAATGATCAAGATTGGGGTGATTCATCTTATGATCTTGAAATTTTATTTAAGCCCCATGATGAGTATGAGATTGATAATAATGTTTGGAATAATATTGAAAGTGGGTTTGGAAGAGTGTCAACTTTAGATCCCACATATTTGAAGAATGTTCAATCTTATGAAATTTTTGATAAAAGTGGGTTTGGAGAGGTCATGACTTTAGTTAATGTTACTCCCACTATTTTGGAAGAGTGTCAACTTCGCATGCATGTGGATCGTGTTGAGAATATGTTATGTGATAGCTATATTGTTGAATTTTCTTATGATCCTACATGTAGTTATTATGGGAGAGGAAAAATATGGTTGTAGAATTTTTCATGTTACTAAATTACCTCTCTTCATGTTGAGATTGCTATCGTCTCTTTCTTCTTCCTTTCATATGCTAGTTTTTGCTTGCCTTGATAATTTATTTGCTTATAAAATGCCTATGCATACGAGGTATTTTAGACTTATATGTGTTTGTAACGTGTTTTATGATGCTCTCTTTGTGTTTCAATTCTTCCATTTTTTGTGAGCATCATTGAAATTATTAATGCCTAGCTAAGGGAGTTAAACAATAGCGCTTGTTGGGAGGCAACCCAATTTTATTTTTGTTCTTTGCTTTTTGTTCCTGTTTTCCTTTGAATAAATCATCTAGGCTCTGGTTAGATGTGGTTTTGTGTTTCAATTAGTGTTTGTGCCAAGTAAGACCTTTGGGATAGCTTACGGTGATAGTTGTTTTGATCCTGCTGAAAAATAGAAACTTTTGTGCCCAGTAAATAATTTCCTGGATTTTTATGGAAACGTGCTTTTGATCTGATTCTTTTTGCTCTGGATTGATGCGCAAATTGCAAAGGTTTTCCGAATGTTCCAAAAAATTTGGAGTTACAGAAGTATTCGAGAGTTACAGATTGCTACAGATTGTTCTATTTTTGACAGATTTTGTTTTCTATGTGTTGTTTGCTTATTTTTTATGAACCTATGGGTAGTATCAGGGGTATGAACCTTGGAAAAGTTGTAATACAGTAGATATTACACCAATATAAGATATATTTTCTTACTAACGGAGCTTATGAGATTTTCTATTGAGTTTTGTGTTGTGAAGTTTTCAAGTTTTGGGTAAGGTTTTGATGGACTATGGAATAAGGAGTGGCAAGAGCCTAAGCTTGGGGATGTCGAATGCACACCAAGGTAATATTCAAGGACAACCAAGAGCCTAAGCTTGGGGATGCCCCGGAAGGCGTCCCCTCTTTCATCTTCGTCTATCAGTAACTTTACTTGAGGCTATATTTTTATTCACCACATGATATGTGTTTTGCTTGGAGCATCTTGTATTAATTGAGTCTTTGCTTTTTAGTTTGCCACAATCATCCTTGCTGTACACACCTTTTGAGACAGACATGCATGAATCGTGATTTATTAGAATACTCTATGTGCTTCACTTATACCTTTTGAGCTAGGCAATATTGCTCTAGTGCTTCACTTATATCTTTTTAGAGCACGGCGGTGGTTTTATTTTATATAAATTGATGACTCTCATGCTTCAATTATATTTTTTTGGGAGTCTCTAAAAAGCATGGTAATTTGTTGTGTTTATAAATTTAGTCCTAATATGATGGGCATCCAAGATGGATATAATAAAAACTTTCAGATAAAGTGCATTGAATACTATGAGAAGTTTGATTCTTTATGATTGTTTTGAGATATGTAGATGGTGATAGTAGAGTCATGCAGGTGAGTAGTTGTCAATTTGAGAGATACTTGTGTTAAAGTTTGTGATTCCCGTAGCATGCACGTATGGTGAACCGTTATGTGATGAAGCCAGAGCAGGATTTATTTTTTGATTGTTTTCCTTATGAGTGGCGGTCGGGGATGAGCGATGGTCTTTTCCTACCAATCTATCCCCTAGGAGCATGCGCGTAGGACTTGTTGGGGAACGTAGTAATTTCAAAAAAATTCCTACACACACGCAAGATGATGGTGATGCATAGCAACGAGCGGGGAGAGTGAGTCCACGTACCCTCGTAGACTGAAAGCGGAAGCATTAGCAAACGTGGTTGATGTAGTCATACATCTTCACGATCCGACCCATCCAAGTACCGAACGTACGGCACCTCTGAGTTCAGCACACGTTCAACTCGATGACGTCCCATGAACTCCGATCCAGCATAGCTTCACGGGAGAGTTCCTTCAGCACGACGGCGTGATGACGGTGATGATGTTGCTACCGACGCAGGGCTTCGCCTAAGCACCGCTACGATATGACAAAGGTGGAATATGATGGAGGGGGCACCGCACACGGCTGGGAGAGATCAACATATCAAATTCTGTCTCTAGAGGTGCCCCCTTGCCCCCGTATATAAAGGAGTGGAGGAGGGGGAGGGCCGGCCCTCTTATGGCGCGCCCTGGAGGAGTCCTACTCCCACCGGGAGTAGGATTCCCCCTTCCAAGTAGTAGGAGCAGGAGTCAAGGAAAGGGAAAAGAGAAGCGAAGGAAGGAGGGGGCGCAGCCCCTCCCCTAGTCCAATTCGGACTAGGACTTTGGGGGGCGCGCAGCCACCCCTCTTTCTTTCCCCTAAACCCCAATAAGGCCCATATACTCCCCGGCGAATTCCCGTAACTTTCCGGTACTCCGATAAATACCCGAATCACTCGGAACCTTTCCGATGTCCGAATATAGTCGTCCAATATATTGATCTTTACGTCTTGACCATTTCGAGACTCCTCGTCATGTCCCCAATCTCATCCAGGACTCCGAACTACCTTCGGTACATCAAAACACATAACTCATAATATAAATCGTCACCGAACGTTAAGCATGCGAACCCTACGGGTTTGAGAACTATGTAGACATGACCGAGACACATCCCTGGTCAATAACCAATAGCGGAACCTGGATGCTCATATTGGCTCACACATATTCTATGAAGATCTTTATCGGTCAAACCACATAACAACATACATTGTTCCCTTTGTCATCGGTATGTTACTTGCCCGAGATTCGATCGTCGGTATCTCAATAACTAGTTCAATCTCATTACCGGCAAGTCTTTTTACTCGTTATGTAATGCATCATCCCGCAACTAACTCATTAGTCACATTGCTTGCAAGGCTTATAGTGATGTGCATTACCGAGAGGGCCCAGAGATAACTCCGACAATTAGAGTGACAAATCCTAATCTCGAAATACGCTGACTCAACAAGTACCTTCGGAGACACCTGTAGAGCACGTTTATAATCACCCAGTTACCACTACAAAAAAATACACTTCCATGATGATACGTGTTTGTCACAGTCGCGTTTTTTGTCGTGCATGTACATCCATGACGATTTTATGACAGAATCAAGATAGTCATACCTGTGTTGTCGTAGAAGTGTTCCATGACATTACCAAAATTATCATCACGGAAGTGTCCACTTCCATGACGATAAATCGCACGTCACAGAAGTGCTTTCATCAAGGTTGACCGACACATGGCATCCACCGTAATGGAACGTCGTTAAGCTATTGGGTCGGGTTTTGGATCCGATAACCCGTTAACAGCTCCACCAATGGGGATTTTCCACGTGTAAAATCATCATTGGCTGGAGGAAACACGTGTCGGCTCACCGTTGTGACAGATGTCATCCACTCATTGGACCGAAGGCGCCTATGATACGGCGACACGTGGCAAGGCCCAATAGAGGCCCATTCCTGTGAAAAGGCCGGCCTGTTTGACTCGGTCAAAAGGTGGTAGGCCGGCCCACGGAAAGCCTGTTAACGACCTGTTCGCATCCCATTTACAGCCCGCTAACCCAGGGCCCGTTACGACCTCTCCGAATTAGGCCCAGTAGCGTCGTCTGGGCCGTCCAATATGATTCCAGTCCGTTTTCACTTCTGGCCCATGTATGGCCCATGACATCTTTCGGCCCATATGAGGACCTTTGTAACTCTTGGCCTATTAACAACCCGTGGTGAAACTGGCCCGTAATGAACAATGTATCACTTTACACCCATTAACGGCTCGTCGTGAAACTGGCCTGTAATGAACAGTGTATCACTTTATACCCATTAACGGCCCGTTATTCCGTTGGGCCATTTCTAGCCCATGTTATCTTTCAGCCTTCTCAGAGCCCATTTATTCTTGGGCTCATTTCCAGCATTCATTTACTTACGGCCTGTTACTGTCATTTTTTGCTTGTGGGCCAAATTCAGCCTCTGGTTACAGTCGGCCCGTTTGTGGTCTGTTAATACATTGGGCCGTTTTCATAGCGTCATCAAATACGGCCTATTAACGATGGCCCGTTATGGTCGGCCCATGAATGGACGATTCCAACTCTAGCCTGTTTACGGCCATAATGCAGTCTGTTTGGCCCATGTTTGGCCAATCAATCATACGGCCCGTACAAGGCCCATTGATGTACGGCTCGTAGAAGGACCATAGTTTCTACGGCCCGTAGAAGGCCAATTGTTTCTACGGCCCGTAGAAGGCCCACTGTTTCTACGGCCCGTAGGAGGCCCAATGTCACTACAGTAAATATTAGCCGATGGTTATTGTGGCCTAGTTTTAAAAAATAGGTTATTGCAGCCACTAGCAAACCGCAGAAAAAGAACTACAATGACTACAAGCAAACAAATAAAGAAGACAACAAGGAAATAAATAAGCAAGCAACTAACACTAGGCTATCACGGCTATTACACATATTACATCCACTGGGCATCAAAGTTCGCCACTAGTGCAAATATAGGGAACAAAGAAGCATATCATATACACTGGTTGTCAAAGTTGGCGACCAGCGCAAATAAACGCCGCAACAAAACAAATCCAGAACTGAAACCACTTTAGAAGATCTCAAGAAACAATATCCTGGGTACCCATAATGCTGGCAAGATGCTTAGCAAGCTTATTAACTTTCTCTTGTTTGGCGCATAAATCCTCCAGCGCTTGCTGTTGCACCAGGAAATATGCATCTGAATTCTGCAGGGACTTCCTCAGTCCTTTAGCTTCCTGTCGTAGCACATCTGATCGATGTCTTTCAACTTTAAGTTGAGACTCAAGAAGACAAACTGATGGCAGCGAGTTCGAAGAGCTTGTGCCAGCAGTAGTGGCCAGTAACTCGAACACTACATCAAGACCGGACTTTTGGGTTCTCTCACTGTCGTCAAGATAGTTTTTATCAGCTTTCTTGGAGACCAGCAGGGATGTCTCACTATCTTGAACCTTATCTGCATTACTTCCTTTACCATTGCATAATGCGGACTGTTCTCCAATATTTTGTCCGCATTCTAGAAGAGAAACAAGCAAACACATCACATGTTTACCATGTTGTATATGAAACTCATTTTGGTAAATGCGTTCAGTCGTAAAGTGGACAGGATAACAGCATGAAACAAACATATATCTATGTATCATGGTCACTTTATGGTCTATATCATTCTAGTTTTTGTTGCCAAATCAAGATAGAGACACAGTTTAAATAATATTTGTTCAAGACAAATCAGAATAGACAGAATATAAGTGTGGGAAACTATAGAGCAATAACAACACTTGTAATGTGCATGACATGAGAACATAACTGTTTATTCAATTGAAACTGAAATCAACATAGAGCAGGTTACAACAGCAAACCAGTTAAAGAAACGGGTTTAAAACATACCTGTTGCGCCATTGGAGTTTTAATTCCATCCTTCAAATTTGAAAATAGTTGGTATCAGTAAATACAGTAATGCAAGAGCAAAGGAGTATGAACCATAGCTACAGAACCTGACCTGAGAACAAATCTTCTTCTCCTTTAAGCGTTGAGTTGGGTTTCAGAGTGGTGGTCCTCGTGCTTTGGGCACTGCAGTTCCCTTACTAACTGCTCATGTTTGGGTGCTTTGTGGTGGATACGATGCTGTGTCAACTGGAACTGGGTTACTATCTGCCGGGGTTGGGGTTAGAAGGGGTGTAGCTGGTTCTCTGTCCAACTGGGTAGGGGTACAATCTGCGAGAGTCTGGGTTATGTGTGGTGGATCTGGTCCTTGTGCAAGTACAACCGTGGTTCTATCTGCATCAACTGGTAGCACTATCTTTTCTGAAGACCGTGTTGTTACTCCCTTAGATACTGCCATCACCCTTTCCAATTCAAATGGCCGATAAACAAGAAAAGTAATTGGAAGTATAGACATTGTATGATAGACATGTGCAATGGATAGTGGGGAATAAAAGAGGGCATGAAATAATTCATATTTATGTTGTCTAACCAAACAGGATAGCATGACACAATTTCACATATATGATGGCTAACTAAACAGGATAGCATGACACAATTTCACATTATGATGGCTAACTAAAAAAGATGGAAAGACATTGTTCAAAATATGAGACTATGTAAACAGGATGACATGATATAACTATATAATGTGTTTATTAAATAGGTTGGCATGCCATAATTCACATACATTCATGGATAGAATGCCATAATTCAAAATATGATGACTGTAAATACTAAACAGGATGAGATGATATAACTATATGATGTTTTTATTACATGGGTTGCCATGCCATAATTCAGATAGATGATGTGTATGTACTATGTAAACATGATGGCATGATATAATTCAAATATATGATTTATATAGTAAGCAAGTAAGCAGATGGCAATCCATATATGATGTGTAAACTAAGCAATGCAAGACAACATGCATGACATGGGTAATATAACCCTGCCAAGTTTGAGCATAGACCTCAAGGGGGAAATAGGACTGGTCATCAGTCTCTGAATCCTCCTCTGAGGAGCTCTCTGTAACCAAAGAAGATGTCTGCTTGGAGTAGCATTGTCTCTCTCAATACCTTGTTTTCACTCGGATACATCCATCACCGCTTCAAATGGCTGATGCAGGGACGAGTAGTTGAATATACAAACGTTGTCGACAAATGGAACACGTAATACAAAAAAATGATAGCATGATATAATACACATACATGATGATTGGCTAAACAACATGGCATTGCATAATTCACATATATAATGCCTTTGCAACAAGATAGCATTGTATAATTCACATATATAATGTCTTGCAACAAGATGGCAATGCATAATTCACATATATGGTAATTAGACATTTGAGCAATTGGCGTTCACACAAAGCATGTCTAAACTAATCAAATGACAAAGCAATGCGAGACACCATACGCACGATATGAGCAACATAACCCTTCCAAGTTTGAGCATACACCTCGGGGAATAGGACTGGTCATCTGTCTCGAATCCTCCTCCGAGGAGCTATCCATAACCAGCGAGATATGCGCCGTCAGATAGCATAGTCTGCTCAAGACCTTGTTTCACTCGAATTTGCCATCACCGTGTCAAATGGCAGATGCACACGAAGAGCAGTTGAATGTACTAACATTGTTGACAAATGTAATATGTAAAGAAAAAAAGGATGGCCTGATATAATTTACATATAAGATGACTGGCCAAGCAGGATGGCATTGCAAAATTCACATATATGATGCCTGGCTAAACAAGATGGCGTTGCATAATTCACATAAATGATTAATAAACTAAATAGATGGCATTCGCACAAAGGATGTCTAAACTAATCAGATGGCATATTTGATGTATAAAGTAAGCAATGCAAGGCACCATATGCATGATATAACCAACATCAGCATGCCAAGTTAGAGCGAAGACCTCAGGGGGTAAATAGGAGTTGTCTTGTCCTACTGAATCCCCCTCAAAAAAGATATCTTCCTCTTGATTACAATCTGAAATGCGTGGAGGGGGGCTGCCTTTGCGCCTACCATGGAGCGACATCTGCATGAAATTTTATTGCCACGCAAGGCTCGTCTCTTTTGCTCTACATGTTCAGTTCCATTGTTTACAATAACTATCATGCATAGGAATAGAACATAGTGAGATTATGTAAGGAGTGCATGCAGAAATCCAGAGTGATGGTAGCAACCTGTGGATAGACCCAAAACCAATAATAGCAGGCAGATAATGGCTTCAGTTAAAATAATACAGATAATGGCTTTTTTACTTTTTGTTTCCCACCCAACATGAAACTCATAGTAGACACCGGAGATTAACCAGATAGTAGATAGATACTATTGATTGCGGCCCCGATATGTACCCCACAACCATTTAAAAACTCAAGTTTGACCATTAGTTTGGAGCTGAGTTAGGGTCTAATCGGTGAACATGACGATAAAGTAGCATGTAATATTAAGCGATGCATAACGTAAGCAGACACGAAAGAGTGCGACCTCTCTTGCGGACCCGTGTAGTCCTCAAGATCATCTGCTCGGTTGATGATGGTAATGCAGTTTTCATGGCTATCGTGTCACGCCCAAGATGCGACCCTATCCTAAAGGAACTCGAAGGTCCCACCAAGGATAGAAGCGCAACTTGAAGACGCTTTTGCAAGGTGGATATCATTACATCAACATTACATAATAGATGGGGATACATACAAGAGGCATACAATGCCACACGAATACAACAATACATCACACAAGATCAACATCCGACTATGGATGAAACACAAACATGAACTCAAACGACATCCACCCTGCTAGCCCAGGCTGCCGACCTGGAACCTTTCCCCTGATCGAAGAAGAAGCAGAAGAAGAACTCCAAAACAAGCAAACATCGCTCTCGCGTCATGATCATCGCATAACCTGTACCTGCAACTGTTGTTGTAGTAATCTGTGAGCCACGAGGAATCAGCAATCCCATTACCATGGGTATCAAGACTAGCAAAGCTTAATGGGAAAGGAAGGGTAAAGTGGTGAGGTTGTAGAAGCGACTAAGCATATATGGTGGCTAACATACGCAAATAAGAGCGAGAAGAGAAGCAAAGGAATGGTCGTGAACTAGTAATGATCAAGACGTGATCCTGAACTCCTACTTACATCAATCATAACCCAAAAACTGTGTTCACTTCCCGGACTCCGCCGAAAAGAGACCATCATGGCTACACACGCGGTTGATGTGTTTTAATTCGGATCTGGTGTCAAGTTATCTATAACCGGATATTAACAAATTCCCATATGCCACATAACCGTGGGCACGACTCTCGAAAGTTTATACCCTGCAGGGGTGTCCCAACTTAGCCCATGATAAGCTCTCACGATCAACGAAGGATATTCCTTCTCCCAGGAAGACCCGACCAGTCTCGGAATCCCGGTTTACAAGACATTTCGACAATGGTAAAACAAGACCAGCAAAGCCGCCCGATGTGCCGACAAATCCCGATAGGAGCTGCACATATCTCGTTCTCAGGGCACACTGGATGAGCCAGACGTCGGGTTGGCATAGACCCTGATTTCCCAGGGGGCGCCAGACAGCGCTTAGGTTGGACCAACACTCGAAGGAGCACTGGCCCGGGGGGGGGGGGTAAATAAAGATGACTCTCGGGCTTCGGAAACCCAAGGGAAAAAGGGCTAGGTGAGGCAAATGGTAAAACCAAGGTTGGGCCTTGCTAGAGGAGTTTTATTCAAAGCGAACTGTCAAGGGGGTCGCATAAATCACCCAACCACGTAAGGAACGCAAAATCCGGGAACATAATACCGATATGACGGAAACTAGGGCGGCAAGAGTGGAACAAAACACCAGGCATAAGGCCGAGCCTTCCACCCTTTACCAAATATATAGATGCATTAATAATATAAGAGATATTGTGATATCCCAACATAATCCTGTCCACCATGGAGCAATCTTCAACTTCACCTGCAACTAACAACGCTAAAAGAGGGGCTGAGCAAAGCGGTAACATAGCCAAGCACTGGTTTGCTAGGAAGGGTGAAAAGGTTAGGGGCTGACATGGCAATTTGGGAAGGCTTGAAGAACAAGATAGGTAGCGCAGCATAGCGATAGAACGAAGCAACTAGCATAGCAATGATAGTAGTGAGATCCAAGGTGACGGTCATCTTGCCTGAAATCCCGCAAGGAAGAAGAAGGAGTCCATGAAGAAGACGAACGGATGAAGCCGAACCAAGCGTAGTCGAACGAATCCTCACGATCGCAACAAAACAGGAAATATCGAGAAGAAGCACACAACATAGTAAACACACCACACATGAACAAGGCATGATGCTCAACCAAGCATGATGCATGACAAAGCTACATGAAGCTACTCATGGCAAGAGATGATGCATACAAGAGCAACACATCAAAGCAGGTTTAAATGAGGTCGGAAACAACATATAACAAATCCGGTAAGTCCTCATATGCAAATTTCGAAATCGGCCCAGATCTGAACAAACATTAAGTTGAAGTTGATAAACAGCAAGTTAATAGCACCAAGAGGATCTACACGAAATTCTAGTCAAGTTACATATAAAGTTCATTTAATTTGGAGGTACGGCATAGAAGATATGAGCAAAAACAAGTTAAGCATGGCATTGATGCAAAATGCATCCAAACATCAAGAAAACACCTCAAAACAAGGATGCAACATGATAATATGAAACTACATGCAAATCTAAGCAAGTTTCATATAGAGCACACCCAAAACGGAGCAACGGTTCAACACATACACATCATACAAGGTATGGCAACAATCTGACCATAACAGCAACTAGGCATCTTGCAAGCATCAAAACACTATGCTACAGCACCTCAACATAAGAATAAAAGGCATGGTCATGCTTTACAGGTAAAACATGACAAAACATGAACACTGAGATATCTCCAGAAACTACTAGAACATGGTCAAAAGGACATGGCAAGATTGCAAATAATAACAGTTTCAGACTTCACATGAATAACATCAGGTTGTAATGTTTAGAGCTATCAAACAACATGCTACAGGAACTTACCATGGCAAACAAAGACATGACATGAACCTACTAATTGCATAGAACAAAAGTATCTTACTAACCATGAGCCAAAAGAGCACAGAAAATATGATGGCACCCATGTAAACATGGCAAGTTATATGACAGATTCAGACATGGCAGGAACAACAATAAGTAGACATGTTGGTGAGCTTGAACCACTCACCACAAAGAAATACATGGTATGACAAGGCAACCAACAGTAAGAAGACATGTTTATGAAGCTACACATGGAAAGAGCAAGTTCATAGCATGCTTGGATCACTAACAACAATCATGGCAACATTGAACTTAATGTTAACAGGCTGACAGCAACATTATTTAGCAAGTTTGGAGCAAGATAACAACAAGTTACATCAGGCTATAAATTCAACCAGGGGCACAAATGGATAGAGAATGACATTTATAACAAATCATCCTTAGTGAACATCTCCAGATTATGCATAGAATGACTTGTAGCAGCAGGTTTACATAGCATCATGATGTAACAGATTCAGCCTAGCAAAACAGTAACAACAGGTACCCCACTTAATAAGCTCGATGCACTAAGTCCAAGATTCACAAAATACATGGATTGCACCACTGTAAATAGGAAAAGATGTAGCTCAAAACACATGTAGACATCAAGCTCATAGGATGCACACACAAAATGCAATGAAAAAGACAAAACAACAAGTTATAACAGTTTCAGCAGATCAACATCATATAGCACTCTTGCAACGATGATTAGGGCATCAAGATAAACTCAAACAAACATGGCACAATGGAATGAAACGAAGAGCAACTCACAATGAACAGTTTGATATATTACACGCACGAAACGGAGCAGTAGACATGAAGATATGGCAGGTCAAAGTATGCACCAGAATATGAAAATATCAGGGACTTGGTGAAATATCGGGGTCAACCTTCGATCTGCACGGATATCGATGCGGCGGCGGATCTCGCCGGAACTTCGCCGGAGTTGGAGGAGAGGCGGCCGGCGAGGTCGGGGAAGCTCGCCGGAGGAGGGGACGTTTGGATCCGGCCATCCCGTGGCCGGAACTGCCTGGGGGCGAAGGAGAGGAGGCGCGGGGGCGAGGGGCGGCGAGCTCCGGCCCGCGTGAGCCATGGCGAGGACAGCGGCGGGAGGCTGCGGGCGGAGCGGCGCGGCTCGGCCGGGCGGCGGCGGTCGCCGGCCGGCGCGGACGGAGGCGGCGACGGACGCGCGAGCGTCTTGGGACGGCTGCGGATCCGCGAAGCGAAGGCGACGACGGGCGGCGGCCTTGCTGCCGCAGCAGGGCGGCGCGGCCCGAGGCGGCGGGCGGGAGGCTCGCGATGGGCCTGGCGAACTGGCGGCGGGGTGGAGAGAGAGGGAGGCCGGCGGGGCTGACGTGGCGGCGTGGGAGTGGTTGGCGGTGGCGGCGGGCGACGTGGCGCGACGGGATTGGCTCGGGTGAGGTGTCCGGCAGACATGTCCGGCACAGGCGGACGTGTCCGGCGGCACGAGGATGAAGATGGCTAGGGTTAGACCGGGATTTCGGGGGAGATGCACATATTTATAGATAGAGGGAGCTAGGAGAGTCCAAATGGAGTGCGGTTTTCGCCCACACGATCATGATCGAATGACCGAGAGCATGGAGGGGCTTTGGATGGGTTATTGGGCCACTTTGAAGGGGTGTTGGGCTGCAACACAAAGAGGGCTTTAACGGTTACCCGGTTAACCGTAGGAGTATCAAACGACCTCCAAATGGCATGAAACTTGACAGACGGTCTACCGGTGCTATACCAAGGCCGCTTGGCAAATCACGGGCCATTCCGAGAATGTTTAACACCTGCTCACAACAAGAGACAAAAGGGGGACGCCGGAGGACATAGGAGTGCTGGATTGCAAAACGGACAATGGGGAAAATGCTCGGATGCAAGAAACGAACACGTATGCAGAATGAAATGCACATGATGACATGGCAATATGCAACACACAAGCAAATGACATGGCAACTACCACGAATAACTTGCAGACACCTGGCGCATCAAATCCGGGGCGTTACAACACTCCACCACTACCAGAGGATCTCGTCCCGAGATCTAGGATGGCACCGGAGAGAAATGGAAGAGGAAGAGAAGAGGTAAAACAAAGTTGCTTCTTTGACAAACGAGTGAAACCAACAAACCTTGAGAGGTAGAAATCTTGAAGAAATGCCACGACGGAGACGAAAGGAATTGAAACACTCTGTTAGCAAAGAGAAACAAGCTATACAACGAGAACCAAGAGGTTTAGTGATAACATAGATACTGAAACCACTCCGGTTAAAACTAGATAGAGAAGGAATAAGATTGATATAATTTGGGCAGCACTCCGACTGTAAATGGAAGGAATTGAACATGAACTTGACAAGATGAGAGGATACATGATGAAATCAACAACACACTGCCTCCGGAACTATTGAAAGAATGGCACAAGGGGTAAGAAAGATTTCAGACAGCACTCCGGTTGAGAAGGGGGCAAAACTTGATAAGATGAAAGAACTTGAAAAGAGGACATGACACTCCGGTTAAATGGATAAGCACAAAAAGAACACGATCCTCACAATTCAAGATGATGAGTGAAGAGACCAACATCACCATGCCTTCAAAAGAATGAATAGAAGATAGATCATTGGAATAAAAGAATGGAGAAGAAAATGCCAACTTCTGCCACAAATGATCATGGAAAGCACCCTTCCAAGATGGTTATAACGGAGTTGTTGGAAAACCCACAACGAAAAGAATAAGCTTGTAGTGGGCTTATGGAAACATCTCAATACTTGAGGTGAAATTCTGCCACTAACAAAAAACAATTGCTTGTTTGGGATCAAAGTAGAGATAAAAACTACTTTTGCCGAGAGGATAGGAGAAAACTCGGATCATTGATAAACACCACAAATAGCAACATTCCTTAGGGAAGGTGAGGGAGTCCTGGACTAGGGGGTGTCCGGATAGCCGAACTATCACCATTGGCCGGACTCCAAGACTATGAAGATACAAGATTGAAGACTTCGTCCCGTGTCCGGATGGGACTTTCCTTGGCGTGGAAGGCAAGCTTGGCAATACGGATATGTAGATCTCCTACCATTGTAACCGACTCATGTAACCCTAGCCCTCTCCGGTGTCTATATAAACCGGAGGGTTTTAGTCCATAGGACTAACAACAATCATACCATAGGCTAGCTTCTAGGTTTAGCCTCCTTGATCTCGTGGTAGATCCACTCTTGTACTACCCATATCATCAATATCAATCAAGCGGAGTAGGGTTTTACCTCCATCGAGAGGGCCCAACACAGGTAAAAACATCGTGTCCCTTGTCTCCTGTTACCATCCGCCTAGACGCATAGTTCGGGACCCCCTACCCGAGATCCGCCGGTTTTGACACCGACATTGGTGCTTTCATTGAGAGTTCCTCTGTGTCATCACCTATAGGCCCGATGGCTCCTTCGATCATCAACAACGACGCGGTCCAGGGTGAGACTTTTCTCCCCGGACAGATCTTCGTATTCGGCGGCTTTGCACTGCGGGCCAATTCGCTTGGCCATCTGGAGCAGATTGAAAGCTACGCCCCTGGCCATCAGGTCAGATTTGGAAGTTTGAACTTCACGGCCGACATCCGCGGAGACTTGATCTTCGACGGATTTGAGCCACAGCCGTGCGCGCCGCACTATCACGATGGGCATGATCTAGCTCTGCTGCCGGACAGTGCCTTGGAGGCCGCTCGAGAGTCGCTCCGACCCTTAACTCGGAGCCGACTGCACCGATCGAGGATGGGTGGCTAGACACCGCCTCGGGGGCTGCTACCTCTACGGCGATGGAGCTGAATACCGACCCTGTCCCTTGTGAAGCTCGTGACTCCGAGGTTCCGGATTCCTCGCCGGACTCCGAACCTCCCGCGCCCCTACCAATCAAATCCGATTGGGCGCCGATCATGGAGTTCACCGCTGCGGACATCTTTCAGCACTCGCCTTTTGGCGACATCCTGAATTCGCTAAAGTATCTCTCGTTATCAGGAGAGCCCTGGCCGGACTGCGGTCAGGACGGGTGGGATGCGGACGACGAAGAAATTCAAAGCCCACCCACCACCCACTTTGTAGCCACTGTCGACGACCTAACCGACATGCTAGACTTTGACTTCGAAGACATCGACGGTATGGACGACGATGCCGGAGACGACCAAGAACCAGCGCCTATGGGGCACAGGAAAGCCACCTCGTCATACGACATATACATGGTGGACATCCCAAAGGATGGGATGGCGAGGGAACAGCAGAGGAAGACCCCTCCAAGAAACAGCCTAAGCGCCAGTGTCAGCGGCGCCGCTCTAAATCCCGCCATAGCAAGAATGGAGATCCGGCACCGGAGACAATAACACTCCGGACAGTGTTGAAGACAACCCCCTCCAGCAAGATTCAGCACAGGAGGATGAAGAAGCCAGCCCTCATGAGAGAGCGGCAGACAAAGAGGTAGAGGACGATAATTACATCCATCCCTCCGGAGACGCGGCAAGCCTCGACGACGACGAATTCGTCGTGCCTGAGGATCCCGTCGAACAAGAGCATTTCAAACGCAGGCTTATGGCCATGGCAAGCAGCCTCAAGAAAAAGCAGCAACAGCTTAGAGCTGATCAAGATCTGCTAGCCGACAGATGGACCGAAGTCCTCGTGGCAGAAGAGTACGAACTCGAACGCCCCTCCAAAAGCTACCCCGAACACAAGCTGCTGCCCCGATTGGAGGAGGAAGCATATAAACCTACATCACCAGCGCAAAATACGGCCAACCGGCCACCTCGTGGCCGCGACAGAGAGGCCTCTAGGCCCTCCACTAAAGCCGTACCCCGGCATCGCTCGAAAAGTACAAAGCCACAGGGGAATGCGCCGGACTTGCAAGACATATTGGAGGATAAGGCAAGACAATCAAGATCGATCTACGGATCGCGTGGGTGCCCCACGATACGCGACGACAACCGTCGCGCCGGATACAGTAATTCCGGCCGGGCCGAACACAGTAGACAAAGCTCGCTTGAGCTACATTGTGATATAGCCCAATATAGAGGCGCCGCACACCCACTATGCTTCACAGATGAAGTAATGGATCATCAAATCCCCGAAGGGTTTAAACCCGTGAACATTGAATCCTATGATGGCACAACAGACCCCGCGGTTTGGATCGAAGACTATTTCCTTCATATCCACATGGCCCGCGGTGATGATCTTCACGCCATCAAATACCTCCCACTCAAGCTTAAAGGACCAGCTCGGCATTGGTTTAACAGCTTGCCAGTAGAATCAATTGAGTGTTGGGAGGACCTGGAAGCCGCATTGCTTGATAACTTCCAGGGCACATATGTGCGACCACCAGACGCTGATGACCTAAGCCACATAATTCAGCAGCTAGACGAATCGGCCAGACAATTCTGGACACGGTTCTTAACCAAGAAAAATCAAATTGTCGACTGTCCGGATGCGGAGGCCCTCGCAACCTTCAAACATAACATCCGCGACGAGTGGCTTGCCCGGCACCTAGGACAGGAAAAGCCGAAATCCATGGCAGCCCTCACATCACTCATGACCCGCTTCTGCGCGGGAGAGGACAGCTGGCTAGCTCGCAGTAACAACCTCAACAAAAATCCTGGCAGTCCGGATACCAAGGACCGCAATGGCAGGTCACGTCGCAACAAGCACAAACGCCGCGTGCTGGCGATATCTGAGATCGGCGGTCAACGCGGATTCAGAGGCTCAAACCGGTCGTGGAAAAAGCCATTCAAAAGAACTACTCGTGGTCCGTCCAATTTGGACCGAATACTCGACCGCTCGTGCCAGATACACGGCACCCCCGAAAAGCCAGGTAATCACACCAACAGGGATTGTTGGGTATTCAACCAGGCAAGCAAGTTAATTGCCGAAAACAATGACAAGGGGCTGCATAGCGATGACGAGGAAGAGACCCGGCCGCCGAACAATAGAGGACAGAAGGGTTTCCCCCACAAGTGCGGACGGTGAACATGATATATGCAACCCACATACCCAAAAGGGAGCGGAAGCGTGCACTCAGGGACGTATACGCGATGGAGCCAGTCGCCCCAAAGTTCAACCCATGGTCCTCCTGCCCGATCACTTTTGATCAAGGGACCACCCCACCAGCATCCACCATGGCTGGTTTGCCGCATTGGTCCTAGACCCAATCGTCGATGGGTTTCACCTCACTAGAGTCCTGATGGATTTGCGGCGGCAAGAACTGAACTGCTTTACCGAGATACGGTCGCGCAAGATGGGCATATAACCCTCAAGGATTAAACCCACAAAGACGACCTTCAAAGGCGTCATACCAGGTGTAGAGGCCAATTATGCGAGGCTCGATTACGAAGTGGTCTTCGGATCCCCGGATAACTTCCAAATCGAGGAGTTAATCTTCGACATAGTTCCGTTCCGCAGCGGCTATCATGCACTGCTCAGACGAACCGCGTATGCAAAGTTCAATGTGGTGCCGCACTACGCATACCTCAAGCTCAAGATGTCAGGCCCTCGAGGAGTCATCACGGTCAACGGAAACACGGAATGATCCCTCCGAACAGAGGAGCATACAGCGGCTCTCACGGCAGAAGTGCAGAGCAGCCTCTTAAGGCAATTCTCAAGTCCGGCCGTTAAGCGACCGGACACTGCTAAGCGCGCCCGGAGTAACATACAACAAGACCACCTGGCACGTTCCGAGCACGCGTAGCAATGCGGCCCCAACCCCAGCCCTCGCAAAATTGCAAGACCAGTACTTCGCGTACATCATAACGATCTGGAGATACCATGGGCATAGGGGGAGGGGCACGACCACGGCAGGCCCAGAGCGCGGCTCAACCACACCAGGGGCTCCCAAGTGTGTCATCCTTTTTCTTTCCTTTTTTTCTTATCCTCAGGACTCCATTTACGGAGGCCTGTCCGTGATGAACTGCTGAACTCACGATGCAACAGCCAGGGAAGGAGAAGAGCTACCACGAGTATCCAGGTGGTCTCCATTACGAGCATTATACCTGTTTTATACACCATTCCGCAGCCTCCCCCTGGAAGGGGACATGCTAAATAGTTCCACCCCTTGCTTATCGCACTATTTCTATCCTTCTGCATTCATGGCAGTATTTTTTGAATAAACAATGCATCGCTTTTTGCCTATAATTGCATTCCTTTCTTATACATATGTTCATTTATGACATGTTGCATCCGTACACTTTGGTACGGCTAAAAACACCAGGGGCTTAAGTTCCCCATATTATGGTGTGATAAGTCCGAACACTTTCACAAGTGCGGCACCCCGAACTTATAGCATTATATGCATCGGCTCCGAATCATGTCTTGGGTCAATAGTTGGGTTTGCCCGGCTCCCATGTTTTGGTACCTTATGTTCCGTTATATCGGCTAAGGTAGAGCTGGGAGAACCACTGCGATTGTGCCCCAGTTGAGCTGGGCGAGCACCTCAGTGGAGAAAGCTAAAACTGGCCGTCATGATGGGGCGAGAGCCGGTCGCTGTTCGAGAGGTTTTTTCGAGTCCCTAAAGACTTATGCCGCTTAGAGCGAGGAACCGACTTTGCCCGGCCCAGGCGTGGATAGCGCCCCGAATTCGGCCTTCCGAACACTAGGGGCTTCGCCGAAATTTAAAATTATAGAATTCTATGGCTAAGTGAGAGTGTTCAAGCATTATAAGTCTGGTTGACTTGTTCGTTATGTTGAGCGCCTCCCTAGATGGACCCAAAAATGGGAACAAGAGCGCTCAAGTTTATCCCAACACCCGGCACTGTGGCATGGGGGCTGAAGTTTACGACTTGCCGTCTCTCGATTTGATAAGCGGCCGCATGAAGGTAATATTTTAAATTAACAAGCGTTGCTTAGCGCATATGAACAAAGCTGTCGGTATACGGGATAACAAAATGCGAGTCTACTCAAATATTACATCTTTGGAGCACTCACCATAATAAGGCGGGCACCCTTGAGACACCCTTATAATACATCTCACGCGTGCGATACTCCTTGCCCGGCGGTGGCGCGTCCGTCACAAGCTTCTCAGCATCCATCCTGCCCCAGTGCACCTTAGCACGGGCAAGGGCCCGACGGGCACCTTCAATACAGGCGGAGTGCTTGATGACTTCAACCCAGGGACACGCATCCACCAGCCGCCGCACCAGGCCGAAGTAGCTCCCACGCATGGCCTCTTTGGGCCATAGCCGAACTATAAGGCCCTTCATGGCCTGTTCGGCCACCTTGTGGAGCTCGACCAGCTGCTTCAGCTGGTCGCTAAGGGGCACCGGATGTCCGGCCTCAGCATACTGAGACCAGAACACCTTCTCCATCGAGCTCCCCTCCTCGGCTCTATAGAAAGCGACATCATCGGACACACTACGGGGCAGATCTGCGAACGCTCCTCGATAGCTCCGAATTCGGGTAAGTAATAGGTAATTCACTTTTACATGCTTGCTTTGCATGAAGAATGCCTTACCCGCCGCTATTTTCTTCAATGCCTCCATTTCCTGGAGGGCCTTGTGGGCTTCGGCCTTCGCGGCTTTGGCACTCTCAAGAGCCGACGCAAGCTCGGACTCTCGAGTCTTCGAGTCACGCTCCAAACTCCCATGTTTTTCCACGAGAGCCTGGAGCTCTTGCCGTACCTCGGCCACCCGCGCCTCCTACTTCTCTCGCTCGGCGCGTTCCGCAGCCGCATTGCATTTGGCCGCGGACACCGCCTCCTTCAAGGTCGCCACCTCGTTCGTAGCCCCTGGAGTACCCACGTTATCCTTGTTATTTCTCTTGCAACCAAATCCTTTTCTATAAGGTACAACTTTAATAAGGTGTTACTCACCTTCCTTGTCCTCAAGATGCTTCTTGGCACGACCGAGCTCGCTCTCGGACCGCTCGAGGCTGTGCTTCAAGGCATTGACCTCCGCAGTCAGTGCGGCAGAGGTTAGCAGCGCAGCCTGCATTCCCATATTGACATATTTTTGATTAAGACTCCTGCATATATCTTTTTAGATCCTCAGTCCGGCTTTTCTTTCTGAACACCGAACCAAGCATCAGGGGCTACTGTCTATGTGGTACTATCTTAAAATTCTTACCTCAAAGCACATTAGAAGGCTACTGCAGCTTCGGTCAGCCCGCTTTTGGTGAGTGAACCTTCTGAATCACCGCACTCATGACAGTGCGGTGTTCCTCTTTGATGGAAGCGCTGTTGAGCGCCTCCAGCAAGTTATCCGGCGCCTCCGGTTGGATGGAGGCTGCTAGTGTCACAGTCTTGCCCTTCTTACGAAGGGGCCGCCCGCCGGACTCCGGAACCACTACAGGTTCCGGTGCGGAGTCCGGTCCAAAGTCCGGGAGGTTGCCCTGCGGCACCTCCGGGGCCTCCTCCTCCTGGTGAGTCACTTTCCGGGATCCCACCTCGGCGTCGTCGGCGTCACGTTGGGAGGAGGCGGTCGGAAGTGAAGTCTTATTCACATCTGACGAACCCAAGGACCCGCTCAACGAAGCGGGAAGATCATCCTTGGGCGGACTACAGGGTTGTATGCGGCGTTAAAAGATGTTATGCGACAAAAAGAAAAATTATGAGTTATTCAGGAGTCAGGATACTTACGATCTCGCCAGGGGCTTGGCCCTTGAGGGCCACTCCTCGTCGCCGTCGCCGGCGTTGGCAGAGCAGTCCGGGGGAAGGGTCCTTCCCTTCTTGGACCCTTCGGCCTCCCCCGTTGGGGAGGCCTTCCTCTTCTTCTCTCCCCCCGCTGGGGGAGAGGCCTCTTTCTTCTCCTCCTCGTCCTCGTGGGAGGAGTCCGCCTCGGAGTCATTAGACGATGAATCCAATAACACCTGACGTCGGGAACTCCTTCGGGTTCCCGTGGCCTTCTTCTTGGCCTTCTTCTCCGGCACTACGTAAGGTGCCGGGGCCAGCAGCCCTGTCAAACGGGCATCCACTGGGTCTTCCAGAAGGGGAGCCGCATAGTTAACCTGTCCGGACGTCTCCTGCCAGGCCTGTCAAAGGTATCGGCAGTTTAGATCCCACATAATGTCAAACTATAAAAAGCAAGTATCCCATAAAGGATAACATGGCTTACCTCGCCAGCCGAACGCTACGAGCTAAATCCGCGATCTTCGGTAGCGGATGCGAGAGCCTCGGCGCCCTTGAACAGCACCCTCCAGGCCTCTTCGTACGTAGTGTCGAAGAGCCCGCTCAAAGTCTGGTGCTATGCCGGATCGAACTCCCACAAGTTGAAGTCCCGCTGTTGGCAGGGGAGAATCCGACGGATGAGCATGACCTGGATTATGTTGACAAGCTTGAGCTTCTTGTTCACCAGGGTTTGGAGATAGGATTGGAGTCCGATCAGCTCTTCCGAATTACCCCACAGCAGGCCCTTCTCTTTCTAAGAAGTAAGCCGCATGGGGATGCCAGGTCTGAATTCGGGGGCCGCTGCCCATTTAGGGTCACGCGGCTCGGTGATGTAGAACCACCCCGATTGCCACCCTTTGATGGTTTCCACGAAGGCGCCCTCGAGCCAAGTGACGTTGGGCATCTTGCCCACCATGGCGCCTCCGCACTCCACTTGGCTGCCCTTCACAATCTTCGGCTTGACATTAAAAGTCTTTAGCCATAAGCCGAAGTGGGGCTGGATGCAGAGGAAGGCCTCGCACACGACGATAAACGCAGAGATGTTGAGGATGCAATTTGGGGCTAGATCATGGAAATCCAGGCCGTAGTAGAACATGAGCCCCCGGACAAAGGGGTGGAGTGGGAAGTCCAGTCCGCGGAGGAAATGGGGAAGGAATACCACCCTCTCATGGGGCCCGAGGGTGGGGATGAGCTGCCCCTCGTCAGGGAGCCGGTGCGCGATGTCGCTGGACAAATATCCGGCGCTGCGCAGCTTCTTGATGTGTCCCTCCGTAACGGAGGAGGCCATCCACTTGCCTCCCGCTCCGGACATGGCTGGAGAAGGTTGAGGTGAGATGTGCGGACTTGGGCGCTGGAGCTCGAGTGCGCGAAGATGGATAAGCAAAGGAGGAAGAAGGCGTGGGTAAAAAGGTGGATCCCTATCCCCTTATATATGGGCGGATGAGACTATGCGTCCCCACCAGCCTGGTAAAACTCGCTTATCTCCCAAGCGCCACAATCAATGGCGCGTTGGGTTACCCACGTCCATATTGATGAGAATCCGGAATAAGGGACACGATCTCGCTTGACAAGGCGTGCCAAGGAAACCGCCGCTAAACGCTACCGAGGTGGAATAATAAAACGATTCGAGTAAAGGCTTGGTTGTGGTGTGACGTCACGCCACAAAATACGTCGATGGATTGAACTTGTGTAAATATTATTCTCTCTACGGTGGTATGTGGAATTTATTTTGCGAGCGGACACTATCCCGGTGTTCACAATCTTCTATGAATTATTCGGAGGAGGAACCCGCCTTGCAATGCGAAGACAATATCGCCGCGGACTCGTCGTCATTGAAGCCTGGTTCATGGGCTCTTGAGGAGTCTGGACTAGGGGTGTCCGGATAGCGAACTATCACCATTGGCCGGACTCCAAGACTATGAAGATACAAGATTGAAGACTTCGTCCCGTGTTCGGATGGGACTTTCCTTGGCGTGGAAGGCAAGCTTGGCAATACGGATATGTAGATCTCCTACCATTGTAACCGACTCTGTGTAACCCTAGCCCTCTCCGATGTCTATATAAACCGGAGGGTTTTAGTCCATAGGACAAACAACAATCATACCATAGGCTAGCTTCTAGGGTTTAGCCTCCTTGATCTCGTGGTAGATCCACTCTTGTACTACCCATATCATCAATATCAATCAAGCAGGAGTAGGGTTTTACCTCCATCGAGAGGGCCGGAACCTTGGTAAAAACATCGTGTCCCTTGTCTCCTGTTACCATCCACCTAGACGCATAGTTCGGGACCCCCTACCCGAGATCCGCCGGTTTTGACACCGACAGAAGGCTTTAGGTGAAATCTATACCAAGATAACTCCAAAGAAGAGATTGATGGATTTAAAATACCTCATTCTTGACAACTTGTGATTCGCGAAACATGAATGGAAATTGCCAAGAATGATATAACACCATCTCAAAATATAGGGTAGGAGCATTGCACTTAGGAATGCAAGATGAAGAATGCTTGAACCCCTCAAAACAAAACATGTGTTGAGCACCATGTTTAATTTTGAGTATAGCTTGGCGGATCATCACCTCGAGAGAAGTCTTGAAGAGCAAATGAAGAATGAAAGGACGAACCACCATGTAGAGCCTGATGAGGACATCAATACCATTGTTACACCCACAGCCCCTGCTGCTATACATACTGGACCAATTACTAGAGCTCGCGCACGCCAACTAAATTACCAGGTACTTTCGTTTCTTGGTAATGATTCTAATGTTCATGAGAATATGATGCTGCCTAAATTGGATACATTTGTTTTGCTTACAAATGAAGGGCCTAGCTTGGAGAAGGATGAACATTGGAGCAAGAACACACATGGAGTTGATGGCATGCGCAAGGGATCAAGAACGGAGTTACAAGTGATGATTTCAGGACTTTGAAGCCACCATAAGGAGTGCATGAAGCCTTGGACGAAATATACAAGATGCCACTTCATAATATTCGTCCATAGGCTATTCTAGGTGCTCGTCACCTTATTATTGGGCCAGGCCCATGTAATTTCGAAATACATTAGTATAGGCTATTTTTAGAGTCCGTATGTGTGGGGAAACAAGAGATAGGGTTAGTTTGGACCCCTCCACCAAGGGCCACGAAATTCACCCCTCTTCCTCCATATATACAGCCCTTAGGGCACCGTTTAGACTTGGGTTTTGTTTAGATTAAAAGTTCGCCATAGCTGCAACTTCGCGTGCCGTTTGTGTTCAACGACTGCACAAAGCGTCCACGAACCCCACCTTGATCAATAAAGCTTTCATCTTATATTCGCAATATCCAGATTGCAATCTCAGTTTCTTGCTTGTTCTTCGTTTGCTCGCAGGAAACAGACCTTCGTGGTCGTTGATCGTGCTCGGCGTGGTCAATAACCTCTCGGAGTTGGTTTAGCGATTGCTAAAGGCGCGACGTCCTCGCCGTTCAGTAGTCGGATCGTCAAAGTCGACTTCCACCAAAGCGAAATCCACCATCTCATCGAAAGACGGGACACCTTTGCCTCTATCAAGTGGTATCAGATTTCCGGGTTGCTCGGTGAGATTTTACGTTTTTCGTAGTTTAGATCGAGTCTGTTCTTCATACCTACAGTCCACGAAAAAGCCAAAAAAATTAGGGTTAGGTCATCATATCCGAACCAATCGAGCCTTTGCATAATCTTTTAGTATTTGCGTTGTTGAATTTGCGGTTGCATCGTCGTGTCTAGTTGCTGGTCTTAGAGTCTAGTCTTTTAGAATTTGAGTTACGGTCATAAGTTGTCACGCCGCCGCACCATCATCATCGCCTCGCCATCTACCACCACCGCTTATCCGCCACCGCTTGAATCCGTATCCATATACCACCACCACGACATATACCACCACCATATATCCACCACCAATCCGAGTTCCTTGCATATTAGATTTGTTTTCGGATCCATCTAATTTCCGATTCGTGTTTCCTTGTCCGAGTAGGTTTCGATTCCAGCAATCTTTTGCCGTCGTAGAAGAGGTTGGTTTCAAAAAAAAAAAAAAAGAGTCCGAAACCACCCTCCGTTTAGGCCCAAAATTTTCCAAAACGCACGGGATAAAAATTTTCGGCTATCCTATTTTAGGTGTTTCTAAGCGTATTGAGCGATCGCCGTTATAGAAAGTTTTTTGACCCGTTTCAGTTTTGGGTCCGGCGTCGAAAAAAAAAAAATTTGGTCGGAAAAATTTCGTGCCCATCCCGTCGATTTGACACAGGAAGAGTTTTGAGACACTCGCCATTATAGTGATTTTTCGCAAAAAAAAAAAAAGCAGCGCAAAAAAAAAAAAACAGCAGCAAAAAAAAAAAAGCGAAAAAAAATTCAGAGTGTGCTTTTCCTTTGATTACGCAGCGGCCGTGATTTTGTTAGTGTTCTAGGCTCGCGTCTCTAGCACGGTCTAGCCTAGGACCAAAGACAAGACCGCTCGTTGGCGTTTATTCAACTTTGCATCTCGATTTGATTATTGTCAACCCTTTTGCTACCATATTATAAGCCTTCCCAGCTCCACATACATCTACGTCGTGCGTTTGACTCTCCCCGCAATCGCTCTATCCAAGCTTTGAGAGTTTTGATTACAACGGTTGCCGATCACCGCTTTCTTCTTTGGGTAGAAACTGGTAAGAATTTGAGATTTGCTTGACGGTTTGTGACACCCACCACCACCTCTTGTTAGTAGTCCAGAGGATCATATTCTTGTGTGTTTCTATTGCTGCTAACCATGGCAGGATCACAATCCGACGAGACCGATTGGGAGAACATGACGAACAAACAGCTACATGATAAATTTCAGCAAATGATGAGTGGACAGTGCAAGATGTGGTAAACAGATTTGACGAGGCCATGGAGAAGATAGATGGCATTGAGAAGACGTTTGAAACAAAGCTTGATAGCAAGTTTGATGAATTGCTCGCTGCGTTTTCCACAACCACCGCCGGCTGCACCTATCGCACCTCTGCAACGACAACAACTACGCCCCTTCCGAATCAGTATGGGCGAGCTCAGCGTGTTCCTATTGAGACAGACAAAATTCTGGTGCATTGCCTCTGCTGTTGGTGCTTCTTTGGCTCCTGCTCTGCTGCTTCTTTGGTACCGACGAGGATGATTATATGGGAGATTATGAGGATGAGGTTGATCAACATCGAACTACGTGCAACCACCAGCACCACAACCACCGTGTCGTCCACATGCAAATAATGGCAATGCTAGGGCTCCCCCTCAGTGCGAGATCATGACCATCTCCCTAAACTGAAATTGAATATTCCACCATTTGAGGGTAGATATGTTCACGATATATATCTTACTTGGGAGTTAGAAACTGAACAACGATTTACATGTTTACAATATCCCGAGGAGAGACGTGTTCCTGCTGCTGTTTGTGCTTTCACTAGCTTTGCATGTGTTTGGTGGTCCGAACATTGTAGATTATATCCTGCTCCAGCTACTTGGGCTGCTTTGAAAACTGCTATGCGTATCGTTGGGTTCCACCATATTATCAACGTGAATTACTTCAAAAATTGCAGCGTTTAAGACAAGGAAAAAATTCGTAGAAGAATATTATCGGGAATTACAAACCGGCTTGATTAGATGTGGTATTGTTGAGGAGAATGAAGCTATGCTTGCACGTTTTACGGGTGGATTAAATAGAGAGATTCGCACCATTCTAGACTATAAGGATTATAATAATATCACTCGTTTATTCCATCTTGCTTGTAAAGCTGAGCGTGAAGTGCAGGATCGATGGGCATTGGCGCCGCACTAACTTTTCTGCAGTCGACCTTCATCATGGACACCACGTGCATCATCTACTTCCACCGCACCATCACCTCCTTTAGGTGCCACCTCCAACCGTGATACAAGAAAGCGAGCACAACCACCACTATCGCCAAGAGCACACCTGCTGGGCTGCACAGAGCTCTTCTTCCATGGCGTCAGCAGGGCACACAAGTGATATTATTTGTCGTCGTTGTAAGGGAAGAGGACATTTTGCGAAAGAATGCAAATCTCAGCGTGTGATGATTGCTCACGAGGATGGTGGGTATGAGTCCGCTAGTGACTACGATGAGGAGACTTTGGCTCTTATTACACATGAGGAACACGGTGGAGATGATTCGATCATGAGACACAATACATGGCTGTCAAGATCTTGACAGTATGAATGTTTAGTTGCTCAACGTGTTTTGAGTGTGCAGTTACACAAGTGAGCAAAATCAGAGGCATAATTTGTTCCATACAAAGGGAGTTGTGAAAGAACGTTCTATTCGCGTCATCATAGATGGAGGAGCTGCAACAACTTGGCTAGCATGGAGATGGTGGAGAAGCTATCTCTCACCACAAGACCACATCCACATCCTTACTACATCCAATGGTTCAACAACAGCGGCAAGGTGAAGGTAACACGTCTTCGTTAGTGTGCATTTTAGTATCTCTACATATGCTGATTATGTTGATTGTGATGTGGTACCTATGCAAGCATGTTCCTTGTTACTTGGTAGACCATGGCAATTTGATAAAATTCAGACACCATGGTAGAAACAATCAAGATACTCTTGTTCATAAGGATAAAAATATTACTTTGCTTCCTATGACTCCGAGTCCATTTTGAAAGATGATATTAATAGAGCTAATAAAGCAAAACAGGAGAAAAATAAGAGTGAAAATCAGATTGTGGCAAAAGAATTTGAGCAACACATGAAGACTAATAATAAACCATCTATCGTTGCTTCGAAATTAAATTGAAAAGTGCATGTTTACTTGCCACCAAATCTGATATTGATGAGCTAGATTTTGGCAAATCTATTTGCTATGCTTTTGTGTGCAAAGAGGCATTATTTTCATTCGAGGACGTGCCTTCCTCTTTGCCCCTCTGTCACTAACATTTTGCAGAGTTCGCCGACGTCTTTCCACAAGGCGTGCCACCGGATTACCACCTATTCGAGGGATTGAGCATCAAATTGACTTAATTCGGTGCATCATTACCAACCGTGCACCATACCGTACCAATCCGGAGGAGACGAAGGAGATTATCGTCAAGTACAGGAGCTGCTCGACAAAGGTTATATCTGCGAATCCCTTAGTCCTTGTGCTGTTCCTATTATTCTAGTGCCGAAAAAGGATGGTACGTCACGTATGTGTGTTGATTGTAGAGGCATCAATAATATTACTATTCGTTATCGTCACCCTATTCCTAGGCTAGATGATATGCTTGATGAATTGAGTGGCTCTACAATATTCTCCAAAGTTGATTTGCGTAGTGGATACCATCAAATTCGTATGAAATTGGGAGATGAATGGAAAACAGCATTTAAAACTAAGTTTGGATTATATGAGTGGTTAGTCATGCCTTTTGGGTTAACTAATGCACCTAGTACTTTCATGAGATTAATGAGCGAAGTTTCGTGCTTTCATTGGACGATTTGTGGTAGTTTATTTTGATGATATACTGATTTATAGCAAATCTTTGGAAGACCATTTGGAACATTTACGTGCAGTTTTTAATGCTCTACGTGATGCACGTTTGTTTGGTAACCTTGGGAAGTGCACCTTTTGCACCGACCGAGTATCTTTTCTTGGCTATGTTGTTACTCCACAGGGAATTGAAGTTGATAAAGCCAAGATTGAAGCTATTGAGAGTTGGCCGCAGCCCAAAACGGTCACACAAGTGAGGAGTTTCCTTGGCCTCGCTGGTTTCTATAGGCGTTTTGTGAGAGATTTCAGCACCATTGCTGCACCTCTCAACGAGCTTACAAAGAAGGATGTGCCTTTTGTTTGGGGTACCGCACAGGAAGAAGCCTTCACGGTATTGAAAGCTAAGTTGACACATGCTCCTTTACTCCAACTTCCCGATTTTAATAAGACTTTTGAGCTTGAATGTGATGCTAGTGGAATTGGATTAGGAGGTGTGTTATTACAAGATGGCAAACCTGTTGCATACTTTTACGAAAAATTGAGTGGGCCTAGTCTGAATTACTCTACTTATGATAAAGAATTATATGCTCTTGTTCGGACTTTAGAAACATGGCAACATTATTTATGGCCCAAAGAATTTGTTATACATTCCGATCATGAATCTTTGAAACATATTAAAAGTCAAGCTAAACTGAATCGTAGACATGCTAAATGGGTTGAATTCATTGAGACTTTCCCTTATGTCATTAAACACAAGAAGGGTAAAGAAAATGTTATTGCTGATGCATTGTCTCGTCGCTATACTATGCTTTCACAACTTGACTTCAAAATATTTGGTTTGGAGACCATCAAAGATCAATATGTGCATGATGCTGATTTTAAAGATGTATTGCAGAATTGTAAAGAAGGAAGAACATGGAACAAGTTTGTCGTTAATGATGGATTTGTGTTCGTGCTAACAAGCTATGCATTCCAGCTAGCCGTTCGTCTTTTGTTGTTGCAGGAGGCGCATGGAGGAGGACTAATGGGACACTTTGGCGTGAAGAAGACGGAGGACGTACTTGCTACACATTTCTTTTGGCCAAAGATGAGACGGGATGTTGAGCGTTTTATTGCTCATTGCACTACATGTCAAAAAGCTAAGTCACGACTCAATCCTCATGGTTTATATATGCCTTTGCCTGTACCTAGTGTTCCTTGGGAGGATATATCTATGGACTTTGTTTTAGGTTTACCTAGAACAAAGAAGGGAGGATAGCATATTTGTTGTCGTGGATAGATTCTCGAAAATGGCACACTTTATACCATGTCATAAAAGCGATGATCTTGTCAATGTTGCTGATTTGTTCTTTCGTGAAATTATTAAGCTTGCATGGTGTGCCAAATACTATTGTTTCAGATCGTGATACTAAATTTCTTAGCCACTTTTGGAGATGTTTATGGGCTAAGTTGGGGACTAAACTGCTTTTAGTACTACTTGTCACCCCCAAACCGATGGACAAACTGAAGTAGTCAATAGAACATTGTCTACTATGCTTAGGGCTGTTCTAAAGAATAATAAGAAAATGTGGGAGGAATGCTTGCCTCATATTGAATTTGCTTATAATCGTTCATTGCATTCTACTACTAAGATGTGCCCTTTTGAAGTTGTGTATGGTTTCCTACCTCGTGCACCTATTGATTTGTTGCCTCTTCCATCTTGGAGAAGGTTAATTTTGATGCTAAAGAACGTGCTGAATTGATTTTAAAAATGCATGAGTTAACTAAGGAAAACATTGAGCGCATGAATGCTAAATATAAACTTGCTTGAGATAAGGGTAGAAAACATGTTGTGTTTGCACCGGAGATCTTGTTTGGTTACATTTGCGTAAGGATAGATTTCTGATTTGCGCAAATCAAAGCTAATGCCACGTCTTGCTGGTCCCTTTAAGGTGTTGGAGAAAGTAAATGATAATGCATATAAACTTGAGCTGCCTGCATATTTTGGGGTTAGTCCCACTTTTAACATTGCAGATTTGAAGCCATATTTGGGTGAGGAAGATGTACTTCCGTCGAGGACGACTTCATTTCAAGAAGGGAGGATGATGAGGACATCAATACCATTGTTACACCCACAGCCCTGCTGCTATACATCTTGGACCAATTACTAGAGCTCGCGCACGCCAACTAAATTACCAGGTACTTTCGTTTCTTGGTAATGATTCTAATGTTCATGAGAATATGATGTTGCCTAAATTGGATACATTTGTTTTGCTTACAAATGAAGGGCCTAGCTTGGAGAAGGATGAACATTGGAGCAAGAACACACATGGAGTTGATGGCATGCGCAAGGGGATCAAGAACGGAGTTACAAGTGATGATTTCAGGACTTTGAAGCCACCATAAGGAGTGCATGAAGCCTTGGACGAAATATACAAGATGCCACTTCATAATATTCGTCCATAGGCTATTCTAGGTGCTGCGTCACCTTATTATTGGGCCAGGCCCATGTAATTTCGAAATACATTAGTATAGGCTATTTTTAGAGTCCGTATGTGTGGGGAAACAAGAGATAGGGTTAGTTTCGGACCCCTCCACCAAGGGCCACGAAATTCACCCCCTCTTCCTCCATATATACAGCCCTTAGGGCACCGTTTAGACTTGGGTTTTGTTTAGATTAAAAGTTCGCCATAGCTGCAACTTCGCGTGCCGTTTGTGTTCAACGACTGGACAAAGGCGTCCACAGAACCCCACCTTGATCAATAAAGCTTTCATCTTATATTCGCAATATCCAGATTGCAATCTCAGTTTCTTGCTTGTTCTTCGTTTGCTCGCAGGAAACAGACCTTCGTGGTCAGGTTGATCGTGCTCCGGCGTGGTCAATAACCTCTCGGAGTTGGTTTAGCGATTGCTAAGGCGCGACGTCCTCGCACGTTCGTAGTCGGATCGTCAAAGTCGACTTCCACCAAAGCGAAATCCACCATCTCATCGAAAGACGGGACACCTTTGCCTCTATCAGAGCCTCCATGAAGAACTCCAGTAAACAAAAGGATGATAGAAAGAAGGAGAAGTTGATAACACAAGGTGAAGCCTTGCAGTGATAAGATGAAGCTTTGAAATGATATAACCGAGAAAACTTGGAACTCCGGAAAGAAAGATGAACAAATGAAATCAAGAATTTTGATGAACCTTCGGAATAAGGAATTGAATTTACTCGATAAAATAAGAATAAGAATTACATTATGCTGATCCTTCACCAATTAAATTGATGGCAAGCAATGGATTGCATACAACTTATTCACATTGGGAAAAGATTAAGGGGAGATATGCGCCAAATTTGGGAGGGTCTTCATGAGCCACCGGTAGGATAGAAAAGAACGAATGAATTGATATGGTGAGAACGGAAAAGGAATCTTCAACGAACCACCGTGAAAATGTAAACGAACGAAGAGAAGAGAACAAATCACCGGAAGGAATTAGAAAATGGACGAAGATACTTGAGTAAATCGAGATGCACGAGAACGAAGAGATCGCGAACTGATTAGAGGATATTTGAACGATGCACTGGTAAGATTTGGAGAACGATAGCTACACGCTGAGAATGAAGAATTATGACATGACGGCTTTCGGAGGAAGAAATGGAAACAACTCATGAAATGCTCTGAATGGTAAGAAAAGAATTGTCACAATCAAGAATCCTGAATGTTCAAGAGAATGGACCAAGATTTAGGAAAAATTCTTCGTCAGTCTTTAAATGTTGAGAATGATGATGAGAACCACCAAAATTGTTGAGGCACTCCGGAATGAAGAATAGAAAGTTTGAACCAACGATCAAAAGAATTTGGAAGCGATCTTGAATAAGACATCTGACTGATGAAAATTCATTCTTACGTCAAACTTTGAAAGGAATTTGAGAATAGCTCGGGGAAAATTAGGAGAGTCAGGTAAGATCCTGGGAAAAGACCTGTGGGTTAGGGCCCACTAAAGAGAAAACACCGTTGGAAAGGGATGTTGAACAGATAGATGATGCACCGGAACAATTGAAATATTTGAATGAGGTGACAACCTCGAATTAATTCGAACATAGCCGAATCTCCTGAGATGTCTTGAGCACTCCGAAAAGATAAACTGGCAAGAGGCGAACGAGCAAGGAAAACACTTGAGCCGAGAAAAAGAATATAATTACTACCGAAAATTGGAATTGAATCCATCGGAGAAGAAAAAAAGAGATGAAGAATGTCGAACAAAATGAGAATTCACCGGTTGAAATGATTGAGGGAAGACTAGAGAGGCTCCACATGAATGAAATTGATGCTCGAAAGAGACTCAATGATGCGGAGCATCCTTCCATCATCCCCATGGACTCTACATCAACACCTCCAACCCCACAAGGACCTATGACTCGAGCACGTGCAAGAGCTCTTGAAACCGAGGTGACATCACTCCTCTCACAATTCCCTTTCGATTCACATGAGACATGGTTACTACCTCAAACGGAAACACTATGCATACTCAGGTACCAAGGAGTCAACCATGAAGAAGCTAGGAAGCAAGGAGAACCGGAAGCGGAAGACGTGCATGAAGACGGAGAGGAAAAATCACCAAGGACCAGGATGCCCGGACGATCCGGACCCCGGCCCGGACGATCCGGACAGAGCCCGGATGATCCGGACCCAGGCCCGGACGATCCGGCTAAATCGCCGAGACTCCCGGCTCAAACTGGCCGGATCATCCGGACCCGTCCCCAGATCATCGGACCCGCCGGACATCCGGACCGCCAGCCGGACATCCGGCCCGTCGCCGCCACCAGCCGAGCCTCCAGCTCATCCGGACCACCACCCGGATCATCCGGACCAGCCCGGATCATCCGGACCCCCGTCCGGATCATCCGCCAGCGCCTGTGTAATGCGCGTGTTGGGCTGAGCCCATGTACCCCCTTCGCCCCTAACTCTATTTATAGGACCCCATCTCCTCACTTTGAGACTTAGCATTGGATTAGCTCATATTTGTGTGAGAGCCTTTGCTCATCCACTTGGTTACTTCTCCTCGGAGCTCAGAACCTCTTCGGAGAAGATCCCACAAGCGGATTCAAGACCCCTCTTTAGGGAAGAACATCAAGGCCTCCTCTTGGAGATGAACGGTTCCTTTGTATCCTTACCTTTGTTGACTTTGTATCTCGTGGATCTCATATGTGTGTGGTGATCTTGCACTTGTGTGATCGATTCCTTGTTGGTTGAGTGATTCTCTCTCGTTTTCCCCGTGTTTCCCCTTGTGCTTCCGCGTGTTCTTCGTGATTCCCCCTGTAGGATCCACTCCAAACGTGAAAGATCGACGCTATAGGGTTCCACCCTACATCATATGGTATCATGAGCCACGTTGATCACATTTTTGGAGCCCCTACCCCGTGATTTCTAGCTTGATTTTGGTGTTTTCCTCCTAAATCCGAAAATCCCCACCAAAAATAACCCCCAAATTTTTTTGTGATTTGTTGGTTTTGATGATGTTTTGTTGATTTTGATCCGTGGATTCGGTGTGTAACTCGTGGATCTTGCTTTCCCCACCTTCCCCACCTTGAAATCCATCCAAAATCCGCGAAATCGTCAAATTTCTCGCCATTTTTGTGTTCTTCCCGAGCAGCTCCCGACTGCGTTTAACCTGCCCGGATAATCCGGACCCTGTCCCGGATCATCCGGACGCGCCCGGATCATCCGGCTCCTGGCCCGGATCATCCGGCTTCCTCTGCCGAAACTGCAGTTTTGCAGTACTCCTCCACCACCACCACCACCTACGCCTACACACCTACCCACCCCAACCACCACCACTTCCACCTGCCAAACCCCAGCAACACAACCTCCGTACTACCATTCGACTTTGGGTTCGACAATTTGAGTGAGATTTCCGTGTCCTTTTGTGTTTCGGCTATTTAAGATGATGCGACATCAACAACAAACGCTCATTTTGGTCGACTACTCATCTTCGCTACGGACGGTAACTTCGACGACATCTTTGTCATACCTTGCAATTGCATTGATAACCATCATATACCATCTTTTGCGTTGCTTACCCATCGAGACTAGCCATTGAGTATTGCCAGCAACGTGACTTATGCACATTAGTAATCATAATCCATATCATACATACCATCATGGTGCATATCTCGGAATCAACTTGTGTGTCACAAAGTTGTCATCGCATACACAATTGCTATATTGGTTCATGAAGTTTGCATAAGAAAAGAGCTCAAAAGAGAAAGAGCCACTCAAGCTTTTAAGCAAAGAGGAAAGATAAGCAAAGAGCTTATGAGCAAGAAGCATAGCATCATACCGCATTAAGATTGTCATATAAGATCATCTTGGATCATTGCACCGAAATACCATACATATAGCATACTTGGGATAGAGATCGTTGCATTTTTGCCTAGTAGGTTGTGCACAAGCTCCATATCCGCCTATTGTGCAATCGTGCTAGCGTCTCTCTAGTATTGTGCAACAAGAGCATTTTCGTGGATTCCACATTTTGGCTCACTTTTGGTTTGCACAATCCCATTTATCTATTTGCATGTGTGTTTCCGTGTCCCACTACTTGCTTGGTCTACTTGTTGCATATGCGAATTTGTGAATCTTCTTCAACATTTTTGAGTCAAGCTAACGATTGCAATCAATTTTGTGCCACCATCCTAACCAAGCTCCACCAAAAGCTCTTACTTGTGTAGGTGCGAGAATCGACAAGGATCGGTACCAATAGTGCTATTTCATTGTCCACATTTGAGTGAACTTGATTCATCTTCAACTTTGGTCAAAGGTACATTGGTATTAGTTCTTCTCCTTCTACCACTCACAATTTGCTTGAAATGATGGATAGGCCAAGTTCTTCTACAAATCCACTCTTCATCGAGCAAGACGACGACATGTCTTCATCGTCACCAAGAGCCACCTCTTTGGCGCTGTGAGCTCTCCATCAAGAGCAACAAGCAATGAGCGACCGCATCAACAACCTTGCCACCGACTTGCGACTCTCTGAGCAACGTACAAGAGAGTACTTCGACAACAAGCTCGACGCGCACAAGCAAGAGAACGATGCAAGAATGGACGAGATACGCGCCTTGTTGGTGAACCGGCGTCCTTCTACATCCTCACACTCAAGACGGAGCCACTCAAGTCGCCACTCCGACGACTCCTTCTCCGACACAAGTACACCGTCATCGAACACTCTTCGACGAGCCGCGCGTCAAGACCGTCATGCATCTCGCAACCTGCTACACGACAAGCATTCCCAAGAGCAAGTTGATGAACAAGTTCCTCGTCCTCAATCAAACCAAGTAGCGTTTGCTCAAGCTCAAGAACGACAACGTCTTCGTCGCCAACAATAACAAGAACGAGCGCGCCTACATCAAGAGCAACAAGACGCCGAGGCTCAACGCCTTCAACAACAACAACGAGAAGCACAAGCTCTTGAGGCGGAACGTGCCCTTCAAGCATCAAGTCGAGCTATCGCCAACCGCAATCGCGAAAGGAGCAATCAAGAGGAAGCCCTTCAAGAAGAAATCCAAGAGAGGAACTACCATCCACAAGCGCAACGTCAAGCCCCACAAGCTCCTTCACAAGTTCCTCAAGCTCAACCCCAACCTCAAGGTGAACAAGAGCAAGTTGATCATGGACTTCCTCCACGTCAAGGGCATCATCATCACCATCGACCACAACACAATGAAGAGCAACGCTATGGCAAGCTCAAGTTCACAATGCCCAAGTTCAATGGAACCAATGATCCCGAAGAGTACCTCTCATGGGCATTGAAGGTCGAAAAAATCTTTCATTTGCACAACTATGAGGAAGAGAAGAAGATCGCTATGGCATCACTTGAGTTCCAAGACTATGTGCTCATATGGTGGGAACAAGTCCTTGAACGTCGACAAGCAAGAGGTGAACCTCCAATCACCACTTGGGCTCAAATGAAGGATGTCATGCAAGCACGTTTTGTGCCCACCTACTACAACCGTGATCTCTTCAAGAAGCAACAACTCCTCAAGCAAGGAACAAAGAGTGTTGAAGAATATTACAAGGAAATGGAGATTGCCATGATTCAAGCCAATGTCAAGGAAGATGATGAGCAAACAATGGCACGATTCTTGAATGGACTCAACCATCCCATCAAGAAGATCGCCGATTTCCAACCCTACTCCAACCTCATTGAGCTCGTGCATCAAGCTACAAAGGCGGAACGTCAAGTGCAAGATGACTTCAAGTACGCCAAGTACTCATCCAAGACATACGGCTTCTCCAACAACCAAGCTTCAACAACTACTCCAACTTCGACATCAACCAAGCCTTCTCAAAGCAACGACGACAAGCCAAGTTACAAGAAAACTTCCACAAGTTCAAGTCGTCCTCCTCCTACTACAAGCAACCTCAAGCCGCGTGCTTCATCATCTACTCCAACTGTTGAGACCGTCAAGACAAGCTCCTTCAAGTGTTTCACTTGCGGCGGCCGAGGCCACAAGTCCTATGAATGCACCAACAAGCGCACCATGATACTCAACGACGATGGCACCTACGACTCAATGAGTGATGATGAAATGGAAGCTATTGAGCAAGTGGCCATGCACCGGCGCATCAACGAGGATGAAGATGATCAAGTCTTTTGTGATGAAGATACGAGCCCTGCTCTTGTTGTCTCCAAGGTCTTGACACTTCAACATCAACAAGAAGAAGACCAACGATGCCACATCTTCCACACAAAGGCCGGCATCAATGGACGATCCGTCAAGGTCATCATCGATGGAGGTAGTTGCCACAACTTGGCAAGCGAAGAACTATGCTCCAAGCTTCAATTGGTCAAGAAGAACCACCGCACCCTACAAGGTTCAATGGCTAAGTGACTCAAGCACTATCTGAGTTGAGCATACGGTCCAAGTATCCTTCAAAATCGGTGCATATGAGGACACTTTGGAGTGTGATGTGGTCCCAATGACTGTTTGCCACCTCCTCCTTGGTCGGCCATGGCAATTCGACCGTGGTGTCTACCACAATGGGCGTACAAACCACTATAGCTTCAAAATGAAAGGAAAATAATATGTCCTACGACCCATGTCTCCTAGTCAAGTGATAGCCGACAAACAAGCCACCAACCAAAGAGAGAAGAGTGAGAAAGTGAGCCACCAAAAAGTGAGTGAGAGCCACAAGCCAAACTTGAGCGCCTCTTCGCCTAGAGAGAAAAACCTTATACTATTCGCCACCAAAAGTGAGATGAGAGAAGTGTGTGAGAACCCATCGAGTGTGATGCACTTTGTCCTTGTGTGCAAGGATGGAGAAACAAAAACTAACACCATTCACGAGCTACCTTTGGTGTTTCAATCTCTTTTGCAGGAATTTCAAGATGTTTTCCCCGATGAGCTACCTCCGGGTCTACCTCCTCTACGAGGTATTGAGCATCGAATCGACCTCATCCCCGGAGCGCCACTTCCAAACAAAGCTCCATACCGTGTCAATACCGAAGAAACCAAGGAGATTCAACGGCAAGTACAACAACTAATCGACAACGGTCATGTACGTGAAAGCTTAAGCCCTTGTGCCGTTCCCGTTATACTTGTGCCTAAGCCCGATGGAAGTTTTCGCTTGTGTTCCGATTATAGACCTATAAATGCTAACACCGTGCGCTATAGGCATCCCTTTCCTCGCTTAGATGATATGCTTGATGAACTTAGTGGAGCCAACTTTTTCTCAAAAATTGATCTTAAAAGTGGCTATTATCAAATCTGCATTCATGAGGGTGATGAATGGAAAACTGCTTTCAAAACCAAATTTGGATTATATGAGTGGTTGGTCATGCCTATGGGTTTGTCGGAAGCACCCGGAACTTTTGTGCGTCTCATGCATCATGTACTTCGACCCTACATTGGAATCTTTGTTGTGGTTTACTTCGATGATATTCTTGTGTTTAGCAAAACCATGAAAGAGCATCTTGATAATGTTAAACTTGTTTTGCAAACACTTCGAAAGGAAAGTCTTTATGCCAACTTCAAAAAAAATGCACTTTTGGCGTTGACAAAGTGGTTTTCTTGGGTTTCGTTGTCTCTTCCAAGGGTGTCCATGTTGATGAAACTAAGATCAAAGCAATTAAAACTTGGCCCCAACCCACCAATTTGCAATAAGTGCGAAGTTTCCTTGGTCTTGCAGGTTTTTATTGTCGCTTTGTGAAAAACTTTAGCACTATTGCAGCTCCTTTGCATGCTTTGAGTAAGAAGAATACTCCTTTTGTTTGGGGATCTTTGCAATCCATCGCTTTTGATGAGCTCAAGTCTTTGCTTACTCATGCTCCGATTCTTGCTTTGCCCAATTTTGACAAAACTTTTGAGGTTCATTGTGATGCAAGTGGTACCGGAATTGGCGGAGTTTTAATGCAAGAAAAATGAGCCATTGCTTATTTTAGTGAAAAACTCTCCGGTGCTCAACTTAACTATCCCGTGTATGACAAGGAATTGTATGCTTTAGTGCGTGTACTACATGTTTGGGAACATTATCTTAGACCTCATGAGTTTGTCATCCATACCGATCATGAAACGCTTAAGTACTTGAAAGGTGAAACTAAATTGAACAAGCGTCATGCCAAATGGAGTGAATTTATTGAATCTTTCCCATATGTGATCAAGTACATTAAGGGTAAGGAAAATGTAGTTGCCGATGCCCTTTCACGCATATGCACGCTTGTCACACAACTTGAGTTGAATGTTATTGGCTTTGAGCACATCAAAGATTTGTATGCTAGTGATCCATCTTTTGCACATCATTATGCTAAATGTTTGACGCATACATCTTGGGAACAATATTACCTCAAGGATGGTTACCTTATGAGAGCTAACAAACTATGCATTCCCGAGTCTTCTCTTCGTTTACTCCTTTTGCAAGAGGCTCATGGAGGTGGACTCATGGGACATTTTGGACGCGACAAGACCTTCGCCACGCTCTCCAAGAACTACTTTTGGCCTAAGATGTTTCGAGACGTCTCACGCTTCACCACCCGATGCTCTACATGCCGCAAAGCTAAGTCAAAAGCTCAATCTCATGGTCTTTACATGCCTCTTCCAATTCCATATCAACCTTGGGAAGACATTAGCATGGATTTTGTACTCGGTTTGCCTAGAACTCAAAATGGAAAGGATTCCGTGTTTGTTGTTGTGGATCGATTTTCTAAGATGGCACATTTCATTCCTTGCAACAAGGTAGACGATGCTTCACATATTGCAAATCTCTTTTGTAGGGAAATCTTGCGCCTTCATGGAGTACCAAAGACAATAGTCTCCGACCGCGACATCAAGTTCTTGAGTTACTTTTGGAAGACTCTTTGCGCCAAGCTCGGAATCAAGCTCTTGTTCTCATCCGCATACCATCCTCAAACTGACGGCCAAACAGAGGTGACGAACCGGATGCTATCCACGCTCCTTCGCGTGTTGATCAAGAAGAACATCAAGGACTGGGAGGCATGTCTACCCATCGACGAGTACACCTACAACTGTGCAAGACATTCGACTACCGGCAAGTCTCCCTTCGAGGTCGTCTACGGCTTCAACCCACTGTCCCCATTGGACATTCTACCTCTTCCTCTACAAGAGCGCACCAACCTCGACGTAAGTGCACGTGCAAGATACATCAAGAAGATGCATGAAGATACAAAACACACCATCGAGCGCCAAGTACAACGATTAGCGGCCAAGCTCAACATCAACAAGCAACCCATGATCTTCAACATAGGCGATCTCGTGTGGCTACACCTTCGCAAGGAACGCTTCCCCAACGAATGCAAGTCCAAACTTCTACCTCGAGCCGATGGACCCTTCAAGGTGTTAGCACGCTACAACAACAATGCGTACAAGCTCGACCTACCAAGCGACAAGTACAACGTGAGCGACACCTTCAACATCAAAGACCTCTCGCCTTTCCATGGTGATGAAGATCTTGATCCAAGGTCGGATCCTTTCGAAGGGAGGGGATATGATGTAGAGCATACTTCCATCATCCCCATGGACTCTACATCAACACCTCCAACCCCACAAGGACCTATGACTCGAGCACGTGTAAGAGCTCTTGAAACCGAGGTGACATCACTCCTCTCACAATTCCCTTTCGATTCACATGAGACATGGTTACTACCTCAAACGGAAACACTATGCATACTTAGGTACCAAGGAGTCAACCATGAAGAAGCTAGGAAGCAAGGAGAACCAGAAGCGGAAGACGTGCATGAAGACGGAGAGGAAAAATCGCCAAGGACCAGGATGCCCGGACGATCCGGACCCGGCCAGACGATCCGGCAGAGCCGACGATCCGGACCCGAGCCAGGATGATCCGGCTAAATCGCCCGAAGACTCCCGAAGCTCAAACCTGAAGCCGGATCATTCGGACCCCGTCCCGGATCATCCGGACCCCGCCCGGACATCCGGACCGCCAGCCGGACATCCGGCCCGTCGCCCCCACCAGCCGAGCCTCCAGCTCATCCGGACCACCACCCGGATCATCCGGACCAGCCCAGATCATCCGGACCCCCGTCTGGATCATCCGGCCAGCGCCTGTGTGCGCGTGTTGGGCTGAGCCCATGTACCCCCTTCGCCCACAACTCTATTTATAGGACCCCATCTCCTCACTTTGAGACTTAGCATTGGATTAGCTCATATTTGTGTGAGAGCCTTTGCTCATCCACTTGGTTACTTCTCCTCGGAGCTCAGGACCTCTTCGGAGAAGATCCCCCAAGCGGATTCAAGACCCCTCTTTAGGGAAGAACATCAAGGCCTCCTCTTGGAGATGAATCGTTCCTTTGTATCCTTACCTTTGTTGACTTTGTATCTCGTGGATCTCATATGTGTGTGGTGATCTATCACTTGTGTGATCGATTCCTTGTTGGTTGAGTGATTCTCTCTCGTTTTCCCCATGTTTCCCCTTGTGCTTCCGCGTGTTCTTCGTGATTCCCCCCGTAGGATCCACTCCAAACGTGAAAGATCGACGCTATAGGGTTCCACCCTACATCACTCAAGCTCCGGGAAGAAGAGGGTGGGAGGGCGGGAAAACAAGGGCAACTTGGAAGGGGAAACCGACGAATATCTTGAAGAGAAAACACCAGTTGAAATCATTGAAGAAAGAAAGCAAAGACTTCACACGAGTCGGATGGATAGTCGATTACGAACTCTGGCTCCGAGGAGAAAAGGGTGGGCGGGTGGGAAAAGAAAACAACTGAGGATTGAACTTGGCAAAGATGAAGAGGCTCGAGTCAACTTGACGAGAAATGCACCGGATAAAAAGAGCTGAGGAACAACGATCGGAAAACCAACTGCGTGAACCTAAAGAAAAATTTGAAGGGGAAGAGGAGTAATTCAAAACACCTACGTCAAGATTCCTCACCAGAGCGACGAAGGGGGCTGAGGAGTAATAAGAATTCTACTCTCCGATATATATAATCCTAAGACTCAAAATAGTTTTTTTTTCTAGACTCAACAACGGCCAAACTACACGATCAATCAAGGGGCTCCGAGGGTCGGTCGAGGCTCTGATACCAACTTGTCGCGTTTCAATATGCGGTTCTATCCTTGGTGGGACCTTTGAGTCTCTTTAGGATAGTATCGCATATTGGGCGTGACATGTCGGCAGCGGGGAAGAAGATTTGAGGCGGCGAAAGACAGTCTGGAGGCCGGATCCCTGCTGTGCTGGACCCTTTTATCGTTGGAGCAGCTGAGCTGGGGTGGACGATGGCGCAGCAGGAGCGGGACAAACCGCGCAAGGTTTTCTTTGACAACTATCTGTAAGAGAAGTAATTCTGTATGGGCTCGTTTGAATTGGAGGATTCCAACAATGCAGGGATAGGAAATAGACACGAATAGGATAGGAATGCACGTGCAAAACAGAGAATTTAAAAACACAGGATTTCTGCCAATCTGGGTGTTTGATTCACAACAATTGGAAGATCACAAGATGCAAAGAAGCATAGTGAGATTAAGTCAAACCATAAGAAAATGTACGGTTATAATGCTATTATGCTACCATCTCTTAGTCTTGTGCTTCATGAATAGGAATTTGAAAAGGAGGACAAGTGAAAATTAAAATTCCTACGTTTTTTCTTTCAAGGAGACACTAAAGGAACAAATCCTACAGTTTTCCTTTGCTCCATTCCTTTGAACCAAATTCACGAATAGTAGTACCATAGGTAACTTTCCAACTCCTATGTTTCTCATTCACTTTTCCTTTCAAGAACTGGCGATTCTAGTAGGCAGGCTTGAGCAAGGAAAAGCCTACACTAAAAAAATGTTTTTGTGCTACTTCTATTACTTTGGACCCAGGCCACTGGCCTACTAGCTCAACTCCGAGGGCCATCGACAAATGCACAACTCAAACGCGCAGAGATAAATAATGATGGCGTTCAAGAGAGTCCATCACGGAAAGCTAAGTTGCCTCGTACCTCACTGCTTGTCATATAGTAGGAAAAAATAATCGTATTTCCCGTTACTACATGTGCTCAGTGGACAATATATATAACATGTAGAGTAAAAAAGAGATGCAACAAGTGTACAACCTCTTTGGCGAAGCCATGTCGATCTCAGCGTGATTGGGTTGGCGGTGAGGATGCTCCGCCGACTTGGCTGTCGGAGGAGGGGAAGAAGATCTTAGGTGTCTGGAGATGGAGCCCGAGGTACTGCTCCACTGTGATGGAGGGTTTCATCGTTGGAGCAGCTCCGGTGAGTTGTACGACGCCGAGGCTGAAGCAGGACAAGAGAGACAACGTTGACCTGAGTGGAATTCTAATAGCATCTCCAATACATGACGTAAAATACATAACCACAAAGTGCTAGATGTAAAATACATCAGCCGCTCATCTCTGAACTTAACTATCGAAACAGAATTTATCTGTCGAAACTGAACTTAACTGTCGAAACTAAACTTAACTGTCAAAACTGAATTTTGCTGTCGAACTGAATTTTGCTGTCAAAACTGAACGTACTAGCAAGATGAGGCTACACGTTGGTTGACTGACTTTTTCATCCCTGGTCAGTCGATTTTGCACCTATTGGATACGAAATCAAGGGCATGCAGTTCATCTTCAACCTCCACCCCCGTGAGCCACCAGCCACTACCGGCCAAACAAAAGCCCCCCGCCGCCGGTGGTGCGCCGCCCCGCCCACCCTGAAAACACTCCCCACCGCCGGTCTGCCGCCACCCCGGCCATCCCTCTAGGCCCCCACGTGCTGAGCTTTTTCTCCGGCAATCCCCACGCCATCGCCCCGCCACCACCGGCGACACCGCCCCCACCCTGAACCCTAAGATACATAGTGGGGTACCTCTCCGGCGAGCCCCCCTCCTACTGCGGCTGGTTCTTCCTTCACCCCGGCGAGCCCCCCAACCCCCTAAAAATCAACTGACCCAAAAGTTGATTCAATCGACTGAAGTGTAGCTAAATCGGAGAAGCATCGCAAGCAAGAGTAAGAGCGATAGCAGCAGGCGAGCAAGAGCAATAGCAAGAGCAGACCAGGCAGGGGACCAAGAGCAAGAGCAGAGCAGTAGCGCGAGCGAGAGCTAAAGTAGCAGCAGCTCCTACTAATGTGGACGTCGCCGCCGAGGGAGCGACGTCATGGAGGAAGTGGCCTGCGACGCTACCGTGGATGGAGACGCGCCATGTCGGCTCGAGACCGAGCGCCGACAGCATCGTGAGATTGAATCAAGAAGAAAATGCGGCGATTAGTGTACAACCTCTTTGGTGGCGCCGATTAGGCCGCAACTTCATCCGAGGAAATGGTGATGATGATGCTCTTCCGGTGGTGCGGTGAAGGCGGCGGTGTGGGAATGGAGGTGGCGCAAAAGAGGGGAGCATCGGGCAGCTCCTTGGAGGTGGAGGGCGGGTGGCTGAACCGCGGGGCGATGAGATCGACAGCGGATCCTCATCCGATGCGGTGGATGAGGGCGTCGAAGTGTTCTTCTGCGGCGGCGTCGCGGGGAAGAGGCTCCGGCTGGGTGGCGGACGGAGGAGGGTGTGGGGCTTCGTCGCGGGTTTTCGTGGCCTCGGTGTACGAATGGGTGAGCGGATGGGATGGCAGTGGGGAACCATGGCTTAGGGACGCGCTTGTCCGAAATGTGAGGTAAGTTACGAAAGTACCCCCACCGATTTCAAGCGGCTCTTTCGGTTCACGGGTACCACGGGCATTTCACGTGTCAGGATTTCACAGGAGGTGGGAGTCTTCGCGCGCGTTGTAATTTCGGAATAGCAAGGCACGGGTTGAGATGGAGGGAGTTGTCGGAGCACGACGAGACAAAGATATATCTTAAATATTTCGGGCTAACAAGGTGCGGGTTGAAATTTCCAAACAAGCCTAATGTGTACTGTACCAAATCAATGCGCACTACAAATGTCATTCAAAACTTTGAATTCATGTTATGTTCAATTAAAATATTTCGCTACGTTTATAATGCATGCAACCTACTACTCAAATGAACGTTTTAGTGCATTCCAAATGTATATACTACCGCTTCAATATGAACTAAATTTGAATTCGTTTCTCTATTTGAATAAGATCTACAGTAATGATTGTTATGAAGTCAAAGCATTTGAATTCGTTTCTCTATTTTAATAAGATCTACAATCATCATTATTGTCAAGTTAAACCATCGTTTGTGTATTATCTTCACATCACACCACATGATTAGTCTCGAGTTACATATGAACTATGTGTACTATAGGAACTCGAACTCGATTTTTTGAATCCACTTTATGTTGATTTCAAATCACATTACATTTCTAGCTCTAGCTAGATCTTCATTATCTAAACCATGTCTCATATGTATAATGTGTTTATCACATTATGTATGGTGCCTCGCCCCCTACGCCTACAAGTATTTAGATGTGAGTTGCAAACACCACACATTACCACAAATTCAAATAAAATGTGAGAATGTTCGATATATAGTATTGTTTAGATTGTTCGATATTTAGTTGTAAGCTGCAAACACCACACATTATCACAAATTCAAATAAAATGTGAGATTGTTTGATGTATAGTATGGTTTAGATTGTTCGGCATTTAGCTGTGAGTTGCAAACGCCATACATTATCACATTATGGTATAACATGTGCACAGCACGTGTATCACTGCTATATTCATGCATACATATGTTTAAAACACTATGATCTCCTATTCAAATATATGAATCCGCTTTCATATCAAATTATGATCTTTGTTAGTCTCTTACACCCACACAATCCTCTAACCTTTTTAGCTACCACTAACTTTCTCTCGTGCATGCACACACCCTCCTCGCCCTCCCCCTCCCTCGGCATTCTATCCACCGGGCACATTCATTTTTTTCTTTAGGTTGTTCTCCCAGAGTCTCCACAACTCCTTTCTGACACACACACACCGATCGATAAACCTCTCCAGCGATGCCTGCCTACAACATACACACACACCTTCAATCTCCTCCTTTATGTGTCATTGCCTCGTGTCTCTCATACGGTCACACACGCGTGTAAACTCTCGCCCCTCTTTTCATCGATCTCACAACCGCATACTCCTCCCTCTATCTAGCTAGTAGCTGGGCCTCTCGCACCACCTCCTAGCTCCATTCTCTCTGTCTATCCGTCTCGCTAGGCCTTATTTGCCTCTAACAAATGGACATACACCGACCGATCTCTCGCTATACATATAGCTAGCTAGGTCCTTATAACTCATTTTTACCCACGCGTCAATCGATCTACCTCATTAGTTACGTCTCTGCCTTCCTCCGACAAACAACAATTGATCTACCGATCTAGTTAGGTTTGCTTACCAAACACATGGTTCCCCTTCATCATCCATGGATGCGTCCCGACAGATCTATCATGCACAGGCACACACAGAAACACATCCCCACTCTTATTGATAACATTGCAGTTCCACCCTCAGTTTGTCCAGTAGGCCTCTCCCATCATCTTCGAGAAGCAACTCCATCACCCATCCAACACTCTACCCCTCTCCCTCCCTCTCTCTCTCTCCTCTCTCTCTCTCTCTGTCCCATCATATTTCCCGTCCTTCAGTTATGTATGGATGTCGATCGATCCCCCTCAAGACATAGCTGGGTCTCTCCTTCTCAACACATATACGAGTCGTTCTACCTCTATAGTTAGGCCTCTGCCTACCCCTCCCTCCACCCACCTCCCCCCACACACACCAATACATCGAGTGCTCTAGTCATGTCTCCCTGCCACACACAAACTTAACATGTTCCCTCGGACGTTCCGGTAGGTCAGTCGCCCTATATCTTTGACTTGCACACACACACAATTTCGATGGCTCTCTTCATCGATCTCGCACCCACCCACTTGATCCTCTCTTCGACTTTATCGATATCTATGACCCCTCCCTCTCTTCTCGTGGATTGCTCGACCCTCTATATATGATATGGATAGGCCTCCATTTCACACACATTGCATGCAAAATTTTGTTTGAGATGTCATCGACACATATTCCCACAAAAAATTCACGAAATCAACCCCCACCCCACACCCACCCTCCCACACCCCATCCCAAAACAAAAAACACTCACGAACGTGGTTTGTATCTCTCACACACACCCACGTAGGTGGGGGACGTGCACGAAGAGAAGAGGTGCATGCACGGCGCACGTACTCCCGTCTCTTTCCCAACCACACCCGCGCGGGTACACGGTGGAGCTCATTTCTGTACGAAAAAGACAGCCCACGTGGTAATTTGGCACGTGTACTAGTTGTCCACTTGGTGGAGGGAGGATCGTCTACCAAGGGTGAACAAACAAATTGCGACTTGACGCGTTATGTTAAATTAAAAAAAGAGGCAAACCATATGGGGCCTACCTTAGAGGCAAGGCTCTATACACTGGAGTACTTTTGATGTGTCCCGTCAACTCGCAGAACGAGGAGAAGCTTGCTTAGTACGCCGTCTCCCCCGCCCACGGGCGCGGTGGCTCGCAGGATGAGGTGAATCTTGCTCCGCCGTATGCTTGCTCCCTCGCCCATGCGCGCGGTGGCTCGCAGGACGAGGAGAAAAATTTACTACTCCCTCCGTTTACTCCTCGTCACTACTACCTTGGTTATAGAGATTATATCATAATGTTTGGAATATATATCTCCTTTAGTAGATTTCAATATGAACTACTAGTACATACTCCAAACACTGATGTATATAGACATATTTTAGAGTGTAGATTCACTCATTTTGCTCCATATGTAGCACTCTCCTTCGCCCCTCGACCCTCACCCACGTGGTGGACGTGCAGCAATTCATTCGGTCTCATATATCCAGAACGATATATACTACACTACCATTATTGCTCGAATTCCCGAAGAGGCGAAGAGCCAATCGCAAGGTTAATATTTTGGAGATGCCAAGCGCAAGATTATAGGAGAACGAGTAGTAAGTGCCGCGTCATTTATAAATAAAGTTTTTTTTCTTCAGTGGCACGTACGCAATATGATAGGTTCATATGGAGAGAAAAGGAAACCTCTCTCACAAAGCCGGTGAGGTTGCCTTCGTCCCTTGCTCACTGCCGTGACATGGGCAGTTGCCGCCTCCCGCCACCCTCCTTAAGGTTGAGCTACGTCCCTCAGGTACAACTCCCTTTACAGCCGGCTTACACCACTGCTCCAGCTGCCCACATCACTCCATGTGGATATTTCTCTACTTATTTGCGCCGCACATACCTGTACGGGCTTCTACATACTGTATTTGTGATGAGTTTATGTCTCATCAATTAGTCCCAGTAATCTTATTCTAATCACGCTTCCTCAATTTCTTTGCCACATGGATGCTCATCTTGATTTTGGTGAAACTGCACAAAATGATCCGATGGTCAAAAGGTTGCAAACTTCATTTATTAGGAAGCTTGAACGTTGCCGGCAAATTGAAGCCTGGTTAGGGTTCATGGTTCAAGGGCTAGGGACTGCATGGATCATTTTTTTCTTTAGCTACCTCTGTTCCAAAATAAGTGTCAACTTTAGTAGTAGTACGACTTTGTACTAAAGTTTGCACAAAGTTGAGACACTTATTTTGGAACGAGGGAGTACATTTTTGCTATGATATGTCAATCATTGAGATGCAATAGCATGCATGTTAGTCTCCTTTGTATTTGATGAAATGTTGCAACGGGCAACCTTGGACGCAAGATACATGTAACAGAAGCTGGAAGCTTCATAGCATTGTACAAATTTATCTTGCTGATAAATTACAGTACGTACTATACTAGTACTTCCTCCATTCCTAAATATGAGTCTTTCTAGAGATTTCACCATGAACCACATGCGGATGTATATAGATGCATTTTAAGTGTAGATTCATTCATTTTTTTCCGTATGTAGTTCACCTAGTGGAATCTCTACAAAGACTTATCTACTAGTAATAGCTAGCCCCCACTACTAGGAATTCTCTATCCTCTCCTTGAGACACATCATCAAAATTATTGTAGCCGTTACATGAACTAAATCAGTCCATAATAGCCGTCTGATCCAGACGTTGAGAGGCTCCACACTAAGCCACATGCAAGCATGCAGAAATACGTGGCATGCATGTGAGTGGGTTTTAAATCACATCAACATGTATGCATGCAAGCATGCACCGGTAGCATGCATGTAAGTGAGCTTTTAAGTCCCATTAACATGTCAAAAAGAAAAATATAATCTCATTATGCAGTAGGAGTTGGCTGATCTTTTTTCCTTACGTGGGATGATCTAAATGATGATGGGAGTTTATTTAGTTTGGCTACCACATTTGTCATGCGATTATAGAGTTTTTTTAGTTCTAGGAAATCGATAATTTTGCGCAGAGAGATATACGGCTGTTCCGCGGCAACGCGTGGGGACTCATCTACTCCATCCGTCCCATAATGTAAGACGTTTTTTTGATACTAGTGTAGTGTCAAAAAACGTCTTACATTATGGGACTGATGGAGTAGTATTTAGGAACGGAGGGAGTACTATGTAAAGAGTTAGGTGTCGCACGGTGTCCAAAAAATATGGTGATAGTGTGAGGTGGGCCATGTAATCACTGAGCCTGCGTGTTTTCACTCCTCTTGCACTCCTCCGCTGTAAGAATGGAGAAAATTGTAATCTAGTAGTACCTCCTTTCACCGAAAGCGTGGGACATCCAGCAGTCCTACCACCTCAGTAATAAAGACCAATGAGCCGTCAAATCACATAGACCCAGCTATAAGTTGGACGGACGAAGCAACCATCACTCTTGCGCCAGTGAGAGGTCGCGTCCGCTCTGCTCAGGCATGAATGCGGCACCAATTCTTTGGAGTGGCACTGAACGTTTCGGGCGGGAACCGCGCGCGGGTGATGGAGGGCCTTTGGGTGGGCCAGGCTGGTCAAGAGTGGGCGTGGCAGTTGTCCGCATGTCCCTACCGGACACGCCCAGAAACGAGAGGATGCACCGACTCTCGCGGCTAAAATCGTACACTACACACCATCTCTCTGTAGGAGTAGGTCGATCTGTCGCTCTCTCTAACACACACATGTTGTTAAACACACACACACACACACACACACACACACACACACACACACACGCACGCACACGCACGCACCTTGGTCCCACTGCACCTTCTAACGTGACTTATTACACCTAGACGGAGGGAGTAGTAAGTATACGAGATACAGTGGCACACTGACTTAGGTCAAATACAAGTGCCCAAAATTGTGTGCATGTTATAATAAGGATTCACTTAAAATAGTACGTGAGCGAACAGAGGGATCAATTGGACAGTGTTCCTGAGTAGTCGCGAGATGTGTGAGGTAAGATACACTGCTGACGCTTTTAATTTTTCTTATTAATTTGTTTGTTTCACCCGCTGACTAGTGGAACCCAACGTACTACATGGAGAGAGGTAAGGTGACTAAGGCTGCATTATTTCTGCACCACTGTGGATAGTCCTACCACCAAAGCCACATGACACGATTATGATTGAAATCCCAATGACTCCCACACACACACACACACACAAAAACACGGCATGCTTGTCACACAAATGCAGGAATGTATAAAAGGTTATTTTCCTCTCGTTGAACATAACGGGAGGGTTGTGTAGCTGGTTAGCCTGTTCGCTCATCAAACTTGAGGTCTCGGGTTCGATAACTACACTTGAGCATAATTTGTGCCAGGAGGATTCTTTTACTTGTCAAAATGGATGGATACGGAGCTATACGATCTCGTAGTGACCGTATAATCACCTCATCACGTATAAGTTGCAACCTCGGCGCTTGTTTCCTAGGGTTTGCACGCTTCACACTCTCTCTCCAGTATATATATATACACACTGGAGCCTTAGCGCTTGTAGTTTCTATCTTCACACTCTCTCGCCCTCTCCAGATCTAAACAAGACTTCGTTGGCCTCTCTCTCCCCTCACTGCTGCTCAAAGAGCCGGCAGGATCCGTCCGCCAGGAAGGGAAGAAGGCTTAACGCTGTCGCTGTCGGCGAGGGAGGGAATCCACTACCGGCGCAGCTCTTCACTTTCACCCAGCGGCGGCGCGGGAGGGCCTCTGACCCCTTCTTCTTCGCCGCCGTCACGTCGCCCATCGAACCACGCCCCAAGAACCTTAAGGTATAATTTACTTACTCCACATGCATTGCTCTAGCTGCATGTATACCATGAATCCAGGACGTGGTTCAAAGAGGAAAGGTGTGGGGGAAAGTAGTGGGAAAAGTGGTATAGCATGAATCTAGGACGAGGTTCAAGAGGAAAGGAACGGGGAAAGTTGTATAGCATGAATCTAGGATGTGGTTCAAAGAGGAAAGGAATGGGGGAAAGTAGTGGGGAAAGTTGTATCGCATAGATCTACAACGTGGTTCAAAGAGGAAAGGAAGGGGCGAAAGTACTAGTACAGACTGGCTATCTAGCACCTATGTTGGTCGAAAAGGGAAAACAATGACAAACGCAGCACGCACATTTGTAATGAACTGATCTTTTGTTTTGGGGGACAAGGCTGTAGAGTTTGAGCAGGACTAGATTTGTTGCGCTCACATAGGGAAAGGTGTCTAAAGATAACAAAACTGGCACCAACACAAATATGCTCCTTGGTAGTTTGTTCTTTGTTGCAACAGACTGTGCATGACCATAGTACATCGATAGATGCACATGGTGCTGGTGCATCCACTGTCCCGTGCAACTCATTAGCTGTTGTTAATCTAAGGCCATGTTTGGTTAAAAACTCCCTAGTCCCTACCTGCTTGGTTCCAGGGACTAAACATGGACTAGAGGTTATTAAATGACAAGCTAAAAGACCATGTTACCCCTAGTAATGAACTAATAGATACAAGGTGCGATGCGTGGCAGGGGCAACTGTTGGAAAAAGTCCCAAAAAGACTCCCTCGGGGTCTTCTTTCTTTAGTCCCAAATGCCCACTTTTAATCCCTAAAAGTCCCTCCTGTTTGGTTTAGATGGGACTGACACGGAGTTTTTTAGTCCCTACACCAAAATGTCCCTATAAACAAACACCCTCTAATAATGCCTCTGGAAAATTGATGCAATGCCACAGTTAACAGCAAATTACATGTTTAACGAATTTTATTGTTAATATAATCTCTATGTTAATATTAATCAATGCCACCGTTTGAGAAATGCTACTGTCTTGATTTCTTTCCCATTTAGATAAGGTAGATGCTTCTTTTTGTTGGCTTCTGTGTCATCCATTGTTATTGACCACTAGTTGTTTCCTTTGCACCTCTATGTAAACAGGGTTATCTACTTAACCTCGTTGCCATTGTGACCTTTTGTTGCACTGCACAAAACACTTTTGTTTTAAGAGTGTTTTGTGCAGTTCAACCAAAATGTCACACCGACAACGTTGCTTGATTGCTTGATCTTAGTGGAACTGCACAAGAGGAGATCTTACTGCCTATCCGTGTTGGCAAATTTGGTTCAGATCTTCTTCTTGTAAGTTGTTTGAATTCCGCATCATGAGAGGTCAGTACTAGCCTTCTTTCACATGATTCTGCAGTGTGCTTTCATATGTTGTGCTACTTGTACGATAATGTTGCTTGATTTTAGTGAACAGCACAAATGGAGACAAGACTTCCAGTCTGTATGTGCACCGTGATATCCCATTGAGGTAAGATAAGGATATTTCACAACTGTTGGCATGTATTTTGCCACTTTCATCAGAAATTTAAGTTTAGTACTATACTTGTGCTCCCTAATTGGCATGCCAAATCTTACATTGAAGGCGAAGCTTGTCTGTTATTGAACCAAGTGATGAAGGGGAAGAACAAGTGGAAGAAAAACAAAAATCAACTCCCGTCTTTGTAATGAAGCCTTTGGGCTGTGATGACACAAGTAATGATATAGTTTTACATCTTAATTTATTACTATGGCTGGAACGAGCAATTGTTTTGCCACTGATTTGATGCCACTCTTAATGTAATACATAATTATCTCTACTTGTGCAAATAGGTATCTTCTTTGAAGATACCATATATTTTAGTGGAACTGCACAAGAAGATGTTGGAAACATTAAACTAATCGAGGAGTATATAGTAAGCATGGCCACCACAGTAGATAGCAACAGATGGTTCCGGAGAAGTGCTTCACCTGTATGCTCTACACAATAAGCCTCCTAACAAAGGTTGGTACTCGCCCACTGATTTCATCCATATGATTGAGCTTTGTCATCTCTATTGGTGTTGTGCTACTGTTTAGATACTGTCATGAAAAAGTGGTATTGTCCTTGAGAAGTGCTTCATCTGAGCTGTTTTATTCCTTTCCTTTTTTGAGCAAATAGGGATGCTAGCATTTAGTTGTCCTCTTGTCTTTGCACAACAGGATCATCTTCCTCTGAATAAGAATATGGACTACGTGAAGTGACTAGTTCCGATTATGCTAGTATGAAGAAGCCCTGTCTATCTTCTCATCAGAAGGAGGAGTTGAAGGATGGTTAGATTACTCCCCACAAGACCAAACTAACTTCAGCTTAGAAGGACTGACAAATCTCCATTTTTTGCTGTGATGCGCGAGTATAATGTTGTTCTAGGATTCTTTTTGGTGACTTCCATTTTTCTAAAAGTGTGCTATACATGGACCATGTAGGTGCCTGTTTAAACTGTCAATTCATAGTACAGTTTGCTTTATACTAATCACTTTTTTTTGTATTTGTGCAAATAGGGGTGCTCATCTTGATTTCAATGGGAATTGCACAAAATGTTCATTAAGACATCAAATCATTCATTTGCACCACATGAAAGGAGGTGCCGATAAGTTCAAGGCGTTGCAACATATAAGGGCGAAATCATACAAGCTCCGCGCGAATTTGGTTGATTTTGGTGGAACTGCACAAAAAGAACAGCTGGTTTATTTAGCACAAGGTGCCATGTCAATGTCCGAACTGATGGCAAACCTTGCCCATTCCACAATCGTAGGCATTTGATATTTTGGAATGGGACAACCTTGTCAAATTTTGCTCATTGATTTTAGCAAGACATGCGTTTGATATTTTCGAATGGGACGCCCTTTGCTGTCAGCAGCGTTGATCAATTTTTTCTTTATTCTTTAGTTGTGAAGTAAATATTGCCTCTGACATGTGAGTCATTGAGATGCATAATCATCGATTGTTTGTAATGTTCTCTATGAACCCTGTGTGTTTGATTGCAATGTACAGAAACGCTAAAAAGCTGCTCAAACTCTTTGTACTCATACATTTCTTTTACTTAGCACATTGTGAAAGTGCATACTTTTTCTATAAGATTGGTCAAAGTAGAGATACTTTGACCGCAGAAAAACTTGTATGTAGACTAGAAAGGACCGGAGGAGTACATGTGAAACTACTGCAAACGAGGTGATCGCCTGGGAATAATGCTAGTACGTATTGTTTTGCATGTTCATCCAATGCCGATGATCTGAGAATTCAAACTAATCAAATAAATTCATTCATACGGTCGGTTTCATATAAACATGCGGATTTCATTACATTTCATACATTCTTCAACTAAAAAGTGGTGTGCTGGAGGTATAATTAATTAACCGAAGCTACCAACCTGTGTCCTGCAGAGCGAGCAGAAGCTTGGACTTAATCTGCGAGTGCGATTGCATGAATCGACATGTGGCCTGTTGGGCCCACGTGTCAGTCAGCCAATTGCACCAGCAGTTAAGTAGGAGCAGGCGATGTCCTCTGCCTCGTTGTTGGTGGGGCGGGGCATCGGCGGAGCCGGCGGTGTCCTCTTCCTCGTTGTTGGCGCCGCGGGGCCTCGGCGGAGCAGGGCCTCGACGACACCAACGGAGCGGGCACTCGTCGGATCCGGCATTGTCCTCTGCCTCGTCCTCGGTCTCGCCAAACAACGCCTCGCCCGCTTCATCGCCCTCTTTGTAGGCAGCCGCAGCCTTCGCCACCCGCATGCGGTACCGCCAGTGCTCGAGGCGGCCCTCGCGGGCGGAGCGGTACGAGTCGAGTAGCGCCTCCTGCTCCGCCGCTGCACGGTGATCTGCTCCTCTGCCTGTAGGTGCTCCTGGAGGAGATGGTGGTTGTAGGCGGCATCGGCCTGCGCCTCCCGGAACTGCTCCTCACGCATCTGCCTCACCGTGTCCATATATTGGGACGGGCCTCGCCGATGGTCATGGTGCAATGCACGAGCGAGGATGGCGCGGAGGAGGGGATTGGCGCCGGATCGTCGACTACCATGTTCACCATTGGGACGTCGTCGTCCTCCGGCTACATGCTGGCCAGCCAGTCGGTAGCAATGGCTGCCATCTCCTTGTGGTCCGTCGTCCGCCCGTCCCGAAGAGCGCTGGAGCGCGAGGAAGCCATGGTGGGCAGTAGTGGTGTGGACAGGAGAAAGGGAATGGTTGCGGATGACTGCGACTATGGCTGGCAGCAGCTTATATAGCAATGGTGGGCGGCGGAGGGACGGACGTGTGGCGCCGGAGTAGCCGCCTCGGCAACCGTGTATCATTAATGTGGGCGGCAAATGGACGGAAGGACGGCACTTGTGTCGTTTGAAGGCGAACAATTACTGCACCGGAAGCGGGCGGCGGCATTATTTGAAGCGGCGAAGAAGCAGCGCGAGGAGATGGCTTTACTTGGAGAGGATGATAATGGGGACCCACCAGGGTCATAGCCTCACGTATGCAAGTGCCTCCTTATTATATATATATATAACAATATTTTTTTTGCTTCCTCCTGGTTTCCTGACATCACGGTCCCACACCATTGTCAACCTATGTAGTCAATAAATAAGAGAATTCCACAAGAAGCGACCGACAGCTGGGACCAAGCAGCTAGGCACTGCAGAGTTTTTCGATGTTTAGCCCAGATATTAATTTTTCTCCTCGGAACAACAATGAAAACATCGCTGCAGTTATTAACTGGGCGGGCTGTGGCCCGTCTAGCCCAGGCCAGATATCCACCCCACATATTATTCTTTTTCAAGCTGAAAATGGCTAGCCGAGCTATACTTTTTTTAGGAATACCCAAGCAAGGTCAAGTTGTTATTCTCCGCCCCGCTGGGCTGCAAATCTTTCCTAGGACGGATGCATTAGGCTTAACAAGAAAATGGTCTTTAAGAAATAATAATGGGATGTAATTATAAAAACTGGGCAGTAACTATAAAAAAATGCACCAAACACGTAATTACTTTATAAATATTATTTTTGGATATTGAAAATTTTAATTTCATTAATTGCTGCGAGCGCAATGTTTTGCTGGATTTTTACGTAATATAAATTTATATTGAAATTGTATTTAATCTGACTAGAAATTTCGGGATAAAAATATTTCGGATCCCATCAAAATGTGGGAAATTTTATTGAATTCTGTTTTAAACGGTTGGTTGAAATGGGATGTAGTAAATTCCATTAGAATTCAAAAATGGGCTGCACATTCTTACAAATCTCAAATGGGCTATAAGTTCTCTGCCACACACTTGTGGCCTTACTAAGTTGACGCGTCCCCTAAAAAAAGAGAGTTGATGCGTATGCAAGACTTTGTCAACTTATAGTCAACACACGGTTCTAGCAGCAGTGGCCGTTGGATGTCCATCCAACGGACGCCGTGCTTCTTCTTCAATCTCGGATATTCTAGCTTCACCCGGTCAAAAAATGATTCCTCCCCCTGACATCTGGGGCGCACCGTTTTGGAAGCTGACCTGTGGGCCTACTAAGTTGACGTACCAAGGGCTTTGTAAACTTAGTCAATATAAACGATTCTAGCTGCAGTGACCGTACGATGTCCATCCAACGACCGTCGTGCTTCTTCAACCTCTGGTCTTCTTACTCCAGCCGCCCGAAGCAGCGCCGGTCGTGCCGCTTCTCCGCCTCCGTGGCGGCTGTCTTTGCCGCGAGGCCTCACCGCCCCTACTACTCCCACCGCTGGCCAGGCCATCCCTCCACTCACCCACACCCCCTATTATTCTGCGGCGACGATAGCTTCACATCGCAGCCGAACCAGTGAACCCTCGTACTCCTCTCTGCATGGGCATTCACTGCCGCGTCTTCCCCGTCTCCGCGTCGTCCCCTTCGTAGGCCTCGCCGTCGTCCACCGCCGTGGTGCTCTCAGCGCGGCATGGTCAACATGGTCAAGGAACGACTTCCATTGGACGTGGACTGTACGTGGAGAGGCTGACAGCTGGGTCCACGGCCGCAGCATGGAAGTGCCTCCTTATTATGCGGAAAATAATGTTTCCTCCACCTGATAGCTTGGACCCACTCGGCGGGCCACCGTATTTTGCGGAAAAAACATTTCCCTGCTGACTGCTGGGACCCACCAGCTACATCTTCGCATGCAAGGAAGTGCATCCAAAAAAACGATTCTCCCCCCTAACTGCTAGGACCCACCAGCTACATCTTCGCACGCAAGGAAGTGCGTCCGGAAAAAAACCATTCGCCCCCTGACTACTGGGACCCACCAACTACATCTTCGCACGCAAGGAAGTGCCTGACAGTCGGGACCCACCTGGTCGAAGCGTACGTAGCGTTGTCATTCTGGTCGCGAACATGTACGTACATCCTGGTGGATGTAGAGAAGCACACTTGTCGTAGTAGAGGCGCGCACGTAGCATGTACACATACATACAGCGGCCAATGTGCAAGAAAGAAAATACGGCCACGTATGTGTACATACGGGCGGGGTCTCGAACTCCTACTCGCGCATACGTACGGTCAGGGCTCGTGTACATGGCTGGGTCAGAACGGAGAAACAGCGTTGTCGTCCTGTTCATGGGGAGCCAACCGGCTGGGTCGGAACGGAATGTGTTGTCGTGTTCATCAGGAGGGCTTAGACGGAACAGGCGATGCAAACGAGGCCTGACGTACCGCAGAACGGAGGAAACAACCTTGTGTTCGACCGGCCATGTTCAAAACGGGATGTAGCTGGGGTCTGGCGTACCGCAAAACGGAGGAAACGGACCTCCTACGTTCGAAATGGGCATCCTGTTGATCGGGAGGGGTGTGGCGTACTGCAAAACGGACGAAACGGACTTGTGTTGGAGCGCTACGGTCGAAGCGGGGGTCCAGTTCATCGGGAGGGGTGTGGCGTACCGCAAAACGGGACTCCACGGGATACTGTTCATCTCCACCGTCGACCTCCTCCAGCCTCCACGGGCTACCGTCGACCTCGTCCAGCCGACACGGGCTCCTGTTCATCCAGCCTCCACCGCACGCTACTCCACCGCATCTTGTTCAACCACCCCTCCACGGGCACCCCTCCACCGTCTACTGTTCATCCAGCCCTCCACGGGGTCGTCCTGTTCATCCAACCCTCCACGGGGGCCCTGTTCATCCAACCCCAACCGGCTCGATCGATCTGGGTCCTGTTCATCCAGAGGCAACGCCACGGGGTCCTGTTCATCCACCCCCACCGCTCACTGTTCATCCACCCCCCCGCAACACTCACTGTTCATCCATAGGCAACATCGATCGGCTTCAGTTAGTAGCAGTAGCGAAGGAATCGCTCGATCGGGTTTAGTTAACAGCCATCGATCGATCTCTAGGGTTCAGTAACGCGTAGCCTGCAGTGCAATAGCTCGGGTTCAGTTAGAGCCCAACGCCTCGCTCGGGTTTAGTTAGAGCCAACGCCTCGCACACACGCGCGTACGTGTATGAGAGAAACGTGCATCGCTCGGCCCCCGACCTCCCACCGTAACCGGGAACTCGCCGAAATTTTCCTCGCCGTCGCTTCTAGCACGGTTTTTTCCGTCATGGACGGCCCAAAGAATGTCATGCAGCTACGTCTCCGGCCCGACCAGGACGAAAAGCCCATTTTCTATCATGATTTTTTGTCATAGAAGTAGGAGCCCACCACATCTATGATGATACCGGGTTTTGTCACAGTTATCGTCATAGAAGTGTCATAAGTATGACAGAAAAATTTTCGTTCGGCCCAAAATGTCATGGATGTGTCTTTTTTTTGTAGTGTATGTTGTGACGTTTGGTAGCACACAAAGTGTTCCTCCGGTAAATGGGAGTTGCATAATCTCATAGTCATAGGAACATGTCTAAGTCATGAAGAAAGCAATAGCAACATACTAAACGATCAAGTGCTAAGCTAACGGAATGGGTCAAGTCAATCACATCATTCTCTAATGATGTGATCTTGTTAATCAAATGACAACTCATGTCTACGGCTAGGAAACTTAACCATCTTTGATTCAACGAGCTAGTCAAGTAGAGGCATACTAGTGACACTATGTTTGTCTATGTATTCAGACATGTATTATGTTTCCGGTTAATACAATTCTAGCATGAATAATAAACATTTATCATGAAATAAGGAAATAAATAATAACTTTATTATTGCCTCTAGGGCATATTTCCTTTAGTCTCCTACTTGCACTTGAGTCAATAATCTAGTTCACATCGCCATGTGATTTATCACCAATATTCACATCTATATGTGATTAATACCCATAGTTCACATCGTCATGTGATCAACACCCAAAGGGTTTACTAGAGTCAATAATCTAGTTCACATCGCTATGTGATTAACACCCAAAGAGTACTAAGGTATGATCATGTTTTGCTCGTGAGAGAAGTTCAGTCAACGGGTCTGTCACATTCAGAGCTGCATGTATTTTGCAAATATTCTATGTCTACAGTGCTCTATACGGAGCTACTCTAGATAATTGCTCCCACTTTTAATATGTATCCAGATTGAGACTTAGAGGCATCTGGATTAGTGTAAAAGCTTGCATCGATGTAACTCTTTACGACGAACTCTTTTATCACCTCCATAATCAAGAAACATCTCCTTAGTCCTCACTAAGGATATTCTTGACCGCTATCCAGTGATCTACTCCTAGATCAAAAATTGTACTCCCTTGCCAAACTCAGAGCAAGGTATACAATAGGTCTGGTAAACAGCATAGCATACTTTATAGAGCCTATGACTGAGGCATAGGGAATTACTTCCATTCTCTTTCTATTTTCTGCCATGGTCAGGATTTGAGTCTTACTCAATTTCACACCTTTGCAACTAAGGCAAGAACTCTTTCATTGACTGTTCCATTTTGAACTACTTCAAAATCTTGTCAAGGTATGTACTCATTGAAAATCTTATCAAGCATCATGATCTATCTCAATAGATCTTGATGCTCAATATGTAAGTAGCTTTACTGAGGTCTTTCTTTTGAAGAACTCCTTTCAAACACTCCTTTATGTTTTCCAGAAAATTCTACACTATTTCTGATCAACAATAGGTCATTCACATATACTTATCAGAAAGGTTCTAGTGCTCCCACTCACTTTCCTGTAAATACAGGCTTCACCGCAAGTCTGTATAAAACTATATGCTTTGATCAACTCATCAAAGCGTATATTCCAACTCCGAGATGCTTGCACCAGTCCATAGATGGATCACTGGAGCTTGTACATTTTGTTAGCACCTTTAGGATTGACAAAACCTTCTGTTGCATCATATAAAACTCTTCTTTAATAAATCCATTAAGGAATGCAGTTTTGACATCCATTTGCCAGATTTCATAAAATGTGGCAATTGCTAACATGATTCGGACAGACTTAAGCATCGATACGAGTGAGAAAATCTCATCGTATTCAACATCTTGAACTTGTCGAAAAACTTTTTGAGACAAGTCGAGTTTTGTAGACAGTAACATTACCATCAGCGTCAGTCTTCTTCTTGAAGATCCATTAATTCTCGATGGCTTGACGATCATCGGGAAAGTCAACCGAAGCCCACACTTTGTTCTCATACATGGATCCCATCTCAGATTTCATGGCCTCGAGCCATTTCACGGAATCTGGGCTCATCATCACTTCCTCATAGTTTGTAGGTTCATCATGATCCAGTAATATGACCTCCAGAATAGGATTACCATACCACTCTAGTGCGGACCATACTCAGGTTGACCTATGAGATTCGGTAGTAACTTGATCTGAAGTTTCATGGTCATCATCATTAGCTTCCTCACTAATTGGTGTAGGAATCACTAGAACTGATTTCTGCGATAAACTACTTTCCAATTCGGCAGAAGATACAATTACCTTATCAAGCTCTACTTTCCTCCCACTCACTTCTTTCGAGAGAAACTCCTTCTCTAGAAAGGATCCATCTTAGCAACGAATAACTTGCCTTCGGATCTGTGATAGAAGGTGTACCCAATAGTTTCTTTGGGTATTCTATGAAGACGCACTTCTCCGATTTGGGTTCGAGCTTATCAGGTTGAAACTTTTTTCACATAAGCATCGCAACCCCAAACTTTAAGAAATGACAACTTTGGTTTCTTGCCAAACCACAGTTCATAAGGCGTTGTCTCAACGGATTTTGATGGAGCCCTATTTAAAGTGAATGTAGCTGTCTCTACTGCATAACCCCAAAACGATAGTGATAAATTGGTAAGATACATCATATATCGCACCATATCCAATAAAGTGCGGTTACGATGTTCGGACACACCATTACGTTGTGGTGTTTCATGTGGAGTGAGCTGTGAAACTATTCCACATTGTTTTTAAATGAAGGCCAAACTCGTAACTAAAATATTCACCTCCACGATCAGATCGTAGAAACTTTATTTTCTTGTTATGATGATTCTCCACTTCACTCTGAAATTCTTTGAACTTTTCAAATGTTTCAGCTCGTGCTTCATTAAGTAGATATACTCATATCTGCTCAAATCATCTGTGAAGGTCAGAAAATAACGATACTCGCCATGAGCATCAACACTCATTGGACCGCATACATCGGTATGTATTATTTCCATCAAGTCAGTAGCTCGTTCAATTGTTCCGGAGAATGGAGTCTTAGTCATCTTGCCCAAAAGGCACGGTTTTCAAGCATCAAATGATTCATAACTAAGTGATTCCAAAAGTCCATCTTTATGATGTTTCTCCATGCGCTTTACACCGATATGACCCAAACGGCAGTGCCACAAATAAGTTGCACTATCATTATCAACTTTGCATCTTTTGGCATCAATATTATGAATATGTGTATCACTACGATCGAGATCCAACAAACTATTTTCATTGGGTGTATGACCATCGAAGGTTTTATTCATATAAACAGAACAACAATTATTCTCTAACTTTAAATGAATAACTGTATTGCAATAAACGTGATCCAATCATATTCATGCTCAACGCAAACGCCAAATAACATTTATTTAGGTCGAGCACTAATCCCAAAAGTATAGGGAGTGTGCGATAATGATCATATCAATCTTGGAACCACTTCCAACAGACATCGTCACTTCACCCTCAACTAGTCTCTGTTTATTCTGTAACTCCTGTTTCGAGTTATTAATATTTAGCAACCGAACAAGTATCAAATACCCAGGGGCTACTATAAACACTAGTAAGGTACACATCAATAACCTGTATATCAAATATACCCTTGTTCACTTTGCCATCCTTCTTATCCACCAAATATTCAGGGCATTTTCGCTTCCAGTGACCATTTCCATTGCAGTATAAGCACTCAGTTTTAGGCTTTGGTCCAGCTTTGGGCTTCTTCACGGGAGTGACAAGTTGCTTTCCATTCTACTTGAAGTTCCATTTCTTTCCCTTTGCCCTTTTCTTGAAACTAGTGGTCTTGTCAATCATCAACACCTTGATGCTCTTTCTTGATTTCTACCTTCGTCGATTTCAGCATCATGAAAAGCTCGGGAATCATTTTCGTCATCCCTTGCATACTATAGTTCATCATGAAGTTCTACTAACTTGGTTATGGTGACTAGAGAACTTTATCAATCACTATCTTATCTGGAAGATTAACTCCCACTTGATTCAAGCGATTGTAGTACCCAGACAATCGGAGCACATGCTCACTGCTTGAGCTATTCTCCCCCATATTTTAGCTATAGAACTTGTTGGAGACTTCATATCTCTCAACTCGGGTATTTCCTTGAAATATTAACTTCAACTGATGGAACATCTCATATGGTCCATGACGTTCAAAACGTCTTTGAAGTCCCGATTCTAAGCCGTTAAGCATGGTGCACTAAACTATCAAGTAGTCATCATATTAAGCTAGCCAAACGTTCATAACGTCTGCATCTGCTCCTGCAATAGGCCTGTCACCTAGCGGTGCATCAAGGACATAATTCTTCTTTGCAGCAATGAGGATAAACCTCAGATCACGGACCCAATCCGCATCATTGCTACTATCATCTTTCAACTTAGTTTCTCTAGGAACACATATAAAACATAGGGAAGCAACAACGCGAGCTATTGATCTACAACATAATTTGCAAAATACTATCAGGACTAAGTTCATGATAAATTAAAGTTCAATTAATCATATTACTTAAGAACTCCCACTTAGATAGACATCCCTCTAATCATCTAAGTGATCACGTGATCCAAATCAACTAAACCATGTCCGATCATCATGTGAGATGGAGTAGTTTTCAATGGTGAACATCAATATGTTGATCATATCTACTATATGATTCACGCACGACCTTTCGGTCTCCAGTATTCCGAGGCCATATCTGCATATGCTAGGCTCGTCAAGTTTAACCCGAGTATTCTGCATGTGCAAAACTGGCTTGCACCCGTTGTAGATGAACGTTGAGCTTATCACACCCGATCATCACGTGGTGTCTCGGCACGACGAACTTTGGCAACGGTGCATACTCAGGGAGAACACTTATACCTTGAAATTTAGTGAGAGATCATCTTATAAAGCTACCATCGAACTAAGCAAAATAAGATGTATAAAAGATAAACATCACATGCAATCAAAATATGTGACATGAGATGGCCATCATCATCTTGTGCCTTTGATCTCCATCTCCAAAGCATCGTTATGATCTCCATCGTCACCGGCATGACACCATGATCTCCATCATCTTGATCTTTATCAATATGTCGTCACATGGTCGTCTCGCCAACTATTGCTCTTGCAACTATTGCTATCGCATAGCGATAAAGTAAAGCAATTATTTGGCGCTTGCATCTTATGCAATAAAGAGACAACCATAAGGCTTCTGCCAGTTGCTGATAACTTCAACAAAACATGATCATCTCATACAACAACTTATATCTCATCACGTCTTGACCATATCACATCACAACATGCCCTGCAAAAACAAGTTAGACGTCCTCTAGTTTGTTGTTGCAAGTTTTACGTGGCTGCTACGAGCTGAGCAAGAACCGTTCTTACCTACGCATCAAAACCACAACAATATAACGTCAAGTTGGTGCTGTTTTAACCTTCAACAAGGACCGGGTGTAGCCACACTCGATTCAACTAAAGTTGGAGAAACTGACACCCGCCAGCCACCTGTGTGTAAAGCACGTCGGTAGAACCAATCTCGCGTAAGCGTACGCGTAATGTCGGTCCGGGCCGCTTCATCCAACAATACCGCCGAACCAAAGTATGACAGGCTGGTAAGTAGTATGACTTATATCGCCCACAACTCACTTGTGTTCTACTCGTGCATATAACATCTACGCATAAACCTGGCTCGGATGCCACTGTTGGGGAATGTAGTAATTTCAAAAAACATCCTACACACACGCAAGATCATGATGATGCATAGCAATGAGCGGGGAGAGTGAGTCCACGTACCCTCGTAGACCGAAAGCAGAAGCGTTAGCACAACGCGGTTGATGTAATCGTACGTCTTCACGATCCGACCGATCCAAGTACCGAACGTATGGCACCTCCGAGTTCAGCACACGTTCAGCTCGATGACGTCCCACGAACTCCAATCTAGCAGAGCTTCACGGGAGAGTTCCATCAGCACGACGGCGTGATGATGGTGATGATGTTGCTACTAACGCAGGGCTTCACCTAAGCACTGCTACAATATGACCGAGGTGGAATATGGTGGAGGGGGGCACTGCACACGGCTGGGAGAGATCAACAGATCAACTTGTGTCTCTAGAGGTGCCCCCGTATATAAAGGAGTGGAGGAGGGGGGAGGGCCGGCCCTCCTATGGCGCGCCCTGGAGGAGTCGTTCTCCCACCGGGAGTAGGATTCCCCCTTCCAAGTAGTAGGAGTAGGACTCAAGGAAAAGGAAAAGAGAAGAGAAGGAAGGAGGGGGCACAGCCCCTCCCCCTAGTCCAATTCGGACTATGCCTTGGGGGGCGCAACATCCCCTCTCTCTTTCCCCTAAAGCCCATATACTCCCCGGCGAATTCCCGTAACTCTCCGGTACTTCGATAAATACCCGAATCACTCGGAACCTTTTCGATGTCCGAATATAGTCGTCCAATATATCGATCTTTATGTCTCGAACATTTCGAGACTCCTCATCATGTCCCCAATCTCATCGGGCTCCGAACTACCTTTGGTACATTAGAACACATAACTCACAATATAAATCGTCCCCGAACGTTAAGCGTGCGGACCCTACGGGGTTCGAGAACTAAGTAGACATGACCGAGACACATCTCCAGTTAATAACCAATAGCGGAACCTGGATGCTCATATTGGCTCCCACATATTCTACGAAGATCTTTATCGGCCAAACCACATAACAACATACGTTGTTCCCTTTGTCATCGGTATGTTACTTGCCTGAGATTCGATCGTCGGTATCTCAATACCTAGTTCAATCTCATTACCGGCAAGTCTTTCTACTCGTTATGTAATGCATCATCCCGCAACTAACTCATTAGTTACATTGCTTGCAAGGCTTATAGTGATGTGCATTACCGAGAGGGCCCAGAGATACCTCTCCAACAATCGGAGTGACAAATCCTAATCTCGAAATACGCCAACTCAACAAGTACCTTCGGAGACACCTGTAGAGCACCTTTATAATCACCCAGTTATGTTGTGAAGTTTGGTAGCACACAAAGTGTTCCTCCGGTAAACGGGAGTTGCATAATCTCATAGTCATAGGAACATGTATAAGTCATGAATAAAGCAATACAACATACTAAATGATCAAGTACTAAGCTAACGGAATGGGTCAAGTCAATCAAATCATTCTCTAATGATGTGATCCCGTTAATCAAATGACAACTCATGTCTATGGCTAGGAAACTTAACCATCTTTGATTCAACGAGCTACTCAAGTAGAGGCATTTATCATGAAATAAGGAAATAAATAATAACTTTATTATTGCCTCTAGGGCATATTTCCTTCAGGACTTCATTTCGATAACTAATAGATTTTTGCAATAAGTATGTGAGTTCTTTATGACTAATGTTGGGTCCATGGATTATACGCACTCTCACCATTCCACCATTGCTAGCCTCTCTTGTGCCGCGCAACTCTCGCCGGTACCATATACCTTCCTCAAATCAGCCGCCATACCTACCTATTTTGGCATTTCCATAGCCATTCTGAGATCTATTACCATGCAACTTTCCACCGTACCGTTTATTATGACACGCTTCATCATTGTCATTGATTTGCATGATGATGTAGTTGACATCGTATTTGTGGCAAAGCCACCTTTCATAATTCTTTCATACATGTCACTCTTGATTCATTGCACATCCCGTTACACCGCAGGAGGCAATCATATAGAGTCATATTTTGTTCTAAGTATCGAGTTGTAATTATTGAGTTGTAAGTAAATAAAAGTGTGATGATCTTCATTATTAGAGCATTGTCCCAGTGAGGAAAGGATGATGGAGACTTTGATTCCCCCAAAAGTCAGGATGAGTCTCCGAACGAAAAAAATGAGAGAAAAAGAGAGAAGGGGCAATGTTACTATCCTTTTTCCACACTTGTGCTTCAAAGTAGCACCATGATCTTCATGACAGAGAGTCTCCCATGATATCACTTTCATATACTAGTGGGAATTTTTCATTATAGAACTTGCTTTGTATATTCCAATGATGGGCTTCCTCAAATTGCCCTAGGTTTTTGTGAGCAAGCGAGTTGGATGCACACCCACTTAGTTTTCTTTTTGAGATTTCATAAACTTATAGCTCTAGTGCATCATTGCATGGCAATCCCAACTCACTCACATTGATATCTATTGATGGGCATCTCCATAGCCCATTGATACGCCTAGTTCATGTGAGACTATCTCCTTCTTTTTGTCTTCTCCACAACCACCATATTGTACTCCACCTATAGTGCTCTATACATGGCTCACGCTCATGTATTGCGTGAAAGTTGAAAAGGTTTGAGAACATCAAAAGTATGAAACAATTGCTTGGCGGGTCATCGGGGTTGTGCACGATTCAAATATTTTGTGTGATGAAGATAGAGCATAGCTAGACTACATCATTTTGTAGGGATAGCTTTCTTTGGCCATGTTATTTTGAGAAGACATAATTGCTTTATTAGTATGCTTGAAGTATTATCATTTTTATGTCAATTTTAACTTTTTTTTAATCTTACGGATCTGAACATTCATGCCACAATAAAGAAAATTACATGGATAAATATGTTAGGTAGCATTCCACATCAGAAGTTCTGTTTTTATCATTCACCTACTCGAGGACGAGCAGGAATTAAGCTTGGGTATGCTTGATACGTCTCCAACTTATCTATAATTTTTTATTGTTCCATGCAATTATATTATCTGTTTTGGATATTTTATATGCATTAATATGCTATTTTATATTATTTTTGGGACTAATCTATTAACCTAGAGTCCAATGAGTTCCTGTTTTTTCCTTGTTTTAGAGTTAAGCAGAAAAGGAATACCTAACGGAGTCCAAACAGAATAAAACTTTCGTGATGATCTTTCTTGGACCACAAGCAAACTAGGAGGCTTGGAGATGAAGTCAGAGGAGCCACGAGGCGGCCACAAGGGTGGAGGGCGCGCCAAGGGGGGTAGGGCGCGCCCCCTATCTTGTGGGCCCCTCGTGGGTCTCCTGACCTAATTTCTTCGCCTATCTATTCCCATATACCCCCAAACCAATCGTGGCATCAACGAAAACACTTTTCCACCGCCGCAACCTTCCATACCCATGAGATCCCATCTAGGGGCCTTTTCTGGCGTCTTGCCGAAGGGGGATTCGATCACAGAGGGCTTCTCCATCAAATCCATTGCCCTTCTGCTGAAGCGTGAGTAGTTTACCTCAGACCTACGGGTCCATAGCTAGTAGCTAGATGGCTTCTTCTCTCTCTTTGATTCTCAATACCATGTTCTCCTCGATGTTCTTGGGAGATGTATTTGATGTAATACTTTTTTGCGGTGTGTTTGCCAAGATCCGATGAATTGTCGATTTATGATCAGCTTATCTATGAATATTATTTGAATGTTCTCTGAATTCTTATATGCATGATTTGATGTCTTTGCAAGACTCTTCAAATTATCGGTTTGGTTTGGCCAACTAGATTGGTTTTTCTTGCAACGGGAGAAGTGTTTAGCTTTGGGTTCAATCTTGCAGTGTCCTTTCCTAGTGACAATAGGGGCAGCAAGGCACGTATTCTATTGTTGCCATCGAAGATAAAAAGATGGGGTTTTCATCATATTGCTTGAGTTAAATCCTCTACATCATGTTATCTTACTTAATGCATTACTCCGTAATTTATGAACTTAATACTCTAGATGCATGCTGGATAGCGGTTGATGTGTGGAGTAATAGTAGTAGATACAGAATCATTTTGGTCTACTTGACACGGACGTGATGCCTATATTCATGATCACTTCCTTAGATATCGTCATAACTTTGCGTTTTTCTATTAATTGCTCGGCAGTAATTTGTTCACCCACCATATTATTTTCTATCTTGAGAGAAGCCTCTAGTGAAACCTATGGCCCCAGGGTCTCTTTTCCATCATATAAGTTTCTGATCTGAAATATTAGTTTCCAATCTACTATTCTTGCAATCTTTTACTTTCCGATCTATAAACCAAAAATACCAAAAATATTTATTTTATCGTTTATCTATCTCTATCAGATCTCACTTTTGCAAGTAACCTTGAAGGGATTGACAACCCCTTTATCGCGTTGGGTGCAATTTTGTTTGATTGTTTGTCTAGGTATTCGGTGATTTGTGCGTTGTCTCCTACTGGATTGATACCGTGATTCTCAAACTAAGGGAAATACTTATCTCTACTTTGCTGCATCAACCTTTCATCTTCAAGGGAAAAACCAACGCAAGCTCAAGAAGTACAGGGATCAAGATAAAGTGCATGACTACATCACCAAAGGTCATCTCTTTGCGTTCAACAAGCTCTACATCAAGAAAGTGATGCTTTGGGCAACCGCATCAAGCAACTCGCCACCGACCTACGTCAATCGAAAGCAAGCTTCGACAAATGATTAAATAATGAAATACATCATCGCTTTGAGAAGTATGTGATAAGCAAGGTCTCCCCTAAATTTGGGCATTATTGGAAATTAGTGTTTGAATGCAATGCACAATTGATTAGAATTATGGGTCACACTTTCATGTCACATACAACTTGGTGGAGCGCACAAAATGATATGAGTGAAATAGTAAGCACGCATCACCAAAAGCATAATTTAATGATCATAAACAAATAATTATAGGGATAAGCATTAAACATCACATGAAGCATATTATGATCAATCGCACATAACCAACAAAGTATCACGAATCAAGCGCAAATAGTAGCAAGAACTCAAGAAAAAACCAATGGGCAAAAGCAAGACACTCTCACTCAAAGCCTAATCATCTATACAAATTCTCCCCATTTGGCAACAAGTACCAAAAAGTTCGAATAGGTATAGAGCTATACGTATCTCTAGGCACGGTCCTTGGTAGCTCCTGAAGGTGACTTCTGGCTAGTGGATCTAGTGTGCATAGACGACATGGAGAGAAGTGCATTCGCGAAGGCTTTAGCTAACATCTGCTGGGCTAGTGCAGTAGAGACAGGAGGTGCCACAGTAGCAGTGGCAGCAGATGCAGAGTGAGTGGTCCTCGTGTCTGCAACTAGCATGACAACAGATCTGGGTGCCCTGGGTACTGCTTGGTATCTATCTGTTGTGGCTCTCTCATCTCAATGGTCATAAGCTCTCACTACATCAGTGTCATCTCTGAGCTTCACCACAATGGTCTGAACCTCAGTGATCTTCACATCAAGATCATATCTTAGCCTCGACCACCCTCTCTAGGCTCTCGTGGTTCTTGGTGTGGTTGGCCAGACTTTGCTCAATCCTCAGGGTAGCTTCTAGCAGGTAAGTAATCTGGTCATTCTTTGTCTTGAGGTTGGCTATGGGAACATTGGGTGCAGATGCCTCTTGTGCTGCTCTTGCTACTGCAGCTTCCTGGATCTCCTCTTGAGCTTGAGCAGATGAGGGATGTGAAGGATCCATCACTACAATGTTGTCCTCAAACTCAGGCTGGAAAGACAGGTGCTCGCGATCAAGTAGATAAGTTCTTGTTCCAACTTTGGAGTTGATGAGCAACTGAATATGAGGAGCAAATCTACAAGCTCTCTTCATGTCAGTTGTGGTTCTCTTGATTGTCTCAACTATCAGGCTCATAACTTTGAATTTCTATGATGTGCCAAACAAATGCAGCAGGTTGATGGAGTGGCCACAGATCATCTTGTCATCTCTAGACTTCGGCAGAAGGTTGTGCCTCAGGATAGTGTTGGTGCTGGCCAACCCAGCAAGCAAGTGCTTTACTGAACCAAGCTTATGACTGTCAAGATCTTTCTTGGAATAGGCTTGTACATGTTTGCCATGGAGTTACACTACAAAAAAAGACACATCCATGACATTTTGGGCCGAACGAAAATAAATTGTCATACTTATGACACTTCTATGATGATAATTGTGACAAAACCCAGTATCATCATAGATGTGGTGGGCTCCTACTTCTATGACAAAAAATCATGACAGGAAATGTGCTTTTCATCCTGGGCGGGCCGGAGACGCAGCTGCATGACATTCTTTGGGCCATCCATGATGGAAAAAACCATGGTAGAAGCGAGAGCGAGGAAAATATCGGGGTGTTCCCGGTTACGGTGGGTGGTCGGGGCCGAGCGATGCATGTTTCTCTCGTACACGCGTGCTGCAGCGTGTGTCGGCGTTAGCTCTAATCGAACCTAAGCGGCGTTGGGCTCTAATCGAACCCGAGCGATCGCACAAAGAGCTACTGCGTTCTTGAACCCGAGCGATCGATCGATGGCTGTTAACTGAACCTGATCGAGCAATTCCTTTGCTATGGCTGCTAACTGAAGCCGATCGATGCTTCCTCTGGATGAATAGTGAGTGTTGTGTGTGTGTGTGGGGGGGGGGGGTTGGATGAACAGTGAGCGGTGGGGTGGATAAACAGGACCTCGTGGCGTTGCCTGTGGGTGAACAGGACCCCAATCGATCAAGCGGGTTGGGGTTGAATGAACAGGACCCCGTGGAGGGCTAGATGAACAGGACGACCCCGTGGAGGGCTGGATGAACAGTACACGGTGGAGGGGTGGTTGAACAGGAGCCCGTGGAGAGGGGTGGTTGAACAGTAGCCGGTGGAGTAGCGCGCGGTGGAGGCTGGATGAACAAGAGCCTGTGGATGAACAATCAAAGGTGGAGGCTGGAGGAGGTCGATGGTGGATGAACAGTAGCCCGTGGAGGCTGGAGCAGGTCGACGGTGGAGATGACCAGTATCCCGTGGAGTCCCGTTTTGCGGTACGCCACAACCCTCCCGATGAACAGGAACCCGTTTCAACCGTAGCGCTCCAACACAAGTCCCTTTCCTCGGTTTTGCGGTACGCCACTCCCCTCCCGATCAACAGGACCCCGTTTCGACCGTAGGAGGTCCAACACAAGTCCGTTTCCTCCATTTTGTGGTATGCTAGACCCCTCCCGATGAACAGGATCCCATTTCAAACATGGTCAGTCGAACACAAGGCCGTTTCCTCCGTTGTGCGGTACGCCAGGCCTCGTTTCCATCGCTTGTTCCGTCCAAGCCCTCCCGATGAACACAACGACGTATTCCGTTCTGACCTAGCCGATTGGCTCCCAATGAACAAGACGAAGACGCTATTTCTCCGTTCCGACCCAGCCATGTACACGAGCCCTGGCTGTACGTATGCGCGAGTAGGCGTTCGAGACCCCGCCCGTATGTACGTACGTGGCTGTATTTTATTTCTTGCACACTGGCCGCTATACGTACGTGTACATGCTACGTCTGCGCCTCTACTACGACACATGCGCGCCTCTACATCCACCAGTATGTACGTACACGTTCGCGACTAGAATGACAACGCTACGTACGCTTCGACCATGTGGGTCCTGACTGTCAGGCATTTCCTTGCATGCGAAGATGTAGCTGGTGGCTCACAGCAGTCAGGGGGGAAACATTTTTTTTGCGAAATACAGTGGCCCGTCCAGTGGTCCCTGCTGTCAGGTGGAGGTATCATTATTTTCCACGTAATAAGGAGGCACTTCCTTGCTGCGGCCGTGGACCCAGCTATCAGCCTCTCCACGTACAGTACACGTCCGATGGAAGTCGTTCCTTGACCACGTTAACCACGCCGCGCCGAGAGCACCACGGTGGTGGACGACGGCGAGGCCTAGGAAGGGGACGACGCGGAGCCGGGGAAGACGCGGCAGTGGATGCCCACGCGGAGAGGAGTATAAGGGCTCACCGGTTCGGCTGCGGTGTGAGGCTGTCGTCGCTGCAGAATCTGGCCAGCGGTGGGAATAGTAGGGGGCGGTGAGGCCTCCGCGGCAGCACAGCCGGCCATGGGAGACAGGAGCATGTAGCACGACCGGCGCTGCTTTGTGCGGCTGGAGCACGAAGACCAGAGCTTGAAGAAGCACTACGGCCGTTGGATGGACATCGTACGGTCACTGGAGCTAGAATCGTTCATATTGACTAAGTTGACAAAGCCCTCCGTCCCCGTCAACTTAGTAGGCCCACAAGTCAGCCTCCCACCAAGGAGGGTCCCAGCTAGCAGGGGGAGTAATAATTTTTTTTGTGCATAATAAGGAGGTACTTCCGGTGGGTCCGAACTGACAGAGGGGGGAACGTTTTTTCACGAAATACAGTTGCCCGACCGGTGGGTCCCCGCTGTCAGGTGGAGTAATAATTATTTTGCGTGTAATAAGGAGGCACTTCCTTGCGGCTGTCGTGGACCCAGCTGTCAGCCTCTCCACAAACAGTACTCTTCCGATGGAAGTCATTCCTTGACCATGTTGACCATGCCATGCCGAGAGCACCAGGGTGGTGGACAACGGCGAGGCCTAGGAAGGGGACGACGCGGAGCCGGGGAAGACGCGCAAGGAAGCCCGCAGAGAGAGTCTGAGGTTCACTGGTTCGACTGCGGTGTGAGGCTGTCGTCGCCGCAGGGCCTGGCCAGCGGTGGGAATAGTAGGGGGCGGTAAGGCCTCCGCGGCGGCATAGCCGACCACGGGAGGCAGGAGCATGCGGCACGACCGACGCTGCTTTGGGCAGCTAGAGCAAGAAGACCAGATGTTGAAGAAGCACTACGGCCGTTGGATGGACATCGTATGGTCACAGGAGCTAGAATCGTTCATATTGACTAAGTTGACAAAGCCCTCCGTCCCTTTCAACTTAGTAGGCCCACAAGCCAACCTCCCACCAAGGGGGGTCCCAGCTAGCAGGGGGACTATTCATTTTTTTGTGCGTAATAAGGAGGCACTTCCGGTGGGTCTGAGCTGACAGAGGGGGGAACGCTTTTTTTTTTGCAAAATACGGTGGCCCGTCCGGTGGGTCCCAGCAGTCAGGGGGGAAACGTTTTTTCGTGAAATACGGTGGCCCGTTTGCTGGGTCCCTGTTGTCTGGTGGAGGAATAATTATTTTGCGCGTAATAAGGAGGCACTTCCTTGCGGCTGCCGTGGACCCAGCTGTCAGCCTGTCCATGTACAGTACTCTTCCGATGGAAGTCGGTCGTTGACCACATTGACCACGCCGCGGCGAGAGCACCACGGCAGTGGATGACGGTGAGGCCTAGCAAGGGGACAACACGGAGCCGGGGAAGACGCGGCAGTGGATGCCCACGCGGAGAGGAATACGCGCCAACTTCTTTTTTTAGGGGACGCATCAACTTCTTTTTTTTAGGGGACGCGTCAACCCACAAGTGTGGCAGAGAACTTATAGCCCATTTCCGATTTGTAAGAATGTACATCCCATTTTTGAATTCTAATAGAATTTACTACAGCCCTTTTTCTAGCTAGGACAGCGATTAATAATTTCAACCAACCGTTCAAGACAGAATTCAATAAAATCTCCCACATTTTGATGGGATCCAAAATATTTTTATCCCGAAATTTCTAGTCAGATTAAATATAAATCTGTATTATGTAAACTCCAGCGAAACATTGCACGCGCAACAATTAAAAATTAAGATTTTCAAAACCCATAAATAATATTTTAGAAACTAATTTCGTGTTTGGTGCATTTTTTATAGTTACTGCCCAGTTTTCATAATTACATCCCATTTATTATTTTTTAAAGCCCATTTTCCTGTTAAGCCTAATGCATCCCTCCTAGGAAAGATTTGCAGCCCAGCAGGACGGAGAATAACAAGTTGGCCTTGCGTGGGTATTCCTCAAAAAAAGTATAGCTAGGCTAGCCATTTTCATCTTGAAAAAAATTAATATCTGGGCTGGATATCTTGCCAGGGCTAGATGGGCCACAGCCCGCCCAGTTAATACACTGCTCTCCTCTGAACAACAATGAAAACATCGCCAAGAAAAGCTCTGCAGTGATCACGCCTCAAAAACGCAAATACTGCTCGAGCTACTTGGTCCCAGCTGTCGGCCACACCTTGTGCAATTTCTCTCGTTTATATTGACTACATAGGTTGTACATAATAAGGAGGCACTTGCGTACATACGGCTATGGCCCTAGTGGGTCCCTACTGTCATACAGTCAAAATAAAGTCATCTCCTAAATCCTCATGTTCGTTGACCATGTTAACAATGCTCGGCACCACGGCGAGCGCAACAACTCAAAGGACAATGGAGAGGACGTCGCGGGCCCTACGGATAGTCTGATACAGCGCCCGCTGCTCATTCAGGAAGCCAGGATCATCGGACATGATAGAGGCAAAGGTGTCCCGTCTTTCGATGAGATGGTGATTATCGTTTTGGGAGGAGTAGACTTTGATGATCCTACTACGTACGTGCGAGGACGTCGCACCAAAGCAATCGCTAAACCAATTCCGAGAGGTTATCGATCACGCCGGAGCACGATCAACCTGACCATGAGGTTCTATTTCCTGCGAGCAAACGAAAAACAAGAAAGAAACTGAGATTGCAATCTGGATATTGCGAATATAAGATGAAAGCTTTATTGATCAAGATGGGGTTCTATGACGTCTTGGTCTGGTCGTTGAACAAAAACGAAGAACGCGAAGTTGCAGCTATGGCAAACTTTTAATCTAAACAAAACCCAAAGTCTAAACGACGCCCTAAGGGTTGTATATATGGAGGAAGAGGGGGGAATTTCATGGACCTTGGGGAAGGGGTCCGAAACCAACCCTATCTCTTGTTTCCCCACACATAGGGACTCAGAAAACAGCCTATACTCATGTATTTCAAAAATACATGGGCCTGGCCCAATAATAAGGTGACGTGGCACCTAGAATAGCCTCTGGACGAAAGTTATGAAGTAGCATCTTGTATATTTCGTCCAAGGCTTCGTGCACTAATTATGGTGGCTTCAACGTCCTAGAATCATCACTTGTAACTCCGTTCTTGTTCCCCTTGCGCATGCCATCATCTCCATGCTCGTTCTTGCTCCAATGTTCATCCTTCTGCAAGCTAGGCCCTTTATTTGTAAGCAAAACAAATGTATCCAATTTAGGCAGCATCATATTCTCATGAACATTAGAATCATTACCAAGAAACGGAAGTACCTGATAATTTAATTGGCACGTGCAAGCTCTAGTAATTGGTCCAGTATGTATAGCAGCAGGGCCTGTGGGTGTAACAATGGTATGATGTCCTCATCATCCTCCCCTTCTTGAAATGAAGTCGTCCTCGACGGAAGCGCATCTTCCTCACCCAAATAAGGCTTCAAATCGGCAATGTAAAAAGTGGGACTAACCCCAAAATCTGCAGGCAACTCAAGTTTATATGCATTATCATTTATTTTCTCTAACACCTTAAAAGGACCATCATCACGTGGCATTAGATTTGATTTGCGCAAATCAGGAAATCTATCCTTACGCAAATGTAACCAAACAAGATCTCCAGGTGCAAACACAACATGTTATCTACCCCTATCTCCAGCAAGTTTATATTTAGCATTCATACGCTCAATGTTTTCCTTAGTTAATCATGCATTTTTAAAATCAATTCAGCACGTTGTTTAGCATCAAAATTAACCTTCTCCGAAGATGGTAGAGGCAACAAATCAATAGGTGCACGAGGTAGGAAACCATACACAATTTTAAAAGGGCACATCTTAGTAGTAGAATGCATTGAACGATTATAAACAAATTCAATGTGAGGCAAGCATTCTTCCCACGTTTTCTTACTATTCTTTAAAACAGCCCTAAGCATAGTAGACAAAGTTCTATTGACTACTTCAGTTTGTCCATCAGTTTCGGGGTGACAAGTAGTACTAAAAAGCAGTTTAGTCCCCAACTTAGCCCATAAACATCTCCAAAAGTGGCTAAGAAATTTAGTATCACGATCTGAGACAGTAGTATTTGGCACACCATGCAAGCGAATAATTTCACAAAAGAACAAATCAGCAACATTAAATAGCATCATCGCTTTTATGACATGGTATAAAGTGTGCCATTTTTGAGAATATATCCACGACAACAAATATGCTATCCCTCCCCTTCTTTGTTCGAGATAAACCTAAAACAAAATCCATAGATATATCCTCCCAAGGAACACTAGGTACAGGAAAAGGCATATATAAACCATGAGGATTGAGTCGTGACTTAGCTTTTTGACATGTAGTGCAGCGAGCAACAAAGCGCTCAACATCCCGTCTCATCTTTGGCCAAAAGAAATGTGTAGCAAGTACGACCTCCGTCTTCTTCACGCCAAAGTGTCCCATTAGTCCTCCTCCATGCGCCTCCTGCAACAACAAAAGACGAACGGAGCTAGCTTGAATGCATAGCTTGTTAGCATGGAACACAAATCCGTCATTAATGACGAACTTGTTCCAAGTTCTTCCTTGTTTACAATTCTGTAATACATCTTTAAAATCAGCATCATGCACATATTGATCTTTTATGGTCTCCAAACCAAATATTTGAAGTCAAGCTGTGAAAGCATAGTATAGCGACGAGACAATGCATCAGCAATAACATTTTCTTAACCCTTCTTGTGTTTAATGACATAAGGGAAAGTCTCAATGAATTCAACCCATTTAGCATCTCTACGATTCAGTTTAGCTTGACTTTTTATATGTTTCAAAGATTCATGATCAAAATGTATAACAAATTCTTTGGGCCATAAATAATGTTGCCATGTTTCTAAAGTTCGAACAAGAGCATAAAATTATTTATCATAAGTAGAGTAATTCAGCCTAGGCCCACTCAATTTTTCAGAAAAGTACGCAATCAGATTGCCATCTTGTAATAACACACCTCCTAATCCAATTCTACTAGCATCACATTCAAGCTCAAATGTCTTATTAAAATCAGGAAGTTGGAGTAAAGGAGCATGTGTCAACTTATCTTTCAACACCGTGAAGGCTTCTTCCTGTGCGGTACCCCAAACAAAAGGCACATCCTCCTTTGTGAGCTCATTGAGAGGTGCAGCAATGGTGCTAAAATCTCTCACAAAATGCCTATAGAATCCAGCGAGGCCAAGAAAACTCCTCACTTGTGTGACCGTTTTGAGCTGCGGCCAACTCTCAATAGCTTCAATCTTGGCTTTATCAACTTCAATTCCCTGTGGAGTAACAACATAGCCAAGAAAAGGCATTCGGTCGATCCAAAAGGTGCACTTCCCAAGGTTACCAAACAAACATGCATCACGTAGAGCAATAAAAATAGCACGTAAATGTTCCAAATGTTCCTCCAAAGATCTGCTATAAATCAATATGTCATCAAAGTAAACTACCACAAATCGTCCAATGAAAGCACGTAAAACTTCGTTCATTAATCTCATGAAAGTACTAGGTGCATTAGTTAACCCAAAAGGCATGACTAACCACTCATATAATCCAAACTTAGTTTTAAATGTTGTTTTCCATTCATCCCCTAATTTCATACGAATTTGATGGTATCCACTACGCAAATCAAATTTGGAGAATATTGTAGCGCCAGTCAATTCATCAAGCATATCATCTAGCTTAGGAATAGGATGACGATAGCGAATAGTAATATTATTAATGCCTCTACAATCAACACACATACGCGATGTACCATCCTTTTTCGGCACTAGAATAATAGGAACGGCACAAGGACTAAGGGATTTGCGTATATAACCTTGGTCGAGAAGCTCTTGTACTTGACACATAATCTCCTTCGTCTCCTCTGGGTTGGTACGGTATGGCGCATGGTTTGGCGGTGAAGCACCGGAAATTAAGTTAATCTGATGCTCAATCCCTCGAATAGGTGGTAATCCCGATGGCACGTCTTGTGGGAAGACGTCAGCGAACTACTGCAAAATGTTAGTGACAGCAGGAGGCAAAGAGGAAGGCACGTCCTTGAATGAAAATAATGCCTCGTTGCACACAAAAGCATAGCAAACAGATTTGCTGAAATCTAGCTCATCAATATCAGATCTGGTGGTAAATAACATGCACTTTTCAATTTAATTTCAAAAGCAACACTAGATGGTTTATTATTAGACTTCATTTGTTGCTCAAATTCTTTTGCCACAATCTGATTTTCACTCTTATTCTTCTCCTATTTTGCTTTTTTAGCTCTATTAATATGATCTTTCAAAATGGAATCAGGAGTCATAGGAAGCAAAGTAATATTTTTATCCTTATGAACAAGAGTATACTAATTGTTTCTACCATGGTGTACATAATTTTTATCAAATTGCCATGGTCGACCAAGTAATAAGGAACATGCTTGCATAGGTACCACAACACAATCAACATAATCAACATATGTAGAGATACTAAAATGCACACTAGCAAAGACGTGTTACCTTAACCTTGCCGCTGTTGTTGAACCATTGGATGTAGTAAGGATGTGGATGTGGTCTTGTGGTGAGAGATAGCTTCTCCACCATCTCCATGCTAGCCAAGTTGTTGCAGCTCCCTCCATCTATGATGACGCGCATAGAACGTTCCTTCACAACTCCCTTTGTATGGAACAAATTATGCCTCTAATTTTGCTCAGCTTGTGTGACCTGCACACTCAAAACATGTTGAGCAACTAAACATTCATACCTGTCAGCATCTTCAGGAGCCATGTATTGTGTCTCATGATCAGAATCATCTCCACCGTGTTCTTCACGTGTAATAAGAGCCAACGTCTCCTCATCATAGTAACTAGCGGGCTCATACCCACCATCCTCAGTAGCAATCAACACATGCTGAGATTTGCACACAGAATGACCTCTTCCCTTACAACAACGACAAATAATATTACTTGTGTGCCCGGTTGATGTCATGGAAGAAGAAGAGCTCTATGCAGGCCCGGCAGGTGCGCTCTTGGCAGATAGCCGTGGTTGTGCCCGCTTTCTTGTATCACGGCTGGAGGTGGCACCTGACGGAGGTGCCGGTGCAGTGGAAGTCGAAGATGCACGCGGTGTCCATGATAAAGGTCTATGATAGAGGCAAAGGTGTCCCGTCTTTCAATGAGATGGTGGCTATCGTTTAGGAGGAAGTCGACTTTGACGATCCGACTACGAACGTGCGAGGACGTCGCGCCTTAGTAATCGCTAAACCAACTGCGAGAGGTTATTAACCACGCCGGAGCACGATCAACCTGACCACGAAGATCTGTTTCCTACAGGCAAACGAAGAACAAGCAAGAAACTAAGATTGCAATCTGGATATTGCGAATATAAGAGGAAAGCGTTATTGATCAAGGTGGGGTTATGTGACGCCTTTGTCTAGTCGTTGAACACAAACGAAGTACGCAAAGTTGCAGCTATGGCGAACTTTAATCTAAACAAAACCCAAAGTCTAAACGATGCCCTAAGGGTTGTATATATGGAGGAACAGGGAGGAATTTCGTGGCCCTTGGTGGAGGGGTCCGAAATCAACCCTATATCTTGTTTCCCCACACATACGGACTCTAAAAATAGCCTATACTTATGTATTTCGAAATTACATGGGCCTGACCCAATAATAAGGTGACGCAGCACCTAAAATAGCCTCGGGACGAAATTTATGAAGTGGCATCTTGTATATTTCGTCCAAGGCTTCATGCACCCATTATGGTGGCTTCAAAGTCCTGAAATCATCACTTGTAACTCCGTTCTTGTTCCCCTTGCGCATGCCATCATCTCCATGCTTGTTCTTGCTCCAATGTTCATCCTTCTCCAAGCTGGGCCCTTCATTTGTAAGCAAAACAAATGTATCCAATTTAGGCAGCATCATATTCTCATGAACAATAGAATCATGATCAAGAAACGAAAGTACCTGGTAATTTAGTTGGCGTGCGCGAGTTCTAGTAATTGGTCCAGTATGTATAGCAGCATGGGTTGTGGGTGTAACAATGGTATTGATGTCCTCATCATCCTCCCCTTCTTGAAATGAAGTCGTCCTCGACGGAAGTTCATCTTCCTCACCCAAATAAGGCTTCAAATCTGCAATGTTAAAAGTGGGACTAACCCCAAAATCTGCAGGCAGCTCAAGTTTATATGCATTATCATCTATTTTCTCCAACACCTTAAAGGGACCATCAACACGTGGCATTAGCTTTCATTTGCGCAAATCAGGAAATCTATCCTTACGCAAATGTAACCAAACAAGATCTCCAGGTGCAAACACAATATGTTTTCTACCCTTATCTTCAACAAGTTTATATTTAGCATTCATACGCTCAATGTTTTTCTTGGTTAACTCATGCATTTTTAAAATCAATTCAGCATGTTGTTTAGCATCAAAATTAACCTTCTCCAAAGATGGAAGAGGCAACAAATCAATAGGTGCACGAGGTAGGAAACCATACACAACTTCAAAAGGGCACATCTTAGTAGTAGAATGCAATGAACGATTATAAGCAAATTCAATACGAGACAAGCATTCCTCCCACATTTTCTTATTATTCTTCAAAACAGCCCTAAGCATAGTAGACAATGTTCTATTGACTACTTTAGTTTGTCCATCAGTTTGGGGGTGACAAGTAGTACTAAAAAGCAGTTTAGTCCCCAACTTAGCCCATAAACATCTCCAAAAGTGGCTAAGAAATTTAGTATCACGATCTGAAACAATAGTATTTGGCACACCATGCAAGCGAATAATTTCACGAAAGAAGAAATCAGCAACATTAACAGCATCATCGCTTTTATGACATGGTATAAAGTGTGCCATTTTCGAGAATCTATCCACGACAACAAATATGCTATCCCTCCCCTTCTTTGTTCTAGGTAAACCTTAAACAAAGTCCATAGATATATCCTCCCAAGGAACACTAGGTATAGGCAAAGACATATATAAACCATGGGGATTGAGTCGTGACTTAGCTTTTTGACATGTAGTGCAGCGAGCAATAAAACGCTCAACATCCCGTCTCATCTTTGGCCAAAAGAAATGTGTAGCAAGTACGTCCTCCGTCTTCTTCACGCCAAAGTGTCCCATTAGTTCTCCTCCATGCGCCTCCTGCAACAACAAAAGACGAACGACGCTATCTGGAATGCATAGCTTGTTAGCACGGAACACAAATCCATCATTAACGACGAACTTGTTCCATGTTCTTCCTTCTTTACAATTCTGCAATACATCTTTAAAATCAGCATCATGCACATATTGATCTTTGATGGTCTCCAAACCAAATATTTTGAAGTCAAGTTGTGAAAGCATAGTATAGCGACGAGACAATTCATCGAGAATAACATTTTCTTTTACCCTTCTTGTGTTTAATGACATAAGGGAAAGTCTCAATGAATTCAACCCATTTAGCATGTCTACGATTCAGTTTAGCTTGACTTTTAATATGTTTCTAAGATTCATGATCGTAATGTATAACAAATTCTTTGGGCCATAAATAATGTTGCCATGTTTCTAAAGTCCGAACAAGAGCATATAATTCTTTATCATAAGTAGAATAATTCAGACTAGGCCCACTCAATTTTTCAGAAAAGTATGAAACAGGTTTGCCATCTTGTAATAACACACCTCCTAATCCAATTCCACTAGCGTCATATTCAAGCTCAAAAGTCTTATTAAAATCAGGAAGTTGCAGTAAAGGAGCATGTGTCAACTTATCTTTCAATACCGTGAAGGCTTCTTCCTGTGCGGTACCCCAAACAAAAGGCACATCCTTCTTTGTAAGCTCGTTGAGAGGTGCAGCAATGGTGCTGAAATCTCTCACAAAACGCCTATAGAATCCAGCGAGGCCAAGAAAACTCCTCACTTGTGTGACCGTTTTGGGCTGCGGCCAACTCTCAATAGCTTCAATATTGGCTTTGTCAACTTCAATTCCCTGTGGAGTAACAACATAGCCAAGAAAAGATACTCGGTCGGTGCAAACGGTGCACTTCCCAAGGTTACCAAAGAAACGTGCATCACGTAGAGCAATAAAAACAGCACATAAATGTTCCAAATGTCCTTCCAAAGATCTGCTATAAATCAATATGTCATCAAAGTACACTACCACAAATGGTCCAATGAAAGCACGTAAAACTTCGTTCATTAATCTCATGAAAGTACTAGGTGCATTAGTTAACCCAAAAGGCATGACTAACCACTCATATAATCCAAACTTAGTTTTAAATGCTGTTTTCCATTCATCTCCCAATTTCAAAAGAATTTGATGGTATCCACTACGCAAATCAACTTTGGAGAATATTGTAGAGCCACTCAATTCATCAAGCATATCATCTAGCCTAGGAATAGGATGACGATAACGAATAGTAATATTATTAATGCCTCTACAATCAACATGCATACGTGATGTACCATCCTTTTTTGGCACTAGAATAATAGGAACAGCACAAGGACTAAGGGATTCGCGTATATAACCTTTGTCGAGCAGCTCCTATACTTGACGCATGATCTCCTTCATCTCCTCTGGATTGGTACGGTATGGTGCACGGTTGGGTAATGATGCACCGGGAATTAAGTCAATCTAATGCTCAATCCCTCGAATGTGAGGTAATCCTGGTGGCACGTCTTGTGGAAAGACGTCAGCGAACTCCTCCAAAATGTTAGTGACAGCAGGAGGCAAAGAGGAAGGCACGTCCTCGAATGAAAATAATGCCTCTTTGCACACAAAAGCATAGCAAACAGATTTGCTGAAATCTAGCTCATCAGTATCAGATTTAGTGGCAAGTAAACATGCACTTTTCAATTTAATTTCAGAAGCAACACTAGATGGTTTACTATTAGGCTTCATTTGTTGCTCAAATTCTTTTACCACAATCTGATTTTCACTCTTATTTTTCTCCTGTTTTGCTTTATTAGCTCTATTAATATCATCTTTCAAAATGGAATCAGGAGTCATAGGAAGCAAAGTAATATTTCTATCCTTATGAACGAGAGTATACTGATTGTTTCTACCATGGTGTACAGAATTTTTATCAAATTGCCATGGTCTACCAAGTAATAAGGAACATGCTTGCATAGGTACCACATCAGAATCAACATAATCAGCATATGTAGAGATACTAAAATGCACACGAATAGTACGTGTTACCTTAACCTTGCCGCTGTTCTTGAACCATTGGATGTAGTAAGGATGTGGATGTGGTCTTGTGGTGAGAGATAGCTTCTCCACCATCTCCATGCTAGCCAAGTTGTTGTAGCTCCCTCCGTCTATGATGACACGCACAGAACGTTCCTTCACAACTCCCTTTGTATGGAACAAATTGTGCCTCTGATTTTGCTCAGCTTGTGTGACCTGGACACTCAAAACACGTTGAGCAAATAAACATTCATACATGTCAGCGTCTTCAGGAGCCATGTATTGCGTCTCATGATCAGAATCATCCCACCATGTTCTTCACGTGTAATAAGAGCCAAAGTCTCCTCATCACAGTCACTAGCGGACTCATACCCACCATGCTCAGTAGCAATCATCACACGCTGAGATTTGCATTCTCTGGCATAATGACCTCTTCCCTTACAACGACGACAAATAATATCACTTGTGTGCCCTGTTGATGCCATGGAAGAAGAAGAACTCTGTGGAGGCCCGGCAGGTGCGCTCTTAGCAAATAATGGTGGTTGTGCCTGCTTTCTTGTATCACGGCTGGAGGTGGCACCCGATGGAGGTGCTGGTGCAGTTGAAGTAGAAGATGCACGCGGTGTCCATGATGAAGGTCGGCCTGCAGAAAAGTTAGTTCACGCCAATGCTTGTCGATCCTGCACTTCACGTTCAGCTTTACAAGCAAGATGGAATAAACGAGTGATATTAGTATACTCCTTATACTCTAGAATGGTCTGAATCTCTCTATTTAATCCACCCATAAAACGTGCAAGCATAGCTTCATTCTCCTCAATAATACCACATCTAATCATGCCAGTTTGTAATTCCTGATAATATTCTTCTACAGAATTTTTTCCTTGTCTTCAACGCTGCAATTTTTGAAGCAATTCACGTTGATAATATGGTGGAACCCAACGAGTACGCATAGCAGTTTTCAAAGCAGCCCAAATAGCTGGATAGGATATAATCGACAATGTTTAGACCACCATACACATGCAAAACTAGTGAATGCACAAACAGCAGCAGCAACCCGTCTCTCCTCGGGATATTGTAAACATGTAAAACGTTGTTCAGTTTCTAACTCCCAAATAAGATATATATCAGGAACATATGTCCCCTCAAACGGTGGAATATTCAATTTCTGTTTAGGAATATGGTCATTATCTCGTACCTGAGGTGGTGGTGCAGGCCTACCGTTGCGAATATATACCGAGGTCGACTGCTTTGGTGGTGGTGCCGGTGGGTGGCTGCGTAGTTCTGATTTTGATCAACCTCATCCTCGTAATAGTCATCCACCTCTGCAGTAGCAGCAGGAGCTACAGAAGCACCAACAGCAGTAGCAGCGGCACCAGAAATTTGCCCTGGCTCAATAGGAATATGCTGTGCTCGCCCTACTATATCGTGGCGTGAAACTAGTGGTGGGAGACGTTTGAGTAATTCATCGAACTTGGCGTCCAACTTGGTGTCAATTGTCTTCTCAATGTCATCCATCCTCTCCATTGCCTTTCCAAAGCTGGCCATCACGGCTTCCACCTGTTGACCCAACATTTGATGAAACTTATCATGAAGCTCCTTGTTCGTCATGTTCTCCTAGTCAATCTTGTCGGCTTGTGGTCCTGCCATAGTTAGCAGCGATAGAAACAGACAAGAATATGATCCTATAGACTACTAGAAAATGGTGGTGGTGGGGTGTCACAAATCCGTCAAGCGAATCACAAATTCTTACCAGTTCTTACCCAGCAGCAGGTGGTGATCAGCAACCCTTGTTGTCAAAACTCTCAAAGCTTGGATAGAGTGATTACCAGGGAGAGTCAAACGCACGACATAGATGTATGTGGAGCTGGGAAGGTGATGCGGAGCATCCTACGGACATCACCATGTCAAGAGCCCATTTGGCAAGTGACATGTACGACATCTACTTCACACACACTAAGGTGAATCATCTCCTTTACACATGCTCACTTGACCCCTTCGAGGATGGCATACTACTTGACACTTCTCCCGTGTGCATGCATAGGTATTGTCGGAACTTTACGGATGACGAGGAGGAGTGCAAGCGCCAAGGAACGACTATACCATCCGCGAGGGAAGCGTGGAAGAGAAGACGGAAGAAAGGAAGAAGAAGAATGGAGCAGGACTGGAGTTGCCCGGATCATCCGGACCCCCAGCCGGATGATCCGGACCGAGCCCGGATGATCCGGACGACCTCCCGGACGATCCGACTAATGCGCCCGAAGACAACAGAACCTGCTCGACGAAGCCGGATCATCCGGACGGTCGCTCGGATCATCCGGACGGTCGCTCGGATCATCCGGACCCCCGACACCCAGATCATCCGGGCCACCATCCGGATCATCCGGACCCCGCCTGCGTGCGTGACTTGGGCCGAAGCCCGTGTACCCCTTCGCCCCTCACTTACCCCTTCACCCCTTGGGCTATAAATAGACCTCCTCCACCTCCTTTCTAGGGTTAGCAAAGTGATAGCTCATTCTTAGGTGAGCTTTGCTCCTACCTATCTCTACTCTTGAGAGAGAGAGACCACTACTCCATTGGAGGCCAAGACCTCCATCTAGGAGAAGATCTGCGGGATATCATCAAGACCCCTTGTGGGAAGATCCATCTAGGATATCATCAAGACCTCCTCTTGGAGATGAACCTTACCTTGTATCTTTCCTTTTGTTGTTCATGTACCTTGTGATCTTGTGTGTTTGATTGTCTAGTGGATGTGCGATTTGGACTTGTTCTTGAGTGTTTCCCCTTGTGATTTCTCCCCGTTCTTCCCCGTGTTCATCGTGTTCTTCGAGGGATCCCACTCCAAACGTGAAAGATCGACGAATTAGGGTTCCACCCTACATCATATGGTATCATGAGCCACGTTGATCACGTTTTTGGAGTCCCTCCCACCGTTTTCTAGCCTTCTTTTGCTTGATTTCGTCCTAAATCCGAAAATCCCCACCAAAAATAGCCCCCAAATTTTTTTGTGATTTGTTGGTTTGATGATGTTTTGTTGATTTTGATCCGTGGATTTGCTTGGTTTCAAGTGGATCTAGCATTTCCCCAAGTTTCCCCACCTTCCATCCACAAAATCTCGCCAATTGTGACCCCAAAATCCCCAAATTCCGCCCAAAAATTCATCTCCACGAGCAAATCCCGAGCGGATTGACTTGCCCGGATCATCCGGACCTTCTCCCGGATCATCCGGACATCCCCCGGATCAGCTGGACGCCCCCCCGGACGTCCGGATAACCCACGCACCCAGAAAACAGAACCGGCGCTGATGAACCCGGATCATCCGGATTTCCTCCCGGATCATCCGGATTTCCTCCCGGATCATCCGGACCGAGCCCGGATCATCCGGACCTCCTCCCGGATGTCCGGTTAACCCTGACACTGACTCGGCTGAAATCTTGTTTCGGTCATAACTAATTCATCCGGAGTCCGATTTTGACGTTCTTTAGCTCGTTTTGAAGCTATTGACATCCCCCATCCAAAAAAAATACCACCAACACCATTTGACACCATCAAAGTTTCTGAAATTTGGCAAGTTTGCCTAGGCCCTCCACCATATCATCCGCATTACCACCACCGACTTCCGCAACCTAACCCATTTTGTTCCCCATTGCATATGTGGTTGTTTGAGTAGTGACTTGAGTCTCCTAAGGTGTTTCGGCTACTTAGGGACGGTTGCTTATTCATCAACCACCACCACCACCACTTCCACATAACCTTCTCACCATACACTTCCGACAACCCAACTTAACCCAATTGTTGTTTGAGCTTGTTTGAGTTGTGGCTTGTGTCTCCTAAGGTGTTTCGGCTACTTAGGGACGACAACTTCAACTCCGACACGTGTATAGCCCATCATTCCACTTCCACATTGCCGAGTGCAAACCACCACCGCTTTTCCGCTACCACCATTTGACATTTGCCTTTGGATTTTGAGTTTGCGGTTTTTCCGTTTCCTAGGGTGTTTCGGCTAACTAGGAACGGGTCGACATCGGCAACACCACCTCTCATCATTGCCAAGGACGGTAACCTCGACGACACCATTGTATATTCCCTTGCAATTGCATTGTTAACCCCTAGCCCATTTTCCATCCCTTACCTATCGAGACTAGCCATTTGAGTATTGCCGGCAACGTTACTTGTGCACATTAGTGGTCCATACCTTCCATTGCATACATACCATATCATATTGGTATCATATCATCCATTGTGCCTCAAGTTTGTTCCCGCATATACACAATTGCTATCTTGGTTTGTGCATTGTGCCAAAGTGGCCATAGAGAAAAAAAAAGGAGAAAAAGCTTTTAGGCAAAAAGAGAGCAAAGAGCTCGTGAGCAAGTGCCATAGCATCATACCCCATTGCACATAAGAGCCATACCAAAATCTACATCATATGATATCATGCTTGAGGGAAACACCGGGAACCATACATACATAGCATACTTGGGATAGAAAGTTTATCCATTTCGCATCTTATAGGTTGTGCACAAGTGTCGTATCCGCCTATTGAGCAATCGTGCTAGCGTCTCTCTTGAGTTGTGCAACACGAGCGTTTTCCGTGGATTCCACATTTTGTGCTCATTCCTTGGTTGCACGACCCCATTTATCTATCCGTGTGTGTGTTTCCGTGTACCTTTCATTGCTATTGGTCCATTTGTTTCACTTGCGAATTTGTGAATCTCTTTCAACATTATTGACTCTTGCTAACATTTTGCATTAAATTTTTGTGCCACTATCCTCACCGAGCTCTACCATAAGCTTTACTTGATAGGTGTGAGTGAACAAGTCCGGTACCAATTCCACTATTCTTTCATCTCACATTGAGTGACACGGGATACATCCTCAACTTTGGGAAAAGGTAACTTGGTATTGTTTATCTCATTTCCTACTCACCTCTACTCGAGTCTTGTGATGGATAGGCAAGGCATTTCATCTTCGGTCTACAACTACAACGACGAGTTCGATGCCATGAACAACAACTTTGACGCCAAGATGCAAGCTAAAATGGAAAATACCAAAGCCCTCATCAAGTCCTACAAGCGATCTTCCTCATCTTCGAGAAGACGCTCAAGAGCACATGCTTCCGAGCTACCATCTCCGGCAAGATCACATCGGCATCGACACCATCACCAACAAGAACGTGAAGGTCAAGAGCTCTACATCAACAACCGCTCAATGACTTCACCATCTCCCTTGGCATCTTCGCCAAGCGACTTCAAGGCATCTTCGCCTACGGACATACGGCATCTTCGCCAACAAGAACCCCAAGACTACGCTCAAGAGAAGCTCCCCAAGCTCAAGTCCGCGACTTCCACGAGCTACTACGACCTCGACATCGACCACGCGATTCCTTTCTATGGGACTCAAGAACCCGAGGAGTACCTCGAGTGGGAGCGTTTGATGGACGACTACCTCAAGCTACATCAAGTTCGTCCCGAAGATCAAGTGAAGTGCGCCACAAGAAACTTCCACGACTACGCCTCGACATGGTGGCTTCGCACACCTTCGGAGAGCTACGAGATGAGTTGGCCCAAGACGAAGAGAGCTTTATGGCGAGAGTTTGTGGCTCCAACCTACACGGAACAACTTCGACGCCAATTGGAGAACACCACCCAAGGATCTAAGTCCATCGACAAGTACTTCAAGGAGATGATGATTGCCTTGCGACGAGCCGGCGTGGACGATCCCATTTCGATGAAGTTCCACTTCATGATGGGATTTCTCAACGACATCTCCAAGACCATCTTCCTCGAGAACTACAAGTCCATCAACGACTACTACATTGGTGCTCTCAAGGCGGAACAAGAACTCATGAAGGCCAAGGCTTCTCCACCCCAAGCAAACTTCGCGGTGACCAAGCTCTACGACAAGCATGAGGCTAGTACCACCAAGATGTCCAAGCCCGACGAGCTCCAAGACGATGCTCCCAAGGACCAAGCTTTGGAGGCGAGCGACAAGTTGGCGAGCAAGGATGATGCTTCCATCTTAGGAGGCGAGAGTGATGATGTGCCATCTTCGGCCTTCATCCACGACGAGAGTAATGATGTGCCATCTTCGGCCTTCATCCACGATGACCACGACGAGATGGTTGCGCATGGGACTTTCCCTTCGACCACGGCGACGTATGATGACTTGAGTGACTTGTGCCACCATATTGAGAGTGAGTGTTACTTCACCACTAGCCCCATATGAGTTGCCACAATTCCCATGTGAGGAGAGCCTCAACCCCCACCACTTGAGTGAGATGAGTGACTCCACCATACGTGAGTTTGAGTGCACCTATTTTGAGGGAGTGAGTGAACCACCACATAGAGAGAGTGAGATAGTTGATAGGTCTCGTGAGGCCATTTGCATTTCTAACAACTTGACCTCTACCTCTATTGTGTCTTCTCGTTTGGTGCTAGGTCCCATTGATGATGACGCGCCGATCCTCGACGACTTCGTCCTCCCTTTGGACAAGACGATGGCCATGGTGGAATATGATGCACCCCCCACATGGTTCCATCAAGATGAAGATGACCACCATTTGCTCTTTCCCACCTCACCTACACCACTTGAGTGCAATGACAAAGGTAACATAGGTGAAGGTGATGCTCTAGTCCCACTAGTGGACATTCTTGACATTGATTGCTTGCATGATGTTGATCCACCTATTGCCATGCTTCATGCTAGTATGATTTCCCCATGCGATTATTTGCCCATTTATGATGAGTATGATGATTCTATTGTGGAGTCTATTAGTTGTGATGCCATGTTACATAGGATTTCTTGTGACAATTCTTTCGGTCACATCATGTTTGATAATCAGCTTGACTTGTCATATGCTATGCATGAGATCAACCATATGTCTTATTTGCAATCTCTTCATAGTGACTATGCATATGCCATTAAAATAAACCCAATTTGCACATATGGCATAGATGACAAGCCCATGGTTATTGGCATTTGTTTCTCTTGTGACGATATTGATATGCTCCCTTTGCATCATTTATCTCATATGCCATGCCATGACCACCTAGCTTCGGATATGCATTGTTTTGGATGTTGTCCATTTTCTCAATATGATGTTTCCGATATTGCTCATGAGGAGACCCCCATAGTTTCCTCATACATTTTAGGAGATTTTGATCCATCCCATCCATTGCATGATCCCAATACGTGTGTGCACCATATGCTCCCCATGAACAAACATGCTTTTGATGTGCCATATACTTGTTTGCTCAATTTGTGTCCCCATCGTGTCATACATAACAACTATTCTTTCATGATGGATGACATGTTCATATACCATGCCTCAAATTTCTTTGAGCATTGCTTATCTTGTGCTAACTCACACGTGCACATACACATCATGATGGATGATGTGTACATTTACCACACACACAATTTCTTTCGTTTTTGTCTCCTTTGTGTAGGTACACAGGAATACTTTTCAATCTCGCAATCCCACGAGTTGACAAAACGAGCTCTTGAGAGCAACGATGCTTTGGGATCCAATGGACTATCCTTAACAATGTCCCCTTCACGCAAGGACTACGCGCAACTCCTCTACTTGGCTCTCACACGGCTATGGGCCATTGACCACTTCTCACATTATGCTCATTTTACCATGTTCACTTTGCATGCTATGCTTACTTCTATGCCTTTGACATGCAATTGTGACCCTTGTTTGCATCTACCCATGATTCTCCATTATGATATTCCTATGTGTATTTGCATGCTTGGTGGAGATCCTTGTTGCTTTTGCCATGTTTATCATGTGCCCCATTCTATTGATGCTTGTTGTGTTGGGAGAGTCATGATGACCCATTGCTATTCACATATGGCCTCTCGCCAATACATTCATGATATTGTACTCATATCTTGCTTTCATGCTTGTGCTATGACTTGTGAATTATTCATGCCCACTATTTGCACCAATGACATGTTTGCCATGATTCCTCCTAGTATGTTGCATCTTCGCACTACTAGCTTGCTTGATTTGATAGCTATGAATTCTCGCTATATTGCATCACCCATGTTCCACTACTTGCTTTCTTGGGTTGATGACATATATGCCTTGTGTGTTGCATCTAGTTCTTCACATATGCCATGTCCCTTTGCTTATCACATGCTTGACTTGATTGCCTCACACATGATGAACAATTGCTCTTTCCATTGTGTTGAGTGCCACGATATCTTCACTACACCCTATGCACGTTATGCTTGGATTGTCTTGCACTTGCCCCATGTGTTTAGACATTTCACTATATTTGGTGTTGTGAATGACTCTTATGCCTACCATAGACCGTTCATTGAGCTCTTTATGCATGCTTGCTATGACCTTGAGGTAGATGCTTGTTCACTTATCACATATATTTGCATCTTGACCTCCCATTTGCATGCTTGGTCCCATGATATACTTGATTGTGCTCAATTTATATGCTCAAATGCCATGCCACACTTCTTTGTCAAACCATATACTATGCTTGATGACAACACTTGTTGGGTGAATCACCTCTTGAATGCTTGGTTTTGCTCTTCGACAACCACATTTGTTTTCCAAGTGCTTGTTATCTTTGCTACTTTTGAAGGAATTACAAGGCGGTGCGACATTGGAGGGTGTCCATGTGGAACTACAAGATGACGAATGCTTGGTGATCGTCCACTTCTACACGACGGCATCATCTCTTTCCCATGGTGATTTGGATTTCAATCCGAGGTCGGATCTTTCCCAAGGGGAGGGATGATGCGGAGCATCCTCGGACATCACCATGTCAAGAGCCCATTTGGCAAGTGACACGTCGACATCTACTTCACACACACTAAGGTGAATCATCTCCTTTACGTGCTCACTTGACCCCTTCGAGGATGGCATACTACTTGACACTTCTCCGTGTGCATGCATAGGTATTGTCGAACTTTACGGACGAGGAGGAGGAGTGCAAGCGCCAAGGAACGACTATACCATCCGCGAGGGAAGCGTGGAAGAAAGACGGAAGAAAGGAAGAAGAAGAACGGAGCAGGATCGAGTTGCGGATCATCCGGACCCCACCGGACGATCCGGACCGAGCCGGATGATCCGGACGACCTCCCGGACGATCCGCTAACGAGCCCAAGACAACAGAACACCTTTCGGGCCGGATCATCCGGACGATCGCTCGGATCATCCGGACCCGACACCCAGATCATCCGGGCCACCATCCGGATCATCCGGACCCGCTTTGCGTCGTGACTTGGGCCGAAGCCCGTGTACCCTTCGCCCCTCACTTACCCCTTCGCCCTTGGGCTATAAATAGACCTCCTCCACCTCCTTTCTAGGGTTAGCAAAGTGATAGCTCATTCTTAGGTGAGCTTTGCTCCTACCTATCTCTACTCTTGAGAGAGAGAGACCACTACTCCATTGGAGGCCAAGACCTCCATCTAGGAGAAGATCCTGGGATATCATCAAGACCCCTTGTGGGAAGATCCATCTAGGATATCATCAAGACCTCCTCTTGGAGATGAACCTTACCTTGTATCTTTCCTTTGTTGTTCATGTACCTTGTGATCTTGTGTGTTTGATTGTCTAGTGGATGTGTGATTTGGACTTGTTCTTGAGTGTTTCCCTTGTGATTTCTCCCGTTCTTCCCGTGTTCATTGTGTTCTTGAGGATCCCACCCAAGCGTGAAAGATCGATTTAATTAGGGTTCCACCCTACATCGAAGGCTTATAATATGGTAGCAAAAAGGTCAAGCAATAATCAATTCGAGAGATGCAAAGTTGAATAAGCGCTCAATGACCAGTCTTGTGGTGGTCCTAGGCTAGACCGTGCTAGAGACGAGAGCCTAGAACACTAACAAAATCACGGCGCTGCACGTAAACAAGGGAAGAGCACACTCTGAATTTTTTTTCTCTTTTTTTCACCTTTTTCACTTTTTTTGCACTTTTTTTTGCTCTGCAACAATTTTTTTTCGAAAAAGTCTACAAATGGTCTAGAAACTGCCTAGCCAGAATTTTACAGACTTAGTTTTTTTTTTTGAAACTGGAATTATTTTTCTACTGTGGGTAACACGAAAGTTCGGGAGTCCTTCTCTGTCACGACTAGCAGTATGGCATGATCTCAAAATCCAAAACAGATTAACAAAATACTGGACTCGGACTAGGACTGGTGGCGGAGATGAATCTGGTGGAACTCACACTGGTGGCGGAGATGAATCTGGTGGAACTCGGACTGGTGGCGGATATATGTTGCAGGTGGACTTGGATTATTGTGATGGTGGTGGATATGTGGTATATGGCTGCGATGATGACGATGGTGGTAGATGGCAGCGGTGATGACGATGGTGGTATATGGCAGCGGTGATGACGATGGTGGTATATGGCAGCGGTGACGATGATGGTGGGTATATGGCAGCGGTGACGATGATAATGCAGCGGCGGCGTGACAACTTGTGAACAGAACTCAAAACTCTAAAGGACTAGACACTAAGACCAGCAACTAGACACGATGATGCAACCGCAAATTCAACAATGCAAAACCCTAAAGAGATTATGCAACGGCTCAGATTGGTTCGGATATGAGGAACTAACCCAAAAAATTTTTTGGCTTTTTCGTGGACTGTAGGTATGAAGAATAGACTTGATATAAACTACAAAAAATTGTAAAATCTCACCGAGCAACCTGGAAATTTGATACCACTTGATAGAGGCAAAGGTGTCCCGTCTTTCGATGAGATAGAGATTATCGTTTTGGGAGGAGTAGACTTTGACGATCCGACTACATACGTGCGAGGACGTCGCGCCTTAGCAATCGCTAAACCAACCCCGAGAGGTTATCGATCACGCTGGAGCACGATCAACCTGACCACGAGGGTCTATTTCCTACGAGCAAATGAAGAACAAGCAAGAAACTGAGATTGCAATCTGGATATTGCGAATATAAGATGAAAGCTTTCTTGATCAAGATGGGGTTCTGTGACGTCTTGGTCTGGTCGTTGAACACAAACGAAGTACGCAAAGTTGCAACTATGGCAAACTTTTATTCTAAACAAAAGCCAAAGTCTAAACAACGCCCTAAGGGTTGTATATATGGAGGAAGAGGGGGGAATTTTGTGGCCCTTGGCGAAGGGGTCCAAAACCAACCCTATCTCTTGTTTGCCCACACATATGGACTCTAAAAACAGCCTATACGCAAGTATTTCGAAAATACATGGACCTGGCCCAATAATAAGGTGACGCAGCACCTAGAATAGCCTCTGGACGAAAGATATGATGTAGCATCTTGTATATTTTGTCCAAGCCTTCATGCACTCATTATGGTGGCTTCAACATCCTAGAATCATCACTTGTAACTCCGTTCTTGTTCCCCTTGCGCATGCCATCATCTCCATGCTTGTTCTTGCTCCAATGTTCATCCTTCTCCAAGCTAGGCCCTTCATTTGTAAGCAAAACAAATGTATCCAATTTAGGCAGCATCATATTCTCATGAACATTAGAATCATTACCATGAAACGAAAGTACCTGGTAATTTAATTGGCGTGCGCGAGCTCTAGTAATTGGTCCAGTATGTATAGCAGCAGGGGCTGTGGGTGTAACAATGGTATTGATGTCCTCATCAGGACACCTATGGGCACCTTCGAGAGACTGACACGGCATGAAACGGTAAGGCCATGCTTGGGAGCTCTGGTTTATTTCACACCTGTATTAACATACAAGTGTAATTTACTCGTCATCAGAAACAACGCATAAAATACAGGCATAATGAAACCGATGGCCTGAGGTCTGTAAGTAAAACCAGCGGGTTCTGCGTGTAATTTGAGAGACCAGTGTATATTTCACTAGTCGGAATCGACCAACCAAGTGCTTCGCCCGAGACCATCTGCTTTTATTTACAAGCGTCAGTTATACAAGCGGTTTTGGTTGGAAAACGACGATCCAATCACGGCCTAAGATGATGAGTTGGTCGGAAGATCATATGGTTTCACGTTTAAGCTACTCGACTTGTCGCATAGGCTATGAATGAAACATAAGACGATGAACTTCTTAAGCACGGAAATAACAGAAGAGGATGATCTTCTTAACAAGCAAATCACTGGCATTAGATCGACATGCAAAACAATACGAAGCATTATTCTTAGGAGGCACGGTGAACAGCTCGTGATGTCGCATGCCACAACATTCCAAGCTCAACTTTGCAATCAAACACAAGGCCTGGCATTACATAGAAAATATTCATAACAAACTCTGAACATAGGAATATCTCAGCAGAGTAACTATTTACTTCTAAACTGAACACAGGAATAGGAAAAAACATCGACGCTACTCATAGCAAAGGGTGTCCCACTCAATAATATCAAATGCATGTCTTCTGGCTAACATCAATGAGCAAATTTTGACAAGGTTTTCCAATTCCAATATATTAAACTAACGTCTTCTTGCTAACACCAATGATTAAACTTTGACAAGCTTTTCCCATTCAAAATATGTAATGCATATGATCGTGGAGTCCTGTCGTGGCTTCCTGTACTTGTTTGGGCACTTTTTGCCCAGTGCACTCCACGTGTGGTAGAATTGCCGATGCTCTCTGCAGACTAGTCATATCACCAGCGTCTACTAATACTATGTAAAGCTTCTCGGTCATTCCTTCTGTAATGTAGCGCAAACAGTGACTGCTTCTTTCTACAAAGTGGAACGACCAACTGGACCCACTAATGCAGCAGTTTGCCTTGGACACATTGGCTCCTTTTGTGCAGTTCAACTCAAATCAAAGTCGGAATAAAACCGAGCTTTAATTTTGATATCCCTGTAAGCAACAATAGGTATAAGAGAAACAATTACTGAGAAATAACGGTTAATGACTTGTACTCACAGAAGAAAAGCATCTACTGATCTACCTTATCTTAATGGGAAACAAAGCAAGAGAGTAACAGTTCTCCATCAGTGTAACTCATTCATATTGACTGAGACATTATCTTAAGAATGCCTTGTTTCAACATGTATAAAGAACGACAAAGCCGAAAAGTACCATTCCTAAAACAATGCGACTGATTCATTTTAACAGAGACATTATCTTAACCATACCTTGGTTAAACATGTAGAAAGAACTACAAAGCAGGATAGTACCATTCCTAAAACTATGCGACCGATTCGTTTTAACAGAGGCAAAAAAGGAATCAATTACTGGCCAATAAAGGAGGATGAAACATGCGGCCACAAAAATGGTAATCCCGCCAATCCCTAACAAGTGTTGCAGTTTTGAACTAAGATTCAATAGTTAATTAATTCTGAGAGTGGCATTGCTTAATTTTACCAGCAGCATTAGATTAACAAAAATCATAAACAGTTCCAGGGAGAGTGGGCGCAACAACAACATGTGCTTCCATCTACTTATAAAGGGGTGATGCAGAATTTTGTTCTAACAAAGAAACAAGCATCATGTCTGCATTGGAACAATTTTTGCTCACTTAATGATAAAAGACAACAGTTCAATAGCTTCAATTCAACATTTATCCAAAACAGTACCAATACAAGTATCTCAAAGCACATTGCAGCATCATGTGGATGAAAGTTGGTACTGACCTTTCTTGACCAAGATTTGAAACAGCTCGAGAGGAAGACTGGACACATATCCCAACACATATATGAAATCTAGATCTCCTCTGATGCAGTTACACCAAAATTAAGCAAAGTTGTCGGTGTGACATTCAAGTTGAACTGCACAAAACACTCTTAAAACATAAGTGTTTTGCGCAGCGAAGCAAAATGTCGCAATAGTAACAAGTTGAATAGATATCCCTGTTTAAACAGGGGCAAAAAAGGAATCAATTACTGGCTAATAAAGGAGGATGAAACATGCGGCCCCAAAAATGGTAATCCCGCCAATCCCTAACAAGTGTTGCAGTTTTGAAATAAGATTCAGTAGTTAATTCTGAGAGTGGCATTGCTTAATTTTACAAGCGATATTAGATTAACGAAAAGCATAAATAGTTCCAGGGGAGAGTGGGCACAACAACAATATGTGCTTCCATCTATTTATAAAGGGGCTGATGCTGAATTTGTTGTAACAAAGCAACACGCATCATGTCTGGGTTGGTCCCATTTTTGTTCACTACTTAATGGGAAAAGACAGCAATACAATAGCTTCAATTCAACATTTATTTAGAACAGTACCAAAACAAGTAGCACAACATCTCAAAGCACACTACACATCATGTGGATGAGACCAAGATTTGAAACAACTCGCAACGAAGACTAGAAACAAATCTCGATCTCCTTTTGTGCAGTTCCACCAAAATTAAGCAAAGTCATCGGTGTGACATTCAAGTTGAACTGCACAAAACACTCATAAAACATAAGTGTTTCACATAGCGAAGCAAAATGTCGCAATAGCAACAAGTTGAATAGATACCCCTGTTTTAACAGAGGCAAAAAAGGAAACAATTACTTGCCGATAAAGGAGGATGAAACAAACGGCAACAAAAATAAGCATCTAACTTATCTTGATGGAAAAAAAGTAGGATAGTAGCATTTCTAAAATGGTTGCATTGATTCATATTAACAGAGACATTCTCTTAGAACAACATTCGTTAAAAAATGTAATTTACTTTTAACAGTGGCTTTGCTTCAATTTTCCGGCGGCATTCTTAGATTAACAACAACAAAATAGTTGTATGGGACATTGGACATGGGACATGCTAGCACCATGTGCGTCCACAAGTATAAATGGGTGATGTAGAGTATGTAGACAACCAGCATATCTGCGTTGGTCCCATATTTGTTCTCTTCAACCTTTTTCCTATGTGAGGGCAGCAAATCTAGTCCTGCACAAACTACCCGACCCCCCAGTTTCGGGTTACCCCCTTTTCCCCTTTTCTACCAACAAAGCGGCTGGATAGCCAGTCTATACTACTTTCCCTCCCTCCTTTCCTCATTGAACCACGTCATAGATTCATGCTCCAGCCCACCGCACCCTTCTTTCCTCTTTGAACCAAGACTTAGATTCGACTACAGATCGAAAAGGATCCACATGCAGCTAGAGCAACGACAGTTTCAAAGAAACTTATACCTTAGGGTCGTCGGGATGTGGCAAGGCGTGCGGCGGGAGGCCGGATCTTCCCACACTACGTACGACAGCAAGGAAGAAGGGGACGATGGCCCTCTCGCACAGGCGCTGGGTGAAAGAGAACAGCACAGCCGACAGTGGATTGCCTCCCTCGCCGAAGGCGATAGAGTGAACGCTGCACCTCCTCCCCTTCCTAGTGCGACGGGATTCGGACGCCTCCTTCACCAGCTATGAGGGGGGAGAGAGAGAGAGACAAGAGGCCAACGCAGTCTTGTTTAGATCTGGTGAAAAGAGGGTGAGAGACTGCGAATATAGCAAACCCTAGCAAAGGAACACTAAGCCTCCAGCGTGTATATATGTATGTAGTGCGGCGAGAGTGTGGAGAGTGCAAACCCTAGCGAACAAGCGCTGAGGCTCCAGCTTATATATACTAATGTAGTACGGACTGAGCTCCGGTGCCTTAACTGCACCTGCTTTTGGCTGTATGACAGGTGAGCCAGCCACATTTTAGGCCCACCTGTCATAAACCCAAAGGCAGGTGCACTAAGTCAATGATGCTGCATCCATATAGTACTTGTGTATACGACTAATATATATAGTGGAGTGGTTTTCTTGTTCTCTCCATAACAATCGTTTTAAATTGTGTAAGTACGAAACAAAACTCTTTATTTAACGTACAATGAAGAAAACTACTACTATTTCCAATGAACTAACGATCCACGCATCTTGGTCGCACTTCCTGTCCTTCACATGCGGTACACTACCCTCCCTTAAGTGAACAACCACACATGCGCCAAATTATCGGAAACATGTGAGAATGTGTACACATAAAGAATTTTAATTTTAATTATCGAAAAGGTTTGAGAGTATTACAATGTTTGACTTCAGTCAAATCTAATATGCGAAGTAAATAAAAATGGAGGGCTACTACGTCCATCCGGGTTTTTAGTCCACACCATTTTTTAAATCAAAGTTAATAGCTGGAGAAATAAAATTACAGGGGAGCTGGAGACAAAGTTGTGAGAAGGCTTAGAAATCAATACAAACTTATGCTCTTAGTACCAACGTCGATCCTTCTTCGAGGAAACATTTGGTTCATAGTCAATTGTGTGATAAAATTGCACCAACGTGAAAGACGACTGCGTCTCCAACGCAACCAAGGTGAACTGACGAAGGATATCATCTTTGTGCGTAACAAGCAAAGAGCACTGATGGAATATAGCTTGTTTTTCATTGAAAATCGATCAGCTTCACCAGCCGACACAACCGTGAGGCGCAACCATGAGCATCGATAGGTCATCGTGGTGATGCATCATCCATTTGGCATCAAGTTTGGGTGAGGGACCTATGAAGTTCGACAAATCCTCACTGTGGTCTGTTTCTTCTCAGTAATCAAGCTCAAGGAAGGAAGAACCACGTGGCAGAGGACAGTGAGGCGGAACAACAATGGCCATCCAATTTTGTGCAGTTCCACTAAAATTGAGGAAGACATGCCCGGGTATGGAGATCGCATCGCTGTTTCCAAAAATATAAAAAAGGGATATAGTGTTGTTACTTTGTTATACAAGATTAACAACGACATCTCAATTGTCAATAAGAATTAATGAAAAGTACACCAACAAACAGAAGCATCATGATTATCTTGATGGGAACTAAACCAGGATACCCGAGAAAAAAAGCATTTCTTCATTTAACTAGTGATAGTATTAGATTAGCAGCAGCAATAGGAGCATATGGACAATGACCGCACAACCACCATGTACTTTTTGTCGAAACAACATGTATACCTCCACCGAGGCATAAATCAGGACAACTTTTCGAGTGGCATTTCCTCTATAATAGTAGGTGATGTTGGACCAGCCGACGAATCCTAGCTACTATACATGGGGAGCTAGGGAGTAGTCGCATAGAAGAAAACCCGCATGCAGCAACCTGGGGAGCTGGACCAGTACAAGAAGTTATACCTCAGGTGGGCGAGATGTCGTTTAGGCGGGCAGGCGGGATCTTCCCACACGACTGTAGCGAACAAGGGCACGAGGAACCTTCGTCCGTGCCAGCGCTGGCTCCGAGAGGACGGTGCATCGATTTCCTTCGTCGCCGACGGCGACAACGTCAACGCTGCACCTCCTCACCTCCCGCAGTGGACGGGATCCGGCTGGATCTATGACCACCAGTGAGGAGAGAGATAGAGTGGACACTGTGATGTAGGGTGGAACCCTATAGCGATGATCTTTCACGTTTGGAGTGGGATCCCTCGAAGAACACGATGAACACGGGGAAGAACGGGGAGAAGTCACAAGGGGAAACACTCAAGAACAAGTCCAAATCACACATCCACTAGACAATCAAACACACAAGATCACAAGGTACATGAACAACAAAGGGAAAGATACAAGGTAAAGTTCATCTCCAAGAGGAGGTCTTGATGATATCCTAGATGGATCTTCCCACAAGGGGGTCTTGATGATATCCCGCAGGATCTTCTCACATGGAGGTCTTGAACTCCATGGGAGTGGTAGTCTCTCTCTCTCAAGAGTAGAGGTAGGAGCAAAGCTCACCTAAGAATGAGCTATCATATTTGCTAACCCTAGAAAAGAGGTGGAGGTGGTCTATTTATAGTCTAAGCCTCGAAGGGGTAAGTGGGGGAGAGATACAAGGCCAAAGGCCCGCGGCTGCGCACACAGGCGTCGGACGTCCGGTGGGGGTCGGACGTCCGTTGGCTCGGGACGGGCCGGACGTCCGGAAGTCTTCGGACTTCCGCTATTTTCCTTCTGGACTGGTGGCACCGGACGTCCGATATCTTCGGTCTTCCGTTAATATTACCGGTCGTCCACTGGGGGCCGGACGTCCGCTCGCTGGGAGGTGCTGTAGCTGGTGTTGGCTGGGCCTTCTGGCTGGTGCGGCTTCCAGGCGTCGGACGTCTGGTCCCGACCGGTCGTCCGGTGGCTGTAGCATGTAGCAGCTCCGTTTCTTCCGTCTTCTCTTCCATGCTTCCCTCGCGGATGGTGTAGGTGTTCCTTGGCGCTTGCACTCCTCCTCGTCATCCGTGAAGCTCCGGCAATACCTATGCATGCACACGAGTGGAGTGTCAAGTAGTATACCATCCTCTAAGGGGTCAAGTGAGCACGTGTAAAGGAGAAGATTCACCTTTATGTATGAGAAGTAGAGGCCGCTCGTGTCACTTGTCAAACGGACTCTTGACATGGTGATGACCGTAGGATGCTCCGCATCATCCCCTCCCCCTTGGAAAAGATCCGACCTCGGATCGAAAACCAAATCACCATGGTAAAGAGATGGCGTTGCCGTGTCGAAGCGGTCGATCGCCAAGCACTCATCATCTTGAAGCTTGAAATAGGCACTCTCCAATGTCGCACCGTCTTGTGATTCCTTCAAAAGGAGCAAATAGAACAAACACTTGGAAAAACAAATGTGGTTAGCGTTAGTGCAAAACCAAGCATTCAAGAGGTGATTCACCAAACATGTGTTGTCATCAAGCATAGCATAGGGTGTGACAAAGGATTGTGACATGGCATGTAAGCATATGAATTGAGCAAAATCAAGGTCATCATGGAAACAAGCATGTAAATGTGAGATAGAGATGCAAATATGTGTGATAATAGCATAAGCATCTACCTCAAGGTCATAGCAAGCATTCACAAATTGCTCAATGAAAGATCTATGGTAGGCATAAGAATCATTCACAACACCGAATAAAATGAAGTGTCTAAACACATGGGTCAAGTGCAAGACAATCCAAGCAGAATGTGCATAAGGTGTAGTGAAGATGGAGTGGCACTCAACACAATAGAAATAGCAATTGTTCATAATGTGTGAGGCAATCAAGTGAATCATGTGACAAGGGACATGGCATATGTGAAGAAATGATATTGGTGCAACCAACCATATGATAGTAGCAAGTAGTCCAAGAATTGGATGCAACACACAAGTTATATATGTCATGGAGTATGGAAATGTGGCAATCATGGGTGAAAGCAATGGTGCAAGCAACACATGAAGTATGATCCACAATATCCAAGCTCAAGAAGGATGTCACCTTGAAAGCGTATCCTTGTGCATTCTTCACAATGCCGAAGTGGTAGGAAAGGTGGTGTAGAAGCGAGTCGTGGTAGAATGTAAGAGGCTCGCTCTCAAGAGCTTGAATGGTCAACTCACGTGAAGTGGAAGTTGACACAAAGTCCAAGTATCCTACACATGCACAAAACAAAACAAAGAGTGTATGCACATGGTAGATAAACACATCGTCCATCTTGATGGTTCTCATCTTTTGCACAAAACCATTAGAAGCACAAGTGCACGAATAATATGATGCAACAATGGCAATATTCATGGCACTAGGTATATGGTGCAAAGAAGTAAGACAAGCATGATTCACAAGTAATATATCAAAATCTCCAAACATATGTGAGAATGCTATGGGGGCAAACTCATAAGCAAGAAGAGAATCATTGTTGCACTCAATACATGGCAAATCATCTAGCATGAGAGGGGCAACACATGGAGATATATGACAAGAAGCAATATGAATCATGTGCAAAGCATATAGATGGTTGTCATCAACCGCATGAGATGAGCACATATGACACAAGATACAATGATCAAGATATATCATGTGAGAGGCATGAGCATATATGTCATCAACCCAAGAAAGCAAGTAGTGGAACATGGGTGATGCAACATAGCAAGCAATCATAGCAATCAAGTCAAGCAAGCTAGTAGTGCGAAGATGCAACATACTAGGAGGAATCATGGTAAACATGTCATATGTGAAAATAGTGGGCATGAGTAATGCATATGACATAGCACAAGCATGAAAGCAAGATATGAATAGAATGGCATGAATGTATTGGCGAGAGGCCATATGTAGGTAGCAATGGGGCATCATGACTCTCCCAACACAACAAGCATCAATAGCATGGGGCACATGATAAACATGGCAATGGCAACAAGGATCTCTACCAAGCATGCAAATACACATAGAAGTAGCATAATGATGAAACATGGGTAGATGCAAGCAAGGGTCACAATTGCATGGCAAAGGCATAGAAGCAAGCATAGCATGCAAAGTGAACATGGTAAAATGAGCATAATGTGAGAAGTGGTAAATGGCCCATAGCCGTGTGAGAGCCAAGTAGAGGAGCTGCGCGTAGTCCTTGCGCGAAGGGGACGGTGGTAAGGATAGTCCACGGGATCCCAAGTCATCATTGCTCTCTAGAGCTCGTTTTGCCAACTCGTGGGATTGCGAGGTTGACAAGTATTCATGGGTACCTACACAAAAGAGACACAAATGAAAGAAATTGTGTGTGTGGTAAATGTACACATCATCCATCATGATGTGTATGTGCACGTGTGAGTTAGCACAAGATAAGCAATGCTCAAAGAAATTTGAGGCATGGTATATGAACATGTCATCCATCATGAAAGAATAGTTGTTATGTATGACACGATGGGGACACAAATTGAGCAAACAAGTATATGGCACATCAAAAGCATGTTTATTCATGGGGAGCATATGTTGCACACATGTATTGGGATCATGCAATGGATGGGACGGATCAAAATCTCCTAAAATGTATAAGGAAACTATGGGGGTCTCCTCATGAGCAATATCGGAAACATCATATGGAGAAAATGGACAAGATCCAAAACAATGCATATCCGAAGCTAGGTAGTCATGGCATGGCATATGAGATAAATGATGCAAAGGGAGCATATCAATATCATCACAAGAGAAACAAATGCCAATAACCATGGGCTTGTCATCTATGCCATATGTGCAGATTGGGTTTATTTTAATGGAATATGCGTAGTCACTACGATGAGATTGCAAATAAGACATATGGTTGATCTCATGCATAGCATATGACAAGTCAAGCGGATTATCAAACATGATGTGACCTAAAGAATTGTCACAAGAAGTCCAATGTAACATGGCATCACAACTAATAGACTCCACAATAGAATCATCATACTCATCATAAATGGGCAAATCATCGCATGGGGAAATCATACTAGCATGAAGCATGGCAATAGGTGGATCAACATCATGCAAGCAATCAATGTCAAGAATGTCCACTAGTGGGACTAGAGCATCACCGTCACCTTTGTTACCTTTATCATTCCACTCAAGTGGTGTAGGTGAGGTGGGAAAGACCAAATGGTGGTCATCTTCATCTTGATGGAACCATGTGGGGGGTGCATCATATTCCACCATGGCCATCGTCTTGTCCAAAGGGAGGACGAAGTCGTCGAGGATCGGCGCGTCATCATAAATGGGACCTAGCACCAAACGAGAAGACACAATAGAGGTAGAGGTCAAGTTGTTAGAAATGCAAATGGCCTCACGAGACCTATCAACTATCTCACTCTCTCTATGTGGTGGTTCACTCACTCCCTCAAAATAGGTGCACTCAAACTCACGTATGGTGGAGTCACTCATCTCACTCAAGTGGTGGGGGTTGTGGCTCTCCTCACATGGGAATTGTGGGAACTCATCATATATGGGGCTAGTGGTGAAGTCACTCTCACTCTCAATATGGTGGCACAAGTCACTCAAGTCATCATACGTCGCCGTGGTCGAAGGGAAGATCCCATGCTCAACCATCTCGTCGTCATCGCCGTGGATGAAGGCCGAAGATGGCACATCATCACTCTCCTCCATGACCGAAGGGAAAATACCATGCTCGATCATCTCGTCACCGTCGCCATAGATGAAGGCCGAAGATGTCACATCATCCCTCTCGCCTCCAAAGATGGAAGCATCATCCTTGCTCGCCACCTTGTCGCTCGCCTCCAAAGCTTGGTCCTTGAGGGTCTCCGTAGTCGTACTTGTCGCTGCACCGTCTTGAAAAAGAGTCGAAGTACACTCGGCACCATCAATGCCACAAAGAGGGATGGCGGTGAAGTCAAACTTGGGAGCATCGTCTTGGAGCTCGTCGGGCTTGGACATCTTGGTGGTACTAGCCTCATGCTTGTCGTAGAGCTTGGTCGCCGTGAAGTTTGCTTGGGGTGGAGAAGCCTTGGCCTTCATGAGTTCTTGTTCCGCCTTGAGAGCACCAATGTAGTAGTCGTCGATGGACTTGTAGTTCTTGAGGAAGATGGTCTTGGAGATGTCGTTGTGCAATCCCATCATGAAGTGGAACTTCATCGAAATGGGGTCGTCCACGCCGGCTCGTTGCAAGGCAATCATCATCTCCTTGAAGTACTTGTCGATGGACTTGGATCCTTGGGTGGTGTTCTCCAATTGGCGTCGAAGTTGTTCCGTGTAGGTTGGGGGCACGAACTCTCGCCGTAAAGCTCTCTTCGTCTTGGGCCAACTCATCTCGTAGCTGTTCGAAGGTGTGTGAAGCCATCATGTCGAGGCGTAGTCGTGGAAGTTTCTTGTGGCGCACTTCACTTGATCTTCGGGACGAACTTGATGTAGCTTGAGGTAGTCGTCCATCAAACGCTCCCACTCGAGGTACTCCTCGGGTTCGTGAGTCCCATAGAAAGGAATCGCGTGGTCGAAGTCGAGGTCGTAGTAGCTCGTGGAAGTCGTGGACTTGAGCTTGGGGAGCTTCTCTTGAGCGTAGTCTTGGGGTTCTTGTTGGCGAAGATGCCGTATGTCCGTAGGCAAAGATGCCTTGAAGTCGCTTGGCGAAGATGCCAAGGGAGATGGTGAAGTCATTGAGCGGTTGTTGATGTAGAGCTCTTGACCTTCACGTTCTTGTTGGGGATGGTGTCGATACCGATGTGATCTTGCCGGAGATGGTAGCTCGGAAGCATGTGCTCTTGAGCATCTTCTCGAAGATGAGGAAGATCGCTTGTAGGACTTGATGAGGGCTTTGATCTCCTCCATTTTATCTTGCATCTTGGCGTCGGAGTTGTTGTTCATGGCATCAAACTCGTCGTTGTTGTTGTAGACCGAAGATGAAATGCCTTGCCTATCCATCACAAGACTCGAGTAGAGGTGAGTAGGAAATGAGATAAACAATACCTAGTTACCTTTTCCCAAAGTTGAGGATGTATCCCGTGTCACTCAATGTGAGATGAAAGAATAGTGGAATTGGTACCGGACTTGTTCACTCACACCTATCAAGTAAAGCTTATGGTAGAGCTCGGTGAGGATAGTGGCACAAAAATTTGATGCAAAATGTTAGCAAGAGTCAATAATGTTGAAAGAGATTCACAAATTCGCAATTGAAACAAGTAGACCAATAGCAATATGTGGCACACGGAAACACACACACGGATAGATAAATGGGGTCGTGCAACCAAGGAATGAGCACAAAATGTGGAATCCACGGAAAACACTCGTGTTGCACAACTCAAGAGAGACGCTAGCACGATTGCTCAATAGGCGGATACGACACATGTGCAAAACCTATAAGATGCGAAATGTATAAACTTTCTATCCCAAGTATGCTATGTATGTATGGTTCCCGGTGTTTCTCACAAGATGATCCAAGATGATCAAATATGATAACATATGATATATTGTGATGCTATGGCTATTGCTTACAAGCTTCTTTGCTCTCTCTTTTTCTTTGCTTAAAAGCTTATTCTCTTTTTTTTGGATATGGCCACTTTGCGAAATGCACAAACCAAGATAGCAATTGTGTATATGCGGGAACAAACTTGAAACACAATGGATGATATGATACCAAGATGATATGATATGTATGTAATGGAAGGTATAGACCACTAATGTGCACAAGTCACGTTGCCGGCAATACTCAAATGGCTAGTCTCGATAGGTAAGTGACGCAAAATGGGCTAGGGTTAACAATGCAATTGCAAGGGAATATACAATGGTGTCGTCGAGGTTACCATCCTTTGCGATGATGAGTGGCGGTGTTCTTGGTGTAGATACCAAGATGATGGAGACTCGTCCCTAAGTAGCCGAAACACCTTAGGAAACGGAAAAACCGCAAACTTAAAATCTCAAATGACAAATGTCAAATGGTGGTAGCGGAAAGCAGTGGTGGTTTTGCACTAGGCAATGCGGAAGTGGAATGATGAGCTATACACGTGTCGGAGTTGAAGTTGCCGTCCCTAAGTAGCCAAAACACCTTAGGAGACACAAGCCACAACTCAAACAAGCTCAAACAAGTATTGGGTTAAGTTGGGGGTGGCGGAAGTGTATGGTGGGCACGCCTATGCGGAAATGGTGGAGGTGGTAAGCAATCGTCCCTAAGTAGCCGAAACACCTTAGGAGACTCGAATCGCTACTCAAGCAACCACTAATGCTATGGTGAACAAAATGGGTTAGGTTGCGGAAGTCGTTGGTGGCTATGCGGATGATATGGTGGAAGGCCTAGGCAAAGATGCCAAAGTTCACAAAATTTGATGGAGTCAAATGATGTTGGTGGTATTTTTGTGGGATGGGGGATGTCAAGAGCTTCAAAACGAGCTAAAGAACGTCAAAATCGGAGTTCGGATGAATTAGTTATGGATGAAACAAGAATCAGCCGAAGTTGATATGTACAGGTAGCGGACGTCTGGAAATAAAGGATGTCCCGTGGCCGGACGTCCGGTCAGGTCGTAAATCCGCTAATTTCAGCTCGGGTTAGATGTCCCGGTCGTCCGGAAAGGTCGAACGTCCGGTCGTTCCTGCGGCTCCGGACGTCCGGTAAACTGACGGTCGTCCGGTGGGTCTGGGTCAACGCGAGATGCGAGTTCGGGGGCGCGATTTTGGGCGGAAAATGGAGATTTCGGGGTCGAAATTGATGAGATTTTGTGGATGGAAAATGGGGAAACTTGGGGAAATGCTAGATCCACTTGAAACCAAGCAAATCCATGGATCAAAATCAACAAAACATCATTAAACCAACAAATCACAAAAAAAATTTGGGGCTATTTTTGGTGGGGATTTTCGAATTTTAGGACGAAATCAAGCAAAAGAAGGCTAGAAAACGGTGGGAGGGACTCCAAATACGCGATAAACGTGGCTCATGATACCATATGATGTAGGGTGGAAACCTATAGCGACGATCTTTCATGTTTGGAGTGGGATCCCTCGAAGAACACGATGAACACGGGGAAGAACGGGGAGAAATCACAAGGGGAATCACTCAAGAACAAGTCCATCACACATCCACTAGACAATCAAACACACAAGATCACAAGGTACATGAACAACAAAGGGAAAGATACAAGGTAAGGTTCATCTCCAAGAGGAGGTCTTGATGATATCCTAGATGGATCTTCCCACAAGGGGGTCTTGATGATATCCCGCAGGATCTTCTCACATGGAGGTCTTGAATTCCATGGGAGTGGTAGTCTCTCTCTCTCAAGAGTAGAGGTAGGAGCAAAGCTCACCTAAGAATGAGCTATCATATTTGCTAACCCTAGAAAAGAGGTGGAGGTGGTCTATTTATAGTCTAAGCCTCGAAGGGGTAAGTGGGGGAGAGATACAAGGCCAAAGGCCCGCTGCTGCACAGGCGTCGGACTTCGGTGGGGTCGGACGTCCGATGGCTCGGGACGGGCCGGACGTCCGGAAGTCTTCGGACTTCCGCTATTTTCCTTCTGGACTGGTGGCACCGGACGTCCGTATCTTCGGTCTTCGTTAATATTACGGTCGTCCGGCTGGGGCCGGACGTCCGCCATTGGAGGTGCCTTTGTGGTGGCGTTGGCTGGGCCTTCGGCTGGTGCGGCTTCAGCGTCGGACGTCCGGTCCCGACCGGTCGTCCGTGGGCTGTAGCATGTAGCAGCTCCGTTTCTTCCGTCTTCTCTTCCATGCTTCCCTCGCGGATGGTGTAGGTGTTCCTTGGCGCTTGCACTCCTCCTCGTCATCCGTGAAGCTCCGGCAATACCTATGCATGCACACGAGTGGAGTGTCAAGTAGTATACCATCCTCTAAGGGGTCAAGTGAGCACGTGTAAAGGAGAAGATTCACCTTTATGTATGAGAAGTAGAGGTCGCACATGTCACTTGTCAAACGGACTCTTGACATGGTGATGACCGTAGGATGCTCCGCATCACACTGTCATCTTGTTTTGATATGGAGAGGATGAGAGAGCGAGACATGAGAAACTCTATCAAACAAGAGGCTATAGTGGAGTAAAACAATCTCTCCATAGCAGTGGTTTTAAATAGAATATGCGTGTTCCCGGAAAAAAGAAACAAAAACTGGCGGACAATTTTTTAACGTACCAAGAAAGAAAACTCGATCAAAAACACGCCCCCGCTTCCAGGTCACGAGAGTCATCGCGCACACACACATAGACATAGACATGGATATCCGTGTTTACGTAAAATTCCATTTCCATCTCCATCTCCAATCATATTTGTCCAACTGGCACATTATTTACGTTGTTAATTATATACGCAACAATATTAAGGTACAACATCTCTTGTTTGCAGGCGTCCGGACCGCTACCACGGCCGGTCCTGACCAACCCGAACCCTCTTCATCACCCGCACGTGCTTCCCTCCCGAAACGGTCAGTGCCACATTCATGCCCGGCCAGAGCAGTCGCGACCTCTCACTAGCGCCGGCATTGAAGCGGCACGCTGGCCGAGAGAGTGTCGCCCGCGCTGCTTCCTGGTGCACGCGACTGCTCCGCGTTCAAAGGTCACAATACCCGACCACAACATGCATGTAAAAAGTTCTTGGGAGTCTGTGCTACAGCTAGCTGTCCTCCCCCAACTCGTCAATCTCTTCCAGTAGTGCTAGTACTCCATGGCGCGATCCATCGACAAGCAGGCGGGGAAGTTATCGTATACTTGGTTTGCGGTGAGTGGCATGCCGAGCGACCGTGTGGGATTGAGCCATGGAGGAGGGTGAGACACGAACATGACAGACATGATTTAAACGTTGGTTTTGCTCAATGGCGCGATCCAACGAAACTAAATGTTGGTTTCTCTCTGTTTCCATTTTTTCTCCGGAAAAACGGAAACTTTCCACTACATTTTCATTCCTATTCCAAGGTTGCCCCATTACAACATTCCAGCAAATACAAAGGAAAACTAACACGCATGTTGATGCATCTCAATGATTCACAGATCATAGCCAATATTTACTTCACAACTAAAGACAAAAGTTGTGAGAGCGTGTACGAATGAAAAACTACTGATGGGGTCACTATGACTTAAACCGTAAACCCTAAACCGGATTTAATTTCCTGGCCAGGTAGAATCTGTCAAAGGAAAGACGGCTGACACCCTCGGATCATACGATGCTTTTGTGCAGTTCCACTTAAATCGACCTGAGCATCCCTGATGGCAAAGATATTGAAGAAGTGTGATTAGAATAATAGTACTAGCCCTAGTTCATGAGACATAAACTCATCACAAGTAGAAGCCGGTAGAAGTAGAGAAAGATCGACATGGAGATGGAGCTACGGAAGTGGAGCAAGCCGGCTCCAAAAGGAAGATGGACTACCTGGGACGTCGGGCTGTAGCTAGAAGGGCGGTTGGGACGCGGCATCGGCCCATACCGTGGTGACCCCCGATTGGGAGGCACCAACTACGGGGTTTTCTCCCTCGTCGATGTCGACCGCGTCTATGTAGAACATTGTTCCCTTCCCCCAGCTGCGGGATCAGGCCGGATATGTGACCAGCGGTGAGGCCACCGTCATTCTATGCTTGTGAAGAGAGCAACCTAAGCAAAAAAGCAAGCAGGCTTATAGCTTAGGCTCCTGGTAGTGTATATATAGTGGTTTTATTTTTCTCTCCATATCAACCATTTTATATTGCGTACGTGTCATTGAAGAGTGAAATGATGGTTGCTTCTTCCGACTAACTTACTGTGTGATTTGACTGCTTCTTAGTGGCCCCTACACGTACCCCCCTACGTGTATGCAACAGTCACACGTACACATGGACGCAAAAACGCGCGTGACGCCCTAATGCATGCATGTTCGAGCACATGACGGAACACACACGGTCACGCTCAAGTGCTCAACCTACATGTGCATGCACACACATACTCAGTGACCTTATAAACACCGGAAAATATATATATATATTGAGCGCAATGAGCATATTATGAACTCCACTGACCGTATTTTTTACAAATATACATTGACAAACAATGTATTTATCTTGTTTGAAATTAAGCCATATTAACCGGAGAGGGGGCAGTATGGACTAGCATTACTTTGCTGTGTCCCGTCAACTTGCCGAACGATGAGAAGGTTGCAGGACGGGAGAAGCTTGCGCGTGGTGGTTCGCAGGACAAGGAGAAACTTTTGACTAATGCAAGCTCTCCCTCGCTCAAGCGGTGGACGTGCAACAGTTAATTCGGTGTCAGATTGCCAGAAGCATACACTATACAAGTACTATTATTGTTCGACTTCCCGAATAGGCGAATAGCCAAGCGCAAAGCTTACTAGTAGTACTAGTACTACTACTATAGTCTATAGAGGTATGTACTATACTAGTACTAGGAACCGGATGGAGGAGCATCTGCACTCTTATTATAATTTTAAAATGTCATAAAGCAATCTTCAACACATTTGGTTCTCTTCGAGAGTTCTCGCATGTGATAATGGAAGTTGATTGCATGGAACACTCGCCACAATTCTTGCTTAACTCTAGCTCATATCCTGTTACAAATAGGAGCGTTCAGTAATATTTCCTCTTTTTTTGTTATTCAGCATGTAAACAGGTCAGCAAACCTTGCGGCGCATCTTTGTGCGAACCGTGCTTGCTGCACTTTGAATGTGGCCGAGAGCTGGCTTGATGAAACACCTCGCTTCCTAGTGGCCAGTGTCTTGGCTGATCGTCCTAAGAATGCTTATATATGAATAAAGCTCTCTCATTTACCCGCAAAAAAGATTAAGCCATATTAACCGAAAAGGAGGGAGTATGGACTAGCACTACTTTTTGGTGTGTCCCGTCAACTCGCAGATCAAGGAGAAGCTTGGAGGACAAGATGAAGCTCGCTTACGCCTTTTGACTAATGCAACCTACCCTCGGTGGACATGCATCAATCCATTCGGTGTCAGATTGTCAGAGGTATAGATTGTAGTACCCAACATGCGGAGTACCATCATTGTTCGACTTCACGAAGAGGCGAAGAGCCAAGCGCAAGGTTTAGTAGTACGAGTAGTACTACTACTAGAACCGCATGGTGGAGCGTTTGTACTCTTATTTTTTTAAATCTCTGATAAAGTACACATTTATTCCGGAGTAGGGCAGAAAACGGCAGCCCAACATGTAATGATGATATCAATCAACCAACCATGCTCGAATATATCTTGGCCTCTGTGCGAGCCCGTTTGTGTGTTCTCGCTCCTCGTCTCTCTCAAGGAACGGCGGGTTGGCCATTTTGCCGTCAATTGAGATTGGTTTGCTCACACTCCTATCCCACATGTCAGTGATATGCCAAGAGGAGGTGCATTGACCGACTGGTCATACGCGTACTTGGTTTTGCACCTTCATATACTACTCCCTCCGTCACAGTTTACGGGGCGCGCTTCATTATGATGCATTTCTCTCAATCCATTTCCACCACTAGAGAGACTTTAGATGCGTTTGGTTTAATGATCAATTAATTAGGGGGTGGTAACCGCAATCAAGTCCGCAATTTTCTCTCGATGTACTACTACGGAGTGGAGTATGTGCATGCATGTGTGTACTCGGGGTGGAAGCACTGCATGCATGTGTGTACGTATTATTTCCTCTACTAATAGACGCCATGCTATAACTACCAATGCTATTTTTCAGGCCGATCGCTAGTCGCCTTGGTCCCACGGATTTTTTCTTTTTTCTGAAGCGCGCTATATAAAGACGGATGGAGTAGTATGAGTGGATTCAAAGAAGAGCGTATTGATGGTTGCTTCTTCCGAGCAACTTACAGTGGGAAAGGTGGGGCTTATGATTTGACTGCTCATTACTCACTATTAATGTGGTGCAACGACCGGGCTGATTCTCCCATGCGGTTGTGCACTATCCCCTCAGTTCTTAAATATACTCCGGAGTATTTGTCTTTCCAGAGATCTCAACGAGTGACTACTCAAATATTTGTCCTTTTAGAGATTCAAATGGACTACTACATACGGATGTATATGGACATATTTTAGAGTATAGATTCACTCATTTTGCTCCGTATGTAGTCACTTGTTGAAATCTCTAGAAAGACAAATAGAGTATTTTGGAATGGAGGGAGTACACATACGACGCAAAATGAGTGAATCTACACTCTAAAATATGCCCATTTGAAATTTGTAAAAAGACAAATATTTAGGAACAAAGGAGTATATTTTGTGCATGGCACATGGACCCGGATGCTGGAGAGGCTTCTTGCAATGCTATCAAGCTTCCAGCATTTGTTTACATAATTGACGTACTATACAAATAATTTTCCAGCGACATGAAATTGTACAATGGTGTGAGCTTTCAGCTTTTGTTTCATATGTCTTGCCATCGATGCTCTTTCGGAAACAATAAAAAAACTAACTTCCTTGCTATTGCATCTCAATTATTAGCAGATCAGAGCTAATATTTACATCACAACTGAAGACAAAGTTGTGAGAAGGTGTTAAATTAAAATTGATCCATGCTTTCATTGGCAGCAATGTCCACCCAGCTCTTTCTAAATCAACAAGGCATGTTGGAAAAAAGTAGCTGTCTGGAGCATGCAACATTCCGATCATTTTGTGCAGTTCCACTAAAATAGAGCTGAGCGTCCCTGTTCCAAAGATATTAAGTGTGATTACGATAATGGAGGACTGCTGATGAAACAATAAACACACAAATAGAAGCCGGTCACCTTTGCAGTCTCTCTTAAGACTAACTAGTTGGAGAAGATAAGGCTCGGAGTTGGATGAGGAGGATAGAGAAAAACCAATCTCCCTTTGTGCAGTCGCACTTAAATGTAGAGACGTTGCCCGTGTGACATTTTAGTACAACTGCACAAAACACTCTTAATAAAAAAGTTATTTGTGCAGTTCACCAAAAGGTCGCAATAGCAATGAGGTGAAATGGATAGCCCTGTTTGCAAAAAAGACGTAGAAAGGAAACAATTACCGACCAATAACAGTTGATGACACATGCGACGACAAAAAAGAAGCATATTCCTTGTCCTAATGGAAGATAACAACACGGTTGCGTTTGTCTAAAACGGTGTGAGGACGAGATTGCAATATGGAAAGTACGCCGGACGAGCTACGTTTTGGGCAAAGAACTATGGAAGATCCACATGTAGTGACGTGGGAAGACGGGCAGTGGAGCAAGGCCGGAAGGGATACCTGGAGGTCGTCGGGATGTAACTAGGTGAGCGGCGGCAGGCGGAATCTGCCCATACTGCGGCAGCGAGCAGGTGGCATAGGGCCTACCGTGCCGGAGCTTGGTCAGAGAGAACAGCGTGTACCGCAGATCGGGACGTGCTGCCTCGGCACCGTCGAACGGAGAAACGATGCACTTCCTCCCTTTCCCCCGGCGGACGCGATGCGGCCGGATCAGTGACCAACGGTGATAGAGAGAGAGAGAGAGGCCACCGCAGCCTTGTGTGAGATACTCTGAAGAGAGACAAACCAGGCAGGCAGGCTCCATTGTATATTGTGGAGTGGACTACCATTTTCTCCATAAAGATCGTTTTATATTCTGTGTACGTGCCATTGAGCGCTATAACTTTATTTAAAAATAACGCGCCAACGCGTCAAGTCGAACTTTGTTTCGTGTACGCGTGGTACCACGACCTCCCTAGGTAAACAACCGCTACACGCGTTCAAATTAGCACGTGGGCTGCCATTTCGTAAAGAAATGAGCTCCACCGTGTACCCGCGTGGGTGTGGCCGGGCACGAAGCAAGAGTACGTGCATGGTGCACCTATTCTCTTCTTGTATACGTACACCACCTACGTGGGGTTGTGTGAGAGAGATACAAACCTAGAGAGATATAGTGTGTGGGTTCGTGAGAGTTTTCTTTTGGGGGGAGGGGGGTCAATCAAAAAATGTAACATATGCAATGTGTGTGAAATAGAGTCCTGGATATATCATATATATATAGAGGGGGCGATCCACGTGAAGAGAGTGGAGGTATCATCGGCTTGAGGTGTCCATAGAATCGAAGAGAGGGATGATGTGTGTGTGTGTGTGTGTGTGCGTGCGATCGATAAAGAGTGCCATCGAATTTGTGTGTGCCCACGTCAAAGATATAGAGTGGCTGGCCTACTGGAACATGAGAGGGGACATGTGCAGTTTGTCTCTGTGGCATGGATACCTACCTACAGCGCTCGACTATCGGTGTGTGGTGGGGGAGAGGGAGGCCTAATTAACTATAGAGGTACAATGGCTGGTATATGTGCGAAGGAGGAGAGAGGCCTACCTCATGTATTAAGGAGATCGATCGGCATCCATGCATATGTAGAGGAGAGGAATAAAGTTGGGAGAGAGACAGAGCTAGAGTGTTGGAGGGCGTGGTAGTGGAGTTGCTTCTAACAAATGGTTGGATAGGCTTGCTAGACAAACGGAGGGCACACCCGCAATATCAATAAGAGAGGAGATGGATGCTTGTCTGTGCACATGCGTGTGAGAGACGGGTCACGAGGCATGCACGAATGATTAGGGAGGACGATATGGTTGTGGTAAGCAGACGTAACTACATAAGAAGATCAATCACCCTTTGTTAGAGAAAAGAGATACATAACTTGTGAGGTACATCGATCGATGGGGGGGGGGAATAGTTAAAGTCGATCTAGGTATATGTTGGGAGATCGATCGGCATACATGCATGTGTGTGTTAGAAGCAAATGAGGCACGGGGAGAAGGATAGAGAGAGGGATGCATCTAGGAGGTGGTACGAGAGGCATGCTATATCCAGGGGGAAGGAGTGTGCGAGTACGAGATCGATGAAAAGAGTGGTGGGAGTGAGGCATGGACGGTGATAAGAGAAGAGAGGAAGCTTGTGTTTGTGCTAGGCACACCTGGCTAGAGAGGCATATCGATCGATGTGTGCTGTAAAGAAGGAGTTGGGGAGCCTACACACACCGTGGGTGAATGACATGAAGTGAAAAGACGAATTTGCGCGATGGAGCTAGAGAATGTTGGGGGAGGTTGATAGGGATGCAGGCGTGTGCATGCACAAGAGAAAATTAGCGCTAGCTACAAAGATAAGAGGATTGTGTGGGTGTAAAAGACGAATAGAGATCATACTTCACTATAAAAAGCGAATTCGGATATTTGCAGAATTTATCATAGTGTTTTAAACTGATGCATGTGTGAATATAAATAATGGTGATACACATGGTGTGGCTATGAACATGTTATACTACATATAATATATTTTATCTCTACTCTTATAAAAAACGGAGTTGTTGATGATGGTGTGCCTGCCATCTTGCAATATCGGCCGTCTGATTTATATCTGGCGGATAGGAAGGAAACTATGGAAATTTTGAAAAAAGATACCCACACCCCTCTCCATATTTGCAAATTAGGCCCCTTGATCATGTTAAATGCTCTGTGGAACGTATGGGCATCTTGCTAGTACTACGTATAATACATAGAACATTGATTATAATTTGGGCTAATGTGTGGCTTTTGCAGCTCAGGTCTAAATACTTGTCATAATGTTGGGGGCGGGGCACTATACTTTGTGTGTTAAACACGGTGTACGTATGGAACATGGTTTAGATTATGAATATATAGTTAGTACATCAAATGTACTATTATTTGGAATCAACATCAAGTGTATTCAAAAAATAGAATTCGAGTTCATGTAGTACACATAGTTCATATCTATCTCTATAGTAATCATGTTGTGTGTTATTAAGGTAATACACGAATGATGGTTGAAGTTGGCAACAATCATGATTGTAGATTCTTATTGAAATAGAGAAACGAATTCAAATTTAGTTCGAATTGCAGCGGTAGTATAGACATTTGGAATGCACTAAAATGTTAGTATGAGTAGGTTACATGCATTATACAGCAAGCGAAAAAAATTAATTGGACATAACATGGATTCATACTCCCTCCTTCCATCTATATAGGGTCGTAATGAGTTTTTAAAGACCGCCTTTGACTATTGACAAGATTAATAGTACATGACATGCACAATGTGAAAATTATAACATTGAAAGAACCTTTCACAGACGAATTTAATGGTGTGCTTTGTGTAAGTTGCATGTCATATATTATTGCTCTAATATTTGGTCAGAGTTAGCATCAAAAAATGCATTAGGCCCTATATAGATGGAAGGAGGGAGTAGCTTTGAATAGCATTTGTATAGTAAAACGGGGCAAGACTCTCTCTTTGTGTGGTATGAATAGTTTTATTTTTTCATTTTCTTTTTGGTTGAGGGAAGTGCGAATTGATTTGGTACGTACAAGTACAATATTACTATACATTAGGCTTGTCCATAAAATTCAACCTGCGCCTTGTTATATCCCGAAAACAGATATCGTGCTCCCAAAACTGGCGCCTTCACAACCCGCGCCTTGCTATCCTGAAATTAGAACGCGCGCGAAAACTCCCTCGAGCTGCCAAATCCCGACACGCGAAATCCCCCTTCTAACCCTGAGCCGAAAGGGCCGCTAGTTCAAATCGGTGGGGGGGGGGGTACTTTTGTAACACACCCTACATTTTGGACAAGCGCGTCCCTAAGTCATGGTTCACCCCCTCCCATTGCCCCCTTTTTGCCATTCGAAATCCCAGGCCGCCATAACCTCTCCGCTCCAGCCGCAAAACCCCACCCTCCTCCGTCCGCCACCTCACCACTACCTAGCCGGAGCTTCTTCCCTAACGACGTCGTCCACCGCAACAGCTCGACGTCCCTCGTCCACCTCCCCGGATGAGGATCCGTTGTCCATCTCGTCGTCCCGCCGGTTCAGCCTCCCCGTCCTCCACCTCCAAGGAGCTGCTTCGACGATCGTCACGTCTATCGCGGCTGCTCCATCCCCCCAGCACCGCCTTAACCTGCTCCACCGGAACCGCAGCATCCTCATCGACTCCTCGGACGAAGCCGAGGCCTACTCAACGCCACCAAAGAGGTTGTACACTCATCGCATCGCACCTTCTCCTTAACTCGACCTCCCGGCGCCGACGGTGCTCCATCCCGCACCCCCCATGGAGCGGCTACCTTGATGCCGCCGCCGCGGGCCACATCTCCACGGCGGCTCTTCCCTAGTGCGAGGCCCCTTCGGCGGCGACGTCCATACCAACCGGATCTCGCTCGGTCGCTCGCGTTGCTGCTGCTGCTGCTTCGGCTCTTGCTCGATTGCTCGCTCACCTAGCTGCTGCTGCTGCTCCGGCTCTCGCTCACTCGCTCATGCTGCTGCTACTGCTCTCCCCCTCGCTCATGCAGCACTCTGCTCCGATTTAGCTACACTTCAGTCGACTGAATCGACTTTTGGGTCAGTCGATTTTCAGGGGGTGGGGGGGGGGCTCGCCAGAGTTAAGGAAGAACCACCCGCAGCGGGGACAGGGTCTCGCCGGAGAAGTACCCCACTATCTATCTTAGGGTTAAGGGTGGGGCGGGGGCCTAGAGGGCTGGCCGGGGCGACGGGGCGCCGACAGACCGGCGGTGGGGAGTTGTTTCGGGGCAGCGAGGCGGCGCTGGGGCCGGCGGTTCGGGAGGTGGTGGCTGGCGGCTCAGGGGGGGTGCAGGTTGAAGATAAACTGCGGGCCCTCCCTAAACTACATGTCAACTGCCTCTCTGCTACCATTGTGTTCAGTCTCGACAGTAACATTCAGATTCCACAATAAATTTCAGTTTCGACAGTTAAGTTCAGAGTCAACAGTTTTTACCTTATCTGTTGTAGTCAGGTGGTTTTTGGTGATATAAATTTTACATCTATTTTACATCATCTATTGGACTCCAAGTCAGGTCCAAATTAATGTTCAAACTTGAGTTCTAAATTAGTTGTGGGGCACATATCGAGGAAGCAATGAATAGTATCTCTGTCTAATATCTGGTTCACCTAGGGTATGCCTATGTTGTTCATCTTGGGTGGGAAACAAATAGTAAAGCAGTCATCATCTTTCTTCTTATTAAATTAAAGCAATCATCAGCCTGCTATAATTTTTTTGGATCCATCCACTGGTTGTTACCATCACTCTAAATTTTTGCATGCTCTCCTTACTTAATCTCACCATATTTTTTTCATATGCATGTCAGATATTGTACACAGTCATGCTGAACATGTAGAGAAAAAGAGAAGAGTTTTGCGCGGCAATACAATGTCATGCAGACATCGCTCCATGGTGGGTTCAATGGCGAACCCTCCCCACCCCTCTCCAGATTGTAATCCAGAGGAAGATATCTATTCTGAGGCGGATTCAGGCATCGTTGACCACTCCTATTTACCCCCCAAGGTGTTTGCTCTACTTTGCCATGATGATATTAGTCATATCATGCATATGTTGCCTTGCAGTGCCTACTTTTGACATCATATATGTCATCTGCTTAGTTTCGACATGTTCTGTAATGCCACCTGTTTAGTTTCTATATCATATATGGGAATTATGATGTCTCATGTCTTTTTGCCAGCCATAATATATGTAAAATGTGCAATGTCATCCTGCTTAACCAGGCATCATATATTTGAATAATATCTTGCCCATCCTTTTCTTCATTACATTTCCATTTGTCGACAATGTTTGTACATTAAACTACTCTTCCTGTGAATCAGCCATTTGAGTGGGAGATTGAAAAATCTGGAGTGAAAACAAGGCCTTCAGAGCAGACAGTGCTACCTGTCGAAGCAGATCTCTTGTTGGGTCCCGATAGCTCCTTAGAGATGGATTCAGAGACAGATGACCAGTCCTATTCCCCCACCGAGGTGTATGCTCTAACTTGGCACGGTTATACTGCTCATATCATGCAGATGTTGCCTTGAAGTGCCTACTTTTGACATCATATATGTCATCTGCTTAGTTTAGACATGTTCTGTAATGCCACCTGTTTAGTTTCTATATCATATATGGGAATTATGATGTCTCATGTCTTTTGCCACCATAATATATGTAAATGTGCAATGCCATCCTCGCTTAACTGTGCATCATATATTTGAATGATATCTTGCCCATCCTTTTCTTCATTACATTTCAATTTGTCGACAATGTTTGTACATTAAACTACTCTTCTGTGAATCAGCCATTTGAGTGGGAGATTGAAAAATGGAGGAAAACAAGGCCTTGAGAGAGCATAGTGCTACCTATCGAAGCAGATCTCTTGTTGGGTCCCGATAGCTCCTTAGAGATGGATTCAGAGACAGATGACCAGTCCTATTCCCCCACCGAGGTGTATGCTCTAACTTGGCACGGTTATACTGCTCATATCATGCATATGTTTGTCTTGCATTGCATAGTTTAGACATCATATACAATATTCAACACCATGTTCTTAGTTCAGACATCATATCAAATGCCCACTGTTTAGCATATAAATCACATATGTGAATTAAATGATGTGATCTTGATTACTTAGATAACATGTAGGTGAATTATGTCATGCGATGATGTTTAGTTATTCATCATATCTTTGAATTATGTTATGCTATGCTATCCAGTTTAGATAGACATCATATATGTGAAATTATGTCATGCTATCCGTTTTAGTAAAACAATATACATGTCAACTATTTCATGCCCTCTTTTTTCCACACTATCTATTGCATCTGTCTCTCATACAATGTCTGTACATTGAACTATGTTTCCTGTTTATCAGCCATTTGAATTGGAGCGGGTTATGCCAGTATCTAGCGGACTAAAAACACGGTCTTCAAATAAAACAGTTAATGAGGACATCACTACCATTGTTACTCCCACAGCCCCTACTGCTACATATACTGGACCAATTACTAGAGCTCGCGCACGCCAAATAAATTATCAGGTACTTTCGTTTCTTGGTAATGATTCTAATGTTCATGAGAACATGATGCTGCCTAAATTGGATACATTTGTTTTGCTAACAAATGAAGGGCCTAGCTTGGACAAGGATGAACATTGGAGCAAGAACAAGCATGGAGACAATGGCATACGCAAGGGGAACAAGAATGGAGTTACAAGTGATGATTTCAGGACTTTCAAGCCACCATAATGAGTGCATAAAGCCTTGGACGAAATATACAAGATGCCACTTCATAAATTTCGTCCTGAGGCTATTCTAGGTGTTGCGTCACCTTATTATTGGTCCAGGCCCATGTAATTTCAAAATACATAAGTATAGGCTATTTTTAGAGTCCGTATGTGTGGGGAAACAAGAGATAGGGTTAGTTTCGGACCCCTCCACCAAGGGCCACGAAATTCACCCCCTCTTCCTCCATATATACAGCCCTTAGGGCACTGTTTAGACTTTGGGGTTTTGTTTAGATTAAAAGTTCGCCATAGCTGCAACTTCGCTTACTTCGTTTGTGTTCACCGATCAGACAAAGGCGTCACAGAACCCCACCTTGATCAATAAAGCTTTCCTCTATTATTTGCAATATCCAGATTGCAATCTTAGTTTCTTGCTTGTTCTTCGTTTGCTTGCAGGAAATAGGCCTTCGTGGTCAGGTTGATCATGCTCCGGCGTGGTCAATAACCTCTCGGAGTTGGTTTAGCGATTGCTAAGGCGCGATGTCTTCGCACGTTCGTAGTCGGATCGTCAAAGTCGACTTCCACCAAAGCGATAACCATCATCTCATCGAAAGACAGGACACCTTTGCCTCTATCAAGTGGTATCAGATTCTAGGTTGCTCGGTGAGATTTTACAGTTTTTTGTAGTTTAGATCGAGTCGGTTCTTCATACCTACAGTCCACGAAGAAGCCACACAAAAAATTAGGGTTAGTTCATCATATCCGAACCAATCTAAGCCTTTGCATAATCTTTTTAGGGTTTTTCTTTTTTGAATTTGCGGTTGCATCGTCGTGTCTAGTTGCTGGTCTTAGCGTCTAGTCCTTCAGAGTTTCGAGTTCTGTCACAGTTTGTCACGCCGCCGCCGCACCATCTTCATCATTGTTGCCATATACCACCACCACTGCCATATCCCACCAACAATGCCTTATACCACCACTGCTGCCATATACCACCACCGCTGCCATATCCCAACAATGCTGCCATATACCGCCGATCCATATCCATATACCACCATCGCTATCATATACCACCACCGCTGCCATATCCTACCACCATATATCCACCACCAATCCGAGTTCTTTTCATATTAGGTTTGTTTCCGAGATCCATCTAATTTCCGATTCGTGTTTCCTTGCCTGAGTAGGTTTCGAAAAAAAAAGGATTCTGGAGACCCCCGGGCTGTTTTTAGGCCAAAATTTCGGCGACCAAAAATATTTTTCCCTATCCTATTTCTATGTCCCAGGAGTGTTTTGAGACATTCGCCATCATAGTGATTTTTTGTCGCACTTTTTCGTCGTCGCTGCCCTGATTTCCGAAAAAAATTGTCAAAAAATTTTGTGCCCACCCTGTCAGTTTGACCTGGGAAGAGTTTTGAGACACTCTCCATTATAGTGATTTTTCGCAAAAAAAAAAGCAGCGCAAAAAAACAGAGCGAAAAAAAGTTCCAGAGTGTGCTTTTCCCTTGTTTACGTGCAGCGATGTGATTTTGTTAGTGTTCTAGGCTCCGTTGAGCGTTTACTCAACTTTGTATCTCTGAATTTGTATCGTCGTTGAGCGTTTATTCAACTTTGAGCGTTTATTCAACTTTGTATCTCTGAGTTGATCATTGCTGACCCTTTTTGCTACCATATTATAAGCCTTCCCAGCTCCACATACATCTACGTCATGCGTTTGACTCTCCTGGTAATCGCTTTATCCAAGCTTTGAGAGTTTTGACTACAACAGTTGCCGATCACCTCCTGCTCTGGGTAAGAACTGGTAAGAATTTGAGATTTGCTTGACGGGTTTGTGATACACCACCACCTATTCCTAGTAGTCTATAGAATCGTATTCTTGTTTGTTTCTATTTGCTGCTAACCATGGTAGGATCACAAGCCGATGAGACTGATTGGGAGAACCTGACAAACAAACAATTACATGATAAATTTCAGCAAATGATGAGTGGACAGGTGCAAGATGTGCTAAACAAATTTGAAGAGGCCATGGAGAAGATAGATGGCATTGAGAAGACGTTTGAAACAAAGCTTGATAACAAGTTTAATGAATTGCTCGCGCGTTTTCCACAACCACCACCGGCTGCACCTATCGAACCTCTGCAACGACAACAACAACGCCCCCTTCCGAATCAGTATGGACGAGCGCAGCGTGTTCCTCTTGAGGATGGCCAAACTTCTGGTGCTGCTGTACCTGTTGTTGATGCTTCTTTGGCTCCTACTACTGCTGCTTTGGTACCGGGAGGATGATGAGTATGCGGCAATTATGAGGATGAGGTTGATCAAAATCAGAACTACGTGCAGCCACCAGCACCACCACCAGCAGGTCGATCTCGGGTATATAATCGCAATGGTAGGCCTGCACCACCACCTCGGTTACGAGATCATGACCATGTTTCTAAACTGAAATTGAATATTCCACCATTTGAGGGTAGATATGTTCCTGATATATATCTTACTTGGGAGTTAGAAACTGAACAACGTTTTACATGTTTACAATATCCCGAGGAGAGACGGGTTGCTGCTGCTGTTTGTGCTTTCACTAGTTTTGCATGTGTATGGTGGTCTGAACATTGTAGATTATATCCTATTCCAGCTACTTGGGCTGCTTTGAAAATTGCTATGCGTACGCGTTGGGTTCCACCATATTATCAACGTGAATTGCTGCAAAAATTGCAGCGTTTAAGACAAGAAAAAAATTCTGTAGAAGAATATTATTAGGAATTACAAACTGGCATGATTAGATGTGGTATTGTTGAGGAGAATGAAGCTATGCTTGCACGTTTTTACGGGTGGATTAAATAGAGAGATTCAAACCATTCTAGAGTATAAGGAGTATACTAATATCACTCGTTTATTCCATCTTGCTTGTAAAGCTGAACGTGAAGTGCGGGATCGACAAGGAATGGCGTGCACTAACTTTTCTGCAGGTCGACCTTCCTCATGGACACCGTGTGCATCTTCTACTTCCACTACACCAGCACCTCCATCAGGTGCCACCTCCAGCCGTGATACAAGAAAGCAGGCACAACCACCACTATGTGCCAAGAGCGCACCTGCCGGACCTACACAGAGCTCTTCTTCTTCCATGGCATCAACAGGGCACACAAGGATATTATTTGTCGTCGTTGTAAAGGAAGAGGTCATTATGCGTGAGAATGCAAATCTCAGCGTGTGATGATTGCTACTGAGGATGGTGGTTATGAGTCCGCTAGTGACTATGATGAGGAGACTTTGGCCCTTATTACACGTGAAGAACATGGTGGATATGATTTTGATCATGAGACGCAATACATGGCTCCTGAAGACGCTGACAGGTATGAATGTTTAGTTGCTCAACGTGTTTTGAGTGTGCAGGTCACACAAACTGAGCAAAATCAGAGGCATAATTTGTTCCATACAAACGGAGTTGTGAAGAAACGTTCTGTGCACGTTATCATAGACGGAGGGAGCTGCAACAACTTGGCTAGCATGGAGATGGTGGAGAAACTATCTCTCACCACAAGACCACATCCACATCCTTACTACATCCAATGGTTCAACAAGAGCGGCAAGGTTAAGGTAACGTGTACTATTCGTGTGCATTTTAGTATCTCTACATATGCTGATTATGTTGATTGTGATGTGGTACCTATGCAAGCATGTTCCTTATTACATGGTCGACCATGGCAATTTGATAAAAAATTTGTCCACCATGGTAGAAACAATCCGTATACTCTTGTTCATAAGGATAAAAATATTACTTTGCTTCCTATGACTCCTGATTCCATTTTGAAAGATGATATTAATAGAGCTAATAAAGCAAAACAGGAGAAGAATAAGAGTGAAAATCATATTGTGGCAAAAGAATTTTAGCAACAAATGAAGCCTAATAATAAACCATCTAGTGTTGCTTCTGAAATTAAATTGAAAAGTGCATGTTTACTTGCCACTAAATCTGATATTGATTAGCTAGATTTTAGCAAATCTGTTTGTTATGCTTTTGTGTGCAAAGAGACATTATTTTCATCCAAGGACGTGCCTTCCTCTTTGCCCCATGCTGTCACTAACATTTTGCAGAAGTTCACTGACGTCTTCCCACAAGACGTGCCATCGGGATTACCACCTATTCGAGGGATTGAACATCAAATTGACTTAATTCCCGATGCATCGCTACCCAACCGTGCACCATACCGTACCAATCCAGAGGAGACGAAGGAGATTATGCGTCAAGTACAAGAGCTTCTCGACAAAGGTTATATACGCGAATCCCTTAGTCCTTGTGCTGTTCCTATTGTTTTAGTGCCGAAAAAGGATGGTACATCGCGTATGTGTGTTGATTGTAGAGGCATTAATAATATTACTATTCGTTATCGTCATCCTATTCCTAGGCTAGATGATATGCTTGATGAATTGAGTGGCTCTACAATATTCTCCAAAGTTGATTTATGTAGTGGATACCATCAAATTCGTATGAAATTGGGGATGAATGGAAAACAGCATTTAAAACTAAGTTTGGATTATATGAGTGGTTAGTCATGCCTTTTGGGTTAACTAATGCACCTAGTACTTTCATGAGATTAATGAACGAAGTTTTACGTGTTTTCATTGGACGATTTGTGGTAGTTTACTTTGATGACATATTGATTTATAGCAGAACTTTGGAGGAACATTTGGAACATTTACGTGTTGTTTTTATTGCTCTACGTGATGCACGTTTGTTTGGTAACCTTGGAAAGTGCACCTTTTGCACTGACCGAGTGTCATTGAAGCTATTGAGAGTTGGCTGCAGCCCAAAACGGTCACACAAGTGAGGAGTTTTCTTAGCCTTGCTGGATTCTATAGGCGTTTTGTGAGAGATTTCAGCACCATTGCTGCACCTCTCAATGAGCTTACAAAGAAGGATGTACCTTTTGTTTGGGGTACCGCACAGGAAGAAGCCTTCACGGTATTGAAAGATAAGTTGACACATGCTCCTTTACTGCAACTTCCTGATTTTAATAAGACTTTTGAGCTTGAATGTGATGCTAGTGGAATTGGATTAGCAGGTGTGTTATACAAGATGGCAAACCTGTTGCATATTTTCTAAAAATTGAGTGGGCCTAGTCTGAATTATTCTACTTATGATAAAGAATTATATGCTCTTGTTCGCACTTTAGAGACATGGCAACATTATTTATGGCCCAAAGAATTTGTTATACATTCTGATCATGAATCTTTGAAACATATTAAAAGTCAAGCTAAACTGAATCGTAGACATGCTAAATGGGTTGAATTCATTGAGACTTTCCCTTATGTTATTAAACATAAGAAGGGTAAAGAAAATGTTATTGCTGATGCATTGTCTCGTCGCTATACTATGCTTTCACAACTTGACTTCAAAATATTTGGTTTGGAGACCATCAAAGATCAATATGTGCATGATGCTGATTTTAAAGATGTATTGCAGAATTGTAAAGAAGGGAGAACATGGAATAAGTTCGTCGTTAGTGATGGATTTGTGTTTCGTGCTAACAAGCTATGCATTCCAGCTAGCTCTATTGGTCTTTGTTGTTGCAGGAGGCGCATGGAGGGGGATTATTGGGACACTTTGGCGTGAAGAAGACGGACGACGTACTTGCTACACATTTCTTTTGGCCAAAGATGAGACAGGATGTTGAGCGTTTTATTGCTCGCTGCACTACATGTCAAAAAGCTAAGTCACGACTCAATCCTCATGGTTTATATATGCCTTTGCCTGTACCTAGTGTTCGTTGGGAGGATATATCTATGGACTTTGTTTTAGGTTTGCCTCGAACAAAGAAGGGGAGGGATAGCATATTTGTTGTCGTGGATAGATTCTCGAAAATGGCACACTTTATACCATGTCATAAAAGCGATGATGCCGTTAATGGTGCTGATTTGTTCTTTCGTGAAATTATTCGCTTGCATGGTGTGCCCAACACTATTGTTTCAGATCATGATACTAAATTTCTTAGCCACTTTTGGAGATGTTTATGGGCTAAGTTGGGGACTAAACTGCTTTTTAGTACTACTTGTCACCCCCAAACTGATGGACAAACTAAAGTAGTCAATAGAACATTGTCTATTATGCTTAGGATTGTTTTGAAGAATAATAAGAAAATGTGGGAAGAATGCTTGCCTCATATTGAATTTGCTTATAATCGTTCATTGCATTCTACTACAAAGATGTGCCTTTTTGAAATTGTGTATGGTTTCCTACCTCGTGCACCTATTGATTTGTTGCCTCTTCCATCTTCGGAAAAGGTTTATTTTGATGCTAAACAACGTGCTGAATTGATTTTAAAAATGCATGAGTTAACTAAGGAAAACATTGAGCATATGAATGCTAAATGTAAACTTGCTGGAGATAAGGGTAGAAAACATGTTGTGTTTGCACCTGGAGATCTTGTTTGGTTACATTTGCGTAAGGATAGATTTCCTGATTTGCGCAAATCAAAGTTAATGCCACGTGCTGATGGTCCTTTTAAGGTGTTGGAGAAAATAAATGATAATGCATATAAACTTCAGCTACCTGCAGATTTTGGGGTTAGTCCCACTTTTAACATTGCAGATTTGAAGCCTCATTTGGGTGAGGAAGATGAGCTTTCGTCGAGGACGACTTCGTTTCAAGAAGGGGAGGATGATGAGGACATCACTACCATTGTTACACCCACAGCCCCTACTGCTACATATACTCGACCAATTACTAGAGCTCGCGCACGCCAAATAAATTATCCGGTACTTTCGTTTCTTGGCAATGATTCTAATTTTCATGAGAACATGATGCTGCCTAAATTGGCTACATTTGTTTTGCTTACAAATGAAGGGCCTAGCTTGGAGAAGGATGAACATTGGAGCAAGAACAAGCATGGAGATGATGGCATGCGCAAGGGGAACAAGAACGGAGTTACAAGTGATGATTTCAGGACTTTGAGGCCACCATAATGAGTGCATGAAGCCTTGGACGAAATATACAAGATGCCACTTCATAAATTTCGTCCAGAGGCTATTCTAGGTGCTGCGTCACCTTATTATTGGGCGAGGCCCATGTAATTTCGAAATACATAAGATAGGCTATTTTTAGAGTCTGTATGTGTGGGGACACAAGAGATAGGGTTAGTTTCGGACCCCTCCACCAAGGGCCACGAAATTCACCCCCTCTTCCTCCATATATACAGCCCTTAGGGCACTGTTTAGACTTTGGGGTTTTGTTTAGATTAAAAGTTCGCCATAGCTGCAACTTCATGTACTTCGTTTGTGTTCAACGACCAGACAAAGGCGTCACAGAACACCACCTTGATCAATAAAGCTTTCCTCTATTATTCGCAATATCCAGATTGCAATCTTAGTTTCTTGCTTGTTGTTTGTTTGCTTGCAGGAAATAGACCTTCGTGGCCAGGTTGATCGTGCTCCGGCGTGGTCAATAACCTCTCGGAGTTGGTTTAGCAATTGCTAAGTTGCAACGTCTTCCCATGTTCATAGTCGGATCGTCAAATTCGACTTCCACCAAAGCGATAACCATCATCTCATCGAAAGACGGGACACCTTGGCCTCTATCAACAGTGCTACCTCTTGGTGGACAAAGCACCCAGGTTGTACATGCACGAGAACCGGCCCTACCACACATAACCCAAACTCTCGCAGATTGTACCCCTACTGCGATGGACATAGAACCAGTTTCACCCAATCTAACCCCAACCCCAGCAGATAGTAACCCAGTTCCTGTTGACACAGCACCATCTCCACCATAGAGCTCCCAAACAAGAGCAGTTAGTAAGGCAGCTCAAGTGCCCAAAGGGCTAGGACTACCACGGCGAGCCCCAACTCCACCAGTTAGTACGCCTATTCCTGTGGAGGAGGCACAACTAGCTAGTCAAAGTTTAGCATCTAACGCATTTGATGTTGTTAAATCGTATGTGCGTATCTTCCCATCTTGGAAATATTATACTGAAGATGAAGGAAAATGCCATTTGCAAGTGTTTGTCCAGGAGTTGTGTGTAAGTAATGTTATTAATGGCAATTACTTTGCTTTGTCCCATACATCCTACCTCCATGATGGTTATAATACAACAATTTTTCCCATTTTTCTCTACATAGAAGGACCGATTTGGAAGCTCGGGATGAGGTAACCTGTGCTAATACCTCTACTATCTTCAAGAATGCTTGGTGGCGATGTCGAATTACAGAAAGAAAACGTGCTTCACACTCTCGAAGCAGGAATTTGCCATCGACGATCTTTGCCATCTGCTAACGGATGGCAAAGAACGTATTTGCCATCTGCTTACACAAAATAGACGGCAAAGAACTGACAGATGGCAAAGAACCTGGTTGCCATCAGCAAGTTCTTTGTTATTGTCCAGCTGATGGCAAAGAATCTTTGCCATCCACTGGCAGATGGCAAGGAGGTGGGTGGACACCGGTGCTATCAAACCACCTCTTTGTCGTCTGCCAGCGGATGGCAAAGAATCTTTTCCATCTGCTGGCAGACGGTAAAGAAGTGGGTGGGGCCCAGTGGATGACGGCGCTGTAATGGCCCAGTAGCCCCACCTCTTTGCCATCTGTCAGCAGACGGCAAAGATTCTTTGCCATCTGCTGGCTGATGGCAAAGAGTTGGGGCTTTGCCATCTGCTGGCCGATGGCAAAGATGTGGGTCTTTGCCATCCGTTGGCTTATGGCAAAGAGGTGGGACTATCTCCTCCCCCCTCTTTTGCTCAAAAAAAATCTCCTCCCCCATCTCCCAGCCCGGCCCCACCCCCACTCTCTCTCTCCCCTCTTTCCCAGCCCGGCCCCACCCCTCTCTCTCCCATCTCTCTCCCAGCCCGGCCCCACCCCTCTCTCTCTCTCCCCCCACCTCACCCACCCAAAGACTGCACCCTGGCCTGACCTCTCGCGTTCGATGCCGCCCACACCGTCGCCCGCCCGCCCTCCCGCCACCGCCCAGACCGCCACCGCCCGCCCCTCCTCGCCATCGCAGCCCGCCCCTCCCATCCCTCCCGCCACCGCAGCCCGCCTCCCCCTCCTCCCCACCACCGCAGCCCGCCCTTTCTGCACCAGATCCTCCCGTGGGCTTACCCCTCCATAGTTCCAGGCATGGCGCGCCCCTCCCATGCCCTCCCGGCCACACAAGGCGTGCCCATGACCCTCCCCGCCACCAGAGCCCGCCTTGCGCCCCCTCCACCGAGCCAGGCAGCGCAGGCGCCCCTCCTGCTGGCCCTCCCATCACATGGCGTGCCCCACGGCCTCCCCGCCACCACAGTGCGCCCTTGCGCCATCCACGACCCGCCCCACACCGACCTTCCTCCCTGCACCGGCCCTCCTCAGCCACCACCGGAGCCTGGCTTGTAACTTTCCATTAACCCAAGATTTACTTCTGCACAAAGCAAGTTTCATTTCTAAATTTGAGCAAGCGAGAAGTTTAGTGCATATTCAAATTAAAGAAGATTAGTTTTATGTGGTATATACCTGCAAAAACAATTTTAGTTACCAATCTAAGCCCATTGTAACACTTACTACATATGTATTGACTTCTGTAGTAGCTTCATATACCTAGAGTTTGATGTTGGGAAATACCTGGTATGTATTTTGCAATGTTGGGAAATACCTGGTATGTATTTTGAAATGTCAAGAAAGTTTCAGTTTGGATTAGAAATCACAGCCCACAAAAAAATAACCGATTTGATGCCATCCATAAAATCCAAAGGTAAGTACTTAATCACTTGGGAGACACAAAGTAGGACACATGCCAACGGCAACATAATCTGTAGACATTAATTACCTAGAGTCGTTGGTAGAAGCAAAAACACTAGTCAATCCTAAACATGTATATTTATTCAGATGCAAAAGGCGACAGTAGCCAATATGCGCATGACTACCATGACACTATCAGCATATGTCACCTACTTCACATACAGATTGGATATTTAGTTGTATATTTAGCACCAACAAAACCATAAAGCTTACTATTGTCTCCATATATATATTTTACAGAAGATTAGATCACGTTTCTTTATACACGCACAAAGAAGAATACCTTTCTATTATGATTATTTATTCATCATTATTTTAGGCATATTAGTATGGAAGCTAGGCTAGTATTGTGGTAGTGGTTCCAGTTTGATTCGTTGAAATCTGCAGCTTGCAAAAAAGGGATATTGTGAATAACATATCTTATCATTTGAGCCATCCATCTAGAGAGCACAAATGAAACTTGCTTCAACAAAGTTGTATATTCTGTTATTTCTCTTTTAGCTGTTGCTTGTCATTTTATTTGGCTGTCTTTTAAAGTTTTTCTACATGTCCGATCATTACCAGAAAGTGATCTTATAGGCAATATCTTATACACACTGCCATCAAGCTTAGAAGATTCAGTAAAGTTCTGATGGATATGTCTTGGAAAACACTGTAAGAAATTTTATATTTTTATTGAAATGAACAAAGTTCATAAGATCCACTTTATATGATTGATTGATTGATTGCAATATCTACTGTTTTAGGTAGAGAAATAACTCAAAAGTACATACTTTTCAATTATGCAAGTCATGCTCAGTGAAGGTACTACAATGATCGAGACATGCATGTGCAAACACATCCCACGATAATACCCAGTCTCATCTGCCGCCCTCTGATTATTGTCCAGCTTGTTGCACTATCCCATGTGAGGAAGCAATCTATCTGAGAAAGAAATTTTAAGAGGATTTTTAACCTAGCTTTTACTGTTTAGTGCTAGTTTGGCTTGCCTTAGCTTTTATATTTGAACAATCAGGTTCACAAATAGATACCATCCTAGACACAAGCTAGATAAACCCTATCTGGTTTTGTTTTCTCCACTTGAGATTTGCAGGGGAGGTTGTATTGCCCGGAGGAAAGGTAGAGGACGGTGATGCTGATGATGCAGCAACAACATTAAGGGAGGCAAAGGAGGAGATTGGGCTTGATCCGGCCTTGGTCACTGTCGTTTCCTCGCTTGAGCACTTCTTGCCCAAGGTAAGATGTCTATGAGTTCTCGCTTATACCCCTACTGAAAAAAATCACATTGTACAGTGGACAGACTATTTAAGTTCACATTGAAAGGCATGTTAGTTTTTTTTATTCTTAGACTTCGAAAAAACACATGCATGCAGCCAAGATTTAGGATATGCTAACAAAACATTGCAAATGATCTTTAATTTGGTGCAGCATAACTCCCGACAAGCATCGACGTCTGCCACTGGCACGAGCAAGAACCCCGATCCTCCTCTGTCTACCACTGCCGCGAGCAAGAACCCCGATCCTTCACCTACGGTTGACGGTAAGTTTCCCCTAGTGCTTTGCTTAACAAATGCATACTTAGCTTAAGAAATGACCTATTTAGCTCTAAAATGACCTATACTTGCCACCTTTTCCTCCAAAATGGCATAATAACCTTAATTAGCTCCAAAATGACCTATTTAACCTAGGATAGCTCTAAAATGACCTATACTTAGCACTTTTTCCTCCAAAATGACATAATAACCTTACTTAGCTCCAAAATGACCTATTTAACCCATGATAGCTCTAAAATGACCTATTATTAGCATATATTCCTTCAAAATGACTTAATATGCTTAGCAAGCTCAAAAATGACATAATAACTTTAAATAGCTCCAAAATGACCTATTTAACCTTGGATAGCTCTAAAATGACCTATACTTAGCATTTATTCCTCCAAAATGACTTAATATGCTTAGCTAGCTCCAAAATGACATAATATGCTTAAGAAATGACCTATTTAGCTCCAAAATGCTATAATATGCTTAGCTAGTTCAAAAATGACATAATAACCATACTTAGCTCCAAAATGACCTATTTAACCTAGGATAGCTCTAAAATGACCTATACTCAGCATTTTTTCCTTCGAAATGACTTCATATGCTTAGCTAGCTCAAAAATGACATAATAACCTTAATTAGCTCCAAAATGACCTATTTAACCTAGGATAGCTCTAAAATGACCTATACTTAGCATTTTTCCTCCAAAATGACTTAATATGCTTAGCTAGCTCAAAAACGACATATTTAACCTAGGATAGCTCTAAAATGACCTATATTTATCATCTTTTCCGCCAAAATGACTTAATATGCTTAGCTAGCTCTAAAATGACATAATATGCTTAAGAAATGACATATTTTAGCTCCTAAATGACTTCATATGCTTAGCTAGCTCCAAAATGACATAATAAACTTACTTAGCTCAAAAATGACCTTACCTAGCATTTTTACACCAAAATGACTTAGTATGCTTAGCTCCAAAATGACCGTACTTAGCATTTTTTACACCAAAATGACTTAGTATGCTTAGCTAGATCAAAAATGACATAATAACCATACTTAGCTTCAAAATGACCTATTTTACGGATACAAGTTGCATCATAATAATCTTCGCATTTTAGTTGCATCATAATAATCTTCTTCTTCTAGTCTTCTTCTTCTAACTTTCTTCTTTCCCATTTTGCAGATTTGCTTCAGATCACGGAAGCTTGGGTTGATGGAGTGCTTGTCTTTAGCTTTTGTTTGACTTTGTGAAACTTGCTACCTATGATGAAACTGTGTAATATTGATGAAACTATGTATATGTATGGATGAAACTTGCTACTATTGGTAACATGTGTTGGATATGTGTTCATGGATATGTGTTGGATATATATGTATGTTTGATTTTCTGTGGAAATGAATTGATATAAGAAAAAAATTAAATGGGGCAATATAGGCACTTTGCCATCAGCTGGCAGATGGCACAGAGCTTTGCCATCCGCTGGCAGATGGCAAAGAGGCCACGTGGCAGCTACCCATACAAACTGGGAAGCACCCATCTGGCCTATTTATAGCCTTTGCCATCCGCTGCCGGATGGCAAAGAGCCTGTAGCCTTTGCCATCAGCTGGCGGATGGCAAAGAGCCTGCAGCCTTTGCCATCTGCCAGCCGATGGCAAAGCATGCTGTTAGCCTCCTAACGTGGCTAACCCTGTTCCTCTGTCATCCAGAGGCTTTGCCATCTGCCAGCTAATGGCAAAGCTACGGGCTCTTTGCCATCTGCCAGCTGACGGCAAAGAAGCCTTTACCAGAGTGTATTCAGCCGTCGCTTTGCCATCCGCTTGCTGATGGCAAAGCCCTTTGCCATCTACCGGCCATGCATTTGCCATCTGCCATGGCAGATGGCAAATTACCTGATTCCTGTAGTGTCACCGGCAAAGAAACTCATGAAATTCCATTACATTCTCCTGAGACACATTTACTGGACGATGACTGGGAACGCCTTGTTCTGTACTGGTCCCGAACCAAGAATGTGGTAAGGTCTATGAGCTCATTTTCTATTTTGACGTACTATATTCTTGCTTCTTACTGTACTCTATTCATGTAGAACAAGTTCCTAAACCTGAAGACCAATTGTTCTAATTTAAGATTCCATTACTATCACGGTTCAAAAAAGTGCTAGGAGTTAATTGTGCATTTTGCCACCGCCTTGCGCTTTACTGACCAAAGCGCATGCTTATGTGCGGTTATGCACAGATTAAGCGTAGTTATGCGCAATGCGTTTTGCCAACGCCTAGAGCCTAGGCGCGCTTAAGCGCTCGCTTAGGCGTGCCTTTTTTAACTATGATTGCTTTGCTCTTGTATCACTGTATTTACTCATACAAACTTATTTTTAAATTGAAGGATCCAATCGAAACTCTAATGGCACAGCAGGTATGTTCACACATGTTTCTTTAACAGGTTTTGATGTAGGGCGGATCCCTATGGGGCCGATCTTTCACGTTTGGAGTGGATCCTACGGGGAAACACGAAGAACACATGGAAAACACAAGGGAAAACACGGGGAGAAACGAGAGAATCAGTCAACCGACAAGTAATTGATCACACAACGGCTAGATCACCAAACACACGAGGTCGCACAAGATTCAAAATCAACAAAGAAAAGATACAAAGGTAGACGTTCTTCTCGGTGAGGAGGTCTTGATTGTCTTCCCTTGAAGGGGTCTTGAATCCGCTTGGGGGATCTTCTCCGAAGAGGTCGTGAGCTCCGAGGAGAAGTAACCAAGTGGATGAGCAAGGCTCTCACACAAAATATGAGCTAAACCAATGCTAAAAATAAAAGTACGGGATGAGGGAGTATATATAGTCAAACGGCGAAGGGGTACATGGGTCACGGCCCAAAGGAGCTGCGCGCAGGCAGAGGAAGCCGGATGTCCGGGCGACGGGCCGGATGTCTGGGCGCTCACGAGGTGCCGAATGTCCGGGCTGGAGGGGCCGGATGTCTTGGCCAGTGGAGTTGACTCTTTTGTTCACTGGATGGGCAACGCCGGATGTCCGCTCGGAGGGGCCGGATGTCCGCGGCTTCATGAGGCGCCAGATGTCCGGGCTGTCTGGGCAAGCTTCTGTGCTCCCTCGACACCAGTGCCGGATGTCCGGTATTTAGGCCGGATTTCCGATGGGGGCCGGATGTCCGGGGTGGATGCCGAATGTCCGGTCCCTGTAGCTTCTTCTGCCGATGCCTGGCCTTGGGGATCTCCAGGGGCCGGATGTCCGGGGTCCTGGCCGAATGTCCGGTGCCTGGAGGCTGTTCTTGCCTTCTTCCATTGGTTCTCTTCTTCCATGGACTTGGGGTCTTGACCATCTTCATGTGCATCATCGGGAGGGTCCTCTTGGTACCTAATCATGCATAACATTCCGGATTGAGGTAGTAGCCATGTCTTGAGAGGATCATATGAGATATCATTAAGGAGAGAAGTCACCTCGGTCTCGAGAGCTCTAGCACGTGCTCTAGTCATGGGTCCTCTTGGGGCTTGGTGAGGCGATGGAAGGTCCATGGGGATGACCGAAGGATGCTCCGCATCATCTCCCCCCCCCCCTTGGGAAAGATCCGACCTCGGATCGAAATCCTCATCACCATGGTACGGGGAGAGATCGGAGACGTTGAAGATGTCGCTCACGTTGTACTTGTCACGTGGGAGATCGATCTTGTAAGAGTTGTTGTTGTTGTAGCGTGCTATCACCTTGAAGGGTCCATCGGCTCAAGGGAGAAGCTTGGACTTGCGTTCGTTGGGGAAGCGGTCCTTGCAAAGGTGTAGCCACACGAGGTCTCCAATGTTGAATAACATGGGATGCTTGTTGACATTGAGCTTGGTCGTGAGTCGTTGTACTTGGCGCGCGATGGTGTGTATTGTATCTTCATGCATCTTCTTGATGTAGCTTGCACGGTCACTTGCGTCGAGGTTGGTGCGCTCTTGAAGAGGAAGAGGTAGAATGTCCAATGGGGACAACAGGTTGAAGCCGTAGACGACCTCGAAGGGGGACTTTTCGGTCATCGAATGTCTTGCACGGTTGTAGGCGTACTCGGCGATGGGTAGACACTCCTCCCACTCCTTGATGTTCTTCTTGATAAACACGCAAAGTAGAGTGGAGAGTGTACGGTTCGTCACCTCCGTTTGGTCATCGGTTTTAGGGTGGTATGCGGATGAGAACAAGAGCTTGATTCCGAGCTTGGCGCATAGGGTCTTCCAAAAGTAACTCAAGAACTTGACGTCGCGGTCGGAGACTATTGTCTTTGGTACTCCATGGAGGCTCAAGATTTCCCTACAAAAGAGATTTGCAACGTATGAAGCATCGTCTATCTTGTTGCAAGGGATGAAATGTGCCATCTTAGAAAATCGGTCCACAACAACAAACACGGAATCCTTGCCATTTTGAGTTCTAGGCAAACCAATTACAAAGTCCATGCTAATGTCTTCCCCAGGTTGATAAGGAATAGGAAGAGGCATGTAAAGACCATGGGATTGAGCTTTAGACTTAGCTTTGCGACATGTAGAACATCGGGTGGTGAAGCATGAGACATCACGGAACATCTTGGGCCAAAGGTAGTTCTTGGAGAGCGTGGCGAATGTCTTGTCGCGTCCGAAATGTCCCATGAGTCCGCCTCCATGAGCCTCTTGCAAAAGGAGCAAACGAAGAGAAGACTCGGCAATGCAAAGTTTGTTAGCTCTCATAAGATAACCATCCTTGACGTAATATTGTTCCCAAGATGTATGCATCAAACATTTAGCATAAGGAGATTCAAAAGATGGATCATTAGCACACAAGTCTTTTATGTGCTCAAAGCCGATAACATTCAACTCAAGTTTAGTGACAAGCATGCATATGCGTGAAAGCGCATCCGCAACTACATTTTCCTTACCCTTAATGTATTTGATCAGATAGGGGAAAGATTCGAGAAATTCACTCCATTTGGCATGACGCTTGTTCAACTTAGTTTGACCTTTCAAGTACTTATGCGTTTCATGATCGGTATGGATGACAAACTCATGAGGTCTAACATAATGTTCCCAAACATGTAGTACACGCACTAAAGCATACAATTCTTTGTCATATATGGGATAGTTAAGTTGAGCACCGGAGAGTTTTTCACTAAAATATGCAATGGCTCGTTTTTCTTTCATGAAAACTCTGCCAATTCCGGTACCACTTGCATCATAATGAACCTCAAAAGTTTTGTCAAAATTGGGCAAAGCAAGAATCGGAGCATGAGTAAGCAAACACTTGAGCTCATCAAAAGCGGTGGATTGCAAAGATCCCCAAACAAAAGGAGCATTCTTCTTACTCAAGGCATGCAAAGGAGTTGCGATAGTGCTAAAATCTTTCACAAAACGACAACAAAAACCTGCTAGACCAAGAAAACTACGCACTTGTTGCAAATTGGTGGGTTTGGGCCAAGTTTTAGTTGCTTCAATTTTAGATTCATCAACATGGACACCCTTGGAAGATACAACAAAACCCAAGAAAACCACTATGTCAACACCAAATGTGCACCTTTTCATGTTTGCATAAAGACTTTCCTTGCGAAGGGTTTGTAACACAGCCCTAACATGATTAAGATGCTCTTTCATGGTTTTGCTAAACACAAGAATATCATCAAAGTAAACCACAAAAAAGACTCCAATATAAGGGCGAAGCACATAATGCATGAGGCGCGCGAAAGTACCGGGAGCCTCCGATAAATCCATAGGCATAACTAACCACTCATATAGGCCAAATTTGGTTTTGAAAGCAGTTTTCCATTCATCACCCTCTTGAATGCGTATTTGGTAATAGCCACTTTTAAGAGCAATTTTTGAGAAAAAGTTGGCTCCTCTAAGTTCATCAAGCATATCATCTAAGTGAGGAATGGGATGCCTATAGCGAACGGTAATAGCATTTATAGGTCTACAATCGGAACACAAGCGGAAACTTACATCGGGCTTAGGCACAAGTATAACCGGAACGGCACAAGTGCTTAAGCTTTCATGTACATGACCGTTGTCGATTAGTTGTTGTACTTGCCGTTGAATCTCCTTGGTTTCTTCAGGATTGACACGGTATGGAGCTTTGTTTGGAAGTGGCGCTCCGGGGATGAGGTCGATTCGATGCTTAATGCCTCGTAGAGGAGGTAGACCCGCAGGTAGCTCATCGGGGAAAAATCTTATAATTCCTGCAGAAGATAATGAAACACTAAAGGTAGCTCGTGAGAGGTGTTAGTTTTTGGTTCTCCATCCTTGCACACAAGGACAAAGCGCATCACACTCGATGGGTTCTCACACACTTCTCTCATCTCACTTTTTGTGGCAAATAGTATGAGGTTTTTCTCTGTAGGCGAAGAGGCGCTCAAGTTTGGCTTGTGGCTCTCACTCACTTTTTGGTGGATCACTTTCTCACTCTTCTCTTGACGATGGGTGGCTTGCTTGTCAGTTATCACTTGACTAGGAGACATAGGTCGTAGCACATATTCCTTCCCTTTGATCTTGAAGCTATAGTGATTGGTGCGCCCGTTGTGGATGACACCACGGTCGAATTGCCATGGCCTACCAAGAAGGAGGTGGCAAACGTTCATGGGGACCACATCACACTCCAAAGTGTCTTCATATGCACCAATTTTGAAGGAGACTTGGACCGTATGCTCAACTCGGATAGTGTCGGGGTCACTTAGCCATTGAACCTTGTAGGGGTGCGGGTGCTTCCTCTTTACCAATTGAAGCTTGGAGCATAGTTTCACTTGCCAAGTTATGGCAACTACCTCCATCGATGATGACCTTGACGGATCGTCCATTGATGCCGTCCTTAGTGTGGAATATGTGGCATCTTTGGTCTTCTTCTTGTTGATGTTGAAGAGTCAAGACCTTGGAGACAACAAGAGCGTGGCTCGTATCTTCATCACAAAAGACTTGATCATCTTCATCCTCGTTCACGCACCGGTGCATGGCCACTTGCTCAAGAGCTTCCATTTCGTCTTCACTCATTGAGTCATAGGTGCCATCGTCGTTGAGGATCATGGTGCGCTTGTTTGTGCATTCACAGGACTTGTGGCCTCGGCCGCCGCAAGTGAAACACTTGAAGGAGCTCGTCTTGACGGTCTCATCGGTGGAGTAGATGAAGAAGCACGCAGCTTGTAGTTGCTTGTAGTAGGAGGAAAACGACTTGAACTTGACGAAGGTTTCTTGTAACTTGATTTGTCGTCGTTGCTTGGAGAAGGCTTGGTTGATGTCGAAGTTGGAGTAGTTGTTGAAGCTTGATTATTGGAGAAGCCGTAGGTCTTGGATGAGTACTTGGCGTACTTGAGGTCATCTTGCACTTGACGTTCCGCCTTTGTAGCTTGATGCACGAGCTCAATGAGGTTGGAGTAGGGTTGGAAGTCGGCGATCTTCTTGATGGGATGATTGAGTCCATTAAAGAATCGTGCCATAGTTTGCTCATCATCCTCTGTGACATTGGCTCGAATCATGGCAATCTCCATTTCCTTGTAGTATTCTCCAACACTCTTTGTTCCTTGCTTGAGGAGTTGTAGCTTCTTGAAGAGATCGTGGTTGTAGTATGTGGGCACAAAACGTGCTCGCATGACATCCTTCATTTGAGCCCAAGTGGTGATTGGAGGTTCACCTCTTGCTTGTCGGCGCTCAAGGACTTGTTCCCACCATATGAGCACATAGTCTTGGAACTCTAGTGATGCCATAGCAATCTTCTTCTCTTCCTCATAGTTGTGCAAACGAAAGGTTTTGTCGACCTTCAATGCCCTTGAGAGGTACTCTTCCGGATCATTGTTTCCATTGAACTTGGGCATTGTGAATTTGAGCTTGCCATAGCGTTGCTCTTCATTGTGTTGTTGGTGATGGTGATGATGATGCCCTTGACGTGGAGGGTAATCATCCTCATGTTGCTCCTGGCGTGGAGGAAGTCCATGATCAACTTGCTCTTGTTGAACTTGAGTTTGAGGTGGAGCTTGACGAGCTTGTGAAGGAGCTTGTGGAGCTTGACGTTGCACACGCGGTTGGTGGTTCCTCTCTTGGATTTCTTCTCGAAGGGCTTCCTCTTGATTGCGCTGTTCGCGATTGCGGTTGGCGATGGCTCGAATTGATTCTTGAAGGGCACGTTCCGCCTCAAGAGCTTGTGCTTCTCCTTGTTGTTGTTGAAGACGTTGAGCCTCGGCGTCTTGTTCCTCTTGGTGTAGACGCGCTCGTTCTTCCTCTTGGTGCCGTAGTCGTTGTCGTTCTTGAGCTTGAGCAAAAGCGACTTGGTTTGATTGAGAACGAGGAACTTACTCATTGGCTTGCTCTTGTGAATGCTTGACATGTAGTGGGTTGCAAGATGCATGACGGTCTTGACGTGCGGCTCATCGAAGAGTGTTCGATGACGGTGTACTTGAGCCGGAGAAGGAGTCGTCGGAGTGTCGACTTGAGTGGCTCCGTCTTGAGTATGACGATGTAGAAGGAGGCCGGTTCACCAACAAGGCGTGGATCTCATCCATTCTTGCATCGTTCTCTTGCTTGTGTGCGTCGAGCTTGTTGTTGAACTCGTCTCTTGCATGTTGCTCGGACAGTCGCAAGTCGGTGGCGAGGTTGTCGATGCGGTCGTTCATTGCTTGTTGCTCTTGATGCAACGCTCGTTGTGCACCAAAGAGGTGGCTCTTGGTGACATATGATGACATGTCGTCGTCTTGCTCGATGAAGTACTTGGCCTGTCCATCATTCCAAGAAAAATGTGAGTGGGAGAAGGAGAAGAACTTATACCAATGTACCTTTGACCGATGTGATGATGAAACAAGTTCACTCAAACGCGGACAATGAAATAGCACTATTGGTACCAATTCTTGTCGGTTCTCACACCTACACAAGTAAAAGCTTATGGTGGAGCTTGGTTAGGATGGTGGCACAAAATTTGATGCAATTGAAAGCGAGATTCAATAATGTTGGAAAAGATTCACAAATTTGCAAATGCCACAAGTAGACCAAGCAAGTAGGGGTACACGGAAACACACACGCAAATAGATAAATGGGATTGTGCAAACCAAAATTGAGCCAAAATGTGGAATCCACGAAAATGCTCTTGTTGCACAATACTAGAGAGACGTTAGCACGATTGCACAATAGGCGGATACGGAGCTTGTGCACAACCTACTAGGCAAAAATGCAACGATCTCTATCCCAAGTATGCTATATGTATGGTATTTCGGTGCTATGATCCAAGATGATCTTATATGACAATCTTAATGTAGTATGATCCTATGGTTCTTGCTTATAAGCTCTTTGCTTATCTTTCCTCTTTGCTTAAAAGCTTGGGTGGCTCTTTCACCTTTGAGCTCTTTTCTCATGCAAAATTTCACAAACCAAGATAGCAATTGTGTATGCTATGACAACTTTGTGACACACAAGTTGATTCCAAGATATGCACCACGGTGGTATGGTATGTATGCTATGGAGTATGATCACTAATGTGCACAAGTCACGTTGCCGGCAATACTCAATGGCTAGTCTCGATGGGTAAGCTACGCAAAAGTAAGGCCATGTGGGGTATCAATGCAATTGCAAGGTATGACAAAGATGTCGTCGAAGTTACCGTCCTTGGCGATGTTGAGTAGTCGATGGAGATGAGTGGTGGTGATGGTGACGTCGAACCGTACCTATATAGCCGAAATGTCCTACGACACGGGAACCACAACTCAAAATCGCAAAGCCCAAAACGTGTCAAAATCGACATGGGAGGTAGCGGTGAACGGTGGTGGTGTTTGTGGAAACGTTGGGAGTTTGCGGAAGTAAGTGTGGGCACCGGGGCAAAATTGGGGATAGTATGCGAAAATGGGCATGGGGGATGTAGTTGCTGCTCCCCAGGGCCGGATGTCCAGGACAGCTGCCGGATGTCCGTTGGACACGGGGCGGATGTCCGGGCTCTGGATCGGGGACGAACACGATGAACTCCACGGGAAAAATTGCAACTCTGGGGCAAAATTCGGACAAATTGGTGGATGGAAATCGCGGGAGAGAAGGGGGAAAAGCTAGATCAAATCGATGCAAAGCAGATCCTTGGATCAAATCCAACAAAACTTCATCACACCAACACATCACAAAAAAATTTGGGGCTATTTTTGGTGGGGATTTTTGGATTTAGGACAAAAACAACAAAATCAAGCTAGAAAACACGGGGTAGGGGCTCCAAAAACGTGATCAACGTGGCTCATGATACCAAGATGATGTAGGGCGGATCCCTATGGGGCCGATCTTTCACGTTTGGAGTGGATCCTACGGGGAAACACGAAGAACGCGCGGAAAACACAAGGAAAACATGGGGAGAAATGAGAGAATCACTCAACCGACAAGTAATTAATCACACAAGGGCTAGATCACCGAACACACGAGGTAGCACAAGATTCAAAATCAACAAAGTAAAGATACAAAGGTAGCCATTCTTCTCCGTGAGGAGGTCTTATTTGTCTTCCCTTGAAGGGGTCTTAAATCCGCTTGGGGGGATATTCTCCGAAGAGGTCGTGAGCTCCGAGGAGAAGTAACTAAGTGGATGAGCAAGGCTCTCACACAAAATATGAGCTAAACCAATGCTAACCCTAAAACATACGGGATGAGGGAGTATATATAGTCAAAGGGCGAAGGGGTACATGGGTGACGACCCAAAGGAGCTGCCCGCAGGCAGAGGAAGCCGGATGTCCAGGCGACGGGCCGGATGTCCGGGTCCTCACGAGGTGCCGGATGTCCGGGCTGGAGGGGCTGGATGTTCGGGCCAGTGGAGTTGACTCTTCTGTTCACTGGATGGGCAACGCCGGATGTCCGCTCGAAGGGGCCGGATGTCCGCGGCTTCGGGAGGCGCCGGATGTCCGGGGCAAACACCGGATGTCCGGGCTGTCGGGGCAAGCTTCTTTGCTCCCTGGACGCTAGTGCCGGATGTCCGGGATCTAGGCTGGATTTCCGGTGGGGGCCGGATGTCCGGGCTGGACGCCGGATGTCCGGTCCCTGTAGCTTCTTCTGCAGATGCCTGGCCTTGTGGATCTCTAGGGGCCGGATGTCCGGGGTCCTGGCCGGATGTCCGGTGCCTGGAGGCTGTTCTTGCCTTCTTCCATTGGTTCTCTTCTTCCATGGACTTGGGGTCTTGACCATCTTCATGTGCATCCTCAGGAGGGTCCTCTTGGTACCTAATCATGCACAACATTCCGGATTGAGGTGGTAGCCATGTCTCGAGAGGATCATATGAGATATCATTAAGGAGAGAAGTCACCTCGGTCTCGAGAGCTCTAGCACGTGCTCTATTCATGGGTCCTCTTGGGGCTTGGTGAGGCGATGGAAGGTCCATGGGGATGACCGAAGGATGCTCCGCATCAGGTTTACTCTTATCAATAGCTCTATTGATTTCAATTTCAATTGTGTATATAGTTGACTTCTCATATCATGCACATTACTAGCATCACAACAGAGCCGATAGTGTCGTTGTACATGTAGACCCGTGGTACCCATCTGAAATCTTGTTGTGTCATGTAGTTTCCCACGCTTTGTATTCTTTCACTGCTGCTTTGTCTTGAACTGATATGATTTGAACCGTGTCTCTATTTTGATTTCGCAAGACAATGCAGTGACCATGGGACATAGATATATGTTTGTTTGATGCTTTTATTATGTACTAGTACTTAGCAATAGAATACTTGGTAGTTTAATCATGTCCACCTTACTAATGAACTGGTTCACCGAAATGAGTTTCATATACTAGAACATGCTAAACATGTCATGTGTGTGTGCTTGTTTCTTCTTTTAGAATGCTGATAGAATATTGGGGAAGAGTGCCTTATGAAGCAATGGTAAAGGAAGTAATGCAGATAAGGTTCAGGATAGTGACACATCCTTGTTGGTCTCCAACAAAGCTGATAAAATAGCTAAGGAAGACTATCTTGAAGACAGTGAGACAACCCCAAAGTCCTGTCTTGGTTTAGTGTTCGAAGTTCTTCGCCACTACCGCTTGCACAAGCTATTCAAACTCACCGCATGAATCAGTTCGGTTTCTTGAGTCTCAACTACATCTTTGAAAGACATCGATCGGTTGTCTTTGCGACAAGAAGCGAAAGGATCGAAGTCCCCGAGCATTCAGATGCATACTTTCCGTGCAACGACAAGCGTTGGAGGATTTTAGCGCCAACAGACAAAGCTAATAAGCTTGCTAAGCTTATTGCCGGCGTGGTGGATACCCAGGATAACGTTTCTTCAGCTCTTATGAAGTTGTTTTAGTTATGCTCTTGTTTTGCTGCCACGTTTATTTGCACTGGTGGCCAATTTTGACGGCCAGTGTATGTAATATGCTGCTTTGTTCCCTATATTTGCACTGGTGGCGAACTTTGTTGCCCAGTGGATGTAATACGTGTAATAGCAGTAATAGGCTAGCGTTAATTGCTTGCTTATTTATTTCCTTATTGTCTTGTCTAGTTGTTTGCTTGTAGTCACTGCAGTTCTTTTTCTGTGTTTTTCTAGTGGCCACAATAGCCTATTTTTGGTAACTAGGCCAAAATAATCATGGCAACAAACGGACTGTTGTAACCATGGGCCTCCTGCGGGCTGTATGATCCATGGGCCTTCTACGGGCCATAGGATCCATTGGCCTTTTATACGGGCCATAGGTTCCATCGGCCTTCTACCGGCTTTACAATCCATGGGCCTTCTACCGGCCGTACAATCCATGGGCCTTCTACGGGCCGTAGGATCCATGGGCCTTCTATGGGGCATATCATCATTTCACTAATCATGGGACGTACTATTCGTGGACCATAGCGGGTCGTTAATAGGACGTATTTGATATCTCTATGAAAACAACCCAACGGTTTTTTTTACATGAAAACAGCCCAACATATTAACGGGCCACAAACGGGCCGACTGTAACGGCAGGCTGAATTTGGCCCACAAGCAGAAAATGACAATAATGGGCCGTAAGCAACCGAATGCTGGAAATGAGCCCAAGAATAAATGGGCCCTGAGAAGGCCGAAAGATAACTTGGGCTGGAAACGGCCCAATGGAATAATGGGACGTTAATGGGTATAAAGTGATACACTGTTCATTACGGGCCAATTTCACCACGGGCCGTTAATGGGCCAAGAGTTACGAAGGGCGTCATATGGGCCGAAAGACGTCATGGGCCATACATGGGCCAGAAGTTAAAACGGGCTGGAATCATATTGGACGGCCCAAATGAAGCTACTGGGCCTAATTCGGAGAGGTCGTAACGGGCCCTCGGTTAGCGGGCTGTAAATGGGCTAAATGCGAACATGCCGTTAACAGGCTTTCCGTGGGCCAGCCCGCCACCTTTTGACCAAGTCAAACGGGCCGGCCTTTTCACAGGAATGGGCCTCTGTTGGACCGTGCCACGTGTCGACGTATCATAGGCGCCTTGGGTCCAATGAGTGGATGACATCTGTCCCAATGGTGAGCCGGCACGTGTTTCCTCCAGCTAACGATGATTTTACACATGGAAAATCCCCATTGGTCGGGGCTGTTAACGGGTTATCGGATCCAAAACCGGACCCGATAGCTTAACGGCGTTCCGTTAAGGTGGATGCCACATGTCGGTCACCCTTGACAAAAGCACTTCTGTGATGCACGATTTATCATCATGTAAGTTGACACTTCTGTGATGATAATTTTGATAATGTCATGGAACACTTCTACGACAGCACAGGTATGACTATCTTGATTCTGTCATAAAATTGTCATGGATGTACATGCATGACAAAAAACGCGACCTACTGTGACAAACACGTATCATCACGGAAGTGTATTTTTTTGTAGTGTTATGATCCATCCTGGGCTTGCCATAGACATCAATGTCATTCTCTTCTTCCTTAGAGGCACCAAGAAGTTTAGCCCACTCAGAGATGGTCGACTGGTATTTAGATCCCTTAGTCATCCATACAATTCTACCATCTAGATAGAAATGCACTGTGGAATAGAATTGCATGATCATCTTGTCATCCCACTTGGTGAGCTTCTTCCCAACGAATGCATCAACTCCTGCAAGATTGAAGCTCTCATGAACATGGGGGAAGTGATCCTCATTGGCATCAATGTACTTCCAGTCCACCCATTTCATGTCACTGACTATGGGCTTCTTGTCAAGCAAAACGATCTCATAGAAATCTTGTTGCTCTCGTGTGTGAAAGCGGTAGTCACATGCAGTCCTCCTCTTGACAGAATATGGACCACACATCCTCCACTGACGCGGACCTTTGTCCTTCCCGAGCATCTAGTTTTCTACTACTGGATGAGAGTTGTCATGGTCTAGAATCTTGGGCTTCAGCTTCCAGAGAACTAGTGGTTCATCATCACTTTCAGCCTCAGGCATTGTGGCCTTGTTCTTCTCACTAGCGGAGGTGTTCCTGGTAGACCTCATAGGAGTTGGAGCTTTGGGCTTGGACTTGGGCTTGGAGGGAGCAGCAGACTTCATAGCATCTAACATAAGCTTCTGAGTCTTTGCTAGAGGTGCATCTGCAATGGGTTCTCCTCGTCATCATCATCATCATCATCAACCATGGAGGGTTTGCCAATGACACGAGCAGTAGTCTTCCTTGGCCTCTTCTTCTCCTAGCCTGCATCAGCCTCTGAATCACTTGGCTCCTCTAGTGTGAAAGTCATGGTTTCTTTGGGAGTTGAGGCTTTGTCACCCTTCGAGATTGGGACTTTCCTCACTACCAATCTCTCCTTGGCACTGCCTGATGACCTGGTGCTGGCTGCTGTGCCATACTCCTTGGCAAGCACCTTCTTCTTCTTTTAGGTGGCTTCACTTGCCACAAAGTCCTCAACCTCATCATCCGAGGTTCTCTTCTTCCTGGTCCGTGTGGCAGCTCTTGGCAGTTCAGGTGAGCTTCTCACACCTTCATAGTAGCTTCCCTCTGGACTGGATCCCTCACTGAAATCCTCATGTGCTCTCAGATGTTCTGGCTATCACTGCCACTTGACATCTTGCAGAAAGATCCTGTGAATGGATAGGTATGGGCAGAGTAGATGAGTCATCACAAAAGATAGTTGATTTTTTAAAAAAAGAGTTCAAATCTTAGTTTTAGGTTTTCGCAGAATGCGTTTTTTGATCTACCGAGATGGTCATTTCGGTGATATCGAAGCACTCAACAGAACCAAAACACTCCATTTAGGTCTGACCGAGATGTGGTCTGGTTCCTCCGAGTTGCTAGGGTTTCACTAAAATTTTACTTTTGGTCTCACTGATTTGCACTTCTCGGTGGCACAGAGATGTACTAGTGTAATGGCTAGAGCCAAACCAGTGACTCCGAAAATTCCTAGTCGGTCGGTCCGAGATGCTTTCGGCGGAAACCTAAACCTAAAATCTTTGGTCGAAACTAGTCTAAGGAATCAGTCTGGTAGATAGAGGAATTTCATTCATAGAAAGATACATGACAAAACTCTTGTGCATTGAATCAGAAAAAGTGAAGCACGAGGGGGTCGAATCTCACCCTAACTTGGTGGAGATCCTCTACGACGGCAATGGCAGGGAAGATTTTGTTGTCAACGGCGGATTCTGGTGGCGAGAGCTCGCAGGAGACAGGGCGATGATCTGACAATCCGGCGGGGGTTGTGACGTTTGAAGAATTTTTCAACCGCACGGGCCGCGGGATATATATATACCCGAGAGCTATCGGTGGCACCGAATGGAACAAACGGTGGCACCATGACATGTAACTGCTTGTAGTTACAGCAGATCGATACGCCGAGTTGGTCTAATCGGTAGCACCGAGATGAAAACCTAGATCAATCTAAATGATTTCAGTTTCACCGAGTTTGAGTGAGTTGGCCCAACCGAAATGGATAAAGAAGGTTTTGGAGGTCAGTTTTTTCAAATCGATGACTCCGAGTGCTCCTCACCCGGAGGGTCCAAAAAAATGATTTGTTCAAATTTGTGATGTAGCATGAATAGAGTTTGAGACAAGAAAAGCATAGATAGCTAGAGAAGGTTCTTAGGCATTCTTGTACATCCATTTGGCCAGAAAAACCAAGACAATCAAAAGAACAAATCTATGTCCTCAAATGAATAAAATATGCAAACCAATATGCTCACACAATAAAATGGCAAATGAGATATGTGTCAAACATGCACAACCAATTCTAGCATCTATCATGCAACTGAAGATGACTAGGTCATCTATATATGAGTATATTGTCTTAGGAGTCAAATGAGAACATTTGATCATAGGTCATACTCATCGTTTAAGCACAAGTGGGGTTGCCACTTTTACATAAAGCCTTAATGTGTTCACACCATTAGAGTTGCTTTAGCTCAATTTTTAGAGGAAAGCTCCCCTGAGAAGTGATATCCCCCCAAAGAGGGATGAACTAATCTTGTGTTTTGTCGATGATGACTTCATGTAGATAGTGAAGATGTGGATGCTCAATGTTGATGTAGATCGTCAAGGGTTCAGAGCAATCCTTTGGAGTTTTGCACTTTCAACACCTACATGGGTTAGGCCCACAAGGAACATACAAGGATATCCATAGACATAGAGTGAATTGCACATATGATGATGTCCATGGAAACATTTGGTTACCTTGTCCCTTGCCTTACCAACAAGAGGGTTTGTGACTCCATGAACTAGTGCAAGATGTGAAAGTTGATTGCACAAGTCCTTGCCAAAATGAATATGAGTAAAGTATGTTGGCGGAGTCACCCTCAAGAACACTCTATTTCTTCTTCTTTGGGACCCACATCAACTTGATGGGAATCATTGGAGTTGTAGTTGAACTTAATGAAGTCTTTGAATCTTTTTTATGGAGCCTAGAAAATCCAACTCACTATCATGGCCCATATATCTTGATCTGTCGGACATGGGTGTCCCTCTCATTCAGATGATTGGCCAACACCCTGACTTGGAGCATAAATGTGTGAATGAATGTTTCTCTCCACAAACATGGAAGAAAAAGAGTTATGCAACTGTCTGCAAAGGCAGTAAAACTAAGTTGTGGTATCCAAATAGTATCATTATCCCATTCAATTAGTTTCCACTCTAAGAGATGAAAAGATTGAAATCCTCATGTATTTTCAATAGCAAATTGTAATGTCAAAGAGGAAGCTAATGTGACGTTAATAGACTAAAATGAGTTAATTGCAGCATTAGATATGCTTGACACTTTGACAGAACATTAGAAACATTGTTATCACTACAAAGGATATATTATTAGGAAATTCTATAACATAAATGCAAAGTATGTGATCGGATCGTATTGACAAACTCTGAGCTACCTTTTGAAATTCCAATGCTAGAAGGACTTGTATGTTTATGCTACAGTTATAAATGCATATCGGGGCCAGCTCCAAATAATGAAATGGACCCATCCAACTGATTTTGAAAGACCCACAGTTTAAATTTCCTGGAATCATGAGAAAATTATGGTTCAGACTCAAAGTGTCAGGCTGGATGACAAGAGCTGATCGAACGGTAAAAATCATGGTTCAGGAAAATAGCAACACAGATCAAGAAAAGAACTCGAGCTGAATATTGTAAAACACACATAAGAAAAAAATCATGTATGTTGTTAAAAACTGCTAACCTATCTAATGATGGCGTCCTAGCCGGTCTCTCTCTCTCTCTCTCTCTCTCTCTCTCTCTCTCTTTGTGTGTGTGTGTGTCCTCCTCCCTCTCTTCCTCCCTCCCAAAAAAATTGTGGCAGGGGACTAAGAAAGTAGGAGATGGAGGACAAGTAAATTCAAAAAACACTTGGATGCGCTGGTCTGCCCGAAAGATGACACCTATCCGCGTGGAGATTTCAGTATGAATCAAGATGTTGAATCGAACAGAAATATTATTATGGTAAGAAAAATACACCCTTTTTAACAATAATAGAAATACACCAATGTAAGCTACAAGGCCCTGCAAAATGTCTATGGTGCTTGAGAACGTCCTGGACAAATGGAACATGCTAACAGAATGACACTTGCCTTATCTTGAACAGCATCAATCGATACAAATGGATCGACCTAACCCTCTCATTGCTGAGAGATGAAGTGCAAAGTATCCTACAAGACCAGATTTTTTGGATAGGGACAGGAACACATGCTGATAGAGGCGAAGGTGTCCCGATGTTTGGACGAGATAGCTATCATTTTCTTTGGGAGTCGAGATTGACGATCTGACTATGAACATGCGAAGATGTCGTGCCTTAGCAATCGCTAAACCAACTTCCGAGGGGTTATTGACCACGCCGCAGCACGATCAACCTAACCACGAGGGTCTATTTCCTGTGAGCAAATGAAGAACAAGCAAGAAACTGAGATTGCAATCTGGATATTGCGAATATAAGAGGAAAGCTTTATTGATGAAAGTTGGGTTCTATGACGTCTTTGTCTGGTTGTTGAACACAAACGAAGTACGCGAAGTTGCAGCTATAGCAAACATTTACGGCTGTATATATGGAGGAAGAGGGGGGAATTTCGTGACCCTTGGAGGAGAGGTCTGAAACCAACCCTAACTCTTGTTTCCCACACGTACGGACTCTAGAAACATCTTATACTCAAGTATTTCGAAATTACATGGGCCTGGCCCAAAAATAAGGTGGCACGGCACATATTATAAGCTATGGACGAAATTTATGAAAGGTCATCTTGTATATTTCGTCCATATCCTTGTATGTCATCAAGGAGGCTTCAAAGTACTGAAATCTGCACTAGAAACGTTGTTCTGGTTCCCTTCGCGCGCGCCTTCATCTCCATACTTGTTTCTGCTCCAGTGTTCATCCCTCTTGTCCATGCTAGCCCCTTCGTTAGTAATCAACACAAATGTATCCAATTTAAGCAGCATCATATTCTCATGAACATTAGAATTGTTACCAAGAAAGGAAGTACCATGTAATTCAATTGGCATGCGCGAGCTCTAGTGATTGGTCCAGTATGTATAGCAGCAGGGGTTGTGGCTGTAACAATGGTATTGATGTCCTCATCACATGCCTTTCCCGAACAAAAAAGGTGTGCACTAAATCTCATTCATGCTTCTGAAAATTCGGCGACAAGTTGGTAGGGATCATCAGAAGAAAGGTATGAAGCATGGGAGCATGGAAACAGAAACACACAACACCAAAGACAGAGAGGTCAATCAGAGGAACTCGTCGAACATGTGGTGGCCATCCACGCGCCACATGGTGCGGCCTCTGCCACCACCCTTCCCTATGCCGTTCACTCACCGTGCTACAATGGTTGTGGAAGGCGGAGCAGCACCATGTGCATCACTATTGCATAGAGGAGCATCGGCAGTCGGCTCCTTTCTTGGCTATGTGGAAGAATGTCGGCGACCATCCATAGGAAAAGCAGCTTCCGCATCGTCGGCTATGCGGAAGAATGGCGACAACATCATGATGTAGGGTGGAACCCTAGGGGCCGATCTTTCACAATTTAGAGGTGATCCCGTGAAGAACATGAAGAACACGAGGGGAAACACGAGGGAAATCATGAGAGGAACACTCAAGGACAAGTCCAATCACACATCCACTAGACAATCAAACACACAAGATCCACAAGGGTTCATGAACAACAAAGGGAAAGATAAAAGGTGAAGTTCATCCCAAATCCAAAGGAGATGGGGGTCTTGACTCCTAGAAAGGTCTTCTCCATGAAGAGGTCTTGAATCCCTCGGGATCTTCTCCTAGATGGAGGTCTTGGCCTCCAAAGCAGTGGCCTCTCTCTCTCTCTCTCTCTCTCTCTCTCTCTCTCTCTCTCTCTCTCTCTCTCTCTCTCTCTCTCTCTCGCTCGCTCTCCCTCTCCCTCTCCATCTCCCTCTCCCTCTATCTCTCTCTCTCTCCATCTCTCTCCCTCCCTCTCAAGAGGAGGAGGTACGACAAAAGCTCACATGCAAATGAGCTATCATATTTGCTAACCCTAGAAAGGAGAAGGGGGGAGTTCTATTTATAGTCTAAGCCACAAACGGCTAAGTGGGGGAGGGATACAAGGCCAAAGGCTTGGCTACGCACTAGAAGGCGTCGGACGTCCGAGGGACGTCGGTCGTCCGGTGTCTGGGACTTGTCGGACGTCCGGAGGTTGGCGGTTGTCCCGGAGTTGTAGAGTTGGCGGCATCCGTCCTTCTGGTCGGTTGGCTGTGGATGCGTTGGACGTCCGGAGGAGCTCGGTCGTTCGGGCGTTGTAGAGTGTCAAACGTCCGGCGCCTTCCAGTCGTCTGGCCACTGTAGACTATGTAGCTCTGTCTTCTTCCGTCTTCGCTTCCATGCTTCCCTCGTGGATGGTGTAGGTGTTCCTTGGCGCTTGCACTCCTCCTCGTCATCTGTGAAGCTCCAGCAATACCTATGCATGAACACGAGAGGAATGTCAAGTAGTATACCATCCTCGAAGGGGTGAAGTGAGCACATGTAAAGGAGATGATTCACCTTTATGTATGTGTCAAATTTTGGGTTCTGCAAACCCTTGATAGGTTCGAACTCTGGGGTGCATGTGGAGATCTCAACCTACCCAGCCTGTCTACTCGCGATCCTCAAGGCCTAGCACGTCGGGCTCAAAGGGACAGGGAGACACAGCAGTTTATCCTGGTTCAGGCCACCTTGTGGTGTAATACCCTACTCCAGCATTTTTGGTCGATTGCCTCGAGGGGCTGAGGATGAACTAGTACAGTGGATGAACTGGCCTCAGGAGGTGAGGTGTTCTTGAGCTCGGGAGAGCTGGAGAGGTGGTCGGATGAGAGTGGATCTGTTCTGCCCGTCCCCTTCTATGGTGGTGGCTAAGTCCTATTTATAGGGGCCTTTGTCCTCTTCCCAAATGTTGGCGGGAAGGGATCCCACAACGGCCAGATTTGAAGGGGGACAAGAAGTACATCCTATCATGACTAAAGTGGTCTTTGCCTACGAAAAGCCTCTGGTCGTGACGCTGCAGTGGGATCGGCGATGACCTTCGTCCTGCCGTCCTAGCGGTCTTGGTCTTGTTGCACCAGAATGGAAACCTTTGGCTGATTCCTCGGGACTTCGCGCCTGCTACTTACCTCCTTTGCACCAAAGAGGAAACTGGTACTCTGCGCTCAATGGCACCTGCCTGGCGCCCGCCTGGCCTTGGTCATCATGGATCACGTCAGCTGAGCCTCGTGAGGTGCACCTTGCATAGAAGTCTCCGCCCTTTGGGAGCCAGCCTGATGAGGCTGATCCCCTTGGGGGTCTTGGTGTCATCCGCCTCATGAGGCTTGGCCCCTTGCGAGGGTATTGAGTTGTTGATGTTGAAGCTGGAACATACCAGGCCGTCAATGGAGCCACGTAGTGGGCCGTAGGCAGGCAAGTATGGGTACTCACGTATCCAGAACGCAGACATTAGCCCCTAGGCCCAAGGCAGGCTCGGACTTGGCTTCTAGGCAAAGCCAATGGGCAAGTGCGGAGTGTCGCGGGCCCTAACCGCCTGCGGTCTTGAATGACGCGTGGCGATTGAAGGGACGTGGGTGTCTCCACTTCCCCGCGCTGCCTCGGCAACTGTTCGACTTGACGAGTCGATGCTGGATGTAGAAGATCATCATTATGCGAGGTCGTGGAGGCTGTCGGTTGGCCTACCTCTGGCTATAAATGAGGGGAGGGGCAGAGCCCCCTTCACTCATCTCTCCCTCCGTCCTCTCGCTGATCGTTTCTTCTCCTTCTCCAACTTGCGGTTGCTTCCATGGCGCCGATCAGGAGGTTTTCTGCGGCCAAAAGGGAAAGGCCCCTCAGGAGGGGGTGATCCTCTCCTGCCGAAGAAGCGCTTCCGTCGTTCCCGTGACACCGGCGCGAGGCAGGAGGCGGCCAGGCCTTGGCAATCAAGGCCTCCGCCCAGCTTCCCCCTTCCTCTGTACGCCCGCGCACAGAACAATGACGAGCGCAGTCGAGCAATCCCAGGCAATGAAGGACGAGCCGCTGCCATCCCGCCCGCCGAGGCGCGAACCCATGCTGAGGGCAGCTTGTGCAAGTTTGTGGTGTGGGCAGCGATACTGCCTAACTCATGGATCCGGCTCCCGAGGTTCTTTGCCGACGAGCTGCCACCGAGGGGGCCACTTGAGTAGTGGATGCAGCACGCCGAGTGCTGATGCCTGGCCACTAGGGCAGAGGTCGAGGTGGTGCCCTCTGTCGATGTCTTCATGACCCGCGGATGGGGCGAGGTCGCTTGAGCCTACCGTGTAGAGGAGGCCCTCGTGATCCACTTCGAGTACAACGGCGCCTCCACCCTGTTCTTCAAGGTCTTCGACGAGGAGCGCTGGTGGCTGGAGTGCTGCCCCGGAGGAAGTAGCCTGCTGGACGCGGCTGAGGGTGCTAGACCTACTTCTGTCCCCGCCAGCACCTCCTCGTGCAGCAGCGGCAACTCTTGGGAATCCAGCGATTCTCCTGAGGCCAGCGAATCTCCGGAGTCTAGCGACAACAGCTACGTGTCGCCAAGCTCTCACCGCAGCCAGAGCGCGGTAGTGGTTGCCGCCCGGTGTCGTGACGTCGGTGGTGCGTGCTGGCCTGGTCGGAGCCTTTCTTATTTTGCTTCCCTGTGTGGAATTAGGACTAGCCCCGCGGGGCATGTAAGGATTGAAATGTTTAATTCCAGCGTCGTTCTTTTGATTTTATGATGAAATCGCGTATCCCAATCTGGCATGATTCCCCCCTTTCTTCCCCTTAGGTAGCGTAGCGCTCTACGCCGGCGGGACCCAGTCCCCAGGCAGGCTTTAGCCATCGCTAGTATGCCAGGTCTCGATGTCGTGGTCAAGGCTAGGAGGTGAGCGGCCCGAGGTCCGGTGAGAGCTCATGAGGCGTGATGCTCACGAGGTCCCCCTTGGAGTGCAAGCAACTGCCTAAGAAACGGAAAGGGGAGCGAATCTGCCGGAGTGGGACTGCGAGACTTGGGTGAGCGGGTTGCGAGGCTAAAATCGTAGCGCGTGCGATTATCTTTTAGGAGGCTCATTGCGATTCCCCTGGGTGGTGCCCATTCATGCTTCCACGGCGGCGTCACCAGGCAGGGCCTGCGACGCTCATCCCCTTTCCTCGCTTGCCTCGGTGCTCTACGTCCTTGGGTCCCGGCCCTCGAGCGGACTTAGCCGCCGCTGGTATGCCAGGTCGCGATGCCGTGGTCAAGGCAAGGGGATGAGGGCTGGACAGCCAGTAGGGGCTCCTGAGGCGCGATGCTTAGGACCCACCCCCCTTTAACGCGCGAGCGACTCACAGGGTAAGGTGGCGACCGCCGAGGCTAGCCCATAGATTGGCCTCTAGTGAACCTGTGTGTTAGCTGGCAGAAGAGATTGCAATCTCCTATGGTGCTGGCTGCTTGTCCTTGGACCTGTCGCGGGAAGACGAAGGCACCGAGGACCTGGTGAGGTGGCGTGCGCGAGGCGAGCCGCGAGCCAGAGCTCGGTCCTCGGGTTTATCAGCGTTGCAAGGACAGACCCGAGAACAAGCACCGTGCCAGCGTGAGTAGCCCCTGTTGTGGGATGGGCAAAGGGCAGCCAGCAATGTAGGGAGACCGCGAGGCGGATAAGATTCGAGGCAAGCAGGTGATGATCATAGATAAGCTCATGAGAGATGGTTAGGCAATTCTGATGAATGCAAAAGGATACATGTCGCAGGGATGGACCCACGCGACTTGGGGATAATGCAGCCTGAGGGGCGGCCCCAAACTGAACGAACTAAAAAGATGTCACCTGGCACCATTGCTGAAGAGATGTCGGGGTAGCAGAAGACGCGCGTTGCTGAAGTCGTTCCTCACGAGCCGCCTTGGCCCTGAACCTCGGGAAGCTCCGGGGGTCTGGGGGGCTCCTAAAGATGCGTCTCCATCTGCGCCAGGATCGCCTGGTGCCTAGCCTCTCGAGCTGCTAGCACATCCCTCATGCGGTGCTGGAATGCGACAGCCGCGCTCAGCAGGCCAAAGGGCATGCGAACGTAGCTGTGAGGGGGGCCCTCGCATCGGCCGACAGAGAGCGGCCAGAAGAGCTGCCGAGATGCGGCCTTGTTGAGCCCTGGGATGTCGATGCAGATGCAGAACTCCTTACCCTCTCCAAGGCAATGAGCCGCGCTCGGCAGTGGGTGGCAATCGCCCTGTCAAACCCTTGCCTCTTGAATCTCCTCGATCGCCTTTGCCGATGAACTTGAACAACCGGGCGCCACGCCTGCGCCTTCTCCCGAAGCGTGGCCAAGCATGCCTCCACATGGTGCCCGAGCGCCTCCCTCGTGACGTCGGCTAGATCTGAGGCCCTCCAGAGGAGAGCCCTCGAGCCCAAACTGAGAGGGGCGTCGGGCCCTGATACGTCCATTTTGCATCATGCTTTTATATCAATATTTATTGCATTATGGGCTGTTATTACACATTATGTCACAATACTTATGGCTATTCTCTCTTATTTTACAATGCCTAACATAAAGAGGGGGAATGCCAACAGCTGGGATTCTGGGATGGAAAAGGAGCAAATATTGGAAACCTATTCTGCACAGCTCCAAAAGTCCTGAAACTCCACGAAAGTCATTTTTGAATTAATAAGAATTATTGAGCGAAAGAAGTACCAGAGGGGGCCCACACCCTGGCCACGAGGGTAGGGGCGCGCCCACCCCTACTGGGCATGACCCCTGCCTCGTGGGCCCCCTGGTGGCCCTCCGGTGCCCATCTTCTTCTATATGAAGTCTCTTACCCTGGAAAAAATCATAAGCAAGCTCACGGGATGAAACTCCGTTGCCACAAGGTGGAACCTTGGCGGAACCAATCTAGGGCTCCGGTGGAGCTGTTCTACCGGGGAAACTTCCCTCCGGGAGGGGGAAATCATCACCATCTTCATCACCAACGATCCTCTCATCGGGAGGGGGTCAATCTCCATCAACATCTTCACCAGCACCATCTCCTCTCAAACCCTAGTTCATCTCCTGTATCCAATCTTTGTACCAAAACCTCATATTGGTACATGTGGGTTGCTAGGAGTGTTGATTACTCCTTGTAGTTGATGCTAATTGGTTTATTTGGTGGAAGATCATACGTTCAGATCCTTAATGCATATTAATACCCCTCTGATTATGAACATGAATATGCTTTGTGAGTAGTTATGTTTGTTCTTGAGGACATGGGTGAAGTCTTGCTATTAGTAGTCATGTGAATTTGGTATTCGTTCGATATTTTGATGAGATGTATGTTGTCTCTCCTCTAGTGGTGTTATGTGAATGTCGACTACATGACACTTCACCATTATTTGGGCCTAGAGGAAGGCATTGGGAAGTAATAAGTAGATGATGGGTTGCTAGAGTGATAGAAGCTTAAACCCTAGTTTATGTGTTGCTTCGTAAGGGGCTGATTTGGATCCACTAGTTTCATGCTATGGTTAGGTTTACCTTAATACTTCTTTTGTAGTTGCGGATGCTTGCCATAGGGGTTAATCATAAGTGGGATGCTTGTCCAAGAAAGGTAAGTACCCAAGCACCGGTCCACCCACATATCAAATTATGAAAGTAACGAACGGGAATCATATGAGCATGATGAAAACTAGCTTGGTGATAATTCCCATGTGTCCTCGGGAGCGCTTTTCTCATTATAAGAATTTGTCCAGGCTTTTCCTTTGCTACAAAAAGGATTGGGCCACCTTGCTGCACTTATTTACTTTTATTGCTTGTTACCCATTACAAATTATCTTATCACAAAACTATCTGTTACCTACAATTTTCGTGCTTGCAGAGAATACCTTACTGAAAACCGCTTGTCATTTCCTTCTGCTCCTCGTTGGTTTTGACACTCTTACTTATCGAAAGGAGTATGATAGATCCCCTATACTTGTGGGTCATCAAGACTCTTTTCTGGCACCGTTGCCAGGGAGTGAAGCGCCTTTGGTGAGTGGAACTTGGTAAGGAAATATTTATATAGTGTGCTGAAATTTACTGTGACTTGTTACTATGGAAACTAATCCTTTGAGGGGCTTGTTTGAGGCATCTTCGCCCCGACCAGTAGAGCAAAGAGTTGCTCCTCAACCTACTGAACCTACTGAAAATGTTTACTTTGAAATTCCTTCGGGTATGATAGAGAAACTGCTTGCTAATCCCTTTGAAGGACATGGAACATTGCATCCTGATTTACACCTTATCTATGTGGATGAAGTTTGTGGATTATTTAAGCTTGCAGGTATGCCCGATGATGTTGTCAAGAGTAAGGTCTTCCCTTTATCTTTGAAGGGAGATGCATTGACATGGTATAGGCTATGTGATGATACGGGATCTTGGGACTATAAACGATTAAAATTGGAATTTCACCAGAAGTTCTATCCTATGCATCTTGTTCATCGTGATCGTAATTATATATATAATTTTTGGCCTCGCAAAGGAGAAAGCATCTCTCAAGCTTGGGGGAGGCTTAAGTCAATGTTGTATTCATGCCCCAATCATGAGCTCTCAAGAGAAATGATTATTCAAAAAATTTATGCTCGGCTTTCTCTCAATGATCGCACCATGCTCGATACTTCTTGTGCTGGTTTTTATATGCTGAAGATTATTGAATTCAAGTGGGACTTATTGGAAAGAATTAAACGCAACTCTGAAGATTGGGGTTCCGACGATGGTAAGGAGTCAGGTATGACACCTAAGTTTGATTGTGTTAAATCTTTTATGGATACCGATGCTTTTCCTGGATTTAGCGCTAATTATGGACTTGACTCTGAGATATTAGCTTCTTTCTGTGAATCTTTTGCTACTCATGTTGATCTCCCTAAGGAGAAGTGGTTTAAATATAATCCTCCCATTGAAGTAAAAGTAGTTGCACCTGTTACAGTTGAAGAAAAGACTATCACTTATAATGATCCTATTGTTCCTACTACTTATGTTGACAAACCACCTCTCCCTGTTAGGATAAAGGATCATGCTAAATCTTCAACCGTGGTTCGTAAAAGTAATACTAGAGCACATACACCTCCTGAGCAAATTAAAGTTGAACCTAGTATTGCTATGGTTAAAGATCTCTTGGCTAATAATATTGATAGGCATGTTATTTACTTCTCTGAGGAAGCTGCTAATATTGCTAAACCCGATGCTAAGATACATAGACCTGTTGTAGGCATGCCTATTATTTCTGTTAAAATAGGAGATCATTGTTATCATGGCTTATGTGATATGGGTGCTAGTGCTAGTGCAATACATATTTCCTTATATAATGAAATTATGCATGATATTGCACCCGCTGAAATATAAGATATTGATGTTACAATTAAGCTTGCCAATAGAGATACTATTTCACCAGTTGGGATTGTTAGAGATGTTGAAGTCTTGTGTGGGAAAGTTAAATACCCTGCTAATTCTCTTGTTCTTGGCTCCCCAAAAGATAGCTTTTGCCCCATTATATTTGGTATACCCTTCTTGAATACTGTTAATGCTAAGATTGATTGTGAAAATGATGTTGTTACAATTGGCTTGGGGGATATGAAACATGAGTTTAATTTTGCTAAGTTCTGTAGACAACCCCATGATAAAGAATTGCCTAGTAAGGATGAAATTATTGGACTTGCTTCCATTGCCGTGCCTCCTACTGATCTTTAGAACAATATTTGCTAGACCATGAAAATGATATGTTCATGAAGGAAAGAAGGGAGAGAGATGAAGTATTCTTTCAACAGGGTCCTATTCTGAAACACAACTTGCCTGTTGAAATCCTAGGGGAACCTCCTCCACCCAAGGGTGATCCCATGTTTGAGCTTAAACCATTACCTGATACTCTTAAATATGCTTATCTTGATGAAAAGAAGATATATCCTATTATTATTAGTGCTAACCTTTCAGAGCGGGAAGAGGAAAGATTATTGAAAACTCTGAAGAAGCACCGTTCTGCTATTGGATATACTCTCTATACCAACACAAAATAAAATTGGACGAAGACGCCAAACCAGTTAGAGATTATCAACGACGGTTAAATGCTAAGATGAACGAAGTGGTAAGAAAGGAAATACTAAAGCTCCTTGAGGCAGGTATAATTTATCCCGTTGTTGATAGTCAGTGGGTAAGTCATGTCCATTGTGTCCCTAAGAAGGGAGGTGTTACTGTAGTCCCTAATGATAAAGATGAATTGATCCTGCAAAGAATTATTACAGGTTATAGGATGGTAATTGCTTTCCGCAAATTAAATAAAGCTACTAAGAAAGATCATTACCCTTTACCCTTTATTGATCAAATGCTAGAAAGACTATCCAAACATACACATTTCTGCTTTCTACATGGTTATTCTGGTTTCTCTCAAATACCTGTGTTAGCGGACGATCAAGCAAAGACTCTTTTACTTGCCCTTTCGGTACTTTTGCTTATAGACGTATGCCTTTTGGTTTATGTAATGCACCTGCTACCTTTCAAAGATGCATGATGGCTATATTCTCTGACTTTTGTGAAAAGATTTGTGAGGTATTCATGGATGACTTCTCCGTTTATGGATCCTTTTTTGATGATTGCTTGAGCAACCATGATCGAGTTTTGCAGAGATGCGAAGATAGTAGTCTTGTTTTGAATTGGGAAAAGTGCCACTTTATGGTTAATGAAGGCATTGTCTTGGGGCATAAAATTTCTGAAAGAGGTATTGAAGTTGATAAAGCTAAAGTTGATGCTATTGAAAAGATGCCATGTCCTAAGGACATTAAAGGTATAAGAAGTTTCCTTGGTCATGCCAGTTTTTATAGGAGGTTCATTAAGGACTTTTATAAAATCTCTAGGCCTCTAACTAATCTATTACAAAAAGATATTCCTTTTGTTTTCGATGATGATTGTGTAGAAGCATTTGAAATACTTAAGAAAGCCTTGATCACTGCACCTATTGTTCATCCACCTGATTGGAATTTACCCTTTGAAATTATGTGTGATTCTAGTGATTATGTTGTAGGTGCTGTTCTAGGGCAAAGAGTTGATAAGAAACTAAATGTTATTCAATATGCTAGTAAAACTCTTGATATTGCTCAGAGAATTATGCTACTACTGAAAAAGAATTCTTAGCAATTGTATTTGCATGTGATAAGTTCAGATCTTATATTGTTGATTCTAAAGTAACTATTCACACTCATCATGTTGCTATTAAATATCTTATGGAAAAGAAAGATGCTAAACCTAGACTTATTAGATGGGTTCTCTTGCTCCAAGAATTTGATTTGCATATTATTGATAGAAAGGGAGCTGAGAACCCCGTTGCAAACAACTTGTCTAAGTTAGAGAATGTTCTTGATGACCCACTACCTATTGATGATAGCTTTCCTGATGAACAATTAGCTGTCATAAATGCCTCTCGTACTGCTCCATGGTATGCTGATTATGCTAATTACATTGTTGCTAAATTTATACCACCTAGTTTCACATACCAACAAAAGAAAAAGTTCTTTTATGATTTAAGACATTGCTTCTGGGATGACCCACACCTTTATAAAGGAGTAGATGGTGTTATTAGACGTTGTGTACCTGAGCATGAACAGGAACAGATCCTAAGCAAGCGTCATTCCGAACATATGGAGGACACCACGCTGTAGATAGAACTGCACATAAGGTATTGCAATCCGGTTTTTATTGGCCTACTCTCTTCAAAGATGCCCGTAAGTTTGTCTTGTCTTGTGATGAATGTCAAAGAATTGGTAATATTAGTTGACGTCAAGAAATGACTATGAATTATTCTCTTGTTATTGAGCCATCTGATGTTTGGGGCTTTGATTATATGTGACCTTTTCCTGCCTCTAATGGATATACACATATTTTAGTTGATGTTGATTACGTTACTAAGTGGGTAGAAGCTATTCCAACTAGTAGTGTTGATCATAACACCTCTATTAAGATACTTAAAGAAGTTATTTTTCCGAGGTTTGGAGTCCATAGATACTTAATGACTGATGGTGGTTCACATTTTATTCATGGTGCTTTCCGTAAAATGCTTGCTAAATTTGACGTCAATCATAGAACTGCATCTCCTTATCACCCACAGTCTAGTGGTCAAGTAGAGTTGAGCAATAGAGAGCTCAAATTAATTTTGCAAAAGACTGTTAATAGATCTAGAAAGAATTGGTCCAAGAAACTTGATGATGCATTATGGGCCTATAGAACTGCATATAAGAATCCTATGGGTATGTCTCCGTATAAAATGGTTTATGGAAAAGCACGTCACTTACCTCTCAAACTTTAACATAAGGCATATTGGGCTATTAAAGAGCTCAATTATGATTTCAACCTTGCCGGTAAGAAGAGGTTGTTTGACATTAGCTCACTTGATGAATGGAGAACCCAGGCCTATGAGAATGCCAAGTTGTTTAAAGAAAAAGTCAAAAGATGGCATGACAAAAGGATACAAAAGCGTGAGTTTAACGTAGGTGATTATGTGTTGCTATTCAACTCTCGTTTAAGATTTTTTGCAGGAAAAACTTCTCTCTAAATGGGAAGGTCCTTACGTTATCGGGGACGTCTATCGTTCTGGTGCCATAAAAATCAACAACTTCGAAGGCACAAGTCCGAGGGTGGTGAACGGTCAAAGAATCAAACATTATATCTCAGGTAATCCTATAAATGTTGAAACTAATATTATTGAAACTGTAACTCTGAAGGAGTACATAAGAGACACTTTCTAGAATGTTTCAGACTCCGAAAAGGAATAGGTATGTGGTACGGTAAGTAAACCGACTCCAAAACAGTTCTAATAGCAATTTTTCTCTGTTTTGGAATATTTAAGAAAATAGGAAAATAAGAAGTAGTCCGGGAAGGACATGAGGCCTCCACGAGGGTGGAGGGCGCGCCCCCTGCCTCGTGGGCACCTCGTGTGTTCTCCGGACTCCGTTTTCTTGCACGTTACTTCTTTTGGTCAGTAAAAATTCATTATATAATCTCCCGAAGGTTTTGACCACCGTATCACGAAAAAAATTCTGTCTTTGTTTCGAGCTGTTTTTCTGACAGATCTAGAGCATCATGACATCACCCTCCTCCAACAATGAAGACAAGGATGCTTGGCTATTGAAGATAGAGATGAAAAGAGAAGAACAGAAGGAGATCAACAAGGAGGAAGGGATTAATAAGGCCATGGAGGATCAAGCTCCGGCGGCGGAAGAAGAAAACATCCCTCAACCTCTACCTAACCTCTTTACCCCAACTGAGATTGAAGCTTTCAAGATGATTGAGTTAGCTCGCATACAAAACAAGTATCTCACACAGGAAAATATTTTGTTGAAGGATCATATCGTCGCACTCAAGGGCATTATCCGCAAGTTGGAGGAACTCTTATGCTTGATGTGCGATTATCCATCAACAACACTACCTTCATCACCTCCGAGGACATAATCACATGGGTATGGGCACTCCCCTTGGCAACTGCCAAGCTTGGGGGAGGTGCCCCGGTATCGTATCACCATCACACTCCTACCTTTACTGTTTTTCTTAGTTCGATCCTTTTGGTAATAACTTGATCTAGTAGAATAAAGCTTCGGTATGAATTAGTTTTGAGTTTTGCTTTGTGATCCGTCTATGTAATCGAGTCCGTGAGCTATATATAATAAAGATTAGTGTTGAGTCAAGGGCTTTGCTATCTTGCTATGATCTTGAGAAAATAAAAAGAATAAAAAGAAATAAAAGAGTTCATATTGATCTTATGGATAGTAATGACTTCACACATAAAGAGTATGATACATAAAAGTTGTTGAGAATTGGCAAACATAGTTTTGGTCATCGTTGCAATTAATAGGAAGTAGTAAAGAAAGAGAGGTTTTCACATATAAATATACTATCTTGGACATCTTTTATAATTGTGAGCACTCATTACAGTATGACATGCAAAAGAGTTGATGTTGGGCAAGGAAGACAACGTAATGGGTTAGTTTTCTCACATCTTAGTTAAAGTATATTGTCATGGATCGTTCAACATGTTGAGCTTGCCTTTCCCCCTAATGCTAGCCAAAATTCCTTGCACCAAGTAGAGATACTACTTGTGCTTCCAAATATCCTTAAACCCAGTTTTGCCATGAGAGTCCACCGTACCTACCTATGGATTGAGTAAGATCCTTCAAGTAAGTTGTCATGTTGCAAGCAATAAATATTGCTCTATAAATATGTATGACTTATTAGTGCGGAGAAAATAAGCTTTATACGATCATGTGATATGGAAGTAATAAAAGCGACGGACTGCATAATAAAGGTTCATATCACAAGTGGCAATATAAAGTGACGTTCTTTTGCATTAAGATTTTGTGCATCTAACCCTAAAAGCACATGACAACCTCTGCTTCCCTCTGCGAAGGGCCTATCTTTTACATTATGCAAGAGTCAAGGTGATCTTTACCTTTCCCTTTTTCATTTTATCCTTTGGCAAGCACCTCGTGTTGGAAAGATCTCGATATATATATATATATATATATATATATATATATATATATATATATATATATATATATATATATATATATATATATATATATATATATACATCTGGTTATTCTGTTACGCGTAACAAAATATTATTCTGTTACCCTTTTTGAATTGACGGTTTCAGGTGGTTGTACTGATCTTTTCGAAGCGGTTGAACTGATGCTTTCAGTTGTGTTTAAAATATCGTCTTCTTTAGTTCAAAAACTTTTTGTAAATTTTTTGTCGGAACGGGGCGTGTAATATATCGTTGGAAAGCTCTTGACAACCATATTTCAAGTATATTGAACGTTTTTGCAAAATCATTAGGGTTTAAGAGCAGTTTTGAAAAAACTATTTTTTTCAAAACCGAAAACGTGAATTGTATTTTGGACACAATTTTCAAACCGTTTGTTGGAATTGAGCAAATAAGATGGCGTTGAAAAGCTGGTGAAAATCCGCATCTTCCATATATGTATTGTTTTTTGCTAATTCTATATGATTTAAAAGTAATTTGAAAAACGGTGAAATTCTGGGCGAAAAGTATTTTCACGATATTTTGCAAACAGTTTGTTGGATTGACGCAAATGGTACGGCGTTGGAAAGCTATGGAAAATGCGCAACTTCTTCGTATAGAAATGTTTTTCTAATTCCTTACGGTTTAAAAACGAATTCGAATACGGTCAAATTTGATTTTGAACGCGTTTTTTAGAAGTTTGTCGAAATATGGCAAATAATATACCGTTGGATAGCTATCGAAAATGCGAAACTTAGTCATGTTGAACGTTTTCTCTACTTCGCAACCGTTTAGGAGTAATTTTGAATACGGCATGACGGATCCTGCTGTTTTCTCGTCTGAAAAACAGAGTAGTCGTACTGATATATGTGTATGTTTGTACTGATCTATTTTTTGTAGAGTAATTTTGAATGGTTCCGAAAAATGGTACTTGTACTGATGCTTGCATGGGTTTGTACTAAGCGTATTTTCACTAACTAGACTTTGCTCTGTTTTTTGGGTAATATTTTTCTCGTAAGTTTTCAACGGTGTACTGTATCATCGCCCCTGTACTTGTATGGTTTGTATCATCGAAGTGAATGATATTTTTATTCAAAAAGAAAGTGTGTTTGTTTTCTTTCTTTTTTTGAACTCAACATTTTTTTGACAACCTTGTTCTGAACTTCTCTCATTTTACGACTTGTACTGAGGTACTTACTAAGCAGGATTTTCATGGGGTTTCTTTTTTTGCTTGAATTTTTACAATTTGAATTTCTGCCATTTATTTTATTCCGAACGGACCGCCGTTTTTAACTCGTACTGAGGTACTTACTAGTCCCGAACTGAGGTGGCTGTCGTTGAACTGAATGACTTTTTTTTCAAAAAGAAAAGTTTTGTGTGTCTTTTTTTAACTCAACATTTTTTTGCAACGGTGCTTTTTACTTCTCTCAATTTACTACTTGAACTTTTTACCATTTGATTTTCTGTGGGTTTCTTTTTGTTTGAGCTTTTTCCCAACCTCATCTGGGATGTCATGTTGAACTTACAACTTTTTTTAATCAATGCCAAACCTAGCAAATAGTAGGACATTCACCCAGCTTTTTTAACCCAAACTGATTATTCTCTTTAATTTGAACTGATCATTCATTTTTTAGAATTCAATCTAATCATGGTTTTTACTTCAAACTGATTTTTAAATTCAACCTAACCATTTTTTTCATTTTGAGCTGATCATTGTTTTTAATTTGCACTGATTAATTGTTTTTTATGTAAACCATTTCTTTCATTCTTGCATGCATAGCAAACGGTCATGTATACCTTCTTTGAAGAAGTAACAATCATATCATCATAGACAGAAAATTTTCCGCACATATAATACATGTACATGAATGACATATACACCACACCGACTGCACATTTTCATATTATCCATAGCACCCACCGCAACAAAAAAAATTGCAGGCCTATTTCCTGCACAACAAACGTTCAACCACACCCACATGACAATAATAATAATCATCAGAAAATAAAGTGCTTTCGCACAAGGGTACAAAAAAATTTCCACTAGTGCAAAGCTTGACCCGACCAAACACTATTGTTCTCTAACACACATAGGAACTTATAGCAATTGGTCATTTGAACCAAGAGCAATAGAAATAAGAAATATGTACACGGATACAACTTTGCATCATCAAAATCTAGAGTTAGAAGACATTTACATGTGATGAGGTTTCTCGATGGAAAAATACGCATATGATGCGCATGTAGCAGCAGACAATCTTGTTTCGGTGTGCATTAAAAAATCTTCACAATAAAACTTCACTAAGAAGACAAAGGCTACATTTACTGAATGTGCAATAGCAATTAACAAATAATTAATCTGCATGAACAACGACAAGCCTGAAGCTCATCAATACTAGAGTTTTGCATGAATAGGCTCGACGGTGAGTGCACGGGGGTGGTGGAAGAACAGATAGGACCTCCGGCGATGCCCGGAGCTGGCACGAGGCGCATCGGCCTTCTTTGACTAATGCTCCGTTGGCTTATGCCAGAAGTAGAACTTCCTGGCCTTCCAAACTAGTACTGGAGACAAGTACCAAAGAACAACATGCATCAGTATTTAGAAGGCATACAAGGGCTACACACTGCCGTGAGGTACCAAAAAACACAATAGTTTGTGCATCTTTTAACACAATGACATTTTATGGAACTGCTTCAGTAATACATCTATACTGTCCGGAACAACAAATTAACCAAAAGAAAACTAATTTATGAAGGAAACAATTCCTGAAATTTGGTTTGAGCTTGGTTTGTTAAGATTTTTGAACTCGTGCAACACTAATACGTGAACTTGCATGGCACACTCTTTATTCAGTTGAGAGCGTCTCATATTTTGTAGAATATACTACATGTAAAGAGGAAGGGGGGAGACCAGACCTCGTCGTTGCGTCGTTGAACGGCCTCGGCTGTCGGTAGTGAACGGACTATGGTGCCGGCGGTGACGGCCTGTCCGCTGCGGGAATGGGGGGATGTGGCATGGCCTGCAGAAGCAGGAGGTGGTGACCTGCAGAAGGAAGAGGCTACGACCTGACAGCGGAAGAGAACTGAAGAAATAAATATTGGGGCCTGCTCATATATTCACATATTCAGACACCAAAACTAAAAGAAAATAAAAGAACAGAAATAATAGAATGTTAAATTTGACATCTCAGTTTTTAGCATCACTTATATACCTTTTGTTTTTTCACTCCTATCTAATCTTCAACAATTTACTCAAACCATTCACACTCATATGAGCTTTCCATTCAAGACTTCCTGTCCTAACTTCTTCTAAACAATTTGAGAACTTGAACCACATTTTATTTTGGAAGCTGTACTAAAATCCTAGCACATATACTACTTTACAGCAAGTAGCTTTAGAACAAAACATAATAGAAAGTTGCAAGCAGTAAATATACCATATTTTCGTACATACAAGCATACGGAAAATTATAGAATCAACATAGCATACCCTGATATGTAGTTGCACTGACGCTTTGGCAATTTTAGAACTGAAGAAGCACAGACTGGCTGCACCAATAAATAAGATATAAATGTTTACTATCCAAGAGCGGCCGTGCCATGTATTCAGAATTTCCTCGCACCATTTGTCATACACAAAAGTCATGTATGGCTATCAGGCACATCTTCTATATATAGAAGGACCATTAACGGTCTTAGAAACCAACTAGGAGTACATGATTTCAATCAACTTGATGCTCATCAGTTCTAGAATTATTGGACAAGAAGTTTAGATTTGTAGCAGCACACGCACCAAACTTACAGATTTTTCTTGAACTTATTTAGGTGACTGAAGACAAGCAATGAAACAGATATAATAACAAAACATTCATTCTCATACAGCTAGAGAGATGTAAACAAACTATTTTACTACATCGCAATGTTGATTCGATGGGGCACTAGCTACAGTTATACATAAACTCCTTACCTTTTTCTTAGTGAAAATGTCAGAAGGGCTCATTTATTTTTCGTTCGAACTTACCACGTTTCTCAGTTTGAACTTTTAGAATTTTGGTCGATGAACTTCAAACATATAACTATTCATTTTTTTATCCATTTGAACTCCTATATAAACTCAATTATTTTTACACATACGAACAAACATGCAGTGAACTGACAAGCAATATTACTTCCTACGAGATGAGAGATGAGAGAGCAATATTACTGTGTACGAGAGAGAGGTTCTGCCTTCTTCCGTCAGGTCTGAAACAAAGCAGCACTAGTTCAATTCAAAATAAAATGTCAGTTCAAACAGGAGGCATGGAGATCTTCACCGTCGGGAGATGGAGAAGAGAGATTTTGAGCAGGGTGTACCTCACAATGACTGGGAAGGAGGCACGCGCAAAAGTAGGCATTGCGACAGTAAACGGCCTCCGGCGGCGCTGTTGGACTGCTGGACGCAGCGGTGTCGGGCCTCGCCGCCGTCCTCACCTAAGGAGGTGCTAGACAGCCTGGCCTGTGTGTGCGGCAAGGGGGAGGAGAGACTCCGATGCTAGATGAGGGAAGATGATGGACGACTCACGCAGGCTAAACTCTTGAACTTGCGCCAGGACAATCTTTGAACCTCCTACAAGAAAAGAATATATATCATACATCATTTTTTACTTATATCTTGCTCAATCATGCACCCAAAAAATTTAAACACAACAAAATATCAGCCTTTTGGCTCCCAAACCTCCTGCATATACATTTTGAACTGATGTTCTTTCTGCCATTGCACTATTGTTGATATATACAAAGGAACTGAAATTCTGTAACTTTTTTGTCAATTCAAATGTAGAGGGGCATTACCATCAGAGGATCTGTAGCAGCCAGTCACAAGACTTTGACTCGTCCTCCATCAGCAGTTGCTCCCATGCACCCGGATGACTGTCCCTAACCTGGCATACAACATTATTAGAACCTGCAGGTTCTCCACACTAGCACTGAGATTTTTCTTTTCCTACTTTTTAACTAAATCAAACTTCCGAACTCACTCTATGACAATGATTGAACTTGCACATTTCAGCCGTGGCATCAAGCAGCAACTAGAAGTAAACAATTTTAAAGCACTACAAAAGTTCAAAACATCACATCAATAAGCACAATGGTGGATATCACAGTGATGCCGAAGAAGGCACATCTATCCAGTAGCAATTTCAATTAGAAAAACACAGTAGAAATTTTGCCGAATGCCATCAAATGAAACTTGCATGGTTCAATTAGAAACACACATTAGCAAACATATTTGCAGATTTTTTTGTGTATGAAAAAGCTAGTGGTTTAAATTGAAAACATGGACAGCGCCACCACAGATTTTCTTTTAGTATATCTTCTCATTTCATCCTAAAGTGCATGTTTTGTGTTATAGGAAGAAAATGGAAAACATATAGGGAATCGTACTTATGATTGGGAATTAGATGTACTGAATAGCTTACATTAGATGAACTGGAAAAAATACAAGCTCAAGAGCCTCACGAAGAACTGGATCACGGTTTGGGGCTGCGAATGGTGGTGAAGCTCCACATCCGCCATCGCCGGCAAGCTCCAGCCATGGGCTACAGTAGAAAGGAAAGGGTGAAGCTGATGCGATCGTCACTACAGAGGAAAGAGGAGCTGAGGCCTTGGACTACTGCTCATAATGAACTGAACTAAAATAAATCTTTGTTTATGCATTTAAGCAAACACTTTGAAGCAGATTAGTTTTATATACTTGGCTTAATACCTACTCTTCTCAGTGTTCATTTTTCTTCTTACTCCCTGACCGACTGACAGGAACAGGGGCGAAATGAATCAGTAAGCAAGAGACGGCACCAGGGTGAAGTACCTACCGGTGCCGGTGGAGAACCATGGTGGTCTTGCCAGCAAACATGGGGTCGACTATGACGTTAATCTCGCCGAGTTGGACGTCCTCGCCCCCCGTGGCTTCTCCTGCAGGTTCCACTTTTTTGCCACTGAAGAAATTGAATTGAGTGTGTGATGAGTTAGTTAATGTGAAATTGAACTGAGTGTTTCACATCACTCTACAGCACACCAATGCGTACGAACAGCCAGTAGTGAAAAAATGTGCATCAAGAGTAGCTACCATCTATCATCAGTGGCATGCACCACCAACAGAGAACAAGCAACAAGGTGGAGGAGCGGGGTGGCCGGCGGCCGAGGTTATGGCTAGAGAGAAAGAAGGGGAAATGGAATTACGCAGCCGTTGAAGTGGGATTGACAGGAGGAGAGGGTTTTTGTTTGCTGAACTGATAGAAATTTTTTTGTTTAGTGAACAAAATATAATGCAAAACCGTACTGTTTTGTTTTTAACACACACACATCAAACTACGCATCGTACTGTTTTTGTGTTTCATTTTGAACTGATGCAAATGTTTTTTCTGCACCCACACCAACAGATGGGACTGAACTTAAGGTCACTTAGGAAAACTATGCAAAAGGGAGAGATAGGCATGCAAACGATGTATGCGCCAAACTGTTGTATCTTGGTCAAACCTAACAGAGAATTTTAACAACACACACAAACTGACAAGTGTATGATTCAAACTTCTATACAGAGGACAAGCCAACATGTAAAATTAGGAGACAACTATTTTTTTTTGAACATTCATGATGAATTCCCCCCCCCCCCCACATATTTTGTACTTCACATAGTAGGGATGTGCGCATACTGGACATCCACACGTACAAAGATCATGGATAGAATAGTACACCAGAACAAAAGAGAAACATGAAAAAAATATGAACGTTTGTTGTAGGCATTCCAACAAACACATTGATGGCAATAAAACAAAACCACAACAATAAAAATCATGGATGTCTTCTCCTTTTTGTTCAGTTTCTCTGAATCAAAACCTCAACATCACCACAACATCACGCAGCATCAGCAGAGGAAGCAGCAACATCGGTTGCTAGAGAGAAAGAAGAGAGAAATCAGAGGAGAGCAGCACCGTGCACATGTTCGAGGGAAGTTGCGCGGAGGCCTGCTAGGGGCTGGGGTGGGGGCCAGCTCGGGGACAGCGAGTCCGACCATTCGAGGCAGAGGTGCGCGGCAGTTCAAGGACGGATGCCCAGTATTCCGCCGCTATTGGCTTCACGGTTACCAGGAGGTCGACGGGGGCCATGAGGATGAGTCTGGGAGCGGCACCGTTGGCTGGGCGGGGGCGGCGCCGGTGGCTGGTCGGGAGTGGCACCGGTGGCTGGGCGGGGGACGACGCCGGTGCTTGGGCGAGGCGGCGCCCGTGGCTGGGCGGGGGCGGCGCCCGTGGCTGGGCGGGGGATGGCGCCGGTGCCTGGGCGAGGCGGCATCGGTGGCTGGTCGGGGGCGGCGCCGGTGACTGGGTCGAGGGCGGCGCCGGAGGATGGGCGGGGGCTGGAGCGGCGCCGGTGGATGGGGCATCAGGATGGTGACACTCGGGACTGGAGGTTAGGGATAGAATGGGCGGCCCATGGTTTACTCTTTTTTTGTTTTAGTTACCGATTTGTAAATCGCGTCGCGCGCCCTTATAGGAGCAGGGGTAACAGAATAATATTCTGTTACCGGTAACAAAATAGTCTAGCCCTATATATATATATATATATATATATATATATATATATATATATATATATATATATATATATATATATATATATATATATATATATATATATATATATATATATTGGGAGAGGCAACACAATAAGCCCCTATCTTTCTCTGTGTCCGATTAAAACTCCATAACCATAAGTATTTCGTGAGTGTTAGCAATTGTGAAAGACTATATGATAGTTGAGTATGTGGACTTGCTGAAAAGCTCTATTTTTGACTCTTTCCGATGTTATGATAAATTGCAATTGCTTCAAGGACTAAGATTATAGTTTGTTAGTTCGCAATGAAGTTTCTGAACCATACTTGACAGTGTGAAAAGATTGTTACTTGAGAATATGAAATCATATGACAAAATTTACATGTTGCTGTTATAAGAATGATGATGATGCCCTCATGTCCGTATTTTATTTTTATCGACACCTCTATCTCTAAACATGTGGACATAGTTTTCGATATCGGCTTCCGCTTGAGGACAAGCGAGGTCTAAGCTTGGGGGAGTTGATACGTCCATTTTGCATCATGCTTTTATATCGATATTTATTGCATTATGGGCTATTATTACACGTTATGTCACAATACTTATGGCTATTCTCTTATTTTACAAGGCTTAAGATAAAGAGGGGAATGCTTACAATGGGATTCTGGTCGAAAAGGAGCAAATATTGAAACCTATTCTCAGACAGCTCCAAAAGTCCTGAAACTCCAGGAAAGTCATTTTTGGAATTAATAAGAATTATTAAGCAAAAGAAGTACCAGAGGGGGCCCACACCCCACGAAACTCTGCCGCCATGAGGCGGAACCTTGGCGGAACCAATCTAGGGTTCCGACAGAGCTGCTCTGACGGGAAACTTCCCTCCGGGAGGGGGAAATCATCACCATCGTCATCACCAACGATCCTCTCATCGGGAGGGGGTCAATCTCCATCAACATCTTCACCAGCAATATCTCCTCTCAAACCCTAACTCATCTCTTGTATCCAATCTTTGTACCAAAACCTCATATTGGTACCTGTGGGTTGCTAGTAGTGTTGATTACTACTTGTAGTTGATGCTAATTGGTTTATTTGGTGGAAGATCATATGTTTAGATCCTTAATGCATATTAATACCCCTCTGATTATGAACATGCATATGATTTGTGAGTAGTTACATTTGTTCCTGAGGACATGGGTGAAGTCTTGCTATTGGTAGCCATGTGAATTTGGTATTCGTTCGATATTTTGATGAGATGTATGTTGTCTCTCCTCTAATGGTGTTATGTGAACGTCGACTACATGACACTTCACCATTATTTGGGCCTAGAGGAAGGCATTGGGAAGTAATAAGTAGATGATGGGTTGCTAGAGTGATGTGCTTAAACCCTAGTTTATGCGTTGCTTTGTAAGGGGCTGATTTGGATCCACTAGTTTCATGCTATGGTTAGGTTTACCTTAATACTTATTTTGTAGTTGCGGATGCTTGCAATGGGATGCTTGTCCAAGAAAGGGCAGTACCCAAGCACCGGTCCACCCACATATCAAATTATCAAAGTAATGAACGTGAATCATATGAGCGTGATGAAAACTAGCTTGATGATAATTTCCATGTGTCCTCGGGAGCGCTTTTCTCATTATAAGAATTTTTCCAGGCTTGTCCTTTGCTACAAAAAGGATTGGGCCACCTTGCTGCACTTTATTTACTTTTATTGCTTGTTACAAATTATCTTATCACAGAACTATCTGTTACCTACAATTTCAGTGCTTGCAGAGAATACCTTACTGAAAACCGCTTGTCATTTCCTTTTTCTCCTCATTGGGTTCGACACTCTTACTTATCGAGAGGACTACGATAGATCCCATATACTTGTGGGTCATCAGGCGCGCCTTCCTATGCGATGGGCGAAGGCGCCCCATCTAGGGACGCGAGGCTCAGCGCGGCGCTGTCGGGCGATGCCTCCTCATGAGACCCCTGGCCTAGCTGCAGCTTCTTCTTCTTGGGGGCGACCTCAGGAGAGGGGACGCCGCCCTTGTCTTCAGGGTTCTCGACTGCTGCAGCCTGGTAGGCGCGCTCGAGGGAGCACACCTTGTCCTTTTCCTCGTAGGCGACAATGATGATGTCGCTGCTCCCTGGCATCTTGAGGACGTTGTAGCCGTGGTGCGTTGCCGCCATGAACTTGGCCAGTGGTGGGTACCCGAGGATGGCGTTGTATGGCAGACAAATTTCAGCGACGTCAAAGTCGATGAGCTCGGTGTGGTAGTTGTCGTGCTTGCCGAAGGTGACAGGGAGGCGGACCTGCCCTATTGGATGCGTGGAGCCGTCGGTCACTCCTGAGAAGGGCTTGGTGGGATGAAGGTGGTGATATGGCACTTGGAGCCTGTTGAACGTCTGGACAGAGAGAACGTTGAGCCCTGCTCCACCATCAATTAGGGTCTTGGTGACAACCACATTGCTGATGACGGGCGAGCAGAGCATTAGGAGCGCGCCAGCAGTGGCCACGCACTTGAGCTGGTCGGAGGAGTTGAAGTTGATGGCATATTTGGACCACCTGAGCGGGCGTGTCAGCTCGAGCTTGGGAAGCGCTGCGTTCACCTTGCGCACGAACTGCTTGAAGATGCGGTGAGAGGCTGGGGCCTAAGAGCCTCCCAGGATGCAGGTGATGCCTCGAGGCTCCTGGAAGCCCCCAGCCCCCTCGTCCTAGTGATGATATTCATTCCTTCTTGGCGGTGGAGGCAGCGGAGGAAGACTGGCGTTGCCCTGAGGCAGATCCTCGCAAGGTTGGTCCCTCCAGGCACCTTCGCGAGGCTCCAGATGACGTTGTGAAGCTCCGGGGTGAACGCGCGGCGCCCTGCTGTGGTCACGGGAGCCCGTCGAGGAGGCGGAGCTTGGTCATGGTGCTCGCACACTGCCGTCACCACAGGTCGCACAAGGTCTTGACGTGGAGGTGCTGGAAGCGCACGTGCATCTTCTTGGGGCCGCTGCACCACTTGGCAGCTCACCTCTTCGCGCACAGGCGCCTGGCGCGGCGCGTCACACCGCAGTGCCACCCGCCTTGGTTCGACGATGGCGCCCTGGGCCGGAGGTGGTGGAGGTGCCCTGTGAGCCACGTCGCCCGCGGCTGGCGGCTACTGAGGCAGTGAGCGGGCCGGCGCAGTGGAGTCCCCGGCGGCGCTGACAAGCTCGGCGATGCGCTCGAGCCACTCCTCGTAGAAGTCATCGACTGGGCGGCAGCGAAGGAGCTCCCGCGCCATGACCAGAGCAGCTTGCGCGTTCGCCGGGCCGCAATGCGCGTGGGAGGAAAAAGCGGCCGGGGTCAGCGATGGAGTGGCGGTGTGCCCGTCGTGGCGCACCGAGGGGTGCAGCAATGAAGCTTGCTGCTCGTGGCCAGCAGGGCCCATGCGGAGTTGGCTGTCGGTGACGGAGGACGACGAGGGCAGCCATCACCCGCTGGAGCCCTGTGACCCGGCGCTCAATGCGAGCCCGATGTGCGTCATCCATGGAAGTGTCGAAGTAGCGATGGACCGATCAGCGGAAGAGAGGATCCGATGCACCCCTACCTGGCGTGCCAAATGTCGGGTTTCAGGTTCCGCAAACCCTTGATAGGTTCAAACTCTGGGGTGCATGCGAAGATCTCAACCTACCCAGCCTGTCTACTCGTGATCCTCAAGGCCTAGCGTGTCGGGCTCAAAGGGATAGAGAGACACAGCAGTTTATCCTGGTCGGGCCACCTTGTGGTGTAATACCCTACTCCAACGTTTTTGGTGGATTACCTCGAGGGGCTGAGGATGAACTAGTATAGTGGATGAACTGACCTTAGGAGGTGAGGTGTTCTTGAGCTCGGGAGAGATGGAGAGGGGGTCCGATGAGAGTGGATCCGTTCTGCCCGTCCCCTTCTATGGTGGTGGCTAAGTCGTATTTATAGTGGCCTTGGTCCTCTTCCCAAATGTTGGCGGGAAGGGATCCCACAACGGCCAGATTTGAAGGGGGACAAGAAGTACATCGTATCCTGACTAAAGTGGTCTTCACCTGTGAAAAGCCTGCGGTCGTGACGCTGTGGTGGGGTCGGCGATGACCTCCGTCCTGCCATCCTGGCGGTCTTTGTCTTGTTGCACCAGAATGGAAACCTTTGGCTAATTCCTCGGGACTTAGCGTCTGCTGCTTGCCACTTTTGCACCAAAGAGGAAACCGGTACCCTGCGCTCGCTGGCACCCGCCTGGCCTTGGTCGTCATTGCTCATGTCAGCTGAGCCTTGTGAGGTGCACCTTGCATAGAAGTCTCAGCCCCTCGGGAGCCAACCTACTGAGGCTGATCCCCTTGGGGGTCTTGGCATTGTCCACCTCGCGAGGCTTGGCCCCTCGCGAGGGTCTTTAGTTGTTGATGCTGAAGCTGGGTCGTACCAAGCCGTCGATGGAGCCACGCAGTGCGCTGCAGGCAGGCAAGTCTGGGTACCCACGTATCCAGAATGTCGATAGTTTGTGAAGTAGATGTTGCACGTGTTACTTTCCAAACGGACTCTTGACATGGTGATGTCCGTAGGATTCTCCACATCATCTCCCCCCCCCCTTGGGAAAGATCCCCTCGGATTAAAAACCAAATCACCATGGGGAAGAGATGGCTTCGTTGTGTAGAAATGGACGGTCACCAAGTACTCATCATCTTCAAGATTGTAATGTGCACTCTCCAAAGCCGCACCATTTTGTGATTCCTTCAAAAGGAGTAAGGACAACAAACACTTGGAAAAACAAATGTGGTTAGCGTTAGTGCAAAACCAAGTATTCAAGAGGTGATTCACCCAACAAGTGTTGCCATCAAGCATAGCATATGGCGGGACAAGGGATTGTGACATGGCATGTAAGCACATAAATTAAGCACAATCAAGGACATCATGGAAACAAGCATGTAATTGTGAGGTAGGGATGCAAATATGTGTGTCAAGTGGACAAGCATCTACCTCAAGGTGATAGCAAGCATTCACAAATTACTCAATGAAAGGTCTATGGTAGGCATAAGAATCATTCACAACACCAAAGGAAATGAAGTGTCTAAACACATGGATCAAGTGCAAGACAATCCAAGCATAACGTGCCTAGGTTGTAGTGAAAATCGTGTGGCACTCAACATAACAGAAAGAGCAATTGGTCATCATGTGTGAGGCAATCAAGGTAAGCATGTAGGAATCAATGGGACATGGCATATGTGAAGAAATGACATTGTTGCAACCAAGCATATGATAGGAGCAAGAATCAAAAAGTTGGATGCAACACACAAGGTATATATGTCATGAGGCATGGCAATGTAGCAAGCATGACTAAAGGCAATATCTCTAACATGTGTGCAAATGGTGCAAGCAACACATGAAGTATGATCCATGATATCCAAGCTCAAGAAAGATGTCACCTTGAAGGTGTGTCCTTCTGCATTCTTCACAATGCCGAAGCACAAGCAAATGTGGTGTAGAAGCGTGTCGTGGTAGAATGTATGTGGCTTGATATCAAGAGCTCAAATGGTCAACTCACGTGAAGTGGGTGTCGATATGAAGTCCAAGTATCCTACACATGCACACAAAAAAATAAAGACCGTGTGCACATGGTAGATAAACACATCATCCATCATGATGGTTCTCTTCTCTCGCACATAACCATTAGTAGCAAAAGTGCATGAATAATATGATGCGGAAATGTGCATATTCATGTCACTAGGCATATGGTACAAAGAGGGAAGACAAGCATGCTTCACAAGAATTATGTCAGAATCTCCATATATATGCGAGAATGCTATGGGGGCAATCTCATTAGCAAGACAAAAATCATTGTTGCACTTGATACATGGCAAATCATCTAGCAAGAGACAGGCAACATATGGAGATATATGACAAGAAGCAATAGCAATCATGTGCAAAGCATGTAGATGGTTGTCATGAATCACATGAAACAAGCAAGTATGAGTCATCGATGATGTAACAAGGCAAGCAATCATAGTAATCAAGTCGTGCAAACTAGTGGAGAGAAGATGCAACACACTAGAGGAAATCATGGCAATCATGTCATGTGAGTAAATAGTGGATATAGGAAATGCACATGACATATCGCAAGCACAAACACAATGTAAGATCAAAGTATCACCATAGGAATGGGTCACAAAGGAAACATGGCAAGAACAAACAGTATCTCCACCAAGCTTGGAAATACACATACAAGTTCTAGAGTCAATCATCATGTGTAATGCAAAGCATGGGTCACAAATGCATGGTAAAGGTATAGGAATGAGCATATCATGCAAAATGAACATGGCAAGATAGGCATAGAATATGTAATTGACAATAACTCATAACCATGTGAGGGCCATGTAGAAGAAATGCGCGAAGTCTTTGCGTGAAGGGAGCGGTGGAAAAACCAATCCACGGGATCCCAAGTCATCGTTTCTCTCTAGAGATCATTTTGTCAACTTGTGGGATTGTGGACAAGTATGCATGGGTACCTACACAACAAATACACAAATGAAAGAAATTGTGTGTGTGGTAAATGTATACATCATCCATCATGATGTGTATGTGCACGTGAGAGTTAGCACAAGATATGCATCGTTCAAAGAAATTTTAAGCATGGTATAAGAACACGTCATCCATCATGAAAGAATAGTTGTTATGTATAACACGATGGGGACACAAATTAAGCGTGCAAGTATATGGCACAACAATAGCATTATCATTTATGGGGAGCATATTTTGCACAAAGTATTAGGATCATGCAATGGATGGGATGGATCAAAATCTCCTAACTTGTATGAGGAAACTATGGGGGTCTCCTCATGAGCAATATCGAAAGCATCATATGGAGAAACTTTACATCTTCCAAAACAATGCATATCCGAAGGTAGGCGGTCACGGCATGGCATATGAGATAAATGATGCAAAGGGGGCATATCAATATCATCAAGAAAAACAAATGCCAATAACCATGGGCCTATCATCTATGCGATAAGTGCAAATGGGGTCTATTTTAATAGCATATGCATAGTCACTATGATGAGATGACATATGGTTGATCTCATGCATAGCATATGACAAGTCAAGCGGATTGTCAAACATGATGTGACCGAGAGAGTTATCACAAGAAATCATATGCAACATGGCAACACAAATAATAGACTCCACATGGCAATCATCAAACTCATCATAAATGGGTAAATCATCGCATGGGAAAGTCTCACTATCATGAAGCATGGCACAAGGTGGAACAACATCATGCAAGAAATCAATGTCAAGATAGTCCACTAGTGGTACCAGAGCATCACCGTCACCTATGTTACCTTTGTCATTCCACTCAAGTGGTGTAGGTGAGGTGGGAAAGACCAAATGGTGGTCCTCATCGTCAACTTGATGGAACCAAGTGGGGGTGCATCATATTCCACCATGGCCAACATCTTGTCCAAAGGAAGGAAGAAATCATCGAGTATCGGTGCGTCATCATATATGGGACCTAGCACCAAATGAAAAGATACAATAGAGGTAGAGATTAAGTCATTAGAGTTCAAAATGTCCTCACATGACCTATCAACTATCACACTCCCTCTATGTGGTGGCTCACTCACTCCCTCAAAGTAGGTGCACTAAAAGTCACATATGGTAGAGTCACTCATCTCACTCAAGTGGTGGGGGTTGTGGCTCTCCTCACATGGGAATTGGAGCAACTCATCATATATGGGCTAGTGGTGAACTTGCTCTCACTCTCAATATGGTGGCACAAGTCACTAAAGTCATCACAAAACGTCGTCGTGGTCGAGGTGAAATGCTCAACCATCTTGTCGCCGTCGCCGTGAATGAAGGCCGAAGATGGCACATCATCGCTCTCCTCCATGACCGAAGGGAAAATCCCATGCTCGATCATCTCATCCCCATCATCGTGGATGAAGGCCGAAGATGGCACATCATCACTCTCGCCTCCAAAGATGGAAGCATCATCCTTGCTCGCCACTTTTTCGCTTGCCTCCAAAGCATGTTCCTTCAGACAGTCTGTAGTCATAGTCGTTGCCACATCGTCTTGAAAAAGAGTCGAGGTAGACTCGGCATCATCAATGCCACAAAGAGGGATGGCGGTGAAGTTGAACTTGGAAGCATTGTCGCGAAGTGAGCTTGGGGTGAAGAAGTCTTGGCCTTCATGTGTTCTTGTTCCGCCTTGAGAGCACCAATGTAGAGGTCGTCGAGGGACTTGTAGTTCTCATGGAAGATAGTCTTGGAGATGTCGTTGTTCAATCCCATCATGAAGTGGAACTTCATCCAAATGGGGTCGTCCACGCCGGCTCGTCGCGAGGCTTTCTTCATCTCCTTGAAGTACTCGTCGAGGGACTTGGATCCTTGTGTGGTGTTCTCAAAAGGCGTTGAAGGTTTTCCGTGTAGGTGGAAGGCACAAACTCGTGCCGCATAGCTTTCTTCGTCTTGGGCCAACTCATGTCGAAGGTCTTCGAAGGCGTATGAATCCACCACGTCGACGCGTAGTCATGGAAGTTACTTGTGGCGCACTTCACTTGGTCTTCGGAAGGGACTTGATGTAGCTTGAGGTATTTGTCCATCTTGTGCTCCCACTCGAGATACTCCTTGGGGTCTTGAGACCCATAGAAAGGAAGCTCGTGGTCGGTGTCGAGGTCGTAGTAGCTCGTGGAAGTCGCAGACTTGAGCTTGGGGAGCTTCTCTTGAGCATAGTCTTGAGGTGCTTGTAGGCGAAGATGCTGAATGTCCAAAGGCGAAGATGCCTTGAAGTCGCTTGGTGAAGATGCCAATGTAGATGGTGAAGTCGTTGAGTGGTTGTTGGTGTTGAGCTCTTAACCTTCAGGTTCTTATTAGTGGTGGTGTCGATGCCGATGTGACCATACCGGAGATGGTAGCTCGGAAGGATGTGCACTTGAGCGTCTTCTCAAAAATGAGGAAGATCTCTTGTAGGACTTGATGAGGGCTTTGATCTCCTCCATTTGAGCATCCATCTTGGCGTCGATGAAGTTTTTCATGGCATCGAACTCGTTGTTGTTGTTGTAGACCAAAGTAGATGTGCTTTGCCTATCCATCACAAGACTCGAGCAAAGGTGAGGAGGAAATGTGTAAGTGCATCTAGTGCCCCTTAGTGATTTTGGTGTATTGAAGACTTATAGGTTAAGTAACCGATGCGTTTGTGAGTGTACACAGGTCTATAAGTCTATGAGGAGTTTGATATTTACAGAGAAAGTCGACCCTAAAAATGAAGTTCTTCGATCAAGACTTTGATATTCTCAAGACTTTTGAAGACTTTGAAAGTGAAGAAATTGGTGTGACCTTGAAGACTTGGTATTCATTCGAGGAACATGAAGCGTGAAGACTTTTGTTTTCGTAGTTTCATTTTCTTTCTTGAGTCATAGGAAACACCGTCATCGTTAAAGGGGTCGAGGAAATACTAAGGAAAAATTTCCATGTGATGCTCAACTCAAAATTCTACACCTACCAATCCCTTGAGTGAAGCCATTGAAATCTCATACGCCTCACCAAATTCTTCAAAGGATGAGACGCAGTTCTTCCGTCATCGATGACTTTGTTCGATCGAGGAGTTAGGAATTCGCCAAAGGCTGAATTGCCTACACAAAGAGGAACATGATAGCCCCGAGGAATTTGAGAGTCAAATTTCCGATCGTTCTTGTCTTCTTGTACTGTCCAAAATATCTTATCCACCTAACGGTCATATCATTGAAGGGCATTTATGTCTTATCATGTCGGGCTGCTCCTAGGCTATAAATAGCCGCCCCTACAACCACTAGTTGGTTGGCTGCTCGAGAGAACTTGACACTTGTCATCCGAGAGCAACCCATCCTCCGAGGACTTTGAGCGAAAATCATCGAGTGAGGAAAATCCCAAAACCAAACCCCACAGCACCTAAAGTGATTGAGCATCATCAAGAAATTGATCCCGCGTGGATCCGATGCTTGTTACCTTTGAAGACTGTGCTTCTTCCGCACGGTTAGGCGTCAAGGTCTAGAGCATCCAAGAGGAATTGTGGATCGCCGAGTGACCAAGTCTGTGAAGGTTTGGAAGTCACCAAGACTTACCACGAGTGATTGGACGAGGCTGCGTGGTCTTAGTTCAAGGAGAATATGGTGAGGATGGGTGTCCCGAGTTGCGCTCGAGAGACGGGTGTCCGGACTGTGTGTCCTCGAGTTTAAATACTCACCGCTCCAACCAGACGCATAACCGAGACAAATAGCTTGAACTGGTCTACCAAATCATTGTCTTCACCAACAGATCGGTTCTATTTCCTCAACTCATTCATTTCCTCATTCTTGTGTTGAATGTTGTTCATATCTCGTGCTTGAAGACTTTGATCAAGACTTTCACAAATTCCTCGCTCAATTTCTTCATCTATTTGTCTTCATCTTGTTATCCTGTGTTTACGCTTTCCGTACTCTGTGCTAGTCTTCATTTCATCATGATGACTATGTTTGTATCCCGTTATGTTTACTTCGAGTACTTATTCCGCAGCAAGTAGTTCTTCGCTAAGGAATTGCCTCACCAAAGAAATTCCTCGATGAAGAATTCATAAAATCGCTTATTCACCCCCTCTAGTCGATATAACGCACTTTCAATTGGTATCGAGCAAGGTACTCCTTGTTCGTGTGATTTTGGTTTAACCGCCGGAGTTTTAGTTATGTCGACCGCAAGTATGAAGAAAGTGGCATGCCCTATCTTCGACGGTCATGACTATCCCAAGTGGAAGGCCATGATGAGGAAGCACCTCATGGCAAAGAACAACGAGCTGTGGACCGTCACTAAGATTGGTCTTACTGATCTATGCAAGATGGCGAATGCTGATGATATTCGCAAGTACACTCGACTTGACATCATAGCGAAGGATATTATCCGCTCCTCGCCTATCCGTAGATCAATTCGGTAATTATGCATCTTGACAATTGAAGCTCATCTGGGACCGAATCTCGATGTCTATGAAGGTCATCGAACTCGTCATGATCCCTGGTTTGAGGAATTCAAGGAATCTCTCAAAACGATGACTTTCGAGCCAGAATCATCATCTTCTGCATCTTGTCTCATGGCAAACGGTGCTGAGGTGACCGAATGCTCCTCATCCGAGTCCTGTGATAATGAATCTGATAATGAGGAATCTGACAACGATGAATCTGATGATGACATTGAATCCTGCTATACCAAACTTATTTGCGTTGCCACTAAACAACAAACGGTTTTGGAACAAACTCAAGATATGCTAGAGAAGAGTGATAATATGTTGCGCAAAGAAATGGATCAGTCAAAAGCTTTGGGTGAATGTCTTCAGAGAATTCACTCCAAGCTTGACGCCCTTCAAGATCAACATAATACCCTCTTGATCGCTTCACGAAGCTTTCTCTTGAATCTCTTCAAAGAAAGGAAGATCTTGAAAAGCTAAGAGTGTGTTATGAAGATCTTCGAAGGAGCGCGATTCATTACTAGCTCAACAAATCAGCGCTTCTCGGGAAGAATTTGTTCCTCCATGCTTAAAGTGCATTGAACGGAATCGCTAATACTTCACCAATGTTCAAATGCTTCAACTGTTACAAATTCTTCATCCGCTCTGCTATCACTAATTCCTCATCCGAGGACATTGCTAGTATCACTTGACAATGCAGGTCGAAGGAATTGTACATGACAGCATGTACAAAAGCCTCAAAGGGCATCGACACTTTGTGATGTGCTCAAAAAGCAGATCCTCAACAGAAACCCTAGGAAAGAGAGTATTGCCTTTGAGAGGAAACTCAATGCTGATGGAACATATTGGAAGCCTGAGCAGTACCCCAAAACCTCATGGTTGCTGCAAAGGGACCTCCAGTTATGTGAATCTCCTCATTCTTCTGATGAGTCTTTTGACTCCAACTATAAACTGTTCAAAAATCGGAATGGTGAAGTATTTGCTAGATATGTTGGCACTAACTGCAGGAACGATTCCCCTATGAAGAAAATCTGGGTTCCCAAAAGTTGTGTTGAAAGTCTTCAGGTGAATGTCCTCATGACACCACCTGTGAAGAACAGGAACCCCCGATCAAAGTCTTCATATGGACCAAACTCTTCAACTGGATCAAAGTCCTCATATGATTATCATCGTACTAACAACTCTGTCTCGCAGGGTAGAGCTAAGGGCTATGAATATGTGCATTATTCTTCAAACCATTATGTTCATAAGTCCTCGAAGAATTACTCGCTTATTCATATGCGTACCCTAACCCTCTTATGTGAAGCGAAATGGTTTGGCATCGTTGCCACCTTTTTCACATGGTGCTCGCAGGATGATGAACTCTTTGCCACCCTCCGGATGTGGGTGGTGAAGAAAAGAACTAATCTCTTCTCCAGAGTCAGTCTCCAGGCGTGCTCTAACGTCTCAAGAATTTGCTAGGGACCGACAAAAATGCTCGAAAGGACGCAGCGAATCATGATGAAATGAACTTTCATTTCACACGCCCTCATACTTGCTATATCTGCTTCTCGCTTGATGAAATTCATCGATGAACTTGATATCATGTTCTTCACTAATGAAGCATATGAGATTGTAAGCTACACTAATTCATCTGCAGGATGATCAACCCAAAACCACCGAATGGGTCCTCGATAGTGGATGTACAAATCACATGACCGGTGACAAGAATCTATTGATGGATGCTCCTTATCACCGCCACCTCTGAAGCATATCATCTTTGCTTGACAAAGGCAAAAGTCATCTTGAAGGCTTTAGGAGAGGAGATCAGATATTGTTGATTTCTCTACAGACCACAACCAGCCGTATGTCTACTTGCAAAAGCTTCAAGAGGGTCTGGCTATGGCATCGACGACTTGGTCATGCAGCATGAGGAATTTGAACACGCTATGGAAGAAGAAGCATGTCATTGGCATTGAGAATGTCAAATTCCTCAAGGACCACTTATGCGAGCTGTGAGGCCGGAAAAATGACCAAGGCCAAGCATCCAAATAAGACTATCATGACCACTACCCGTCCATTCAATTGCTTCACATGGACCTCTTCGGATCTAATCATTATTCAGCAGTCACTAATGATGCATCTTTATATGGTTTTGTCATTGTTGATGATTATTCTCGATATACATGGGTACACATTGTTACTTACAAACATGAAGTGCGTGAAGTCTTCAAACGATTTTCCTCGAGAGCTTCAACCAACTTTGGTGTGAAGATCAAGCATATCGAAGTGACAATGGAACCGAGTTCAAGAATTCTGGTCTTGATGCATATCTTGATGAACTTGGTATTACCCATGAGTTATCTCGCACCCTATACTCCTCAAAGAGAATGGCGTCGTGGGCGCAAGAACGTAACTCTTGTTGAGATGGCTCGCACTATGCTTGATGAATACAAAACGCCTCAGCGTTTTTGGATTGATGCAATTGATACTGCTTGTCACATCATCAATAGAGTATATCTTCACAATTTCTTCAAGAAGACTTCCTATGAACTCCTCACTAACAAGAAACCCAATGTGAGTTATTTCAAAGTCTTCGGTGCTAAATGTTGGATTAGAGATCCTCACCACAACTCTAAATTCGCACCGAAAGCACATGAAGGTTTTATGCTTGGTTACGGAAAGGACTCGCACACCTACAGAGTCTTCAACATTGTTCTTCACAAGATTGTCGACATCAGAGATGTGCGGTTCGATGAAACTAATGGCTCGAAAAGAGAGCACCTACCTTCTCTGTTAGATGAACCAGAGACCAAGATGCTATCAAGCTCAAGGCAACCGAGGATGTCATTCCTCTTCAAGAATCTGCTGAAGAATTCATTCCTGCTCATGAAGAACGCCGAATGATGCACCAAGAACATGATGAGGAAAATGGTGTCAAGAAAATGCTGATCAAAATCCTCGGCGACAACCAACTCATCCACGCTGCAAAAGAAGTGCAAGTGGAGAAGATCATCGATGACATTAGCACACCAGTCCTCTCACCCGCTCAAAAGCATCACATTTATCTAACTTTTGTGGGCACTATGCTTTTGTCTCTATCACCGAGCCCACTAAGGTAGATGAAGCATTTCGAGCCGAGTGGATTCAAAGCTATGCAAGAAGAATTACGCGATTCGAGTGAACAATGTCCGAATTGGTCAATCGCCCAGATCCTCGCAAGCATAACATCATTGGCACAAAATGGATCTACCGCAACAAGCAAGATGAAAATGGCCTTGTGGTGAGGAATAAGGCACGATTAGTAGCTCAAGGCTACACACAGGTTGAAGGGATTGATTTCGATGAAACTTTTGCACCTGTTGCTAGACTTGAGGCTATTCACATTTTACTTGCCTATGCTAACCATCATGATATCATCTTATATCAAATGGATGTGAAAAGTGCATTCCTCAATGGTAAGCTTGAGGAAGAAGTATATGTTGCTCAACCCCCAGGTTTTGAAGATCCCGAGAATCCTGACAAAGTCTTCAGACTCAATAAGGCCCTCTGTGGCCTCAAGCAAGCCCCTCGGGCGTGGTATGATACATTGAAGGAATTCTTCGTGAAGAATGGCTTCACACTCGGTTCATTCGACCCTACTCTTTTTACTAAATCATATGATGGTGAACTGTTTGTGTGCCAAATATATGTTGATGATATAATCTTTGGCTGTACTAACCAACGTTATAGTGATGAATTTGCCTATATGATGAGTGAAGAATATCAAATGTCTATGATGAGAGAGTTGAAATTCTTCTTAGGTCTTCAAATTAAATCGAGAAGCGAATGGCATATTCATATCTCGGAGAAATACCTCAAAGATGTAATGAGGAAATTCGGCATGCAAGATTGCAAAGGCGTAAAATTCCTATGCCCACAAATGGCCATCTATGCAATCGATGAAAATGGTATTGACTTTGATCACAAGGTATACCGCCCATGATTGGTTCCTTATTGTACTTATGTGCATCTAGGCCGATATAATGCTTAGTGTTTGCATGTGTGCCCGATTTCAAGCTTCACCAAGGAATCACACCATAAGGCTATGAAGCATATTCTTCGATATCTAGCTCACACACCAACACTAGGATTATGGTACCCCAAGGGCTCGCTTTTGATCTCATTGGATATTCGACTCGACTATGCTTTGGTGATCGTGTGGACCGCAAGTCAACATCCGCACTTGTCATTTCCTCGGATGATCTTTGGTCCGTTGGACCTCGAAGAAAGCAGTAACCGCGTATCACCGCTTCTTCACTGAAGCTGAATACATTGTTCTTTGGCTCATGTCAGTGCTCAACTGCTGGATGAAGCAAACCTCAAAGACTATGGCGTCAACGTGAAGAATGTGCCTCTCCTCTGCGACAATGAGAGTGCCATCAAGATTGCTCACAACCCAGCTTCAAGACTCAAGACTAAGCACATCCAGATTCGCCATCATTTTCTTCGTGATCATGTGTTGAAGGCGACATCTCCATCGAGCATGTGAAGATCAAGAACAGCTAGCTGATATCTTCACTAAGCCCTTGGATGAGATGAGATTTAGCAAGTTGCGGTGTGAGCTAAATATCTTAGAATCTTCGAATGTTCTTTGAAAAGGACACACATCCTAACCCTTATGCAGAATTGATGACTTAGATGTGCAACACATGAAGAAACGTTTTTCTTCAATCAATGAAGAATAACAATCTAAGTGTGAAGAAATTAATGAAGAATTTGATTCTCAGAACCCTACGACAATTGTACGCGGTGTTTGAAATCATCATTCTTATACGGTGGGTCACGCCACCACAAAAGTTGAAAATCTTCAATTTGAGTTTTTCCTCATTTTTGAAATTCCTCAGTCTTTCAAATTCTTCAACTTTGCAAAATCTTCACTGTTTCCGTCGCTTTTCTTCATTGATATATATATATATATATATATATATATATATATATATATATATATATATATATATGAGTTTAAGTCCTCTACAGCATTCACTTATTGCTATTTCTTCAAGTTGCGATTTCTGCTAAGTGAATGTGATCGGACCCTTCCCCCTCTATGCTATACTCAATCCAATCTATTCACAAATTCTTCATGTGCGTTCTGATTGAAACTCGTTCAAAGTCTTCACTGTGTCCTGTCAGCTGAAGAAATTGCGAACGAACTTTAAAACAAATTTTATCCAGATTTTCGGTTTTACCGCTCAAACTGTTCCGCATCCCACGATGCATTAGTTTATTCACCCACGATCTTACACAATCTCATCTGCACAGTACGTGGGTGACACATGTCGCGTGAAGAAGAAAGGGCAGGGGCATGTTCGTCCCAAAATCTTCGGCCGAACAGTCTTTACCGTGGCTATAAATACCCCTCTCCCTTCCTTACTTTATTTACTCCGCTCGGTCGCTGTCTCTCGCTCGAGCTCTCCTCAAACCCTAGCGCTGCCGCTATTCCATCACCGTCGGTGAGGAAGAGCTTCACTGCCTCGACCTCATCGCCGTCGTACTCGCGCCGGCTGGAAATCTTCACTCCGCCGCCGTAGCTGTCTCCCTCGCCAAGTTAGGGCGTGGAGATCTAACGTGATGAACTTCACCACGGTTCATATCTGCTCGTCGTGTTCTTCATTCGTAATTAAAAGTCACTTTTATTACTCGCTTTGATTCTCAAACTTTTCGAAAATCTTCAAAGGTGTTTTATTCTTCAAATCTTCACATATGAACACCTCACACCTTTGTATGCTCTTGATCCATCTCTAAGCACTCATTTCTTCAAGATTCCTCAATTGTGCGGATTTTCGATCTATACAACTCGAACCTAAGACAAGAACGCTTAGTGAAATTCCTCAAGGCTCAACTGGTCAAATTCCTCAAAACTTGTCTTTTGAAAATCTTCCGAGAACACATATGACCTCTCAAAATTCTTCGCACCTACACTCTGCTCACAGTACTCATGTCCGCTCAATCACTAGGTTCTCATCAACTTAACTCATTTGCGCGCTCCTCAAGAAAAACTGCATACTTCTTTAGAGTGTTCTATTGTTCAAATTCCTCACCTGAAGAAAATGGCAGAAGGCAAGAGACCGCAGAAAGGAGGAAAGAAACCGAAGGTCATGACTGCTTTTGAAATCCCTGATGAAATATACAAGGATTATTGCACACTTGATGAAGCCAAGTTTGGCAGAGAAAACAAAAATCAGCGCAAAGTGCGCATTCAGAGGATAGAACGAAGATGGGCACGAGAATGGAGGGAATATCGCTATGTTACTCCAAAGTACATGAAGAAATTCGCCTTAAACCCTCCATGCCCAAGAGCTCCATTGGCACCGCCAAGTCGCGATCCCACCAAAGATCAAGCGTGGTGAGGACTTTCTGAAGAATGGTCTAGGTGTCAAGCAAAACTGCAAGACAAGCCAAGGAAGCGGTGAGGAAATTCAATGAGGATTCTGCTGCTGCTGCTTGCTGCCGAGACCTCGGTCAAGCCGAGGAAATCAATGCCAAGAAGCCCGCCGCAAGCCAAGTGCTTCACCATCAGCGCCCTCACGGCCAAGTTCTCACCCGCACCCTCACGGCAAATTCCTCGAGACTCTGCTGCTCCACCAATGTCCTCAAGCTCCTCCAAGTCCTCAACTCCTGTGCATCTAGCTACATGTCAAAGGACTCGGGGTTTCTCGATTGCCTCGGTGTCTCAAAGAAGTTCCTCACCGCACCAATGCCCTCATCAGCCCCACTCTGCTGAAGACAAAAGCAACAATGGGCGCGGTCCTCGCCAAGTCCATGAAAGAAACAGTTGCTTTCCACGTGCCCTCCGATGACGAGGCTTCGATGAAGAACTTGCGTAAATCATCGAGATGACAAGCAAAGGCCGCTAGAGCCAAAGGAACACATGTGCCTCGCTTTTGGATCCAAGAAGATTATTGACTTCATCGACTTATGGCATCAGATCCAAACACTCCAATGCACGATCCGCCTCGACTCTGGTCAAAGTCATATGTCGACCCATTTCATCTCTCAAGAGAAATGGAAGTTTGAAAAGGCTCATGAAATAAAGAGAGCACAAGCTAGAAAGGAGAAGCTTCAAGAAGAACATTGTCGACTATCACCAAGAACTTCTCAAGGCTCAATCGAGATCCAAGCCCTCAAAGAAGGATTTCGATGCATACAATGCTGATTGGCAAGGAGCGAAGTGAGATTCGTCAATTTGACGAAGAAAATGACAACCTATTGCAGCCCCATCGCAACAAGCAAATCCTCTGCTGCAGATTCGCTCACCGCTTTGAAGAGCGTGCAAGACTGCGATGACTTTCACCGCCGATGAGAATACAAGTTCCGTATGATGACTCCATTCCACCCCGAAGAAATTCCTGTGGCATCCACTAGTGGTGCGCTCAAGAAATCAAGAGATCAGGCAACTACACCTGTTGCGCTGAAGAAATCGAACCACGCCCTTAGCTCCTCCTGCGCCAACACCAACTCCAATTCTTCCTTCGCTTATGAAGTGAAGAAGACCAAGGCTGCAGAGCGAGCTGCAGTGAAGAAAAGGAAGGCATCACCAAGGTCAAATTCTTCGCCGCCAAGAAAATGAAGCCAATGACCAGCTCGCTTGAAAATCCCATTGATGCCGTTCCCATTTCCTCCATGTCGTCTAAGGAAATTGTTCCTTATGGAGAAGAATACAAGATCCCAAGCGGATCTGATGAAGAAAATCACTCTGTTGCTACCTCAGAACAGTTTGATGAAGAAATTGAAGTGGAGGCATTCCCTTCAACGCCAGTCGTTTCCTCACCTATGCCTCAGTTCACAGCTGAAAAGGCGGGTGTTGAGGAAATTGAAAAAGAAGAAGAAGACGTGGATATTGGATGCACTACACCAGTGATGAATGATGAATTTTGGGAAAGTCAGCATCCCAATACTCCTCTCTTCACCCCCATTCAACAAATTCCTCACCCACAGCTACAACTGCTCAAATGGGCTCAAGAAACTCATCCCACATCGCTCTGCTCATGAAGAAATTCCAGCCGCTAGTGTCAAGAACCCCTCTCGCTGATCCCCAAACTGCACAAGAAGAGGAACCAGAAATTCCTCAGCCTGAAGCACCAGAGATCGCGATTCCTGAGGTTGTGCTGCAAATCACTGACACTCCTCTGCCCAAACCGTAGAATACGTTCTCGAGCAAGCAAAAATTCAAGGCTGAAGACTTCTTTTCTGAGCATGTGTTCTTCACTGACTACAATCTATATGACTCTGCTCGCATAAGGAAAAGACGCTTCTGGACTGCTACTCAAGCCAACTTCTATTCCTCAGTGCTCTTTGACAAGGACAAAATCTTCGATCATAAGCATATTCCTCATATGGATATGGAATCTCTACCGTGCTTCGAGCCAGTCCTCAGAGTTATTCACGATGCAGACTCTTGAACTCTGACTGATATCTATGATTGGAATGAAGAACTCATTCTTCGCTTCTATGCCACTTTGCATATCACGGAGATGTCAAGATGTCAATTCATGGGTGCTGGATTGATGACCGAAAACACTCACTACAAGGCACCAAAGAATCGAATTGCTTCGTGTGCTTCCTCTTGATCCTCCCCATGACAATTACACGTTGCATCTACAATGACCGTGGCCTGACCGATCATTATATGCAAGTGCTCATGAAGCCTTCGAAGCGGCAGGCCCTCGAACCAAATTCCTCGTCAAATAATTGTTGTATGTGCCTCGACCGCCTATCGAATCTCGACGAAGACAATGAGTCCTATCAAAGGCCACGACTCAAATGATGAAGATGTCGTTGGCATCATGAAGAACATGCTCTTCAATATCATTCATGGCGCCTGTCAACTTCCATGATTTCTTCATGAGGACTCGCTAATGTTGCAATGTCACCTTTTGAGTGAAGCCCTATGCGCCTTGGATTATGAGATTCATAAGGGCAAGATCTTCACCAATTACAAGGTCGACACTCAACCATGGTAGCTACTTGCCGCCCATTGAAGTCCTCAAGCGACCAATTTCATCATCGATGATAAGGGCAAGGTAGCTGCTTGTGATCGATGAAGGCACTCGCCCATTGGATGGTCAATTCCGCCTAGCTACATCTTACTCCACCAATGACGATTCTCGCAACACATTACATCGCCGCAAATACCTCAGCTAAGCAAAATCCTCAAGCCACAAAGACCTGTGGTGATAACGACCGTGAGTTACTCCTTAGTCTTCACCGAAGGTTGATCGCAATCACAAATGGGTGAAACGTCAATTTGCTGCAATTCTTCACAACATGACCTCAACACATAATGCAAGTGAAGAAAATCAAGATCACCTTCATGAAACCCTCAACCGCACTGGGCTATTCTCACTCATGTATATTCCATGAAGAACTCAAGACTATGGGTCTCTGTGAAGCATTTGACCGGTCTGCACCACCTCCAAGAAATTCAAGAGAGTCAAAGTTCCCGATCCGGTGGCGGTTCTTATTCTTCATCGCGTGGAAACTGATGAACATGAAGATTTGGACGATCATGCGGCAGCCCTACTTCAACGAACAACCCCGACAACGCTGGCGCTCCTCCATCAACTTGAAATTCTTCAAGGGGCGTTAGTCCTCAGTTTTGATCCTTTTGGTCATTTGATGACAAAGGGGGAGAAATCTGAGTTAGTCTTCAAGCGGGTTTATATTATGGGCGTTTTGTTAAGTTACAACTCTCGTTCTTCCGAAACTTTTTGTTGGATCGAGTTGTAATCATAAATCCAATGGTGCCTTGATACTTTTGGTCGTGCTCTGATGCTTTTGATGCACTGAGCTCTGAAACTTTTGATGTGCTATTCTGCATGCTTATTCCTTGTTAATATTATTGCACGCATGCTGAATCTCATCAGGCACCATACTTCATCATGCATTTCAAATTCTTCATATCATATATCAAATGCGTCTATGAATTACAAGATATAGGGGGAGATCTCCATGATTTAATTCTTCAAATGTGCATTGCCTCAAAAGCAAATTCCTCACTATGCACATATTCAGGGGGAGTTCTTCTATATCTTGAAATCAAATTCCTCAATATCAGCATTTACACTGCATATGTTTATCCCCGTTGAAAACTTAACCTATGTTGTCATCAATCACCAAAAAGGGGGAGATTGTAAGTGCATCTAGTGCCCCTTAGTGATTTTGGTGTATTGAAGACTTATAGGTTAAGTAACTGATGCGTTTGTGAGTGTACACAGGTCTATAAGTCTATGAGGAGTTTGATATTTACAGAGAAAGTCGACCCTAAAATGAAGTTCTTCGATCAAGACTTTGATATTCGAAGACTTTTGAAGACTTTGAAAGTGAAGAAATTGGTGTGACCTTGAAGACTTGGTATTCATTCGAGGAACATGAAGCGTGAAGACTTTTGTTTTCGTAGTTTCATTTTCTCTTTCTTGAGTCATAGGAAACACCGTACTGTTAAAGGGGGTCGAGGAAATACTAAGGAAAAATTTCCATGTGATGCTCAACTCAAAATTCTACACCTACCAATCTCTTCGAGTGAAGCCATTGAAATCTCATACAGCTTCAGTCAAATTCTTCAAAGGATGAGATGCGTTCTTCCGTCACCGATGACTTTGCTCGATCGAGGAGTTAGGAATTCGCCAAAGGCGAATTGCCTACATAGTGAGGAACATGATAGCCCCGAGGAATTTGAGAGTCAAATTTCCGATCGTTCTTTATCTTCTTGGCCGGCTGTCCAAAATATCTTATCCACCTAACGGTCATATCATTGAAGGGCATTTATGTCTTATCATGTCGGGCTGCTCCCTAGGCTATAAATAGCCGCCCCCTACAACCACTAGTTGGTTGGCTGCTCCGAGAGAACTTGACACTTGTCATCTGAGAGCAACCCATCCTCCGAGGACTTTGAGCGAAAATCATCGAGTGAGGAAAATCCCAAAACCAAACCCCCACAGACCTAAAGTGATTGAGCATCACTGAAGAAATTGATCCTGCGTGGATCCGATGCTTGTTACCTTTGAAGACTGTGCTTCTTCCAGACGGTTAGGCGTCAAGGTCTAGAGCATCCAAGAGGAATTGTGGATCGCCGAGTGACCAAGTCTGTGAAGGTTTGAAGTCACCAAGACTTACCACGAGTGATTGGACGAGGCTGCGTGGTCTTAGTTCAAGGAGAATATGGTGAGGATCGGTGTCCCGAGTTGCGGCTCGAGATCGGGTGTCCGGATCGTGTGTCCTCGAGTTTAAATACTCACCGCTCCAACCAGACGCATAACCGAGACAAAGCAGCTTGAACTGGTCTACCAAATCATTGTCTTCACCAACAGATCGGTTCTATTTCCTCAACTCATTCATTTCCTCATTCTTGTGTTGAATGTTGTTCATATCTGTGCTTGAAGACTTTGACTGAAGACTTTCACAAATTCCTCAGTTCAATTTCTTCAGTCTATTTGTCTTCATCTTGTTATCCTGTGTTTATGCTTTCCGTACTCTGTGCTAGTCTTCATTTCATCATGATGACTATGTTTGTATCCTGTTATGTTTACTTCTGAGTACTTATTCCGCTGCAAGTAGTTCTTCGCTAAGGAATTGCCTCACCAGCAAATTCCTCAGTGAAGAATTCATAAAAATCGCCTATTCACCCCCCGCCCCTCTAGTCGATATAACGCACTTTCAAAATGATAAACAATACCAAGCTACCTTTTCCCAAAGTTGCGGGTGTATCCCGTTTCACTCAATGTGAAATGAAAGAATAGTGGAATTGGTACTGGACTTGCTCATTCACACTTACAAAGTAAAGCTTATCAAGTGGCTTGGTTAGGACAAGTGGCACAAAAAATTGATGCAATTGTTGGTAAGAGTCAATGATGTTGAAAGAGATTCACAAATTCGCAAGTGAAACAAGTACACCAATAGCAATGAATGGCACACGGAAACACACACACACACGAATAGATAAATGGGGTCGTGCAACCAAAGAATGAGCTCAAAATGTGGAATCCACGGAAAATGCTCTTGTTGCACAACTCTAGACAGATGCTAGATGATTGCTCAATAGGCAGATTCGACACTTGTGCACACCCTATAAGAGACAAAAATGCAACGACTTCTATCCCAAGTGTGATATGTATATATGATGTTCCCGGTGATCTTCTCAAGATGGTCCAAGGTGATCGGATATGACAATCTTATATGCAATGTGGTATGATGCTATGGCTCTTGCTTACAAGCTTCTTTGCTCTTCTCTTTTGCTTAAAAGCTTTCTTCTTTTTTTATACGGCCATTATGCAAAATGTACAAACCAAGGTAGCAATTGTGTATATGCGGGAACAATCTTGTGACACAAGAGATGATATGATGATACCATGATGAGGATACCAAGACGATATGGTATGTATGCAATGGAAGGTGTAGATCGATGATCACTAATGTGCACAAGTAACATTGCCCATAATACTCAAGTGGCTAGTCTCGATAGGCAAGTGACGCAAAATGGCTTGAGGGTTAACAATACTATGGCAAGAAGAATGTACAATGATGGTATACCATGATACCAAGATGATATAGAGGTTACCGTGCTTGCGTACGGTAGGGTATTAAAATGGTGAAGGTGGTCGATGTCGAAACCTTGGCAAAGTTGAGAGGCGGTGTTGTCGATGTCGAACCATTCCTAGTTAGCCGAGACACCCTAGGAAACGGAAAAAATGCAAACTCAAAATCTCCAAAGGCAAATGTCAAATGGTGGTAGCGGAAAGCAGTGGTGGTTTTGTGGAAGCTCAATGGTTTGCGGAAGTGCAAAGATGGGTTCTGTGAGTCAGAGTTGAAGGCCCCATCCCTAAGTAGCCGAAAAACCTTAGGAGACACAACACACAAGTCAAACACGCTCAAACAAAATTGGGTTAAGTTGGGGTGGCGGAAATATATGGTGGGCAAGCTTATGCAGAAGTTATGGTGGTGGTTGATGAAGAAGTAACCATCCCTAAGTAGCCTAAACAACTTAGGAGACTCGAATCACACCTCAAGCAACCACAAATGAAATGGCAATCAAAATGGTTTAGGTTGCGGAAGTCGGTGATGGTATAGCTGATGATGTGGTGAAGGCCCTAGGCAAAGATGCCAAAGTTCCAAAATTTTGATGAAGTCTAATGATGGCGGTTGTATTTTTGTGGTATGGGGGTGTCAAGAACTTCAAAACGAGCTAAAGAACGTCAAAATCCGAGTCCGGATGAATTAGTTATGGACGAAACAAAACTCGGACGAAGTCAATATCTACAGGCGTCAGACGTCCGGTAAGTGTCGGATGTCCGGTGGACAGACGTCCGGAAGGTCCGGAAATCCCTTAATTTCCGTTATGTTGGGTGGCACCGGTCGTTCGGTGCTTTGGGAGGGTCCATACGTCTGGTAAACATTGATCGTCCGGTGGCTCGGGGTTAACTCGGGATCCGAGATTGGGGACACGATTTTGGGTGGAAATTGGAGATTTTGGGGTCAAAGTTGATGAAATTTCATGGATGGAAGTTGGGGAAACTTGTGGAGAATCTAGATCTACTCTAAACACAACGAATCCATGGATCAAAATCAACAAAACATTATCAAACCAAGAAATCACAAAAAAATGGGGCTATTTTCGGTGGGGATTTTCGAAATTGGGGAAGAACACAACAAAATTAGCTAGAAAACAAGGGGTAGGGACTCCAAATTTGTGATCAATGTGGCTCATCATACCAAGATGATGTAGGGTGGAACACTAGTGTAACGCCCTCGATGCGGCTATATCTCCCACGTGTCGAAGCATGACTTAGAGGCATAACCGCATTGAAAGCAATGTCGCAAGTGAGGTAATCTTCACACAACCCATGTATTACATAAGGGAAAGAGATACATAGTTGGCTTACAATCGCCACTTCACACAAATACATGAATAAAGCATTACATCATCCAGATACAATCAAGGTCCAACTACGGAACCAAAATAAAAGAAGAACCCCAAATGCGACAAAGGTCCCCAATCGACCCCAACTGGGCTCCACTACTGATCAACTAGTACGAAACAACACAAAGGGCGAGATCTTCATCGAGCTCCTCCTTGAGCTTGGTTGCGCCACCGCCGGGTAACATAGGCACCGCAAACTAGTTTTGAAGTATCCGTGAGCCACGAGGACTCAAAGAATCCCATTACCATGGGTATCAAGACTAGCAAAGCTTAATGGGTAAGGAAGGGGTAAAGTGGTGAGGTTGCAAAGCAGCGACTAAGCAAGTATGGTGGCTAACATACGCAAATAAGAGCGAGAAGAGAAACAAAGGAACGGTCGTGAAGCTAGCAATGATCAAGAGGTGATCCCGAACACCTACTTACGCCAAACATAACCCGAAACCGTGTTCACTTCCGGACTCCGAGAAGAGACCATCACGCTACACACGTGGTTGATGCGTTTTAATTCGGATCAAGTGTCAAGTAGTCTACAACCGACATTAACAAATTCCCATCTGCCACATAACCGCGGCACGGCTCTCGAAAGTTTATACCTGCAGGGTGTCCCAACTTAGCCCATGACAAGCTCTCGCGATCATCGAAGAATAGACCTTCACCCAAGACACTCCGATCGACTCGGTATCCCGGACATCAAGACATTTCGACAATGGTAAAACAAGACCAGCAAAGCCTCCCACAGTGCCGACAAATCCCGATAGGAGCTGCACATATCTCGTTCTCGGCACACCGGATGAGCAAAACGTCGGGTTGGCATAGACCCTGGTTGCCTGTGGGGCGCCGGACATCGCTTCGGTTTGGACCAGCACTTAGACAAGCACCGCCCGGGGGCTAAATAAAGATGACCCTCGAGAGAGCGACTCCCAAGGGAAAAGATAGGTGGTGGTGAGGCAAATGGTAAAAGTCAATGTTGGGCCTTCTTTGGACAAGTTTTATTCAAAGCGAACCGTCAAGGGGTCCCATAAATCACCCGACCGCGTAAGGAACGCAAAATCCGGGAACATAACACCGTATGACGGAAACTAGGGCGGCAAGAGTGGAACAAAACACCGTGCATAAGGCCGAGCCTTCCACCCTTTACCAAGTATATAGGTGCATTAATAATATAAGAGATATTGTGATATCCCAACCAAAATCCTGTCCACCATGGAGAAATCTTCAACTTCACCTGCAACTAGCAACGCTATAAGAGGGGCTGAGCAAAGCGGTAACATAGCCAAACAACGGTTTGCATAGGAGATGTGTCAAAGGTTAGGGGTTCATGGCAATATGGGATGGCTGGACAAACAGGTAATAGGTAGCGCAGCATAGCGAAAGAACGAGGCAACTAGCATAGCAATGATAGTAGTGAGATCCAGGGTAGCGGTCATCTTGCCTGAAATCCCGCAAGGAAGAAGAACGAGTCCGTGAAGAAGATGAAGCCACGAAGACGAACCACACGTAGACGAACGAATCCTCACGAACGCAACGAAACGGGAACTATCGAGAAGAAGCACACAACATGGTAAACACACCACACATGAACAAGACATGATGCACAACAAGCATGATGCATGACCAAGCTACATGAAGCTATTCATGGCAAGAGAAGATGCCAACAAGAACAACACATCAAGGCAAGTTTAAATGAGGCCGGGAACAACATATAGCAATTCCGGTAAGTCCTCATATGCATATTTCGAAATTGGTCCAGAACTGAATAAACCTTATGTTCAAGTTGTTAAACAGCAAGTTAAGATGCACCAAGATGATCTACACGAAATTCTAGTCAAGTTACATATAAAGTTCATTAGATTCGGAGCTACGGCCTAGAAGATATGAGCAAAACAAGTTAAGCATGGCATTGATGCAAAATGCATACAAACATCAAGCAAACACCTCAAAACAAGGATGCAACATGGTAATATGAAGCTACATGCAAAAACAAACAAGTTTCATATAGAGCACACTCAAAAGGAGCAACAGGTGCAACACACGCACACTATACAAGTCATAGCAACAATATGTCCAAAACAACAACTAAGCATCTTACAAGCATCAAAACAACATGCTACAGCATCCCAACATAATAACAAAAGGCATGGGCATGAAGTACAAGTAAAGCATAACAAAACATGAACACTGAGCTATCTCCAGAAACAACTAGAACATGCTCAAAATGACATGGAGATATTGCAAGTAATAACAGCTTTAGACTTTAGTAGAAATAACATCAAAGTTGCAATGTTTAGAGCTATCAAACAACATGTTACAGGAAGTTATCATAGCAAACAAAGGCATGGCATGAATCTACTAATTGCATATATCAAAAGTCCCTTACTGACCATAAGCCAAAAAGGCACGGAAAATATGATGGCACCCATGTAAACATGGCAAGTTATATTACAGATTCATACATGGCAGAAACAACAATAAGTAGGCATGTTCATGAGCTCGAACCACTCACTAAAGAGCAATACATAGCATGGCAAGGCAACCAACAGTAAGAAGGCATGTTTATGAAGCTAAGCATGGCAAGAGCAAGGTCATAGGATACATGGATCACTAGGAAAACACATGGGAACAAGAGAACTTAATGTTAACAGGCTGACAAACAACATTTTCAAGCAACTTTGGAGTAATATATGAACATGTTCTAGCAGGCTATAATTGCAACCAAGGGCATTAATGGATATAGCATGACATTTATATCAAAACATGTTTATAGAGCATCTCCAGATTATGCATAGAATGATTAGTGGGAGCATGTTAACATAGCAACAAAATATAACAGAATCTGTCAAGAAAACAGCAACAGCAACTACCCTACTTTACAAGCTTGATACACTCAGCACACAACTCACAAAAATACAAGGTCAACACCTCTGGAATTATGGCATGGCATAGTTCAACATTCATGTAGAGCTCATACTCATAGGATGCACACATAAATCATGGCAAAATGTTAAAACAAAGAAGTTATAACAGCCAAAGATTAACAACTACATGCACTCTTCCAATAGCATTTCGGGCATCAAGATGAGCTCAAATGAAAATGATGCAATGGAATGAAATGTTGTACTCGTCGAGGCGAACAATTTGACATATTACACGCACAAAACGGAGCTACGGATGCAAAGATGTGATGCAATGAATATGCAATGAAAATTACAAAAACTGGGGACTTAGAGATATTGGGGGGTCAACCTGCGCGGGCACGGATTTCGAGGCACGGCCGGGCTCGCCGGAGATCGTCCGGATCTCGCTGGAGAGCGGCCGGGGAAGGGCGGAGGAGGTGGCCGGAGCTCGGGGAAGGCCGGAGGCGCACGGGGCCGGCTGGAGGGAGGCGCTGGCGGTCGCGTGGCGCCAATGGGAAGCACGGCGCGGGCGGCAGCCGAAGCTTTGGCGGCCGGGCGGCGAGCCTGCGGGCTACGAGGCACGGCAGCGGGGTGCTGCTGGCGGAGGAGGGTCGGCCCGCGGCAGCGGGCCGAGGAGGCGCGGCGATCATGGGCGGCGAGGCGCGGCGACGCCGGCGGCGGAGGCGGCGGGTCCGGCAGGCAACAGGACGGCGGCATTCTGGCGGCGGCGGCGGGGGAGGGCGGCCGGCGCGGAGGAGGCGGCGGGTCCGGGCCGAGCGGGAGGCGAGGCGCGGGCCGCGGCGCCTGACACGGCCCGTCAGTTCTCAGATGGGCCCATGGGCCGACGCAGTGGTGAGCGGCGGCGGTGGCGAAAGGGCGGTTGGGTGAGGAGGCAGGGAGGGCGACGTGGCAGGCCGTGATTGGCCGGGGTGACGCGTCCGGCGGACGTGTCCGGCGCGGGCGGACACGTCCGGCGGCGCGGGGAGGAATTTTTAGGGTTTCGGGGGAAATCATCCGAGATTTGGAATGGGGGGTGTATAAATAGGCATAGAGGGAGCTAGGAGAGTCCAAATGAGGAGCGGTTTTCGGCCACGCGATCGTGATCGAACGACCGAGAGCATGGAGAGGAGTTTGGTGGGTTTTGAGCCACTTTGGAAGGGGTGTTGGGCTGCAACTCAAAGAGGGCTTTCTTGATTCTGCTGTTAACCGTTGAGTACCAAACGACCCCAAATGGCACGAAACTTGACAGCGGTTCACCGGTGGTATACCAAGGCAGCTTGGCAAACCTCGGGCCATTCCGAGAAAGTTTAACACCCGCACAAGAGAAGAGGCAAAAGGGGAACGCCGGAGGACATAGGAGTGCCGGATTGCAAAACGGACAACGGGGAAATGGCTCGGATGCATGAGACGAACATGTATGCAAAATGAAATGCACATGATGACATGATAAAATGCAAATGGTGACATGGCAAAATGCAACACGCAAGCAGCTGACAAGGCAACAATGGCGAATAACTGGCAGACACCTGGCGCATCGGATCCGGGGCGTTACAACACTCCACCACTACGAGAGGATCTCGTCCCGAGATCTAGGATGGCACCGGAGGGAAAAGGAAGAGGAAGATAAGAGGTAAAACTAAGTTGCTTCTTTGACAAACGAGTGAAAACCATGAACCTTGAGAGGTTGAGCAAAATGAAATGAAGAAAACAATGAAGATGAGCAAAGTTGAAAACACTCCGTTAGAAAAGAGGAACAAGGGACATTACGAGAACTAAGAGGTTTAGTGATAAGATAGATATTGAAACCACTCCGGATAAAACAAGATAGAGAAGGAATAAGAATGAAATAATTCGGGCAGCACTCCGACTGAAAATGGAAGGAATTGAACATGAACTTGAGAAGATAAGATGGTACTTGATTAAATCAACAACACACTGCATCCGGAATTGAAAGAATGGCACACGGGGTAAGAAGCATTACAAACCGCACTCCGGTTGAGAAGGAAGGCAAAACTTGATAAGATGAGAGAACTCGAATGAAATCACGACACTCCGATTAAATGGATAAGCACGAAAAGAACATGATCTCCAAAATGATATAATGGGTCAAAGAGAACATCACAAAGCCTCCGAAAGAAAGAATAGAAGATAGATCATTGGAATAAAGGGACGGAGAAGAAAATGCCAACTTCTGCCACAAATGAGCTTGGAAAGCATCCTTGCAAAGAAGAATTGAACGGAGTTGTTGGAAAATCAACAACGAAAAGAATAAGTTTGTTGTGGGCTTATGGCAAACATCTCAAAATTTGAGGTGAAATTCTGCCACAAATGCAAACCCTTGATTTGATTTAGAGCACCAAAGAGCTGAAATCTTCTTCCACCGAGGTGATAGAGAGACAACTTGGATCATAGATAAACACCACAAATAACAACATTCCTTAGGAAAGGCTTTAGGTGAAATCTATACCAAGATAACTCCAATGAAGAAGTTGATTGGTCGAAAAGATCTCTTGAACGAAGAGAAAATGATGGATTTAAAATACCTCATTCTTGACAACATATCAATCATGAAACATGAAGGAAATTGTCAAGAGTGACATAACACCACCTCAAAAGATAAGGTAGAAGGAATTGCACTTTGGAATGCAAGACGGAGAATGCTTGAACTCCTCAAAACAAAACAAGTGTTGGGCACCCTGTTTAATTTTGAGAGTATAGCTTGGCGGATCATAACTTCAAGAGAATTCCTGAAGAACAATTGAACAATGAAAGAATCCTTGACGAACCGTCATGTAGAGCCTCCATGAAGAACTCCGGTAATAAAAGGATGACAAGAAGAAAGAGATGTTGAAAACACATGGTGAAGCCTTGCAATGCTTTAGATGGAGCTTCGCGATGATATAACCGAGAGAACTTGGAACTCCGGAAAGAAAAGATGAACACTAGAACCGAGAATTACTTCATCATGAACAATCTTCGGAAGAAAGAATTGAATCACCTCGAGGAAATAAGAATAAGATTTATGTTATGCTTATCCTTTACCAATTAAATTGATGACAATCAACGGATTTGGCATACTACTTATTCCCATTGAAAAAAAGATTAAGATAGATATAGCGTAAACTTGAGAAGGTATTGATGGAACCACCGATGGGATTTCGAAACAACGAATGAATTGATATGATAATGAAGGAAGTGAAATCTTGAACGAACCACCGTAAGAATTGAAAATGAACGTAGCAAAGGCACAATTCACCGGAAAGAGTTTGAAAACGAATGAAGATACTTGAAGGGATTTAGATACATGAGAATGAAGAGAACATGAACTGATTAGAGTATATTTGAACGATGCACCGGTAAGATTTAGAGAACGATAACTGACAGCTGAGAATGAATCAACCTGAATTGATGGACTCCGGATGACAAACTGAGAAGACTCTTGAATATCTCCTGATGGGTGAAAAAGATTCTCACAATCGAAAACAATTATGAGGATAGCATGAAGCTAGAACCATGAATATTCAAGAGAATGGGCCAAGATTTAAGAGAAATCCTTCTTTGGTCTTCAAATGATGAGAATGACAACGAGAAACACCACCAAGAATTATTGAGGCACACCAGAAGAATCAAAAACGAAGAGGTTGAGCCAACTATGAAAAGAATTTGAAAGATCTTGGAGAAAAGCATTTGACTGATGATAATTCATTCTTACGTCAAACTCTGAAAAGAATTTGGAATGGCTCCGGAATAATTAGAAGAGTCAGGTAAGATCCTGGGAAAAGACCTGTGGGTTAGGGCCCACTCAGAAGGAAACACCGTTGAAAAGATTTAAAAGAGATGTTGCACCGGTTGAATTAAATGACTTGAATGAAATACCAATCTCGAAATATCTTGAACGGATTGCGAATGGAAACACAAGTCTTCTGAGATATCTTCAACACTCTGGAACAAATGAATAGTGAGAAGTGAATGATTGAGAGGTGCACTAGCATGAGAAAGCATTTGAAATGAGGAAAGGAATATGATGAATATCGAAAGCTTGAATTAAATCCACCGAAGTAGAAACAACAATGAAGGATGATGAACTTGAAACTGTTGAGCATCTTCATGGGAAATCACCGGATAAGAACATTGATTGAAAAGAATGAAGAGACTTCACATGAATAAATGGATACTTGATTAAGAAATCTGTGTCCTTGAAGAAAAAGGGTGGGCGGGCGGGAAAACAAAGGCAACTTGGGACGGATGAAACAAACACCGTTCGGAAAAACTTAGAAATGATCTTGCGGATGGGGAGAATGATGGGATCATCTCGAAGAGAAGCACACCGGTTGGAAAAGAATTAACATGACAACCTCAATGATCAAAAGGATTAGTATTCACATAGCAATATGAGAACACCATTTAGGAAAGGTATGGATTCAACATTTGACTTCGAAGCAACTCGAATACCACAAATAACACAAAACACAGGATTTGGCTTGCAGAATAAGCCGGAACAAACATATGATAGAGATTTACCCAATCCCATATCATGCATCTGTCGGAAAGATATTCTAGGAGCTACTTGAATTCCCACCTATAAACTCCCAAACTTTCGGTTATGCAATGCGGTGTTGTGTATACAGGGAAGCAATATATTTCACCCAAACTAACAATACCTACATCCAAGCAGATCCATCCGTCAACACATAACCAAGAAACCTTCGAAATCGCCTACCTCAACCTTCAAAAGCATCCGTTATACGAGTCATGGCAATACTCCCGTACTCACCTCGATCTTTGGGTTAGCGGGGTTATCTCACCAACAACTGCATAAAAGAGATTTTCGATGTCGGTGTACTAAACTCGTATTCCGAATCTGCAACGATAAAATTATGACAACAACACCTCGAGCTCAACTCCCGGGACACCTCCACTAAAAAACCCCTGCCGACGGAGGCACCAAGACAATGTTGTCATCATAAAACCATCGAACGATTCCAAGATACCCGCGTGATCCTAAAAAATTTTTAGTGAAATTTGAGAAGAGAAGAGTCAAAACTCTCGTCAGAGACCTCACCAGAGCGATTTAGGGACCGAGGAGTAAAAAGAATTCCTAACTCTCCGATATATATAATCCTAAATGACTCAAAACATTTTTCTAGACACAACTCGATCGCTAAAAGCGATCAAGCAAAGGGGGGCTCCTAAGGTCGGGAAGGCTCGATTACCAACTTAGCGCCTCGATGCGGCTATATCTCCCACGTGTCGAAGCACGACTTAGAGGCATAACCGCATTGAAAGCAATGTCGCAAGTGAGGTAATCTTCACACAACCCATGTATTACATAAGGGAAAGAGATACATAGTTGGCTTACAATCGCCACTTCACACAAATACATGAATAAAGCATTACATCATCCAGATACAATCAAGGTCCGACTACGGAACCAAAATAAAAGAAGAACCCCAAATGCGACAAAGGTCCCCAATCGACCCCAACTGGGCTCCACTACTGATCAACTAGTACGAAACAACACAAAGGGCGAGATCTTCATCGAGCTCCTCCTTGAGCTTGGTTGCGCCACCGCTTTCAGTAACATAGGCACCTGCAAACTAGTTTTGGAAGTATCTGGTGAGCCACGAGGACTCAGCAATCCCATTACCATGGGTATCAAGACTAGCAAAGCTTAATGGGTAAGGAAGGGGTAAAGTGGTGAGGTTGCAGCAGCGACTAAGCAAGTATGGTGGCTAACATACGCAAATAAGAGCGAGAAGAGAAACAAAGGAACGGTCGTGAAGCTAGCAATGATCAAGAGGTGATCCTGAACACCTACTTACGTCAAACATAACCCAGAAACCGTGTTCACTTCCCGGACTCCGCCGAGAAGAGACCATCACGGCTACACACGTGGTTGATGCGTTTTAATTCGGATCAAGTGTCAAGTAGTCTACAACCGGACATTAACAAATTCCCATCTGCCACATAACCGCGGGCACGGCTCTCGAAAGTTTATACCCTGCAGGGGTGTCCCAACTTAGCCCATGACAAGCTCTCGCGATCATCGAAGGAATAGACCTTCACCCAAGACACTCCGATCAGACTCGGTATCCCGGTACATCAAGACATTTCGACAATGGTAAAACAAGACCAGCAAAGTCTCCCGCTGAGCCGACAAATCCCGATAGGAGCTGCACATATCTCGTTCTCAGGGCACACCGGATGAGCAAGACGTCGGGTTGGCATAGACCCTGGTTGCCCAGGGGGCGCCGGACATCGCTCGGTTTGGACCAGCACTTAGACAAGCACTGGCCCGGGGGGGCTAAAATAAAGATGACCCTCGAGAGAGCGACTCCCAATGGAAAAGATAGGTGGTGGTGAGGCAAATGGTAAAAGTCAATGTTGGGCCTTGCTGGACAAGTTTTATTCAAAGCGAACAGTCAAGGGGGTCCCATAAATCACCCGACCGCGTAAGGAACGCAAAATCCGGGAACATAACACCGGTATGACGGAAACTAGGGCGGCAAGAGTGGAACAAAACACCAGGCATAAGGCCGAGCCTTCCACCCTTTACCAAGTATATAGGTGCATTAATAATATAAGAGATATTGTGATATCCCAACCAAAATCCTGTCCACCATGGAGAAATCTTCAACTTCACCGCAACTAGCAACGCTATAAGAGGGCTGAGCAAAGCGGTAACATAGCCAAACAACGGTTTGCATAGGAAATGTGTCAAAGGTTAGGGGTTCATGGCAATATGGGATGGCTGGACAAACAGTAATAGGTAGCGCAAAGATAGCGAAAGAACGAGGCAACTAGCATAGCAATGATAGTAGTGAGATCCAGGTAGCGGTCATCTTGCCGAAATCCCGCAAGGAAGAAGAACGAGTCCATGAAGAAGATGAAGCCACGAAGACGAACCACACGTAGACGAACGAATCCTCACGAACGCAACGAAACGGGAACTATCGAGAAGAAGCACACAACATGGTAAACACACCACACATGAACAAGACATGATGCACAACAAGCATGATGCATGACCAAGCTACATGAAGCTATTCATGGCAAGAGAAGATGCCAACAAGAACAACACATCAAGGCAAGTTTAAATGAGGCCGGGAACAACATATAGCAATTCCGGTAAGTCCTCATATGCATATTTCGAAATTGGTCCAGAATTGAATAAACCTTATGTTCAAGTTGTTAAACAGCAAGTTAAGATTCACCAAGATGATCTACACGAAATTCTAGTCAAGTTACATATAAAGTTCATTAGATTTGGAGCTACGGCCTAGAAGATATGAGCAAAACAAGTTAAGCATGGCATTGATGCAAAATGCATACAAACATCAAGCAAACACCTCAAAACAAGGATGCAACATGGTAATATGAAGCTACATGCAAAAACAAACAAGTTTCATATAGAGCACACTCAAAACGGAGCAACGGTGCAACACACGCACACTATACAAGTCATAGCAACAATATGTCCAAAACAACAACTAAGCATCTTACAAGCATCAAAACAACATGCTACAGCATCCCAACATAATAACAAAAGGCATGGGCATGAAGTACAAGTAAAGCATAACAAAACATGAACACTGAGCTATCTCCAGAAACAACTAGAACATGCTCAAAATGACATGGAGATATTGCAAGTAATAACAGTTTCAGACTTTAGTAGAAATAACATCAGGTTGCAATGTTTAGAGCTATCAAACAACATGTTACAGGAAGTTATCATAGCAAACAAAGGCATGGCATGAATCTACTAATTGCATATATCAAAAGTCCCTTACTGACCATAAGCCAAAAAGGCACGGAAAATATGATGGCACCCATGTAAACATGGCAAGTTATATTACAGATTCATACATGGCAGAAACAACAATAAGTAGGCATGTTCATGAGCTCGAACCACTCACTAAAGAGCAATACATAGCATGGCAAGGCAACCAACAGTAAGAAGGCATGTTTATGAAGCTAAGCATGGCAAGAGCAAGGTCATAGGATACATGGATCACTAGGAAAACACATGGGAACAAGAGAACTTAATGTTAACAGGCTGATAAACAACATTTTCAAGCAACTTTGGAGCAATATATGAACATGTTCTAGCAGGCTATAATTGCAACCAAGGGCATGAATGGATATAGCATGACATGTATATCAAAACATGTTTATAGAGCATCTCCAGATTATGCATAGAATGATTAGTGGGAGCATGTTAACATAGCAACAAAATATAATAGAATCTGTCAAGAAAACAGCAACAGCAACTACCCTACTTTACAAGCTTGATACACTCAGCACACAACTCACAAAAATACAAGGTCAACACCTCTGGAAAGATGGCATGGCATAGTTCAACATTCATGTAGAGCTCATACTCATAGGATGCACACCTAAATCATGGCAAAAATGTTAAAACAGCAAGTTATAACAGTTTCAGCAGATTAACAACTACATGCACTCTTCCAATAGCATTTCGGGCATCAACATGAGCTCAAATGAAAATGATGCAATAGAATGAAATGATGTACTCGTCGAGACGAACAATTTGATATATTACAAGCGCAAAACGGAGCTACGAATGCAAAGATGTGATGCAATGAATATGCAATGAAAATTACAAATACTGGGGACTTAGAGATATCGGGGGGTCAACCTGCGCGGGCACGGATTTCGAGGCACGGCCGGGCTCGCCGGAGATCGTCCGGATCTCGCCGGAGAGCGGCCGGGGAAGGGCGGAGGAGGTGGCCGGAGCTCGGGGAAGGCCGGAGGCGACGGGCCGGCCGGGGAGGCGCGGGCGGCGCGTGTGGCGGCAAGGGAAGCACGGCACGGCGGGCGGCGGGGCTTGCCAGGCCGGCCGCGGGCGGCAGGCGGCGGCTGCCGAGGCACGAGAGGCGCGGCACCGCCGGCGGAGGAGGGTCGGCTGCGGGCGGGCGGGCCGAGGAGGCGCAGGCGATCATGGGCGGGCGAGAAGCGCGCGACGCCGGGCGGCGGAGGCGGCGGGTCCGGCGCAGGCAACAAGGACGGCGGCGGCGGCGTGCAAGAGCAGGCGCGGAGGGCGGCCGGCGCCGGAGGAGGCGGCGGGTCCGGCGGCCGGAGCGGGAGGCGAGGCGCGGGCCGGGCGGCGCGACACGGCCTGCAGGCTCAGATGGGCCCGGCCGGCGCATGCAGGCGAGAGGCGGCGCGACAGTGGCGGCGGTTGGGTGAGGAGACGGGAGGGCGACGTGGCAGGCCGTGATTGGCGGGTGACGCGTCCGGCGGACGTGTCCGGCGCGGCGGACACGCCCGTGCGCGCGAGAGGAATTTTAGGGTTTCGGGAAATCATCCGAGATTTGGAATGGGGGTGTATAAATAGGCATAGAGGGAGCTAGGAGAGTCCAAATGAGGAGCGGTTTTCGGCCACGCGATCGTGATTGAACGACCGAGAGCATGAAGAGGAGTTTGGTGGGTTTTGAGCCACTTTGGAAGGGGTGTTGGGCTGCAACTCAAAGAGGGCTTTGCGGTTACGCGGTTAACCGTTGGAGTACCAAATGACCTCGAAATGGCACGAAACTTGACAGGCGGTCTACCGGTGGTATACCAAGGCCGCTTGGCAAACCTCGGGCCATTCCGAGAAAGTTTAACACCCGCACAAGAGAAGAGGCAAAAGGGGAACGCCGGAGGACATAGGAGTGCCGGATTGCAAAACGGACAACGGGGAAACGGCTCGGATGCATGAGACGAACATGTATGCAAAATGAAATGCACATGATGACATGATAAAATGCAAATGGTGACATGGCAAAATGCAACACGCAAGCAGCTGACAAGGCAACAATGGCGAATAACTGGCAGACACCTGGCGCATCGGATCCGGGGCGTTACAACTAGGGGCCGATCTTTCACCATTTGGAGGGGATCCCGTGAAGAACACGAAGAACACGAGGGGAAACATGAGGGAAATCATGAGAGGAACACTCAAGAACAAGTCCAATTACAGATCCACTAGACAATCAAACACACAAGATCCACAAGGGTACATGGCCAACAAAGCGAAAGAAACAAGGTGAAGTTCATTCCAAATCCGAAGGAGATGGGGGCTTGAATCCTAGAAGGATCTTCTCCGTGAAGAGGTCTTGAATCCCTCAGGATCTTCTCCAAGATGGAGGTCTTGGCCTCCAAAGGAGTGGTCCCTCTCTCTCTCTCTAAAGAGGAGGAGTGTTACAACCCTAGTCAGTGCATGCATTAGAGTGATTGCATCATGTTTACTTTTCACAGAAAGCTGAAATGGGGATGACAGAAACCCCCAGCACCACTTAATCAAACTAGGGTTTACTCAAATCTTTTTCAATGAACCTAAAATGCCCTTCAAAAATGTTCATCATCTTTGCCTTGGTCTAGAACCTCTGACAAAAATGGTGCACAATTTTCTAGGACAGCTTTGGGTCACTAACTTAAATCATATTCTATTTGCATTTGTGCATTTAAATGCTATATAATATTTTAAATGTCCAAATAATCATGAACTAAATATTTGTTGTTGCAAATAATCCAAACAGTGGGCTTGAGCAGTATCATGATTTTTGAGATAGTCTTGGTATTCTTAATAAAGCCACAAAGTTACAGAAAGAAAAGAAAACAGAAAATAAAAGGAAAGAAACTTACCTCGCCAAACTTACCTGGCGGCCCAGTATTGTACTGGCGCATGGCCAGTCAGCTGCTTCCTCTCGCCAGGCAGGCAGAGAGGAGAGCATCGATGCGCCCGAGCTCGCCACACCGTCACCTTCTTGCCGCCGAGCTGCTCGATGCGTGGATGAGTTCCACCTCATTGCCCCGACCTCCCCGACACCTCATTCGCCCCCTGCGCCTCTCTCTCGCTCTCTCCCCACCATGGCCGATGCCGCCGCAGCTGCACCGCCATCATAACTGCGGCCACCGTCGCCTCCACATCACCCCGCCGTGTCCACGAGCTCCACCCTCCGCTTCATCAATCAAACCGAGCCCCGAGCGCTCATTTGCCCCGGAGCCACTACATCAACCTCGCTCCACCTCGCCGTCGCCGGAGATCCACTTTGCCGTCCTGCTCGCTCCAGCTCGTCCCCGACCCCGCTGCCTAGCTTGCTGAGACCGCTGTGAGCTCTTGCCTCTCTCCCTCCCCTCCGTTCTCGCTACCGCACACTGTAGCGACCGCAACGAGCACACCCGCACACGCCACCGCCTGAGCTCGCCGCCGACGTGGCTCCGGCCATTCAACGGCCTCACCACCGTGCCCAACGCATTCACTGCACCGTGTAGGCCTCATAGGAGCTAGCCCCGAGCCTCCACGTGCACTGCAATGACGAGTTCGAGCTAGCCCGAACTCCAGCAGCCGCCAAGCTCATCACCGGCGTCGTTTCCGGTGACCCTGAGCTCAACCACCACCACCACTCGACGCGGCTTGCTCCCAGCTACGCGTAGATGGCCTTCGCCGTCCATTTGGTCGCCGGAGTGTGAAACCCGCACCCCTCTGCCGCGTCTGGTCGCTGCCGGTGGCTAAACGCCGGCGAGTTGACCCAGTTTGACCAGAGATTTGACCCCTGGGTCACTGACATATGGGCCCTGCCCTTTGGTCAAACCTAGATTAGCAACTAATCGAACTTTAACTAGTTAGTTAACTAATTATGACACTGACCAGTGGGTCCCATTGGTCAGGTTTGACCTGGACCACCTAGTTGACCTGTTGATGGTGCTGATGCAATGCTGATGCTGTAATGCCTTTTCTGGATTTATTCCTATTCAGGAAATTTGAGAAAATGGTGCTAACTTCTAAAAAATCATAGAAATTAATCTGTAACTCCAAATGCAAAGATTTATATATGAAAAATGATCAGAAAAATCCAATCTATCCATCTGTACTGGTTACATGCATGTTAAAGCAACTTAACCTTACTGTTTAGTGCAAAATATGATAAGGCACAAATTCATAAGATGAGTTTGGGGTTGAACCTTTGGTTCTAAATGGCTCAAACCCATCTGGTTGTAGTTGCAGTAGCCCAACACACTCATTTTGCCATGTCATATGCATGCATCATATTGTTGCATATTGTCATGTATTGATTGTGTTACTGGTATGTTCTTTGAGGTAGGTTCTGTTCCGCAGGATTACCGTGAATATCCAACTAAAGGACAGTGCCCGTCTACCGATCTGCCAGGCAAGGAACCACCATTTGGTCATATCGATAAAATCCCACGTTCTCGCTCCTGCTCTCATTTACTGCATTTAAGACAACAACATTTCAAACTGTTGTGTGCTACGGTAGTTGAACCCATTTCCTCGGCATGACCTGTCATTGCCACAGTAACTAGATGAAACCCACTAGCATGTGTAGGAGCTGATTGAGCCATGTTTGTGTTTCCTACCTTGCTATGCCTGCTATGCTTAGAGTCGTGTCAGGTCTGGTTATCTGGGTGATGGGCTAGAGTGAAATGATTATGTCGGTGATGTGAGTGAAGTGTTGAACACGATTTGGTAAAGGTATCGATGAGAGGCCATGTAGGAGTACATGTTGGGTTGTTTCATTGGAACCATCCCTAAGAACTGAGATCTATATGTGTGATTTAAGATTCAGCTACTACCATGCATTGGGCCCTGAAATATGACCCCGCTCGACTTATTAACCGCCCTTGTCCTCTGTTCAGGAGTTGCAAGTAGTTTCTGGTGTTTGTAGTATACTAGAGGTCGTGCACAGCGCTGACCCTTGGGGTGGGCTGTGATGCGGTAGGTACGTGGCACAGTGTACCGAGTGCCCGTTTGGTGTCTCAAGAACCCTGCACACATCATTCGGGGCCGTATGTGTAAACCTCAGCCGGACTCCCTGCGGATGGAACCCGAATAGGTGATAAACCTGGACTAGAGACTTGTGTGGTTAGTCAGGTCGTGGTCTACACCCACGTCGGCTTTTGCTTGAAGTCTGCCGAGCACATGTCGTGTGCAGACGCTAAGTGGTGGAAACATGTATGAAGAAGTACACCCCTGCAGGGTTAACATCATCTATTCGAATAGTTGCATCCGTGGTAAAGGACTACTTGGTTGCCTATACAGTTCATAGACAAGTAAATGGAAACTACTAAAAGTCTCAAGACAAGTGTGAGTGTCGTGGATGGTCCTTCCGTAGGATGACGGAAGAGGATCCTGAGCATGTGAAGGACCCTTGTAGATAGTCAGGCTTTCTCAAGCCTTTTTACTTTCTGGTTGGCTTTATCAGACAAGTTACTTCCGCTTGTGCTTGTATGCTTGTATGACTTGAATGTCGGGTCATATGACCCCTATCTGTATGAATGATATGTATGGCTATCTGGAGCCTTTTAAATAAAGTACTTGAGTTGTAGAGTTTTGTTGTGATGCCATGTTGTATTTGCACATATCAAGCATATTGTGTGTATGATTTGAAATGCTTGGTATGTGTGGGATCTGACTACCTAGTTGTTTATCCTTGGTAGCCTCTCTTACCGCGAAATGTCTCCTAGTGCTTCCGCTGAGCCATGGTAGCTTGCTACTGCTCCGGAACACTTAGGCTGGCCGACATGTGTCCTTCTTCGTTCATGTGTCTGTCCCCTCGGGGAAATGTCACGTGGTGTTCCTTTAAGTCCATGTAGCTTGCTACGACTTGGGTTCATACGATGTTGATCGACACGTTCGTTAATGGGTCATGTATGCATGTCCCTGTCAATTAGCGCCACTTTGGGTTCACGACTAGTCATGTTAGCCCGGGTTCTCTGTCATATAGATGCTAGCGACACTATCATATACATGAGCCAAAAGGGGCAAACGGTCCCAGGGCAGGTAAGGTGGCACCCGTGGGAACGTGCATGAGGTTGCAAAGTGATATGATGTGTTACATGCTAGATCGGTGTGACTTAGAATCGGGGTCCTGACAAGGAGGTAGGAGCAAAGCTCACATACAAATGAGCTATCATATGTGCTAACCCTAGAAAGGAGAAGGGGGTTCTATTTATAGTCTAAGCCACAAATGGGTAAGTTGGTGAGGGATACAAGGCTAAAGGCCTGGCTGCGCACTGGCAGGCATAAGATGTCCGAGGGACGTTGATGTCTACTACACAACTTGTTCTTGTAGACTCGTGTTGGGCCTCCAAGCATAGAGTTTTGTAGGACAGTATCAATTTTCCCTCCAGTGGATGACCTAAGGTTTATCAATCTGTGGGAGGCGTAGGATGAAGATCGTCTCTCTCAAACAGCCATGCAACCAAATAACAAAAAGTCTCTTGTGTTGTAGCGAACAGACCTCAAACAGTCTGATCTTTGTGCATCAATGTCATCCCTGGATCAGTAATGCTGACACGCACAGTACTTGAAGGATTTATAACAGAGTAGCAATCACACACTTATTACATCGAATGTCTCAAAAGAGAACTTATTACAATAAATATGGCTTAAGGCCATCTAATAACGATACCAGCGGAAGGCTTGGAAGATAAAGTGAGTCCATCAACTCCAATGGCATCAGTGAGTGAAAGATCACGACCTAAGGCACCTTACTCGTCGTCTGAAAAGTCTGCAGCATGAACGTTGCAGCCCGAAAACGGGTCAGCACATTGAATATGCTGGCAATGTAACACATAGAGAGTAATGAACAGAAAAATGCTATCACTACATGCATATATGGCTGGTGGAAAGCTCTATGGTTACGGTTTTGCATAAAGCCAATTTTTCCCTACAACAAAGGAATAAATTTTATTTAACTATCATGGTGGTTGTTAAACATTGAGAAGGTTCACCCAACTCAATCCCAATTAAGCATCATCATTAAACCCAATCAAAATTAATTTAAGTAGCATGATGAGATTCACATGATAATCCAAGTACTAGATACTCAAAACGCCCATAACCGGGGACACGGCTAACCATGATTAGTTTATACACTCTGCAGAGGTTTGCGCACTTTTCCCGCAAGACTCGATCTCCTCCGTTGGATTCTCGCACTACATATTGTTTGAGAAACGAATGACCGAGACATAGTCTTTCAAAAGCGTTAGCACCTTACGATGGGTAGACAGTACCGCCTACATCCCCTGCATCTGCTAGTCTACCACTGTAAGAGTTCACATGACTTAATCCACTATGCTAGAGCCCATAGTAGCTTGCGGCTGCACACAGAAGTTTCTAGCATGAAAAATCTCATGATCCCTTTGAGCCTGGGTGGCAGTCCATAGGAGAATCACACGGTACCCCGGGATTTCCAAAAATACAGGCAACACTGGGTTCCCCAGGTGCCTCAATCCACCCAGATGTGTATTAAAGTTGCCACGTTAAGTTGAACCATTAATTAACAATCTCACGTCTGTCATGGATACACTCACCCAATCCACGTCTACAAGCATAGCATAGCATTATAAGCAAACGTAGAAGTAACTCCCAAAGGTTTGATAATAAACAGGACAATAGGTACTACCTCATCTACTTCCCAACCCACATACTAAACAGATCCTAACCACGCAATTGTTTGAGGATTGATCTAATGCAATAAAACTGGGTAGTAAAGAGGTATGATCAAAGTGTTACTTGCCTTGCTGATGATCCATGAAACCTAGAGACTCGTAGTAGCACCCGACGCACTCCGGGTACTCTATCGCAAACAAACAAGCATACAATCAGCACTCATCTAATGCACGGGTAAGACTCAAATAAGAGATCTAACCAGAAAGTTCAACTTAAGAACTCCGGTTTGCAAAAAGAATCAAATCAAACAAACCAATGAAACTCAAACGGCGAAAGAAACAAGCTCCGTTTACTAATCTGGACCTAAGTCAAATTTTATAGTAGCAAAAACTTGTTTAAGTTGGTTAAACGGAAAGAGGGTTTCGAGACGAAACTCCAGGCGCTTGAATCGCCTGATTCCGATAAATGAGCGAAAATTTAAACTAAAACGAAAATCGGATCAGGAATCACGATCGAAAATAATCGCGAAAAACCCGAGAAAAAGAAAAACTGACGAACAGGCTAATGAACGAACGTTCGCTGTCTGCGGCTAAAAGGTGAAAACCGTTCGTTAAAACGAACGAACGAACGGGCGTTCGTTAAATAAACTAAACCGAGAAAAACCGACGAACCGATCTAAAAAAATCGAACGGTTTTTTCGAGGAAAAACCGGCGGCGGCGGCGAGGCTCCAGCGGCTACCTCGACGGGCGGCGGCTCGGCGGTGGTGGTCGGCGGGCGGGCGGGCGGCGACGGTGGCGGTGGTGGCGGTGGTGTCGGCGACAAAGCGCGGGCGGCGACGGGCGGCGATGGCGGTGGCGAGTCGCGACAGTGGCGGCGGCGCGGATCGGCTAGGGTTAGGGTTTGGGCGCAGGTGGGCTGTGATGGCGGGACGGGCTGGGGTCGCGGGGCGGCGGCTTTTAAAGGCCGGCCCGAAGAGTCCAGGCCGGGTACGGCCCGAAGTCGGTTTGCCTTTTTTATAAGTAATTCTGACGTGCAGAAAAAGAAAGAAAAGAAATACTAAATGGACTCCAAAAATCCCGAAATAAATTTTCCCCGTCCTCTAAAAATAAGCCGGACAAGGTGAACATTTATTTGGGCCTAAAATGCCATTTTGAAAAACGCGCATTTTTCCTAATTCAACGTATTCAACAAGCAATTGCAGTTCAACGTAAGTTCTCAGTCACCAAGCAATTGCAGTTCAACGTATTCAACAAAGTCAAAGTAAGAGCTCCACATACTCAATCATCACCTAGTCTTCTATGATTGCTAGTACTCAAAGCATATTCTTAGAACAAATGGCATCTATCAAACACAGAGAAAGATAGGCTTAATGTTTCGCCTCCTGATACCTCTCCAACGTATCTATAATTTTTTATTGTTCCATGCTATTATATTATCTGTTTTGGATGTTTTATATGCATTAATATGCTATTTTATAGTATTTTTGGGACTGACCTGTTAACCTAGAGCCCAGTGCCAGTTTTTATTTCTTTTCTTGTTTTTGAGTTTCACAGAAAAGGAATATCAAACGGAGTCCAAATGGAATAAAACTTTCGCGATGATTTTTTTGGACAAGAAGACACCTATGAGACTTGGAGGTGAAGTCAGAAGACCCACGAGGCGATGACAAGCCGTAGGGGTGCGCCTCCTAGCTTGTGGTTCCCTCGAGAGTCCACCGACCAACTTCTTCGTCCTATAAATTAAGATATATTCCAAAACCCTCAGAGGAAGCCACGGAAATACTTTTCCACTGCCGCAAACTTCTGTTCCCATGAGATCCTATCTTGGGACATTTTTGGTAATCTTTCGGAGGGGGATTCGATCACGGAGGGCATCTACATCAACCCTATTGCCCTTCTGATGAAGCGTGAGTAGTTTACCTCAGACCTACGGGTCCATAGCTAGTAGCTAGATGGCTTCTTCTCTCTCTTTGGTTCTCAATACCATGTTCTCCTCGATGTTCTTGGAAACCGATCCAACGTAATCTTCTCTTGCGGTGTGTTTGCCAAGATCCAATGAATTGTGGATTTATGATCAGATTATCTATGAATATTATTTGAATCTCCTCTGAATTCTTATATGCATGATTTGATATCTTTGTATTTCTCTTTGAATTATCGGTTTGGTTTGGCCAACTAGATTGGTATTTCCTGCAATGGGAGAGGTGCTTAGTTTTGGGTTCAATCTTGCGGTGTCCTCACCTAGTGACATAGTAGGGGTAGCAAGGCACGTATTGTATTGTGGCCATCAAGGGTAAAAAGATGGGGTTTTCATCATATTGCTTGAGGTTATGCCTCTACATCATGTCATCTTACTTAAGGCGTTACTCTGTTCTTTACGAACTTAATACTCTAGATGCATGCTTGACAGTGATCGATGTGTGGAGTAATAGTAGTAGATGCAGGCAGGAGTCGGTCTACTTGACACGGATGTGATGCCTATATGCGTAATCATTGCCTTGGATATCATCATAACTTTGCGCTTTTCTATCAATTGCTCGACAGTAATTTGTTCACCCACCGTATTATTTGCCTTCAAGAGATAAGCCTCTAGTGAAACCTATGGCCCCGGGGTCTATTTTCCATTATATATTTTCAGATCTATAAACCAAAAAAACCAAAAATACCTTGCTACAAATTATGTACTTATTATTTAGTTTTATGTTCTAGCAATCTTTTATACCTATCCCTATCAGATCTCACCATTGCAATTGACCGTGAAGGGATTGACAACCCCTTTATCATGTTGGGTGCAAGTGTTGATTGTTTGTGCAGGTGCATAGATTGGGAACTTGCTTGTACCTCCTACTGGATTGGTACTTGGTTCTCTAACTGAGGAAATACTTATCTCTACTTTGTTACATCGCCCTTTCCTCTTCAAGGGAAAACCAACGCAAGCTCAAGAAGTAGCAGGAAGAATTTCTGGCGCCGTTATCGGGGAGGTCTACATCAAGCCTACCAAGTACCCATCATAAACTCTCATCTCTTGCATTACATTATTCGCCATTTGCCTCTCATTTTCCTCTCCCCTACTTCTAAAATGATTTTTCGAAAAAATACAAAAAGATTTGCCTTTTTATTTGCCTTCTTTCAATTTGCTCTTATGTCTTACTTGGTTTGTTCGCTCATTTGCTTGGCACAATTGTGTGTTTATTCAAAAACATGAAGCAAAGAGTTTATAGATCCTCATCCACTTGCTAATCATTTTAAGATATCCAATTATCATGAACCAATTGCTATTGAGTTGTGTGCACTAGATTATGTTTATGAAGTTTTGCTTGAAATTCGTGAATCTGAAAATTGTGATGAAGTGTTAAAAGAAGAAATTTATGAAGTGATTCACGATAGCTCCTTAGATGAAAAGCATGATTGCAATGGTTCTACTATAAATTCTACTAATGTCAGTTGTGCTAATGATATGCAAAACCCTAAGCTTGGGGATGCTAATTTTTGCTATGTCCACTAGTTGTTGTAATGATCACGATTGGGGTGATTTTTCTTATGATCTTCAAAATTTATTTAAGCCTCATGATGAATATGTTTGCAATAATATAGAAAGTGGGTTTGTAAGAGTGTCAACTCTAGGTAATAATGATCCCACTACTTTGGAGTATGGTCAATCTTACGAAATTTTTGATAAAAGTGGGCTTGGAGAGGTCATGACTTTGGTTAATGTTAATCCCACTATCTTGGAGAGTGTCAACTTTGCATGCGTGTGGATCATCTAGAGAATATGTTATGTGATAGCTATATTGTTGAATTTGAATATGATCTCACATATAATTATTATGAGAGAGGAAAATATGGTTGTAGAAAGTTTCATGTTATTAAATTACCTCTCGTCATGTTGAGATTGCTATTGTTTCTTTCTTCTTCGTTGCATATGCTAGTTTTGCTTGCCTTGATAATTTGTTTGCATATAAAAATGCATGTGAATAGGAAGTATATTAGAATTAAATATGTTTGTCACATGCTATATGATGCTCTCTTTGTGCTTCAATTATTATCTTTCTTGTGAGCATCATTTAAATCTCAATGCCTAGCTAAAAGGCTTTAAAGAAAAGCACTTGTTGGGAGATAACCCAATCTTTTTATTTTCTGTTTTTATGAGATATGCATTATTACCTCTGTAGTAATTGAGTTTTGGTGTTTTAATTAGTGTTTGTGCCAAGTAAGACCTTTGGGATGGCTTAAGGTGATAGTTGAATTGATCTTGCTGAAAAATAGAAACTTTTACGCCCATTGCCAGAATTGTCAAAATTCACAAAAGCGCAAAATAATACTGATTCTTTTTGCACAAGATTGATACACAAATTTCCATTGTTGTCCTAATTTTCAGAATTTTTGGAGTTACAGAAGTATTCAAAATTGCCAGATTCCTACAGACTAATCTGTTTTTGACATATTCTGTTTTCTATGTGTTGTTTGCTTATTTTAATGAATCTATGGGTAGTATCGGGGGTATGAACCATGGAGAAGTTGGAATACAGTAGATATTACACCAATATAAATAAATAATGGGGTCACAACAGTGCCAAAAGTGGTGATTTTATTTTCTTATACTAACGGATCTCATGAGTTTTCTGTTGAGTTTTGTGTTGTGAAGTTTTCAAGTTTTGGATAAAGATTTGATCGACTATGGAATAAGGAGTGGCAAGAGCCTAAGCTTGGGGATGCCCAACCCACCCCAAGGTGATATTCAAGTACAACAATGAGCCTTAGCTTGGGGATGCACCAGAAGGCATACCCTCTTTCGTCTCAATCCATCGGTATATTTACTTGAGGCTACATTTTTATTCACCACATGATATGAGTTTTGCTTGGAGCGTCTTGTATGATATGAGTCTTTACTTTTTAGTTTGCCACAACCATCCTTTTGTACACACCTTTTGAGAGGGACACGCTTAAATCATGAATTTATTACAATACTCTATGTGCTTCACTTATATCTTCTGAGCTAGGCAATTTTGCTCTAGTGCTTCACTTATATCTTTTTAGAGCACGGCGGTGGCTTTGTTTTATAAAAATTGTTGAACTCTCTTGCTTCACTTATATTATTTGGGGAGTCTCTAAACAGCATGGTAATTTGCTTTGGTTATGAATTTAGTCCTAATATGATGGGCCTCAAAGAGGGATATAATGAAAACTTTCATATAAAGTGCATTGAATATTATGTGAAATTTGATTCCTTCTTTTGAGATATAAAGATGGTGATATTAGAGTCATTCTAGTGAGTAATTATGGATTATTATAAATAATTGTGTAAAAGTTTGTGATTCCCATACCATGCACGTATGGTGAACCGTTATGTGATGAAGTCGGAGCATGATTTATTTATTGATTGTCTTCCTTATGAGTGGCGGTCGGGGACGAGTGATGGTCTTTTCCTACCAACCTATCCCCCTAGGGGCATGCGTCTAATACTTTGTTTTGATAGCTAATAGACTTTTGCAATAAGTATGTGAGTTCTTTATGACTAATGTTGAGTTCATGGATTATATGCACTCTCACCCTTCCACCATTGCTAGCCTCTCTAGTACCGCGCAACTTTCGAAGGTGCATTAAACCCACCATATACCTTCTCAAAACAGCCACCATACCTACCTTTTGTGGCATTTCCATAGCCATTCCGGGATATATTGCCATGCAACTTCCACCATTCCGTTTATTATGACACGCACCATCATTTTCATATTGCTTTGCATGATCATGCAGTTGACATCGTATTTGCAGAAAGGCCACCATTTATATATGTCATACATGCCACTGTTGAGTCATTGCACATCCCGGTTCACCGCCCGAGGCATTCATATAGAGTCATATTTTGTTCTCAGTATCGAGTTGTAATTCTTGAGTTGTAACTAAATAAAAGTGTGGTGATCATCATTATTAGAGCATTGTCCCGTGTGAGGAAAGGATGATGGATACTATGATTCCCCCACAAGTAGGGATGAGACTCTGGATAAAAAATAAAAAAGGTAGAAAAGAAAAAAAGGAGAAAAAAAGAGAGGCCAAAGAGCCCAAAATAAAAATGAGAGAAATAGAGAAGGGGCAATGTTACTATCCTTTTCCCACACTTGCGCTTCAAATAGCACCATGGTCTTCATTATAGAGAGTCTTCTATGTTGTCACTTTCATATACTAGTGGGAATTTTTCGTTATAGAACTTGGCTTGTATATTCCAGTGATGGGCTTCCTCAAATTGCCCTAGGCCTTTCTGAGCAAGCGAGTTGGATGCACACCCACTTAATTTCTTTTTGAGCTTTCATACACTTATAGATCTAGTGCATCAATTGCATGGCAATCCCTACTCACTCACATTGATATCTATTGATGGGCATCTCCATAGCCCGTTGATACGCCCAGTTGATGTGAGACTATCTCCTTCCTTTTGTCTTCTCCACAACCACCATATTCTATTCCACCTATAGTATTATATCCATGGCTCACGCTCATGTATTGCATGAAAATTGAAAAGGTTTGAGAACATCAAAAGTATGAAACAATTGATTGGCTTGTCATTGGGGTTGTGCATGATTTAATACTTTGTGTGATGAAGACGGAGCATAGCCAGACTATATAATTTTGTAGGGATTCTTTAGCCATGTTATTTTGAGAAGACATGGTTGCTTTATTAATATGCTTGAAATATTATTGTTTTTATGTCAATATTAAACTTTTGTTTTGAATCTTATGGATCTGAATATTCATGCCACAATAAAGAAAATTACATGGACAAATATATTAGGTAGCATTCCACATCAAAAATTCTGTTTTTATCATTTACCTACTTGAGGACGAGCATGAATTAAGCTTGGGGATGCTTGATACATCTCCAGCATATCTATTATTTTTTATTGTTCCATGCTATTATATTATCTGTTTTGGATGTTTATATGCATTAATATGCTATTTTATATTATTTTTTGGACTAACCTATTAACCAAGAGCCTAGTGCCAGTTTCCATTTTTTTCTTGTTTTTGAGTTTCACAGAAAAGGAATATCAAACGGAGTACAAACGCAATAAAACTTTCACGATGATTTTCGTTGGACCAGAAGACACCTACAAGACTTGGAGATGAAGTCAGAAGACCCACGAGGCGACGACAAGCCGTAGGGGCGCGTCCTAGGGGGGGCACACCCCCTGGCTTGTGGTCCCCTTGGTAGTTCACCGACCAAGTTCTACGTCCTATAAATTCAGATATATTCCAAAACCCTCAGAGGAAGCAACGGAAATACTTTTCCACCACCGCAACATTATGTTCCTGTGAGATCCCATCTTGGGGCCTTTTCCGGCGATCTGCCGGAGGGGGCTTTGACACGGAGGGAATCTATATCAACCCTATTACCCTTCCGATGAGTGTGAGTAGTTTACCTCAGACCTATGGGTCCATAGCTAGTAGCTAGATGGCTTCTTCTCTCTATCTGATTCTCAATACCATGTTCTCCTCGATGTTCTTGGAGATCTATCTGATGTAATCTTCTTTTGCGGTGTGTTTGTTGATATCCGATGAATTGTGGATTTATGATCTATCTATGAATATTATTTGAATCTCCTCTGAATTCTTATATGCATGATTTGATATCTTTGTATTTCTCTTCAAATTATCAGTTTGGTTTGGCTAACTAGATTGGTACTTCTTGCAATGGGAGAGGTGCTTAGTTTTGGGTTCAATCTTGCGGTGTCCTCACCCGGTGACATTGTAGGGGTAGTGAGGCACGTATTGTATTGTTGCCATCAAGGGTAAAAATATGGGATTTTCATCATATTGCATGAGTTTATCCCTCTACATCATGTCATCTTACTTAAGGCATTACTCCATTCTTTACGAACTTAATACTCTAGATGCATGCTGGATAACGGTCGATGTGCGGAGATATAGTGGTAGATGTAGTCAGGAGTCGGTGTACTTGACACGGACGTGATGCCTATATGCACTTTGCGCTTTTCTATCAATTGCTCGACAGTAATTTGTTCACCCATCGTATTATTTGCCTTCAAGAGAGAAGCCTCTAGTGAAACCTATGGCCCCCGGGTCTATTTTCCATTATATATACCAAAAATACTTTGTGCAATTTATTTAGTTTTATGTTCTAGCAATCTTTTATACCTATCTCTATCAGATCTCACAATTGCAATTGACCGTGAAGGGATTGACAACCCCTTTATCGCGTTGGGTGCAAGTGTTTGATTGTTTGTGTAGGTGCGTAGATTGGGACTTGCTTGTACCTCCTACTGGATTGATACCTTGGTTCTCTAACTAAGGAAAATACTTATCTCTACTATGCTACATCAACGCTTCCTGTTCAAGGGAAAAACCAACGCAAGCTCAAGAAGTAGCACCTCCTAACTCATTTATCATAGAGATAATTTTCAACAAAAATGAATCATGATCAAATATATTTGACTGGTCATATGTGCCTAGATCGTTCCCCACCACATGATTCTTGCTAACTAGAGAAGAATTGAGGTTGAAATGAGAATGCATACTATTGACTCTTGCATAAAAGTAAATACAGAAAAGTAAAAGATAGGCCCTTCGCAGAAGTAACCAGAGGTTATCATGCACTTTTTATTTGGACCCAAGCTCTTAATGCAAAGGAACTTCACATTATATTGCCCCTTAAGATTTAAGATAGCAAACTTTATTATGCAGTTCGTCGCTTTTATTACTTTGCCATCAAAAGTTCGTACAATGCTCAATTTTCCCTTACAATAAAAGATCAAATATATTTAGGAGCAATTTTTAATGCTTTATGCACTGATGACAACTTACTTGAAGGATCTTATTCAATCCATAGGTAGGTATGGCGGACACTCATGGCAAGAAACTAGGTTTAAGGCTTTTTGGGTGCACAAGTAGTATCTCTACTTAGTATGAATATTTGGCTAGCAAAAGATCCTAAGAAAACACAACATGTTGGAGGATCCATAACAATATAACTTCTATGCAAATATACACAACCATAACTCATTACATTGTCTTCCTTGTGCAACTTCAACTAATTTGCTCAAGTTTGAAAATAATTAATGGGTATTCACAATCATAGAAAATGTCCAAGATAATATATTTGTATATGAAAGTTATCTTCCTTATAATAGTCATTCATGAATTGCTTGTATGACCAATATTCGGATTGTCAAGCTTCAAAAGATTTCACTTTATAAACCCAATGTGAAGCTACTACTAGGCAAGATATGAACATATAATTTCAACTTTATGATATTCAGTTCAAACAATTTACTCATAGGATATAAGTGAAGCACAAGAGTAAATGACAAACTACTCCAAAAAGATATAATTGAAGATCAAGCAAGTAGTTAAGTAAAAGGCTAGCTAATCGAGGATTCTCTCTCATTTAAAAACTTTCAGATTTAAGTATTTTATTAAAACAGCAATCAAAACAAAATAAAATGACATTCTAATAATATCACATCAGGTGAAGAAGCAAAAACTTAGGCTCAACCGATACCAACCGATAATTGTTGATGAAGAAAGGTGGGATGCCTACCGGGGCATCCCCGAGCTTAGATGCTTGAGACTTCTTGAAATATTATCTTGGTATGCCTTGGGAATCCCCAATCTTGAGCTCTTGTGTCTTCTTCATTCCTCTCATATCACGGTTTGCTCAATCTCAACAACTTCATCCACACAAAACTCAACAAGAAATCGTGAGATGAGTTAGCATAAATCAATGCAAAAACCTTATCATTCTCTACTGTAGCAAATCACTAAAATTATTATTTAACATTGCATACTAAATGCTGCTACATATTTAATAATCCTATCCTCAAATAGAATCATTAAACAAGCAAACATATGCAAACATAACAGCAATCTGCCAAAACAGGACAGTGTGTAAAGAATGCAAGAGGATTCATACTTCTCTAACTCCAAAAATTCTAAAAAATACCATACTGTAGAAAATTTATCATAGCTTACCGTGCAAGAAATTTAACATTTTATCACATTCTGACATTTTTCAAGAATTCACGCACTAGCGTGCAACTTTCTGTTTTCAAACAGCCACATATAGACTTGCAAAATAAGCATGGCAAAGGCTATACTTGACATTTTTATTGAAGTAAAAGATACAAAAAATTATTCTAAATAACAGCAAGCGAATCCTCACAAAAGAAAACGATGCTCCAAGTAAAACTCATATCATGTGATGAATGAAAGTATAGCTCCAAGTAACTAAGGTTACCGATAATGTTGGAGACGAAAGAGGGGATGCCTTCCGGGGCATCCCCAAGCTTAGTTGCTTGGACCTTCCTTGAATATTACCTTGTGGTGACTTGGTCATCCCCAAGCTTAGGGTCTTGTCACTCCTTATTCTCCTGATATTGATATCTCACCCAAAACTTGAAAAGTTCAATCACACAAAACATAACGGAACTTCATGAGATAGGTTAGTATGATAGAGATAAATCATTCACTTTCGTAACGTCAAATACAAGATTCATGATTGCTCTCATACAATTCTTATTGTATCTTATCATTTACGCAATTCATATTGAGAAATATAAGCCATAGAAACTAGGAAACAAGCAAACTATGCATTGAAAACAGAATATGCCAAAAACAGAATAGTCTATAGTAATATGTACTCTAACCATACTTCTGTAACTCCAAAAATTATGAAAAATTAGTACAATGTAGGAAATTTTTATATAAATCATCTTTAAAAAATTCAGAGTTTTTCAATGCTCCAGTGAATTTAAACAATTCTTTTACTGGAAGCAAAAGTTTCTGTTTTTGCACAGAATCAAGTCAACTAGCATCCACACTATCCCAAAGGCTTTACTTGGTAATTTATTGAAACAAAAGCTATAAAACATGATTAGTACAGTATCTTAATCATTTGAACACACAAAAACGGTAGGTAAAAGTGTTGGGTTGTCTCCGAACAAGCGCTTTTCTTTAATGCCTTTTTAGCTAGGCATGATGATTTCGATGATGCTCTTATAAAAGATAAGAATTGAAACATAAAAAGAGCATCATGAAACACATGGCAAGCACATTTAAGCATAACCCACTTCCTATGCATAGGGATTTTGTGAGCAAACAATTTATGGGAACAAGAATCGACTACCATAGGAAGGCAAAACAAGTGCAACTTCAAAACTTTCAACACATAGAGAGGAAATTTGATATTATTGAAATAGGTAAAAGCATATGTTCCTCTCCCATAATAATTTTCAATAGCATCATGAATGAATTCAACAATATAACTATCACATAAAGCATTCTTTTCATGATGCATAAGCATTGAAATTTTGTTACTCTCCACATAAGCAAATTTATTCTGAGCAAACTCAACAAAATAACTATCATGTGATTGAAAATTAAAATCATGATGACAAGTTTCATGGTTATCATTATTATTTATAGCATACATGTCATCAATAGAATCATCATAGATAGCAACTTGGTTCTCATCATAATTAATTGAAACCTCTTCCAAAATAGTGGATTCCTCACTAAATAAAGTCATGACCTCTCCAAATCCACTTTCATAAATATAATCATCATAAATAGGTGGCATGCAATCATCATAATAAATTTTCTCATCAAAACTTGGGGAACTAAAAATACCATCTTCATCAAATATAGCATCCCCAAGCTTATGGCTTTGCATATCATTAGCATCATGGGTCTTCAAAGAATTCTTAACAACAACATTGCAATCATTCTCATCATTCAAAGTTTTTTTGTCAAACATTTTATAAAATTCTTCTTCTATCAATTGAGCACGACTTTCCTTTCCATCATTTTCATTAAAGACATTATAAAGATGGACAATATGATGCAACCTCAATTCCATTTTTTTGTAGTTTTCTTTTACAAACCAAACTACCGATAAAACAAGAAACTAAAAGATTCAATTGCAAGATCTAAAGGTATACCTTCAAGCACTCACCTCCTCGGCAACGGCGCCAGAAAAGAGCTTGATGACTACTACACAACTTGTTCCTGTAGACTTGTGTTGGGCCTCCAAGCGCAGAGTTTTGTAGCACAGTAGCAATTTTCCCTCAAGTGGATGACCTAGGGTTTATCAATCTGTGGGAGGCGTAGGATGAAGATTGTCTCTCTCAAACAACCCTGCAACCAAATAACAAAAAGGCTCTTGTGTCCCCAACACACTAAATACAATTGTAAATTGTATAAGTGCACTAGTTCAGTGAAGAGATGATGATACAAGTGTAATATGGATAGTAGATATTGATTTTTGTAACAGGAAAAATTACAAACAGCAAGGTAGAAATTGACAAAAGGGAGCACAAACGGTATTGCAGTCCTTGAAAATGAGGCCTAGGGTTCGTACTTTCGCTAGTGCAATCTCTCAACAATGCTAATATAATTGGATCATATAACCATCCCTCAACTTGCGATGAAGAATCACTCCAAAGTTCCTATCTAGCGGAGAACATAAGAAGAAATTGTTCGTAGGGTACAAAACCACCTCAAAGCTATTCTTTCCCATCAATCTATCCTAGAGTTCGTACTAAAATAACACCAAGTTGTTCTTTTCGATTGATCTAACCAAGAGTTCGTACTAAAATAACACCATATGATACACATCAACCAACTCTAATGTCACCTGGATACTCCAATGTCACTGCGAGTATCCGTGAGTTGATTATACGATATGCATCAAACAATTTCAGATTCATAATACTCAATCCAACTCAAAGAACGTCAAAGAGTGCCCCAAGATTTCAACCGGAGAAACAAAGACAAGAATGTGCATTTACCCCTATGCATAGATTACCCTAATGTCACCTCGGGAATCCGTGAGTTGAGTGCCAAAACAAATATCAAGTGACTCAATATGATACCCCATTGTGACCACGGGTGTTCATAGCAAGACATACATAAAGTGTTCTCAAATCCATAAGAGTATTCAATCCGATAATGTCAGGGGGATAAACCCCGTGTAGCCTCATCCGCACCCAAAGATATTTCAAGACATCGGGGCTAGCTAAGCCCCTCGTGTCGACTGGTCGCACGGTCGGCTTCAACTGTCGGCTGGTGCCATGTGGCCAGCCTCCAGAAGATAGTGTGCTCCAAGAAGGCGGCTAGGGCATGGGACGGCCTCTAGCAGGCGGTCTGTCCCTTCCCTCGGAGTCTACACTCAACCACTACGACAAGACGAAGTATGGCAACAGTGCCACCTACTCTCCTTGAATCCCGGCGGCTGACTAGGCGGCCACTAACCCGCCTGATGGTGCACTGTAGCCATATGGCTCCTGACGCCGCCCTCGTCAGCACGGACGGTGCTACAGCGAAGTTAGAGGGGCCCGTAGGCGGTAGGCTTTACCTATCGGCCGGATTCTCGGCAGCTGGCGAGGCCCTCCAGAGGCGGGCCCCAGCAGCCGGCGGAGAACCGGCAACCCTAGAAACTGACACCAGGGTCCTACACCCGGCTGTATTACCATTGTACCCCTGGGGGTTGGCCTATAAAACCCCCCAGGGCTCACCCATGCAAAGGGTTCACCTTAGTTCAGCCCACACACCATAGCTAGGAGAAGAGAGCTAGCCTTGCCCTTCTTCCTCCTCTAGCAACACAGCTCAAGGAGCAACCTTGTACTCATATTGGTCATAGTCATCATGAGGAGACCCCGCGGAGCAGGACTAGGGGTGTTATCTCTCTAGAGAGCCCTGAACTTGGGTACGTCTTGTGTCCGATCGAGCTCGTGCTCACTCCCGCTTCCAGGACCCAACGACGTCCTCTTGGCCCCATCCCTGATAAGCCACCCCCTGGCATCTGACGTGAGATTACCATGATAGTTCGCGCCCACCGTGGGGCCATCCGCGGCATCGGCCGAAGACATGTTCTGGACGGGAACCGCCTTCCTCTTCGGCGAGCGCGTCGTGGCTGGTTTGATCAGCCAGCCTGATGTGCTTGCTTACGCCTGCACCGGCGCATCACTTGATGCGGGAGCCATCTGCCCCGCAAGCTGCCTCGTCGACCTCTTCGGCAAGCTCAGCCTCTCCGATGCAGCCACCACCGACCACTTCCCCGGCGATGTCATGGTCATTGATGATCCATTCCCTACTGTCACCAGCGATGCCTCTGCCAATGCGCTCGGTGCTGGCATCTTCATGGAGGTGATGGTCTCTGGCGATAGCCAAAACGCTGGCGGGTCCGCTCAGGATCCGTTGCGAGCGGCAATGCAAGACCTAGCTACTCCCTTCGTGCTGATGTCGACCGGGAGGAGCTAGAGGAGTTCCGCGCCAAGCTCCTTGACAGCGCCACCAAGATGGCGGCCATCAAGCGTCGCGCTGAAGCCAACTAATACGTCTCCAACGTATCTATGACTTTTTATTGTTCCATGCTACTATATTACCTGTTTTGGATGTCTATGGGCTTTACTTTACACTTTTATATCATTTTTGGGACTAACCTACTAACCGGAGGCCCAGTCCGTATTGCTGTTTTTTTTTGCCTATTTCAGTGTTTCGAAGAAAAGTAATATCAAACGGAGTCCAAACGGAATGAAACCTTCGGGAGCGATCTTTTTGGAACAAACGTGATCCAGAGGACTTGGAGTGCAAGTCAAGAAGCAATCGAGGAGGCCACGAGGGTGGAAGGCGCCCCCCCTACTGGGCGTGCCCCCCTATCTCGTGGGCCCCTTGGGAGTCCACCGACCTACTTCTTCCTACTATATATACCCACGTACCCCGAGAACATCAGAGGCGACCACGAAAAACTATTTCCAGCACCGTAACCTTCTGTATCCGCGAGATCCCATCTTGGAGCCTTCGTCGGTGCTCCGCCGGAGGGGGAATCAACCACAGAGGGCTTCTACATCAACACCATAGCCTCTCCGACGAGTCGTGAGTAGTTTACCATAGACCTTCGGGTCCATAGTAATTAGCTAGATGACTTTTTCTCTCCCTTTGAATCTCAATACCATGTTCTTCTTGATCTTCTTGGAGATCTATTTGATGTAACTCTTTTTGCGGTGTGTTTGTCGAGATCCGACGAATTGTGGGTTTATGATCAAGTTTATCTATGAGAAATATTTGAATCTCCTTTGAATTATTTTATGTGTGATTAAGTTATCTTTGCAAGTCTCTGTGAATTATCAGTTTGATTTGGCCTACTAGATTGATCTTTATTGCAACGGGAGAAGTGCTTAGCTTTGGGTTCAATCTTGCGGTGTCCTTTCCCAAAGGATGTTAGGGCAAAAAGGCACGTATTGTATTGTTGCCATCGAGGATAAAAAGATGGGGTTTATATTATATTGCATGAGTTTATCCTCTACATCATGTCATCTTTCTTAATGTGTTACTCTGTTCTTTATGAACTTAATACTCTAGATGCATCTTTGGATAGCGGTCGATGTGTGGAGTAATAGTAGTAGATGCGAGGCAGAGTCGGTCTACTTGTCACGGATGTGATGCCTATATACATGATCATGCCTAGATAATCTCATAATTATTCGCTTTTCTATCAATTGCTCAACAGTAATTTGTTCGCCCACCGTAATACTTATGCTATCTTGAGAGAAGCCAGTAGTGAAACATATGGCCCCCGGGTCTATCTTTTATCATATAAGCTTTCAATCTACTTTTATTTGCATCTTTACTTTTTCTATCTATATTATAAAATACCAAAAATATGTTTATCTTATCATATTATCTCTATCAGATCTCACTTTTGCAAGTGGCCGTGAAGGGATTGACAACCCCTTTATTGCGTTGGTTGCGAGTTCTTGTTTGTTTGTGTAGGTGCGTGGGACTTTTGAAGAGCCTCCTACTGGATTGATACCTTGGTTCTCAAAAACTGAGGGAAATACTTACGCTACTATTGTTGCATCACCCTTTCCTCTTCACGAAAAACCAACTCAAGCTCAAGAAGTAGCAAGAAGGATTTCTGGCGCCATTGTCGGGGAGGTCTTCGCTCAAGTCAAGACATACCAAGTACCCATCACAAACTCATCTCCCTCGCACTTACATTATTTGCCATTTACCTCTCGTTTTCCTCTCCCCCACTTCACCTTTGCCATTTTATTCGCCCTCTCTTTCCCAATCTCCTCTCTCTTTCACTTGCCTTTTGTGTGCTCGTCGTTATGGCTAGTCCTCCTATTATCATCAATACTCCCGATCATGAAGTACTCAATTTTAAACAAAGGGACGGAGAAAATTTGAAAGATGCTTGGCATAGAATTTGCAATGCTCAAAATAGATCCACTAGGAAGCAATCCACTTCCGTTCTTCTTCGCAATTTTTATGTGGGCATTACTCCTTGGAATAGATACATCCTTGATACCATTACTGGAGGGAATTTCTTGGGTAGCCATACTTTTGATGCTTATAATGCTATGTTAGATTTGTTTGGTCCACCCCCTCTTTTGGTTAATGGAACTGTTTTAACTTTGGAACATGTGATGCAAAGGCTTGAAATTTTTGAAAATAAGGTTGCCACTATTGAGTTAATGAAAATTTGGATAAAAAGATCCACAATCAAATTACCCAATATGGATCTAGGGTTGGTGTTACCTTAAAAAATTTAAAGAAAAACAACTTATAGTTAATGAAAGAATAGATCTAGATTCTACAAGAATTGGTAAACTGGAGGACATTATCACCAACTAAGGGTCTGCCTTTGCATCTGTGAAAATACCCCAACTCTGATAGAGGCAAAGGTGTCCCGTCTTTCGATGAGATGGTGGATTTCGCTTTGGTGGAAGTCGACTTTGACGATCCGACTACGAACGTGCGAGGACGTCGCGCCTTAGCAATCGCTAAACCAACTCCGAGAGGTTATTGACCACGCCGGAGCACGATCAACCTGACCACGAAGGTCTGTTTCCTGCGAGCAAACGAAGAACAAGCAAGAAACTGAGATTGCAATCTGGATATTGCGAATATAATGATGAAAGCTTTATTGATCAAGGTGGGGTTCTGTGGCGCTTTGTCCAGTCGTTGAACACAAACGAAATGCTGCGAAGTTGCAGCTATGGCGAACTTTTAATCTAAACAAAACCCAAAGTCTAAACGGTGCCCTAAGGGCTGTATATATGGAGGAAGAGGGGTGAATTTCGTGGCCCTTGGTGGAGGGTCCAAACTAACCCTATCTCTTGTTTCCCCACACATACGGACTCTAAAATAGCCTATACTAATGTATTTCGAAATTACATGGGCCTGGCCCAATAATAAGGTGACGCACACCTAGAATAGCCTCTGGACGAAATTTATGAAGTGGCATCTTGTATATTTCGTCCAAGGCTTCATGTACTCATTATGGTGGCTTCAAAGTCCTGAAATCATCACTTGTAACTCCATTCTTGTCCCCTTAGCATGCCATCATCTCCATGCTTGTTCTTGCTCCAATGTTCATCCTTCTCCAAGCTAGGCCCTTCATTTGTAAGCAAAACAAATGTATCCAATTTAGGCAGCATCATATTCTCATGAACATTAGAATCATTACCAAGAAACGAAAGTACACGTAATTTAGTTGGCGTCTTGTGAGCTCTAGTAATTGGTCCAAGATGTATAGCAGCGGGGCTGTGGGTGTAACAATGGTATTGATGTCCTCATCATCCTCCCTTCTTGAAATGAAGTCGTCCTCGACGGAAGTTCATCTTCCTCACCCAAATATGGCTTCAAATCTGCAATGTTAAAAGTGGGACTAACCCCAAAATCTGCAGGCAGCTCAAGTTTATATGCATTATCATTTACTTTCTCCAACACCTTAAAGGGACCAGCAGACGTGGCATTAGCTTTGATTTGCGCAAATCAGAAATCTATCCTTACGCAAATGTAACCAAACAAGATCTCCAGTGCAAACACAACATGTTTTCTACCCTTATCTCCACAAGTTTATATTTAGCATTCATACGCTCAATGTTTTCCTTAGTTAACTCATGCATTTTTAAAATCAATTCAGCACGTTCTTTAGCATCAAAATTAACCTTCTCCGAAGATGGAAGAGGCAACAAATCAATAGGTGCACGAGGTAGGAAACCATACACAACTTCAAAAGGGCACATCTTAGTAGTAGAATGCAATGAGCGATTATAAGCAAATTCAATATGAGGCAAGCATTCCTCCCACATTTTCTTATTATTCTTTAGAACAGCCCTAAGCATAGTAGACAATGTTCTATTGACTACTTCAGTTTGTCCATCGGTTTGGGGTGACAAGTAGTACTAAAAGCAGTTTAGTCCCCAACTTAGCCCATAAACATCTCCAAAAGTGGCTAAGAAATTTAGTATCACGATCTGAAACAATAGTATTTGGCACACCATGCAAGCGAATAATTTCACGAAAGAACAAATCAGCAACATTGACAACATCATCGCTTTTATGACATGGTATAAAGTGTGCCATTTTCGAGAATCTATCCACGACAACAAATATGCTATCCTCCCTTCTTTGTTCTAGGTAAACCTAAAACAAAGTCCATAGATATATCCTCCCAAGGAACACTAGGTACAGGCAAAGGCATATATAAACCATGAGGATTGAGTCGTGACTTAGCTTTTTGACATGTAGTACAATGAGCAATAAAACGCTCAACATCCCGTCTCATCTTTGGCCAAAAGAAATGTGTATGCAAGTACGTCCTCCGTCTTCTTCACGCCAAAGTGTCCCATTAGTCCTCCTCCATGCACCTCCTGCAACAACAAAAGACGAACGGAGCTAGCTGGAATGCATAGCTTGTTAGCACGAACACAAATCCATCATTAACGACAAACTTGTTCCATGTTCTTCCTTCTTTACAATTCTGCAATACATCTTTAAAATCAGCATCATGCACATATTGATCTTTGATGGTCTCCAAACCAAATATTTTGAAGTCAAGTTGTGAAAGCATAGTATAGCGACGAGACAATGCATCAAGAATAACATTTTCTTTACCCTTCTTGTGTTTAATGACATAAGGAAAGTCTCAATGAATTCAACCCATTTAGCATGTCTACGATTCAGTTTAGCTTGACTTTTAATATGTTTCAAAGATTCATGATCGAAATGTATAACAAATTCTTTGGGCCATAAATAATGTTGCCATGTTTCTAAAGTCCGAACAAGAGCATATAATTCTTTATCATAAGTAGAGTAATTCAGACTAGGCCCACTCAATTTTTCAGAAAAGTATGCAACAGGTTTGCCATCTTGTAATAACACACCTCCTAATCCAATTCCGCTAGCATCACATTCAAGCTCAAAAGTCTTATTAAAATCAGGAAGTTGGAGTAAAGGAGCATGTGTCAACTTATCTTTCAATACCGTGAAGGCTTCTTCCTGTGCGGTACCCCAAACAAAAGGCACATCCTTCTTTGTAAGCTCATTGAGAGGTGCAGCAATGGTGCTGAAATTTCTCACAAAACGCCTATAGAAACCAGCGAGGCCAAGGAAACTCCTCACTTGTGTGACCGTTTTGGGCTGCGGCCAACTCTCAATAGCTTCAATCTTGGCTTTATCAACTTCAATTCCCTGTGGAGTAACAACATAGCCAAGAAAAGATACTCGGTCGGTGCAAAAGGTGCACTTCCCAAGGTTACCAAACAAACGTGCATCACGTAGAGCATTAAAAACAGCACGTAAATGTTCCAAATGTTCTTCCAAAGATTTGCTATAAATCAAGTATATCATCAAAATAGACTACCACAAATCGTCCAATGAAAGCACGTAAAACTTCGTTCATTAATCTCATGAAAGTACTAGGTGCATTAGTTAACCCAAAAGGCATGACTAACCACTCATATAATCCAAACTTAGTTTTAAATGCTGTTTTCCATTCATCTCCCAATTTCATACGAATTTGATGGTATCCACTACGCAAATCAACTTTGGAGAATATTGTAGAGCCACTCAATTCATCAAGCATATCATCTAGCCTAGGAATAGGGTGGCGATAACGAATAGTAATATTATTGATGCCTCTACAATCAACACACATACGTGACGTACCATCCTTTTTCGGCACTAGAATAATAGGAACAGCACAAGGACTAAGGGATTCGCGTATATAACCTTTGTCGAGCAGCTCCTCATGACTTGACGATAATCTCCTTCGTCTCCTCTGGATTGGTACGGTATGGTGCACGGTTGGGTAATGATGCACCGAATTAAGTCAATTTGATGCTCAATCCCTCGAATAGGTGGTAATCCGGTGGCACGTCTTGTGGAAAGACGTCGTGAACTCTGCAAAATGTTAGTGACAGCGGGGGCAAAGAGGAAGGCACGTCCTCGAATGAAAATAATGCCTCTTTGCACACAAAAGCATAGCAAATAGATTTGCTAAAATCTAGCTCATCAATATCAGATTTGGTGGCAAGTAAACATGCACTTTTCAATTTAATTTCGAAGCAACAAGAGATGGTTTATTATTAGGCTTCATGTGTTGCTCAAATTCTTTTGCCACAATCTGATTTTCACTCTTATTTTCTCCTGTTTTGCTTTATTAGCTCTATTAATATCATCTTTCAAAATGGACTCGTGGAGTCATAGGAAGCAAAGTAATATTTTTATCCTTATGAACAAGAGTATATTGATTGTTTCTACCATGGTGTACAGAATTTTTATCAAATTGCCATGGTCTACCAAGTAACAAGGAACATGCTTGCATAGGTACCACATCACAATCAACATAATCAGCATATGTAGAGATACTAAAATGCACACGAACAAGACGTGTTACCTTCACCTTGCCGCTGTTGTTGAACCATTGGATGTAGTAAGGATGTGGATGTGGTCTTGTGGTGAGAGATAGCTTCTCCACCATCTCCATGCTAGCCAAGTTGTTGCAGCTCCTCCATCTATGATGACGCTGAATAGAACGTTCCTTCACAACTCCTTTGTATGGAACAAATTATGCCTCTGATTTTGCTCACTTGTGTAACCTGCACACTCAAAACACGTTGAGCAACTAAACATTCATACCGTCAAGATCTTCACAGCCATGTATTGTGTCTCATGATCGAAGCATCTCCACCGTGTTCCTCATGTGTAATAAGAGCCAAAGTCTCCTCATCATAGTCACTAGCGGACTCATACCCACCATCCTCGTTAGCAATCATCACACGCTGAGATTTGCATTCTCTCAAAAAATGTCCTCTTCCCTTACAACGACGACAAATAATATCACTTGTGTGCCTGTTGACGCCATGGAAGAAGAAGAGCTCTGGCAGGCCCGGCAGTGTGCTCTTAGCGATAGTGGTGGTTGTGCCTCGCTTGTATCACGGTTGGAGGTGGCACCAAGGAGGTGATGGTGCAAAGGAAGTAGATGATGCACGTGGTGTCCATGATGAAGGTCGACTGCGAGAAAAGTTAGTGCGGCGCCAATGCTCGCCGATCCTGCACTTCACGTTCAGCTTTACAAGCAAGATGGAATAAACGAGTGATATTATTATAATCCTTATAGTCTAGAATGGTCTGAATCTCTATTTAATCCACCCGAAAACGTGCAAGCATAGCTTCATTCTCCTCAACAATACCACATCTAATCAAGCCGGTTTGTAATTCCCGATAATATTCTTCTCTGAGTTTTTCCTTGTCTTAAGCGCTGCAATTTTTGAAGTAATTCACGTTGATAATATGGTGGAACCCAACGAGCACGCATAGCAGTTTTCAAAGCAGCCCAAGTAGCTGGAACAGGATATAATCTACAATGTTCGACCACCAAACACATGCAAAGCTAGTGAAAGCACAAACAAAGAAGAGAACACGTCTCTCCTCGTGATATTGTAAACATGTAAATCGTTGTTCGGTTTCTAACTCCCAAGTAAGATATATATCGGGAACATATCTACCCTCAAATGGTGGAATATTCAATTTCAGTTTAGGGAGATGGTCATGATCTCGCACTGAGGGGAGCCCTAATATTGCCATTATTTGCATGTGGACGACACGGTGGTTGTGGTGCTGGTGGTTGCACGTAGTTCGATGTTGATCAACCTCATCCTCATAATCATCCACATACTCATCATCCTCCTCGGTACCACCAGCAGCAGATGGCAGGAGCCAAAGAAGCACCAACAGCAGAGCAGCGCGCACCAGAATTTTGTCCTGGCTCAAGAGGAACACGCTGAGCTCGTCCATACCGATTCGGAAGGGGCGTAGTTGTTGTCGTTCGCAGAGGTGCGATAGGTGCAGCCGGCGGTGGTTGTGGAAAACGCGAGCAATTCATCAAACTTGCTATCAAGCTTTGTTTCAAACGTCTTCTCAATGCCATCTATCTTCTCCATGGCCTCGTCAAATCTGTTTACCACGTCTTGCACCTGTCCAATCATCATTTGCTGAAACTTATCATGTAGCTGTTTGTTCGTCAGTTCTCCCAATCAGTCTCATCGACTTGTGATCCTACCATGGTTAGCGAAAAATAGAAACACACGAATATGATCCTACAAACTACTAAAAAGTGGTGGTGGTGTATCACAAACCCGTCAAGCAAATCTCAAATTCTTACCAGTTCTTACCCAAAGAAAGGTGGTGATCGGCAACCGTTGTAGTCAAAACTCTCAAAGCTTGGATATAGCGATTACGGGGAGAATCAAACGCACGACGTAGATGTATGTGGAGCTGGGAAGGCTTATAATATGGTAGCAAAAAGGTCGAGAATAATCAATTCAGAGATGCAAAGTTGAATAAACGCTCAACGACGGTCTTGTGCTGGTCCTAGGCTAGACCGTGCTAGAGACGCGAGCCTAGAACACTAACAAAATCACGGCACTGCACGTAAACAAGGGAGGAGCACACTCTGAATTTTTTTTCTTTTTTTTTCCTTTTTTTTGCACTTTTTTTCCTCTTTTTTTTTTGCTCCGCAACAAATTTTTTTCGGAAAAGTCTACAAATGGTCTAAAAACTGCCTAGCCAGAATTTTCCGACTTAGTTTTTTTTTTTTTTGAAACCGAACTATTTTTCTTCTGCGGATGGCTTGGAAGTTGGGGAGTCTGTCTTCATCACGACTTCGAGTATCGCGTAATCTGGAAATCGAGAACAATGCAACAATTCTCGGACTCGGACTAGGACTGGTGGCGGAGATGAATCTGGTGGAACTTCGGATGGTGGCGGAGATGAATCTGTGGAACTTCGGATGGTGGCGGAGATGAATCTGTGGAACTTCGGATGGTGGCGGATATATGTTGCGGTGGACTCGGATGGGCGTGATGGCGGCGGATATGTGGTGGCGTATATGGATTCGGATTGGCGGTGAATATGTGGCGGTGGTATATGGCGATGGCGGCGTGACAACTCGTGAATGTAACTCAAACTCTAAAAGACTAGACGCTAAGACCAGCAACTTGACACGACGATGCAACCGCCAATTCAACAAAGCAAATCTGAAAAAGATTATGCAACGGCTCAGATTGGTTCGACGGGATGAACTAACCCTAATTTTTTTGGCTTTTTCGTGGACTATAGGTATGAAGAATGACTCGATCTAAACTACGAAAATCTGTAAAATCTCACCGAGCAACCCGGAAATCTGATACCACTTGATAGAGGCAAAGGTGTCCGTCTTCGATGAGATGGTGGATTTCGCTTTGGTGGAAGTCGACTTTGACGATCCGACTACTGAACGTCACGAGGACGTCGCGCCTTAGCAATCGCTAAACCAACTCCGAGAGGTTATTGACCACGCCGAGCACGATCAACTCGACCACGAAGGTCTGCTTCCTGCGAGCAAACGAAGAACAAGCAAGAAACTGAGATTGCAATCTGGATATTGCGAATATAAGATGAAAGCTTTATTGATCAAGGTGGGGTTCTGGCGCTTTGTGCGGTCGTTGAACACAAACGGCAAATGCGCGAAGTTGCAGCTATGGCGAACTTTTAATCTAAACAAAACCCAAAGTCTAAACGGTGCCCTAAGGGCTGTATATATGGAGGAAGAGGGGGTGAATTTCGTGGCCCTTGGTGGAGGGGTCCGAAACTAACCCTATCTCTTGTTTCCCCACACATACGGACTCTAAAAATAGCCTATACTAATGTATTTCGAAATTACATGGGCCTGGCCCAATAATAAGGTGACGCAGCACCTAGAATAGCCTCTGGACGAAATTTATGAAGTGGCATCTTGTATATTTCGTCCAAGGCTTCATGTACTCATTATGGTGGCTTCAAAGTCCTAAAATCATCACTTGTAACTCCATTCTTGTCCCCCTTGCGCATGCCATCATCTCCATGCTTGTTCTTGCTCCAATGTTCATCCTTCTCCAAGCTAGGCCCTTCATTTGTAAGCAAAACAAATGTATCCAATTTAGGCAGCATCATATTCTCATGAACATTAGAATCATTACCAAGAAACGAAAGTACCTGGTAATTTAGTTGGCGTGCGCGAGCTCTAGTAATTGGTCCAGTATGTATAGCAGCAGGGGCTGTGGGTGTAACAATGGTATTGATGTCCTCATCAAACTCCTCCTACCAAATTTGCCAAGGTCATGTATGTTCCTAAAAATAAGGGTGAATCTTCTAGTAAAGGAAGTGTCGATCTCAAATCAATTAGTGTTCACCCCAATTTTCTTGCTATCATTAAGGAACCTTTTGCTACAAACGAATTTTTTGATTTCTTACCTAGGAGCTTAATCACTACTAAAATGAAAGAAACTCCTAGGGATAACAAATGCTCTATTGAAGAATTGAGTGCCAAAGATGGCACTACTTAGATCTATCCTCGCTTTTTTTGCCTAGCTAGGGGCGTTAAACGATAGCACTAGTTGGGAGGCAACCCAATTTTATTTGTGTTTTTTGTTTTTGTTTCTGTTTAGTAATAAATTTTGCATCTACCTTCTGTTTAGATGTGTTTTTATGTTTTATTTAGTGTTTGTGCCAAGTAGAACCTATAGGATAACCTATGGTGATAGTTAATTTGATTCTGCTAAAAAACAGAAACTTTGCGCGCACGAAAATAATTTTAGTAATTCACAGAAACGTTCTTTTGCATTGATTCTTTTTGCTGTTGATCAATAGACAAATTTCCCAGGATTTCCAATTTTTGTAGGATTTTTAGGGTTCCATAAGTATTCAAGAGTTACAGATTGTTACAGACTGTTCTTTTTTTGACAGATTCTGTTTTTCGTGTGTTGTTTGCTTATTTTGATGCATCTATGGCAAGTATGTAAGGATATGAACCATAGAAAAGTTGAAATAAAGTAGGTTTAACACCAATATAAATAAATAATGAGTTCATTACAGTACCTTATGTGGTGGTTTTTCTTTCTTTCACTAACGGATCTTATGAGATTACCTGTTGAGTTTTGTGTTGTGAAGTTTTCAAGTTTTGGGTAAAGATTTGATGGACTATGGAATAAGGAGTGGCAAGAGCCTGAGTTTTGGGATGCCCATGGCACCCCGAGACATTCAAGAATAGCCAAAAGCCTAAGCTTGGGGATGCCCTGGAAGGCATCCCCTCTTTCGTCTTTGTTTATCAGTAACTTTACTTGGAGCTATATTTTTATTCGCCACATGATATGTGTTTTGCTTGGAGCGTCTTGTATGATATTAGTATTTGCTTTTTAGTTTTCCACAATCATCCTTGCTGTACACACCTTTGGGAGAAGACCCTTGATTAGAATTTATTAGAATACTCTATGTGCTTCACTTATATCTTTTGAGCTAGATAGTTTTTGCTCTAGTACTTCACTCATATCTTTTAGAGCACGGCGGTGGCTTAATTTTGAAGAAATTGTTGATCTCTCATGCTTCACTTATATTATTTTGAGAGTATTTTAGAACAGCATGGTATTTGCTATGGTTATAAATTTGGTCCTAGAATGATGAGCATCCAAGTTGGGTATAATAAAAGCTATCATAGAAAGTGCATTAAACACTAGGATCAATTTGATGCTTGATAATTGTTTTGAGATATAAAGGTGGTAATGTTAGAGTCATGCTAGTGGGTAATTATGAAATTGAGAAATACTTGTGTTGAAGTTGGCAAGTACTTATATCCCTCTAGGGGCATGCGTAGTAGTACTTTGCTTCGAGGGCAAGTAGACTTTTGCAATAAGTATATGAGTTCTTTATGACTAATGTGAGTCCATGGATATACGCACACTCACCCTTCCACTTTGCTAGCCTCTATTGTGCCACGCAATTTTCGCCAGTATCATGCACCCATTATTTACCTTCCTCAAAACAGCCACCATACCTACCTATTATGGCATTTCCATAGCCATTCCGATATATATTGCCATGCAACTTTCCACCATTCCGTTATTATGACACGCTCCATCATTGTCATATTGCTCTTTGCATGATCATGTAGTTGACATTTTATTTGTGGCAAGGTCATCCTCATAATTTTCATACATGTCACTCTTGATTCATTGCATATCTCGATATACCGCCGGAGGCATTCATATAGAGTCATATTTTGTTCTAAGTGTTGAGTGAGACTTCGGACTTTAAAAAAAAGAGGCCAAAGAGCCCACCAAATAAAAAAATAAAGGCCAAATAAAAACATGAGAGAAAAAGAGAGAAGGGACAATGCTACTATCTCTTTTCCACACTTGTGCTTCCGAATAGCACCATGATCTTCATGATAGAGAGTCTCTTGTGTTGTCACTTTCATATACTAGTGGGAATTTTTCATTATAGAACTTGGCTTGTATATTCCAATGATGGGCTTCCTCAAAATGCCCTAGGTCTTCGTGAGCAAGCGAGTTGGATGCACTCCCACTTAGTTTCTTTTGTTGAGCTTTCATATATTTATAGCTCTAGTGCATACGTTGCATGGCAATCCCTACTCACTCACATTGATATCTATTGATGGGCATCTCCATAGCCCGTTGATACGCCTAGTTGATGTGAGACTATCTTCTCCCTTTTTGTCCTCACAACCACCACCATATACCACCATAGTGCTATGTCCATGGCTTGCGCTCATGTATTGCGTAAGAGTTGAAAAACTTGAAGCGCGTTAAAAAGTATGAACCAATTGCTCGGCTCGTCATCGGGGTTGTGCATGAGTATTTTGTGTAATGAAAATGAAGCATGGCCTAACTATATGATTTTGTAGGGATAAGATTTCTTTGGCTATGCTATTTTGATAGGACATGATTATTTGATTAGTATGCTTCGAGTATTACTATTTTTATGTTTTATAAGCTTTTATCTTGAATCATTTGGATCTGAACAATCATGCCACAATAAAGAAAATTACATTGAGAATTATGCTAGGTAGCTTTCCATATCAAAAATTCTGTTTTTATCATTTACCTACTCGAGGACGAGCAGGAATTAAGCATGGGGATGCTTGATACGTCTCCAACGTATCTATAATTTCTGATTGTTCCATGCTATTATATTACCTGTTTTGGATGTTTATGGGCTTTACTTTACACTTTTATATCATTTTTTGAACTAACCTACTAACCGGAGGCCCAGCCCGTATTGCTGTTTTTTTCCTATTTCAGTGTTTCGAAGAAAAGGAATATCAAATGGAGTCCAAACAGAATGAAAACTTCGGGAGCGATCTTTTTGGAACAAACGTGATCCAGAGGACTTGGAGTGCAAGTCAAGAAGCAATCGAGGAGGCCACGAGGGTGGAGGGCGCCCCCCCCCTACTGGGCGCGCCCCCCTATCTCGTGGGCCCCTTGGGAGTCCGCCGACCTACTTCTTCCTCCTATGTATACCCACGTACCCCGAGAACATCAGAGGCGACCACGAAAAACTATTTCCACCACCGTAACCTTCTATATCCGCGAGATCCCATCTTGGAGCCTTCGCCAACGCTCCGCCGGAGGGGGAATCAACCACGGAGGGCATCTACATCAACACCATAGCCTCTCCGATGAGTTGTGAGTAGTTCACCACAGACCTTCGGGTCCATAGTTATTAGCTAGATGGCTTCTTCTCTCTCTTTGAATCTCAATACCATGTTCTCCTTGATCTTCTTGGAGATCTATTCGATGTAACTCTTTTTGAGGTGTGTTTGTCGAGATCCAATGAATTGTGGGTTTATGATCAAGTTTATCTATGAGAAATATTTGAATCTCCTCTGAATTATTTTATGTGTGATTAAGTTATCTTTGCAAGTCTCTTCGAATTATCAGTTTGGTTTGGCCTACTAGATTGATCTTTCTTGCAATGGGAGAAGTGCCTAGCTTTGGGTTCAATCTTGCGATGTCCTTTCCCAGTGATAGCAGGGGCAGCAAGGCACGTATTGTATTGTTGCCATCGAGGATAAAAAGATGGGGTTTATATCATATTGCATGAGTTTATCCCTCTACATCATGTCATCTTTCTTAATGTGTTACTCTGTTCTTTATGAACTTAATACTCTAGATGCATGCTGGATAGCGGTTGATATGTGGAGTAATAGTAGTAGATGCAGGCAAGAGTCGGTCTACTTGTCACGGACGTGATGCCTATATACATGATCATGCCTCGATAATCTCATAATTATTCGCTTTTCTATCAATTGCTCGACAGTAATTTGTTCACCCACCGTAATACTTATGCTATCTTGAGAGAAGCCACTAGTGAAACCTATGGCCCCCGGGTCTATCTTTTATCATATAAGCTTTCAATCTACTTCTATTTGCATCTTTACTTTTTTCTATCTATATTATAAAATACCAAAAATATATTTATCTTATCATATTATCTCTATCAGATCTCACTTGCGCAAGTGGCCGTGAAGGGATTGACAACCCCTTTATTGCGTTGGTTGCTTCTTGTTTGTTTGTGTAGGTGCGTGGGACTTTTGAGGAGCCTCCTACTGGATTGATACCTTGGTTCTCAAAAACTGATGGAAATACTTACGCTACTATTGCTGCATCACCCTTTCCTCTTCAAGGAAAACCAACGCAAGCTCAAGACATAGCACCAACCAGCGCGAGATCGACCGCATAGTGGGCGGCACGCCGGCTGGTGGCGAGCCCAGCCAGGCCAGTGCCATCCGGCAATGCAGCGCGGACATTGACAGCATGTTGGGAGTTAGACGCCTAGTCTAGGAGACTCCCGTGCAGAACCTACGCGCCGCGCAGGCGGCTGCAGAAGAACTTGAGAACCTGGAGGGCGAGGAATGGCGCAGCCAGATGCACTGCCTCCAGGAGCTCCTCAACAGTGCGAACACGCAGCAAGACGCGTGCAACTGTGTGGTGGAAGCCGGCCGGCAGGCCGAGAACCCGCCACCCCGCCATGAGAATGGAGCAACCTCCTGGTCCCCTAGTGGCGGCGGCCGCAACCAGCGGAACCCAGAGCCAGCAGCTAGTCGTATCCGGAACTCTCGTGGTACGGTTGTGGCTGCCGACAAGACCTTCTGAACCCGGAGGCCCACGGCGACCACTCCGGCGTCGGCTAATCACCCGACTCTCAGCGGCCGGCTAGGCCCCCGCGAAGCAGTCAGCGAGAATGACACTCGTCGCCGGATCAAGCAGCTGGCTCGGTCCTTGGCAGTGGAGGAGGAAGACATGATTGGTCCGGCCTGCTTCGGCCCCCGCATCCGTGATGAGCCCTTCCCCAAAGGGTTCACGCTCCCTCGAGATACTCCCAAGTACACTGGCTCCGTGAAGCCGGAGGACTGGCTGATCCACTAAGCCACAACTGTCAGCATAGCAAACAGCAACAAGCGCGTTGTCGTGAAGTATGTTCCGCTCATGCTCCAGGGAACGACCCGGACATGGCTGAACAGCCTCAAGCCCAACAGCATCAACACCTGGCAGGATTTCAGCGATGTCTTATCTGCAACTTCACCAGCGCCTACAAGTGTCCCCCCAAGCCTCGCCAGATCTCCATGTGCGTCCAGGGCCCAACCGAGTCAATGCGTGACTACCTGACGCGCTGGGCCGAGTTGCGCAACTCCTGCAAGGGGGTCCACGAGTTGCAGGCCATCGAGTACTTCATCGCCAAGTGCATATAGGACACCCTGCTCAAGCACAAGCTTCTGTGCGATGAGCCGGCCACATTGGACGAGCTTCTGGTTGTGGCGGACAAGTACACCACGGTCGACTCCTCCATGAAGTCAGAGATCCGGGTTGTCGCGACCGGCAAGGTGATCCAGCCGGGTTCTCAAGCGTCGGCTGGTGGTACCAACCGGCGCCAATAGCCGAACGACAACAAACGCAATGCCCAGCAGCCGGCTCCCAACAACCGGCAAGTGGCCACTGTCGAGGATCAATAGCCGGCCGGGCAACCGGCCCCAAGCGTCAGCGGGGCGGCAAGGGTGCCTAGCAGCTTTCCTTCTCCTTCAAGCAAGCCCTCGATGCCCCGTGCAAGTTCCACAACGGCGCGAAGCCGTCCAACCACACCACCCGGAAGGGCAACTGGCTCGCACACCGGCTTGAGGCCTTGCTGCCACCTCCGCCAGCCGGCCAGGCGGCTCTGGCTCCTCAGCAGTCGGCCCGTCCTATCGGCATGCTCCAAGATGAGTTCCCCAATGAGAAATCCACCTACGTTGTCTTCACCAGTGAAGCCAACGATAGGAACAGTCGTCGGCAGCAGCACCGCGAGGTGAATGTTGTCGTCCCCGAGGTCCCCAATTTATGCACTAGTCTGAGAGGCCCATCACCTGGAGCCGTGATGATCACCTGGCAGAGATGCCCGCGCCGGGTGCATATGCAATGGTGCTGGACTCCACCTTCTCAACGGAGAGGTGGGCTTACCGCTTCTCCCGAGTCCTGATAGACGGCGGCAGCATCATCAACATCCTCTACCGCAACACCATGGAGAAGCTGGGCATCAAGGAGAAGCAACTCCAGGCCAGCCGGACCGTCTTCCATGGCATTATCCCTGGGCTTTCCTGTTCTCCAATCAGAAAGATCAAGATTGACGTCATGTTCAGCGACAAGACACACTTCCGCCGCGAGCCCATCTGGTTTGAAGTGGTCGACTTGGACAGCCCTTACCACGTGCTCTTGGGCCGGCCTATGCTGGCCAAGTTCATGATGGTCCCGCACTACGCGTACCTGAAGGCCAAGATGCCGGGTCCCAAGGGCATCATCACCATTGCCGGCGACTACAAGAAATCGCTAGTGTGCGCCGCCGCCAGCTCTCGGTTGGCCGAGTCCCTTTTCATCACTGAAGAGAAGTGCTTCCTTGACCGGGTGGTGGCCATGGCCAGCAAGCAGCCAGAAATGCCCACTGACCCCAAGGATGTTGAAGGTGAGGCCTCCTTCCAGCCGGCCAGGGAAACCAAGAGGATCATCTTGGACCCGGCGCACCCAAAGAAGTTCACTGTCATAGGGTCAAACCTAGGCAAGAAATAGGAAAGTGAGCTCGTCGACTTCCTCCGTGAGAATCGGGATATCTTTGCATGGTCCCCCAAAGACATGTCGGGTGTTCCGAAGGATTTTGCCGAGCACAAGCTGCATGTGAGGCCGGGTGCTAAATCAGTCAAGCAACCCCTCTGCCGCCTATCAAAAGAGAAGAGAAGGATCATTGGTGAAGAAATCGCCCAGCTTCCGGCAGCCGGCTTCATCATTGAAGTGTTCTACCCGGACTGGCTTGCCAACCCAATCCTCGTTTTGAAGAAAAACAACAAGTGGTGCATGTGTATCGACTACACAAGCCTCAAAAAAGTCTGCCCCAAGGATCCGTTTGCCTTGCCTCAGATCAATCAGGTGATAGACTCCACGGCCGGCTGCGAGATGTCCTTCCTGGACACCTACTCCGGCTACCACCAGATCAAGCTGGACCCGGCCGACCGCTTAAATACCGCCTTCATCACCCTTTTCGGCGCCTTCTGCTACATCATGATGACGTTCGGCTTGAGGAATGTCGGCGCCACCTTTCAGCGCTGCATGCAGAAGTGCCTCCTGAAGCAACTTGGCCGGAACACCCATGTCTATGTGGATGACATAGTGGTGAAGACGGAGAAGTGCGGCACCCTTAGGTGGATCTCAAGGATACCTTCGATAACTTGCGCCGTGTCCAGATCAAGCTCAACCCAGAGAAGTGCGTCTTCGTAGTACCAGCCGGCCAGCTCCTTGTCTTCCTTGTTTCTGAGCATGGGACTGAGTGCAACCCCATGAAGATTAAGGCAATCGAGCGGATGGAGAAACCCACCAAGCTGCGTGACGTCCAAAAGTTCACCGGGTGCCTAGAATCCCTCAGTCAGTTCATCAGATGGCTGGGCGAGAAGGGCCTCCCCCTGTACCAGATTATGAAGAAAACCACTTGCTTCGAGTGGACCGACCAGGCGGACGAAGCTTTCCTCCAGCTCAAGCGTGTGATGTCCACGCCGCCTGTCCTGACCGCTCCGCCTGCCAAGGAACCCATGCTCCTCTACATTGCCACCACCAACCGAGTTGTCAGCACGGTGATCATCGTCGAGCGCGCAGAAGTCGGCAAGGCACAGTCCAGAGGCCGGTCTATTACCTGAGCGAGGTGTTGTCCGCCTCTAAGCAGAACTACCCCCACTACCAGAAGATGTGATATGGCGTGTACCTTGCCGCCAAGAAGTTGAAGCAGTACTTCCAGGAGCACTCCATCACGGTTGTCTGCACCGCCCCTTGCCGAGATCATGGGCAACCGAGATGCCTCGAGCCGGGTGGCCAAGTGGGTCATCGAGCTGGCTCCCCACACCATCCTCTACCAGCCCCGCACCGCCATCAAGTCCAAAGCACTGGCCAACTTCCTTGTTAACTGGGCCGAGACCTAGTACCTGCCACCAGCGCCGGATTCCATGCATTGGCGGATGCACTTCGACGGCTCGAAGATGCGCGCCGGTCTAGGAGTCGGCATCGTCCTCACCTTCCCCAAAGGCGACAAGCTCAAGTACATGCTGCAAATCCACTTCGCCGCCTCCAACAATGTAGTTGAGTATGAGGCGCTCTTCTACGGGTTCCGGCTGGCCAAGGAGACCAGCATCCGCCGCATTCTATGCTACGATGACTCAGACATTGTGGTCCAGCAGTCTTCTGGCGACTGGGGCGCCAAGGATGCCAACATGGCGAGCTACTGCTTCCTCATCCAGCAGATGAGCGGGCACTTCGAAGGGTGCGAGTTCATCCATGTACCATGGGCCGACAGCGAAGAAGCCGACGCCCTAGCATGTATTGGCTTCACCCGGCAGGCCATTCTAGCCGGCGTCTCCCTCGAGTTCCTACGCAAGCCATCTATCAAGCCTTCGCCGGAATCAAAGTCCATTTTTGTGCCGGCTGAGCCTCCAGCAGCCGGATCCGGCTCAAGACTGCAGCAGTCGGCTCGGGGACTTCTGCACGCGGCCCGGGGGCTGCAGCACCTGCACCCGGCCCATGGACTCCAGCACCCGGACCGAGGACTGCTGCAGTCGGCCTGGGAACTTCATCGACGCCACCAGGAGCGGCCGACTCCAGCCCGCCGCCTCCCAACCCAGCCACCCTAGTGCCAGTTGCCGTCATGGTGGTGGTGGAAGCTTTGTCTTGGGCGCGGCCCATCCGCGGCTTTCTGGTGAGCAGCGTGCTACCAGCCAACGAAGTGTTGGCCCGACAGATTCAACATCGGGCGGGTGCCTACACCATCATCAATGGAGAGCTCGCCAGGCGCAGCGTGACTGGCGTCTTCCAGCGTTGCGTAGAGCCGGAGAAGGGCGTGGCCATCCTCAGGGACATTCATCAAGGCGAATGTGGCCATCCTGTCGCCTCCGGATCTCTTGTGGCCAAAGCCTTCTGCCACGGATTCTTTTGGCCGACTGCTTTGGACGATACCAAGGAGTTGGTCCAGAAGTGCAAGGAGTGCCAGAAGTTCAGCACCAAGCAACACCAGCCGGCCTCCGCCCTCAAGACCATCCCCATTACTTGGTCGTTTGAAGTATGGGGTTTGGACATAGTGAGCCCGTTCAAGACAGCACGCGGCGGCATGACCCATCGGCTAGTCACCATGGACAAGTTCATGAAGTGGATCAAAGCCAAGCCGATCAAGAAGCTAAACGGCCCAACAGCCGTCACATTCATCACGAACATCACCGTTCGATACGGCGTCCCACACAGCATCATCACCGACAACGGTACGAACTTCGCCAAATGCGCCTTGGCCCGTTTCTGCGTGACTCAGGGCATCCGACTTAACCTCGCATTGGTTGCTCACCTGCAGTCAAACGGCCAGGTGGAGCGAGCAAACGGCCTCATCCTGTCCGGCATCAAGCCATGGCTTGTCGAACCACTGGAGCGCTTGGCCGGCTGCTGGATCGAGGAGCTGTCGGTCGTCCTTTGGAGTCTTCGGACCATGCCCAATAGATCAACCGGCTTCACTCCCTTCTTCCTCATGTACGGGGCCAAGTCCATCATCCCAATGGATATCGAGTTTGACTCGCCTAGCGTCACCATGCACACGGAGGCGGACAAAAAGGAGGCACAAGAAGACGGCATCGACCTGCTTGAAGAGGCCTGCTGCTATCACACAGCTGGTCCGCCATCTGCTAGCAAAGCTTGCGCCGCTACCACAACAAGAAGATCAAGCCGCGTGTCTTCCGCGAAGGCGACCTTGTGCTCCGCCTGATCCAGTGATCAGCCGGCCAGCACAAGCTCGCTGCTCCTTGGGAAGGTCCCTTCATCATCAGCAAGGCCCTAGGCAACGACTCATACTACCTCATCGACGCACAAAAGCCCAGGGCACGCAAGCGAAGCGCAGCCGGCGAAGAGATGGAGCGACCGTGGAACGCGAACCTCCTTCGTATGTTTTACAGTTGATTCAGTGTATGTACCACGCTATCTTTTGTACTCCCTCCATCCCAAAATTCTTGTCTTAGATTTGTCTAGATACGGATGTATCTAACACTAAAACGTAACTAGATACATCTGTATTTAGACAAATTTAAGACAAGAATTTTGGGACGGAGGGAGTATTAAGCAAAGACCTCAGGTACCTCGAGGCGCACTCGGGGGCTACCTTTTTATCTATATGATAAGCTTCTCCCATGATTTGAGTTTTTGTTATTTCGCCCCGTCCGGGTCCGATCAGCCGGCCCGGGGGCTCGCCGCCTTGGCCTAAGTTGGTACCATCCGAAGTCGGATCAGTAGTGTGCCGAAGCCAAAGCCCTTTCTTCGCTCCAACCACAACTCATAGCGCGACTGTCCAGCTAGCAAGAGCTAAAGGCCGGAAACGTTGTCCACATGAAAAAAGACTAAGGAAGAATACTGATTCTAGCCAAACCGGCCTTTCGCCTTCCTCAACCGGCTGCTCAGTAGCCGGCAGGCCGGCTTCTCGTTCGACTAGCTACGCTCTAAGTGGCTGAAGTAAGTTGCCCGTTCTAAACGACCAAGTCCCTGACCCAGCCACAGACCGCAGACGGCTGTCCGGCTGGTAGGGCGGCGAACAAGACAAAGGAGCAAGCCAAAAAAGCAAAGGCAAAATCAGGTTAGAACCCAGCAACACATGCAAACATGTGTGGAATTTAAACTTATTTACATTGCAAAAAGGCCCAAGGCCAGCATTCATCGGAGTTTAAAATACACCCCAGTGGGTGGAACTGCGCATAACTGACAATGTACAAGACAGAAAAACTTAAAAAGATAAAGGCCGCTTAGGCTGAAGGCTCCACGGGTTGCCCGGACAGGTCGGCGTCGGCTGTAGCTTCGGCTGGCGAGGCCTCCGGCTGCTGGGTCTCGGCCTGGTCATTGGCGGTGGCCGATGTGGTCTCTGGTTGTTTGCTAGTGGGGGCCGGGTCGGCCCGAGCCTGGCTGGTCGCTCCGCCGTCTGGTGCGACGCCGCCGCCTTCCTCGTCCTTGTCCTCCTCGCCGACTTCATCGCTGGAGGCGATCTCCTCCGCCGAGTCCTCCCCACTGTCCGGGTTTAGCCCGAACCAGGACGGGGGAACCTCGGTGCCATTTTCTGCCCGCTCCAGGATGAAGAAACTAACGTCGGTGTACTCGGCGAGAGTTGACACGCGGATGGCGATCTCCTCGCGCTCCAGCGCCAACTCCGGTGCCTCCTCCTGGCGGGAAGTGGCCAGCTGTGCCAGACGCACGCCTGGATACCACGCCTTGACGAATTCCAGCGCCTTCATAGCACCGGCCTGCGCCGCGGAGCCTTTCCAAGCCTCGAGCCACTCCCACGCCGCCTCCAGCCAGTCGGTCGTCCGGCTGGGAGTTCAAGGGATCGTTGCACCCGGCCGGAGCCCCTCCAAGACCAGAGACCCGGGGTGTTGAAGCCGGTGAAGTAGGTGGCACGTCGGCTCAAGGCGGCGCATCTTGACAGCCATAAGCTGCTCGCCCAAGTTCCTGGGCTGGTTTGGTTCAATCTCTGCGCCCTCGCTCCTCTGCTGTTCGCGCCGTTCTTCGATCGCCTGGACGACGACAACGGAGTAGCCCAGGAGGTACTCTGTTCAAAGAAGACAAAAAGAGTTAGAAGCCTTCTTCCACTAATAGCCCGCAACTAACCAGTCGGTGAAGAAAGAAGACATACCTTCAAGCATGTCGTCAATTACTGAGTAGCCGCCCGACAGGTGCTTCTCCTCGGCCTAGCTCGAGCGCTGGGACTCGAACTCGGCCTTGAGGTGCTCCTCCTCAGCCTTCAGAAGCCGAACCTGCTCCACGTGTCGGGTTGCCTGGTCTGCCAGCTCCGTCTCGAGCCGACCGTGCACCGTGGCCGCCTGGCTGCGTTCCAGCTTGATAGAGGCAAAGGTGTCCCGTCTTTCGATGAGATGGTGGATTTCGCTTTGGTGGAAGTCGACTTTGACGATCCGACTACGAGCGTGCGAGGACGTCGCGCCTTAGCAATCGCTAAACCAACTCCGAGAGGTTATTGACCAAGCCGGAGCACGATCAACCTGACCACGAGGGTCTATTTCCTGCGAGCAAACGAAGAACAAGCAAGAAACTGAGATTGCAATCTGGATATTGCGAATATAAGATGAAAGCTTTATTGATCAAGGTGGGGTTCTGTGACGCCTTTGTCTGGTCGTTGAACACAAACGAAGTGCGCGAAGTTGCAGCTATGGCGAACTTTTGATCTAAACAAAACCCAAAGTCTAAACGGTGCCCTAAGGGCTGTATATATGGAGGAAGAGGGGGAGAATTTCGTGGCCCTTGGTGGAGGGTCGAAACTAACCCTATCTCTTGTTTCCCCACACATACGGACTCTAAAAATAGCCTATACTAATGTATTTCGAAATTACATGGGCTGGCCCAATAATAAGGTGACGCAAGCACCTAGAATAGCCTCTGGACGAAATTTATGAAGTGGCATCTCGTATATTTCGTCCAAGGCTTCATGCACTCATTATGGTGGCTTCAAAGTCCTGAAATCATCACTTGTAACTCCATTCTTGTCCCCTTAGCATGCCATCATCTCCATGCTTGTTCTTGCTCCAATGTTCATCCTTCTCCAAGCTAGGCCCTTCATTTGTAAGCAAAACAAATGTATCCAATTTAAGCAAGATCATATTCTCATGAACATTAGAATCATTACCAAGAAACGAAAGTACAGTAATTTAGTTGGCGTCTTGTGAGCTCTAGTAATTGGTCCAAGATGTATAGCAGCAGGGCTGTGGGTGTAACAATGGTATTGATGTCCTCATCATCCTCCCTTCTTGAAATGAAGTCGTCCTCGACGGAAGTTCATCTTCCTCACCCAAATATGGCTTCAAATCTGCAATGTTAAAAGTGGGACTAACCCCAAAATCTGCAGGCAGCTCAAGTTTATATGCATTATCATTTACTTTCTCCAACACCTAAAGGGACCAGCAACACGTGGCATTAGCTTTGATTTGCACAAATCAGAAATCTATCCTTACGCAAATGTAACCAAACAAGATCTCCGTGCAAACACAACATGTTTTCTACCCTTATCTCCAAAGAAGTTTATATTTAGCATTCATACGCTCAATGTTTTCCTTAGTTAACTCATGCATTTTAAAATCAATTCAGCACGTTCTTTAGCATCAAAATTAACCTTCTCCGAAGATGGAAGAGGCAACAAATCAATAGGTGCACGAGGTAGGAAACCATACACAACTTCAAAAGGGCACATCTTAGTAGTAGAATGCAATGAACGATTATAAGCAAATTCAATATGAGGCAAGCATTCCTCCCACATTTTCTTATTTTTCTTTAGAACAGCCCTAAGCATAGTAGACAATGTTCTATTGACTACTTCAGTTTGTCCATCGGTTTAGCGGTGACAAGTAGTACTAAAAGCAGTTTAGTCCCCAACTTAGCCCATAAACATCTCCAAAAGTGGCTAAGAAATTTAGTATCACGATCTGAAACAATAGTATTTGGCACACCATGCAAGCGAATAATTTCACGAAAGAACAAATCAGCAACATTGACAAACATCATCGCTTTTATGACATGGTATAAAGTGTGCCATTTTCGAGAATCTATCCACGACAACAAATATGCTATCCCTCCCCTTCTTTGTTCTAGGTAAACCTAAAACAAAGTCCATAGATATATCCTCCCAAGGAACACTAGGTACAGGCAAAGGCATATATAAACCATGAGGATTGAGTCGTGACTTAGCTTTTTGACATGTAGTGCAGCGAGCAATAAAACGCTCAACATCCCGTCTCATCTTTGGCCAAAAGAAATGTGTAGCAAGTACGTCCTCCGTCCTCTTCATGCCAAAGTGTCCCATTAGTCCTCCTCCATGCGCCTCCTGCAACAACAAAAGACGAACGGAGCTAGCTGGAATGCATAGCTTGTTAGCACGAAACACAAATCCATCATTAACGACAAACTTGTTCCATGTTCTTCCTTGTTTACAATTCTGCAATACATCTTTAAAATCAGCATCATGCACATATTGATCTTTGATGGTCTCCAAACCAAATATTTTGAAGTCAAGTTGTGAAAGCATAGTATAGCGACGAGACAATGCATTAGCAATAACATTTTCTTTACCCTTCTTGTGTTTAATGACATAAGGGAAAGTCTCAATGAATTCAACCCATTTAGCATGTCTACGATTCAGTTTAGCTTGACTTTTAATATGTTTCAAAGATTCATGATCGAATGTATAACAAATTCTTTGGGCCATAAATAATGTTGCCATGTTTCTAAAGTCCGAACAAGAGCATATAATTCTTTATCATAAGTAGAGTAATTCAGACTAGGCCCACTCAATTTTTCGAAAAAGTATGCAACAGGTTTGCCATCTTGTAATAACACACCTCCTAATCCAATTCCACTAGCATCACATTCAAGCTCAAAAATCTTATTAAAATCGGAAGTTGGAGTAAAGGAGCATGTGTCAACTTAGCTTTCAATACCGTGAAGGCTTCTTCCGTGCGGTACCCCAAACAAAAGGCACATCCTTCTTTGTAAGCTCGTTGAGAGGTGCAGCAATGGTGCTAAAATCTCTCACAAAACGCCTATAGAAACCAGCGAGGCCAAGGAAACTCCTCACTTGTGTGACCGTTTTGGGCTGCGGCCAACTCTCAATAGCTTCAATCTTGGCTTTATCAACTTCAATTCCTCGTGGACTAACAACATAGCCAAGAAAAGATACTCGGTCGGTGCAAAAGGTGCACTTCCCAAGGTTACCAAACAAACGTGCATCTCGTAGAGCAATAAAAACAGCACGTAAATGTTCCAAATGTTCTTCCAAAGATTTGCTATAAATCAGTATATCATCAAAATAGACTACCACAAATCGACCAATGAAAGCACGTAAAACTTCGTTCATTAATCTCATGAAAGTACTAGGTGCATTAGTTAACCCAAAAGGCATGACTAACCACTCATATAATCCAAACTTAGTTTTAAATGCTGTTTTCCATTCATCTCCCAATTTCATACGAATTTGATGGTATCCACTACATAAATCAACTTTGGAGAATATTGTAGAGCCACTCAATTCATCAAGCATATCATCTAGCCTAGGAATAGGGTGGCGATAACGAATAGTAATATTATTGATGCCTCTACAATCAACACACATCGTGATGTACCATCCTTTTTCGGCACTAGAATAATAGGAACAGCACAAGGACTAAGGGATTCGCGTATATAACCTTTGTCGAGCAGCTCTGTGACTTGACGCATAATCTCCTTCGTCTCCTCTGGATTGGTGCGGTATGGTGCACGTTGGGTAATGATGCACCGGAATTAAGTCAATTTGATGCTCAATCCCTCGAATAGGTGGTAATCCGGTGGCACGTCTTGTGGAAAGACGTCGGCGAACTCTGCAAAATGTTAGTGACAGCGAGGGGCAAAGAGGAAGGCACGTCCTCGAATGAAAATAATGCCTCTTTGCACACAAAAGCATAGCAAATAGATTTGCTAAAATCTAGCTCATCAATATCAGATTTGGTGGCAAGTAAACATGCACTTTTCAATTTAATTTCGAAGCAACAAGAGATGGGCTTATTATTAGGCTTCATGTGTTGCTCAAATTCTTTTGCCACAATCTGATTTTCACTCTTATTTTTCTCCTGTTTTGCTTTATTAGCTCTATTAATATCATCTTTCAAAATGGACTCAGGAGTCATAGGAAGCAAAGTAATATTTTTATCCTTATGAACAAGAGTATACTGATTGTTTCTACCATGGTGTACAGAATTTTTATCAAATTGCCATGGTCTACCAAGTAACAAGGAACATGCTTGCATAGGTACCACATCACAATCAACATAATCAGCATATGTAGAGATACTAAAATGCACACGAACAATACGTGTTACCTTAACCTTGCCGCTGTTGTTGAACCATTGGATGTAGTAAGGATGTGGATGTGGTCTTGTGGTGAGAGATAGCTTCTCCACCATCTCCATGCTAGCCAAGTTGTTGCAGCTCCCTCCATCTATGATGGCGCTGAATAGAACGTTCCTTCACAACTCCCTTTGTATGGAACAAATTATGCCTCTGATTTTGCTCAGCTTGTGTAACCTGCACACTCAAAACACGTTGAGCAACTAAACATTCATACCTGTCAGCATCTTCAGCAGCCATATATTGTGTCTGATGATCAGAATCATCTCCACCGTGTTCCTCATGTGTAATAAGAGCCAAAAATAATTCATAGATGATTAAACCTTATTTGAATCAAATTTACATGCTACAACATGCTTAGATAAGCAAACATGCAATGAGTCATTCGACACAGAATCATCACCAAGATTAGAGGTCATATCAAAATGGTTAAACATTGATTCTTTTGCATCAACAGTTAATTCAATGGGTGCACTCAAAATTGTTGGTATTTTAGTTGTTTGATCACATGACGCATTCATGACAAATATCAAGATTCTCTAAAATAGGTGTTGTGCTCAAATCACTGGGTAACTCAACACATGATGCATTCAAGTTAACTAGGGATGCATCATTCTCATGTGAAGTTATATCATCAATACCTTTATTGTTACCTTGTCGCAAAGACGTAGCTGATGTAGTTACAGACGTAGACAATGCACCATACTCTTGAGATGATGTCGCGCCCAAGGTGGGGCTGCTCTAGTAGGTGCAACGGTGGAGGAACCAACCGGTGGTGGGCATGAACTGGAATTGTAGTTGTTGTAGTCACCCAATGCATCCTCCTCAGAATCGTCTCTCAAAGGTACAAGCACGAACATACATACCAAGAATGCAACGAGGAATATACTGAAATCTTGCACGAATATCATGGTTCAAACCACCAAAAATCTATTCATTGTATCATCCTCAGATTCTTCTATGTCACAATGATGTATATAAGATTTGAACTCTTGGTAGTAAGCATGAACAGTGTTATTGCCTTGTTTAAATTGTTCAAATTTCGAAGCAATTCACGACGATAGTAAGGAGGGAAAATTGTTTTCTCATTACATCTTTCAAATCTTTCCAAGTTGTGGGTTGGTTATCAATGTTTTTCTTACAATGCACACTCCACCAAATGAAGCAAAACCAAGAAATGCTCTAGTGGCAGCTCGTACTCGCTCAAGTTCGGAAAAGCCATGGTGACTAAAAACTTGTTCTACTTCAAGCTCCCAAGCTAGATAAATAGCAGGATTAAATCTACCCTCAAATGACGGTAAAGAGCTAACTTTGCCATGTGCTTGTGTGTGTTGTTCCAACTCTCGTGATGGTGAAGATGTGTTAAATCGTCCAAGAACTTCTATCTCCGAAACCTGTCATAATTAGTAGAAACAAGAAACAAAATTCCAGAATAATGTTCCTATGAACTACTAGGATGTGGTTGTAAAGTGCTCACAGTAAAGCAAATATCAATATCTTACAAGTTCTTACCATGCGGCAGGTGGTGACAGGCAACCTGCGATGTCAAATAACTTTGAAGATTGTGTAAAGCAATTGCCAGGGGAACGTATGTATACACGGTGTAGAAATATGTGGAGCTGGGTTGGCTATATATGGTAGCAAAAGATTAGCAATAATCAATTCAGAGATGCAATGTTGAATAAACGCTCAACGACGGTACTGTGCTGGTCCTAGGCTAGACCGGACTAGAGACGCGAGCCTAGAACACTAATGAGGTCACGGCGTAGCACAACTAGCATCAATGAAGGTTACTAAGTAGCTCTTGACAGCAAGATATAAGTGAAGATCACAACAGTAGTGAAGATAATGATGAAAAACAACTACCAAGCAGGACATACAACAACTCTCTCTCCAACTTTCCTCTTGAAAAGTTTGAGCCAATTTTCTAATAAATTCTTTCAAAGAATGCTACTAACTCAAGCTTTCCAATGCAAAAAGAATCACTCAATTCGAGTTGATATGAGGAGTCAAAGAATTCTAAAACTGGCCTGAAAAATTGGAACAAGCTGTGTTCACGAACTTCAGAGGGCAAAAAGACCTATTTAGAAGCCGATTTTGAGGTGTCAAATATTGAACTAGCTTCTGCAACTATTTAGATGCGGCTCGTCGCTAGCTTTAATTTGAGTACTCACGGAGCCGAAACGGACTTCGTATGAGGAAGATACACCTGTTTTACTGAACAGTGCGCAAAACAGATTCCAATCCGAATTCAACTACGAGATTGATTCTAGATAGATCCGATTTTTTTTCTTCTCTCTTTTTTTCTCACGTTTTTTTTCTTTTTCTTCTCTCTCTTTTCCTTTTTTTTCTTTCCTTTTTTCTCTTTTTTTTCTCTATCTTTTTTTCTCCCTCTTTCCAAGACAAACTAGATAAGATGCAGATTGGATCAGGCGAAGATGTGAATGACCTCAACTATAATTATGACAATGAACAGCGTGTAGCACGTGGTGGAAATTAATAGATGGGATGGTGGACAGCGGAAGGGATAATGATGCAGCGGCGGCATGACTAATGTGAACAGAACTCGAAACTCTAAAGGAACTAGACACTAAGACCAGCAACTGACATGACGATGCAACCGATAATTCAACTATGCAAGCAATGGATTGAAAATTGCAAAGGCTCAGACTGGCTTGGATAAAGGATGAACAGATCTAACTTTTTTTGTGGCTTTTTCATGGACTGTAAGTATGAATGACAGATGCGATCTAAACTATGAAAAACTGTAAAATCTCACCGAGCAACCTGAAAACTGATACCACTTGGTAGAGGTGGGGTGTCCCGATCTTTCGATGAGATGATAACTATCGATTTGGTGGAGACGATTTTGACGATCCGACTACAAACGTGCACGACGTTGCGCCTTAGCAATCACTAAACCAACTCCGAGAGGTTATTCATCACGCTGGAGCACGATCAACCTGACCACGAAGGTCTATTCCTGCAAGCAATCGAAGAACAAGCAAGAATATGATAAAGCAATCTGAATATTGCGAATATATATGAAGTATTGATAATGGTGGGGATCCGTAAGCGGTCTTGGTGCAGTCGTTGGACACAAACGAAGTACGGTTGCAATGGCTAACTTTAACTAAACAAATCCCAAGCAAAAAGCTACTAGATGGATCTACTTATATAGGAGCAAGGGGTGACGGCCAAGGAGGTGGGAGAACGTCACAAGGCAGCCTAAAACTAACCCTAGGTCGTACAAGGCCAATGGGCCCAAGTGGAGGTGACGTAACACCTTTGGACTTGTAGTTTGACTCGGATTCTGTGCAAATCAGATTGTTTCGTCCACAACTCAACGCTCCGAGCGGCTTTTAAGGTGATTCCAATTGTCTGGAAAGAGCATGAAATCTACTTTCCAAAAAAGAATCACCCAATTCGAGTCCGTATGAAAAAGTTGTTGACGTTTTGAGTCGGTATGTCATGCAGTCCGAATCTGAATCGAACGTGAGAGACTTGGACTCTATCTTCTCTTGGCCCAAAAGTGACGTGAGAAGACTTTTTGAACAACACCTAAAATTCCCTTTTCCCTTATCTTCATATGTGGATTGTACAAATGTCCCACACACTGCAATTAGACAAAACACAAAAGTATGTGAAGTATTTTTGTTCGGATAACATAAATATATTATTGAATAGTTTGCACTAGAAATCACCGACAAATATGCATGTATGCAATATTTTGGTCTTATCCAAGGTAGTCATGTCCTCATCATCCTTCCTTCTTGAAAACAAAGCCGTCCTCGGCGTTGCTTAATCTGAAATGTGGCTAACAAAAGAGACAAGGTGTACATGTTGTATATGTATCGTCATCCATTTTACTTCCCTTGATTTTTGCATATATGACACATGAATAGATGAGTAACTTGCATAGTTCATAAAATCTAAAGCCAACAAATTAGCACAAGAACTAGAAGGCATGAAAATATTGCAACTCGGTTTGCACATGTAAGTGAAGCTCTTATTTATTTCAAAAGATTGACAATGTTCATCATTAAACCATCCCAACATTGGTGAATAAACCTTACTTGCATCAAATTTACATGCTACAATATGCTTAAATAAGCAAACATGCAATGAGTCATTCGACACGAATCATCACCAAGATTAGAGGTCATATCAAAAGCGATTAAACATTGATTCTTTTGCATCAACAGTTAATTCAGTGGGTGCACTCAAAATTGTTGGTATTTCAGTTGTTTGATCACATGACGCATTCATGACAAAGATCAAAATTCTCTAAAATAGTTGTTGTGCTCAAATCACGGGTAACTCAACACATGATGCATTCAAGTTAACTAGGGATGCATCATTCTCATGTGAAGTTATATCATCAATACCTTTATGTTACCTTATCGCAAAGGCGTAGCTGATGTAGGTACACACATAGACAATGCACCATACTCTTGAGATGATGTCGCTCACAATCCGAGGTGGGGCTTCTCTAGTAGGTGCAACGGTGGAGGAACCAACCGACGGTGGTGAGCATGAACTGGAATAGTAGTTGTTGTAGTCACCCAATGCATCCTCCTGTAGAATGTCTCTCAAAGGTACAAGCACGAACATACATACCGGTAATGCAACGAGGAATATACTGAAATCTTGCACTGAATATCATGGTTCAAACCACCAAAAATCTATTCATTGTATCATCCTCAGATTCTTCTATGTCACAATGATGCATATAAGATTTGAACTCTTGGTAGTAAGTATGAGCAGTGTTATTGCCTTGTTTAAATTGTTCAAATTTGCGAAGCAATTCACGGCGATAGTAAGGAGGAAAAAACTGTTTTCTCATTACATCTTTCAAATCTTTCAAGTTGTGGGTTGGTTATCAATGTTTTTCTTACAATGCACACTCCACCAAGCGAAGCAAAACCGATAAATGCTCTAGTGGCAGCTCGTACTCGCTCAAGTTCGGAAAAAACATGTTGACTAAAAACTTGTTCTACTTCAAGCTCCCAAGCTAGATAAATAGCAGGATTAAATCTACCCTCAAATGACGGTAAAGAGCTAACCTGGCCATGTGCTTGTGTGTGTTCCTCAACGGTAGTGAAGATAATGATGAAAAACAACTACCAAGCAGGACATACAACAACTCTCTCTCCAACTTTCCTCTTGAAAAGTTTGAGCCAATTTTCGATAAATTCTTTCAAAGAATGCTACTAACTCAAGCTTTCCAATGCAAAAGAATCACTCAATTCGAGTTGATATGAGGAGTCAAAGAATTCTAAAAGCGGCTTGAAAATTGGAACAAGCTGTGTTCACGAACTTCGGAGGGCAAAACGACCTATTTAGAAGCCGATTTTGAGGTGTCAAATATTGAACTAGCTTCTGCAACAATTTAGATCTGGCTCGCCGCTAGCTTCAATTTGAGTACTCACGGAGCCAAAGCGGACTTCGTATGAGGAAGATACACCTGTATTCTTGAACAGTCATAAAAGCAGATTCCAATCCGAATTCGGTGCGAGATTGATTCTAGATAGATCCTTTTTTCTTCTCTTTTTTTCCTCACACTTTTTTCTTTTCTTCTCTCTCTTTTTTCTTTCCTTTTTTCTCTCTTTTTCTCTCTTTTTTCTCTCTTTTTTCTCTCTTTTTTCTCCTCTTTCCAAGACAAACAAGATAAGATGCAGATTGGATCGAGCAAAGATGTGAATGACCTCACCTATGATTATGACAATGGACAGTAGCGTAGCACGTGGTGGAAATTAAAAGATGGGATGGTGGACAGCGGAAGGGATAATGATGCAGCGGCGTGACTAATGTGAACAGAACTCGAAACTCTAAAGGAACTAGACACTAAGACCAGAAGCGACACGATGATGCAACCGATAATTCAACTATGCAAGCAACGAATAGAAAATTGCAAAGGCTCGGTGGCTTGGATAAAGGATGAACAGATCTAACTTTGTTTTGTGCCTTTTCATGGACTATAGGTATGAATGATGATGCGATCTAAATTATGAAAAACTGTAAAATCTCACCGAGCAACCTGAAAACCGATACCACTTGATAGAGGCAAAGGTGTCCGTCTTTCGATGAGATGGTGGATTTCGCTTTGGTGGAAGTCGACTTTGACGATCCGACTCTGAAGTCTTGAGGGCGTCGCGCCTTAGCAATCGCTAAACCAACTCCGAGAGGTTATTGACCACGCCGAACACGATCAACGACCACGAGGGTCTATTTCCTGCGAGCAAGCGAAGAACAAGCAAGGAACTGAGATTGCAATCTGGATATTGCGAATATAAGATGAAAGCTTTATTGATCAAGGTGGGGTTACGTGGCGCCTTTGTGCGGTCGTTGAACACAAGCGAAATCACGCGAAGTTGCAGCTATGGCGAACTTTTGATCTAAACAAAACCCAAAGTCTAAACGGTGCCCTAAGGGCTGTATATATGGAGGAAGAGGGGGAGAATTTCGTGGCCCTTGGTGGAGGGGTCCGAAACTAACCCTATCTCTTGTTTCCCCACACATACGGACTCTAAAAATAGCCTATACTAATGTATTTCGAAATTACATGGGCCTGGCCCAATAATAAGGTGACGCAGCACCTAGAATAGCCTCTGGACGAAATTTATGAAGTGGCATCTTGTATATTTCGTCCAAGGCTTCATGCACTCATTATGGTGGCTTCAAAGTCCTGAAATCATCACTTGTAACTCCATTCTTGTCCCCCTTAGCATGCCATCATCTCCATGCTTGTTCTTGCTCCAATGTTCATCCTTCTCCAAGCTAGGCCCTTCATTTGTAAGCAAAACAAATGTATCCAATTTAAGCAGATCATATTCTCATGAACATTAGAATCATTACCAAGAAACGAAAGTACACGTAATTTAGTTGGCGTCTTGTGAGCTCTAGTAATTGGTCCAGTATGTATAGCAGCAGGGGCTGTGGGTGTAACAATGGTATTGATGTCCTCATCACAGCTCCTCAGCCTAGAGCTAGCTCTCGAGCTCCTGAACGCGGGTCCTCAGCCAGGCGGCAGCCTCTACAAAAGCAAGCAAGAATCATCAACATCTACATCAACGAAAACAAGAAGTTGCCGGAGAAGATCCGGCCCGACTGCTCAGCAGTTGGCCCGAATCTCGGGGGCTACACCCAGTGGGTGCGCTTGCGCGCCCCCACTGAAAGTCGGCTTACATACCTCGGCTCTGGTTCAACTCGGAAGTCCGGGTGGAGAGCGTCCGATTCTAAGTGTTGTAGGCGGCCGCTCGCATGTTGTGGTAGCCATGCAACAAGAGCAACATTTCGACAATCAGAAGCACGCCTTTAAGTTCCAACTCGTCGGCTTAGCAGCCGGCTTGGAACTCGGGGGATACACCCAGTGGGTGTGCTGGCGCGCCCCACTGAAGATCCCAAAAGAAAACAAAGCAAGACAAAAGCATACCCGGACGAACGTTCGCATCGCCGGCTTCTCTTCCCTCGCCCTCTGGAAAGTGGCGTTGTGGGCAGAGAACTTGTCCAGCACGTCCTGCACTGCGAGGTTCAAGGTGGCCGAGCCGGCCCCCGCTATCCAGCCCGAAGTGGCAGCGCTTGTGGCCCCGGCATTGGTCCCTTGTGAGCTCGAAGCCCCGGTTTCCACCGGCGTCGGCTCAGAAATCGCTCGCCCCAAGCACAGGCGCAAGGAAGTGCGTGTTACCACGACCTGGCTCGGCGCCAACCAGTGCCGGCCTGCAGCACCTCCGGCCCTCTAGGTTGGCCGTCTCCTCGCCCTTTATCCCCGGCGCGCGCTGAACCTCCTCCGACTCCGGGATGGCGGCATCGACAACCACCTGCTCCGGCGCCGACTGGTTGCCACCGGCTGTCCTAGTCGGCGTCCGGCTCTCCCCCACCTGCACCTCTGGCTGCTCGAGGTTGGTGGTCTCCGGGACTCCGCCACCAGCCGGATCCTCTGCGGCCTTGGCGTCGGCCTCCGCCTGCACCTTGGTCGCTGCCTCCGCGTGCGCCTTCGTCCTGGCCTGGCCTCCACCTATGCTGCCTCGGCCGCCTGGGCGTTGGCCTGTCCCTTCTCCGTGGCCTTCCTCTCCTCGCACGCCTCCCATGCGTTCCTTTCCATCGCCTCCTGGAGGGCGGCGGCTGGATCCACGCGTCGGGCCTCCTCAGATCCGCTCGCTGACCCAATCGGCGAAGCGGATGGAGCACGTGTAGTGGCATTGGGCGCCCTACTCAGCAAGAGAACAAAAATGAGAGATTCCCCAAGAGAAAGAAAAAAATATGAAGACTGTGCAACCATCGCACTCAACCAGATACAAACGGTAGCGGCTTAGGAGCCTTCCGGGTGGCGGCCACCTTCACGACCTCATGCCACTTGGTCGCAGCCGCCTGCTTGGCCTTCTTTGCCATCCCCTCAGGGCAGCGCTTGTGCGCACCGAGTGCGGCAGACGGCGTCGAAGGGTCGGCTCCCGTCCTCGCGGCTCCTTCAGGGCTGCGCCCCCTCATCATCGTCGTCATCATCCGGCTAGGAGCGGACGTCGCCGTATCCTCCTACGCCGCCTCCCGAAGATCCGCCCGCTCCAGCGCCGCCTCCTCTAGTGGCGTCGTCCTCGCCTCTGTCGTCTAAGGTGGCCGCCCTAGCTCAGGGGCACCCACATCACTCGCCTCGCGGTCCAGCATCCATTGATGGCCCGGAGCCGGCGCGCCTTGGCCCGGGAAGCGCTGCCATGCGGCCAGGTGGTCAGGTAGGATAAAAAGCATTGCACAGGCAAAGAAGGCGGACTAGATACTCACCGGTGGTGGGTTGGCGCACCTGTACGGCTCCTTGCCGAAGTGCGAGTCGGTCTCGCTGTGTTTGCTGTTGGAGAAGTAGTTGACATGTCGGACCACTTCGATAGTCGGTAGCTCCTTCATGGACATCCGGCATGGGTCCCGATGGCCACTCATCTCACAGATCATGTGCGGCCGAAATTGGAGAGGCGAAACCTAGCGGTGGATAAAGGCGGCCAATAAGTCGGCCAGCTTGAGGCCCTCCGAGTCCGTCATCTCTTGAAGCCATTCGAGGACATTGGTGATGAGAGCTGGCAACTGTTTGGGGGGTTGCTGGCCCCAGTTGTTCTGCTATCCAGCAAACGGACCGATCGCGAAAGCCGGTAAGTTGACGTTCATCGGGTGGAGATTCTGGACATAGAAGTATGACTTCTGCCAGAGCTTCGTCGACTCCAGCATGGCGATGGCCGGGAAGTGGGTCCCGGAGCCGGTGCGCCGCATGGCGATGCATGCCCCGCATTGAGCCGGCTCGCCTTTCGCCTGGGTGCCCTGCTTGAGGTAGAAGAACCTGTCGCACAACTCGAGTGTGGGCAAGACGCTGAGGTAGCCTTCGCAGAAGGTCACGAAGGTGGACAGCAGCACTACGGTGTTGGGGTGAGATGGTGTGGTTGAAGATGGTAGAAGTCGAGGAAGGAGTGAATGAAGCTGCTAACGGGCAGGGCAATGCCCCTGAGAAAGTGGGTCCTGAAGACGACAAACTCGCCGGCCTGCGGTGCCGGCGTGATCTCCGGCTCGTTGGGAAGGCGCACCCCCAAGACCCCTTAATGGGGAAGTCTCCGGGTCTCGGGGAGGAACTCGATGTGCCCCTCGTGATGAGGACATCAATACCATTGTTACCCCCCACAGCCCCTACTGTTACATATACTGGACCAATTACTAGAGCTCGCGCACGCCAATTAAATTATCAGGTACTTTCGTTTCTTGGTAATGATTCTAATGTTCATGAGAATATGATGCTGCCTAAATTGGATACATTTGTTTTGCTTACAAATGAAGGGGCTAGCTTGGAGAAGGATGAACATTGGAGCAAGAACAAGCATGGAGATGATGGCATGCGCAAGGGGAACAAGAACCGAGTTACAAGTGATGATTTCAGGACTTTGAAGCCACCATAATGAGTGCATGAAGCCTTGGACGAAATATACAAGATGCCACTTCATAAATTTCGTCCAGAGGCTATTCTAGGTGCTACTTCAACTTATTATTGGGCCAGGCCCATGTAATTTTGAAATACATAAGTATAGGCTATTTTTAGAGTCCGTATGTGTGGGGAAACAAGAGATAGGGTTAGTTTCGGACCCCTCCACCAAGGGCCACAAAATTCACCCCCTCTTCCTCCATATATACAGCCCTTAGGGCACCGTTTAGACTTTGGGTTTTGTTTAGATTAAAGTTCGCCATAGCTGCAAGTTCGCGTACTTCGTTTGTGTTCAACGACCAGACAAAGACATCTCAGAACCCCACCTTGATCAATAAAGCTTTCATCTTATATTCGCAATATCCAGATTGCAATCTCAGTTTCTTGCTTGTTCTTTGTTTGCTCGCAGGAAACAGACCCTCGTGGTCAGGTTGATCGTGCTCTGGCGTGGTCAATAACCTCTCGGAGTTGGTTTAGCGATTGCTAAGGCGCGACGTCCTCGCATCTTCGTAGTCGGATCGTCAAAGTCGATTTCCACCAAAGCGATATCCATCATCTCATCGAAAGACGGGACACCTTTGCCTCTATCAAGTGGTATCAGATTTCCAGGTTGCTCGGTGAGATTTTATAGTTTTTCATAGTTTAGATCGAGTCTGTTCTTCATACCTACAGTCCACGAAAAAGCCAAAAAAAATTTAGGGTTAGTTCATCATATCCGAACCAGTCTGAGCCATTGCATAGTCTTTTCAGTATTTTGCTTTGTTGAATTTTCGGTTGCATCGTCGTGTCTAGTTGCTGGTCTTAGTGTTTAGTCTTTTAGAGTTTCGAGTTCTGTTCACGGGTCTTCACGTCGCCGCCGCACCATCATCATCCGCAGCCATATACCACCACCACACCAGATATGTCGTTCCTGCCATCTACCATCCCGCTTATCCGCCACCGCTCCGAGTGCATATACCAACACCGATCCGAGTCCATATACCACCATCGACCCACATCCATATACTACCACCACTCCGAGTCCATCTCATATTAGGTTAACTTTCGAGATCCATCTATTTCCATATTTGTGTTTTCCTTGTCTGAGTAGGTTTCGGATTCCAGCAATCTTTTGTCGTCCGTAGAAGAGGTTGGTTTCCAAAAAAAGTGTCCGGAAACCACCCTCCGTTTAGGCCCAAAATTTTCCAAAAACGCACTGGACAAAAAAAATTCTAGCTATCCTATTTTTAGGTGTTTCTAAGCGTATTGAGACAGTCGCCGTTATAGAAAGTTTTTTTGACCTGTTTCCAGTTTTTGGGTCCGGGCAGTCGAAAAAAAATTGGTTGAAAAAATTTCATGCCTGTCCTGTTATCTTGACTTGGGAAGAGTTTTGAGACACTCGCCATTATAGTGATTTTCGGCAAAAAAAAAAGAGGAGAGCAAAAAAAAGAATGAAAAAAATTCTAGAGTGTGCTTCTCCCTTGTTTACGTGCAGCGCCGAGATTTTGTTAGTGTTCTAGGCTCGCGTCTCTAGTACGGTCTAGCCTAGGACCAGCACAGTACCGTCGTTGAGCGTTTATTCAACTTTGCATCTCTGAATTGATTATTGTTGATCCTTTTTGCTACCATATTATAAGCCTTCCCAGCTCCACATACATCTACGTCGTGTGCTGACTCTCCCTGGTAATCGCTCTATCCAAGCTTTGAGAGTTTTGACTACAACGGTTGCCGATCACCGCTTCTTCTTTGGGTAAGAACCGGTAAGAATTTGAGTTTTGCTTGACGGTTTGTGACACCCACCACCACCACTTGTTAGTAGTCCAGTAGGATCATATTCTTGTGTGTTTCTATTGCTGCTAACCATGCCAGGATCACAAGCCGACGAGATTGACTGGGAGAACTTAACGAACAAGGAGCTTCATGATAAGTTTCAGCAAATGATGACTGAACAGGTGCAAGATGTGTTGAACAATTTTGAAGAGGCCATGGAGAAGATCACTGGCCTTGAGAAGATGTTCGAAACAAAGCTCGATAACAGATTTAATGAACTGCTTGTGCGTCTTCCACCACCGGTTGCACCTGTCGCACCTCTGCAACAACAACAACGACGACTACCTCCACATCGTGAAACAACCCTCCGTCGAGCGAGCCGTGTTCCTCTTCAGCCTGGCCAAACTGTTGGTGCTGCTGTTGATAATTCTGTGGCTCCTGCTGCTGATGGGGAGGAGGATGATTATGCGGGAGATTATGAGGATGAGGTTGATCAAAATCAGAACTACGTGCAACCACCAGGTCGTCCACATGCAAATAATGGCAATGTTAGGGCTCCCCCTCAGGTACGAGATCATGACCATCTCCCTAAACTAAAATTGAATATTCCACCATTCGAGGGTAGATATATTTCTGATATATATCTTACTTGGGAGTTAGAAACTGAACAACGATTTACATGTTTACAATATCCTGAGGAGAGACGTGTTCCTGCTGCTGTTTGTGCTTTCACTCGCTTTGCATGTGTTTTGTGGTCTGAACATTGTAGATTATATCATGTTCCAGCTACTTGGGCTGCTTTGAAAACTGCTATGCGTACTCGTTGGGTTTCACCATATTATCAACGTGAATTGCTTCAAAAATTGCAGCATTTGAGACAAGGAAAAAATTCTGTAGAAGAATATTATCAGGAATTACAAACTGGCATGATTAGATGTGGTATTGTTGAGGAGAATGAACCTATGCTTGCACGTTTTAGGGGTGGATTAAATAGAGAGATTCAGACCATTCTAGAGTATAAGGAGTATACTAATATCACTCGTTTATTCCATCTTGCTTGTAAAGCTGAACGTGAAGTGCAGGATCGACAAGCATTGGCGCGAACTAACTTTTCTGCAGGTCGACCTTCATCATGGACACCGCGTGCACCTTCTACTTCCACTGCACCAGCACCTCCATTAGGTGCCACCTCCAGCCGTGATACAAGAAAGCAGGCACAACTACCACTATCTACCAAGAGCGCACCTGCCGGGCCTACACAGAGCTCTTCTTCTTCCATGGCATCAACTGGGCACACAAGTGATATTATTTGTCGTCGTTGTAAGCGAAGAGGTCACTATGCGAGAGAATGCAAATCTCAGCGTGTGATGATTGCAACTGAGGATGGTGGGTATGAGTCCGCTAGTGACTATGATGAGGAGACGTTGGCTCTTATTACACGTGAAGAACACGGTGGAGATGATTACGATCATGAGACGCAATACATGGCTCCTGAAGACGCTGACAGGTATGAATGTTTAGTTGCTCAACGTGTTTTGAGTGTGCAGGTCACACAAGCTGAGCAAAATCAGAGGCATAATTTGTTCCATACAAAGGGAGTTGTGAAGGAACGTTCTGTTCGCGTCATCATAGATGGAGGGAGCTGCAACAACTTGGCTAGCATGGAGATGGTGGAGAAGCTATCTCTCACCACAAGACCACATCCACATCCTTACTACATCCAATGGTTCAACAACAGCGGCAAGGTTAAGGTAACACGTCTTCGTTAGTGTGCATTTTAGTATCTCTACATATGCTGATTATGTTGATTGTGATGTGGTACCTATGCAAGCATGTTCCTTGTTACTTGGTAGACCATGGCAATTTGATAAAAATTCAGACACCATGGTAGAAACAATCAAGTATACTCTTGTTCATAAGGATAAAAATATTACTTTGCTTCCTATGACTCTCGAGTCCATTTTGAAAGATGATATTAATAGAGCTAATAAAGCAAAACAGGAGAAAAATAAGAGTGAAAATCAGATTGTGGCAAAAAATTTGAGCAACACATGAAGCCTAATAATAAGCCATCTCTGTTGCTTCGAAATTAAATTGAAAAGTGCATGTTTACTTGCCACCAAATCTGATATTGATGAGCTAGATTTTAGCAAATCTATTTGCTATGCTTTTGTGTGCAAAGAGGCATTATTTTCATTCGAGGACGTGCCTTCCTCTTTGCCCCTCGCCGACACTAACATTTTGCGAAGTTCACGACGTCTTCCCACAAGGCGTGCCACCGAGATTACCACCTATTCGAGGGATTGAACATCAAATTGACTTAATTCCCGGTGCATCGCTACCCAACCGTGCACCATACCGTACCAATCCAGAGGAGACGAAGGAGATTATCGTCAAGTACAAGAGCTTCTCGACAAAGGTTATATCGCGAATCCCTTAGTCCTTGTGTTGTTCCTATTATTTTAGTGCGAAAAAGGATGGTACATCGCGTATGTGTGTTGATTGTAGAGGCATTAATAATATTACTATTCGTTATCGTCATCCTATTCCTAGGCTAGATGATATGCTTGATGAATTGAGTGGCTCTACAATATTCTCCAAAATTGATTTGCGTAGTGGATACCATCAAATTCGTATGAAATTGGGGGATGAATGGAAAACAACATTTAAAACTAAGTTTGGATTATATGAGTGGTTAGTCATGCCTTTTGGGTTAACTAATGCACCTAGTACTTTCATGAGATTAATGAACGAAGTTTTACGTGCTTTCATTGGACGATTTGTGGTAGTTTACTTTGATGACATATTGATTTATAGAAGAACTTTGGAGGAACATTTGGAACATTTACGTGCTATTTTTATTGCTCTACGTGATGCACGTTTGTTTGGTAACCTTGGGAAGTGAACCTTTTGCACCGACCGAGTGTCTTTTCTTGGCTACGTTGTTACTCCACAGGGAATTGAAGTTGATAAAGCCAAGATTGAAGTTATTGAGAGTTGGCCGCAGCCCAAAACGGTCACACAAGTGAGGAGTTTTCTTGGCCTTGCTGGATTCTATAGGCGTTTTGTGAGAGATTTCAGCACCATTGCTGCACCTCTCAATGAGCTTACAAAGAAGGATGTGCCTTTTGTTTGGGGTACCGCACAGGAAGAAGCCTTCACGGTATTCAAAGATAAGTTGACACATGCTCCTTTACTCCAACTTCCTGATTTTAATAAGACTTTTGAGCTTGAATGTGATGCTAGTGGAATTGGATTAGGAGGTGTGTTATTACAAGATGGCAAACCTGTTGCATATTTTTCTGAAAAATTGAGTGGGCCTAGTCTGAATTATTCTACTTATGATAAAGAATTATATGCTCTTGTTCGGACTTTAGAGACATGGCAACATTATTTATGGCCCAAAGAATTTGTTATACATTCTGATCATGAATCTTTGAAACATATTAAAAGTCAAGCTAAACTGAATCGTAGACATGCTAAATGGGTGAATTCATTGAGACTTTCCCTTATGTTATTAAACACAAGAAGGGTAAAGAAAATGTTGTTGCTGATGCATTGTCTCGTCGCTATACTATGCTTTCACAACTTGACTTCAAAATATTTGGTTTGGAGATCATCAAAGATCAATATGTGCATGATGTTGATTTTAAAGATGTATTGCAGAATTGTAAAGAAGGGAGAACATGTGATAGAGGCAAAGGTGTCCCGTCTTTCGATGAGATGGTGGATTTCGCTTTGGTGGAGGTCGACTTTGACGATCCGACTACGAAGTCTTGAGAGACGTCGCGCCTTAGCAATCGCTAAACCAACTCCGAGAGGTTATTGACCACACCGAGCACGATCAACCGACCACGAGGGTCTATTTCCTGCGAGCAAACGAAGAACAAGCAAGAAACCGAGATTGCAATCTGGATATTGCGAATATAAGATGAAAGCTTTATTGATCAAGGTGGGGTTCTGGCGCCTTTATGCAGTCGTGGAACACAAACGAAGTACGCGAAGTTGCAGCTATGGCGAACTTTTAATCTAAACAAAACCCAAAGTCTAAACGGTGCCCTAAGGGCTGTATATATGGAGGAAGAGGGGGAGAATTTCGTGGCCCTTGGTGGAGGGGTCCGAAACTAACCCTATCTCTTGTTTCCCCACACATACGGACTCTAAAAATAGCCTATACTAATGTATTTCGAAATTACATGGGCCTGGCCCAATAATAAGGTGACGCAACACCTAGAATAGCCTCTGGACGAAATTTATGAAGTGGCATCTTGTATATTTCGTCCAAGGCTTCATGCACTCATTATGGTGGCTTCAAAGTCCTGAAATCATCACTTGTAACTCCATTCTTGTCCCCTTGCATGCCATCATCTCCATGCTTGTTCTTGCTCCAATGTTCATCCTTCTCCAAGCTAGGCCCTTCATTTGTAAGCAAAACAAATGTATCCAATTTAAGCAACATCATATTCTCATGAACATTAGAATCATTACCAAGAAACGAAAGTACACAGTAATTTAGTTGGCGTCTTGTGAGCTCTAGTAATTGGTCCAAGATGTATAGCAAATAGGGCTGTGGGTGTAACAATGGTATTGATGTCCTCATCATCCTCCCTTCTTGAAATGAAGTCGTCCTCGACGGAAGTTCATCTTCCTCACCCAAATATGGCTTCAAATCTGCAATGTTAAAAGTGGGACTAACCCCAAAATCTGCGAGCAGCTCAAGTTTATATGCATTATCATTTACTTTCTCCAACACCTTAAAGGGACCAGCAGACGTGGCATTAGCTTTGATTTGCGCAAATCAGAAATCTATCCTTACGCAAATGTAACCAAACAAGATCTCCAGTGCAAACACAACATGTTTTCTACCCTTATCTCCAAAGAGTTTATATTTAGCATTCATACGCTCAATGTTTTCCTTAGTTAACTCATGCATTTTTAAAATCAATTCAGCACGTTCTTTAGCATCAAAATTAACCTTCTCCGAAGATGGAAGAGGCAACAAATCAATAGGTGCACGAGGTAGGAAACCATACACAACTTCAAAAGGGCACATCTTAGTAGTAGAATGCAATGAACGATTATAAGAAATTCAATATGAGGCAAGCATTCCTCCCACATTTTCTTATTTTTCTTTAGAACAGCCCTTAGCATAGTAGACAATGTTCTATTGACTACTTCAGTTTGTCCATCAGTTTGGGGGTGACAAGTAGTACTAAAAAGCAGTTTAGTCCCCAACTTAGCCCATAAACATCTCCAAAAGTGGCTAAGAAATTTAGTATCACGATCTGAAACAATAGTATTTGGCACACCATGCAAGCAAATAATTTCACGAAAGAACAAATCAGCAACATTGACAGCTTCATCGCTTTTATGACATGGTATAAAGTGTGCCATTTTCGAGAATCTATCCACGACAACAAATATGCTATCCCTCCCCTTCTTTGTTCTAGGTAAACCTAAAACAAAGTCCATCGATATATCCTCCCAAGGAACACTAGGTACAGGCAAAGGCATATATAAACCATGAGGATTGAGTCGTGACTTAGCTTTTTGACATGTAGTGCAATGAGCAATAAAACGCTCAACATCCGTCTCATCTTTGGCCAAAAGAAATGTGTAGCAAGTCGTCCTCCGTCTTCTTCACGCCAAAGTGTCCCATTAGTCCTCCTCCATGCGCCTCTGCAACAACAAAAGACGAACGGAGCTAGCTGGAATGCATAGCTTGTTAGCACGAACACAAATCCATCATTAACGACAAACTTGTTCCATGTTCTTCCTTCTTTACAATTCTGCAATACATCTTTAAAATCAGCATCATGCACATATTGATCTTTGATGGTCTCCAAACCAAATATTTTGAAGTCAAGTTGTGAAAGCATAGTATAGCGACGAGACAATGCATCGAGAATAACATTTTCTTTACCCTTCTTGTGTTTAATGACATAAGGGAAAGTCTCAATGAATTCAACCCATTTAGCATGTCTACGATTCAGTTTAGCTTGACTTTTAATATGTTTCAAAGATTCATGATCGTAATGTATAACAAATTCTTTGGGCCATAAATAATGTTGCCATGTTTCTAAAGTCCTAACAAGAGCATATAATTCTTTATCATAAGTAGAGTAATTCAGACTAGGCCCACTCAATTTTTCGTAAAAGTATGCAACAGGTTTGCCATCTTGTAATAACACACCTCCTAATCCAATTCCACTAGCATCACATTCAAGCTCAAAAGTCTTATTAAAATCGGGAAGTTGGAGTAAAGGAGCATGTGTCAACTTAGCTTTCAATACCGTGAAGGCTTCTTCCGTGCGGTACCCCAAACAAAAGGCACATCCTTTTTGTAAGCTCGTTGAGAGGTGCAGCAATGGTGCTGAAATCTCTCACAAAACGCCTATAGAAACCAGCGAGGCCAAGGAAACTCCTCACTTGTGTGACCGTTTTGGGCTGCGGCCAACTCTCAATAGCTTCAATCTTGGCTTTATCAACTTCAATTCCTGTGGAGTAACAACATAGCCAAGAAAAGATACTCGGTCGGTGCAAAAGGTGCACTTCCCAAGGTTACCAAACAAGCGTGCATCACGTAGAGCATTAAAAACAACACGTAAATGTTCCAAATGTTCTTCCAAAGATTTGCTATAAATCAAGATATCATCAAAATAGACTACCACAAATCGTCCAATGAAAACACGTAAAACTTCGTTCATTAATCTCATGAAAGTACTAGGTGCATTAGTTAACCCAAAAGGCATGACTAACCACTCATATAATCCAAACTTAGTTTTAAATGTTGTTTTCCATTCATCTCCCAATTTCATACGAATTTGATGGTATCCACTACGCAAATCAACTTTGGAGAATATTGTAGAGCCACTCAATTCATCAAGCATATCATCTAACCTAGGAATAGGGTGACGATAACGAATAGTAATATTATTGATGCCTCTACAATCAACACACATACGTGACGTACCATCCTTTTTCGGCACTAGAATAATAGGAACAAGACAAGGACTAAGGGATTCGCGTATATAACCTTTGTCGAGCAGCTCACGTACTTGACGATAATCTCCTTCGTCTCCTCCGGATTGGTGCGGTATGGTGCACGGTTGGGTAATGATGCACCGAATTAAGTCAATTTGATGCTCAATCCCTCGAATAGGTGGTAATCCGGTGGCACGTCTTGTGGAAAGACGTCGTGAACTCCTGCAAAATGTTAGTGACAAAGGGGGCAAATAGGAAGGCACGTCCTCGAATGAAAATAATGCCTCTTTGCACACAAAAGCATAGCAAATAGATTTGCTAAAATCTAGCTCATCAATATCAGATTTGGTGGCAAGTAAACATGCACTTTTCAATTTAATTTCGAAGCAACGATAGATGGTTTATTATTAGGCTTCATGTGTTGCTCAAATTCTTTTGCCACAATCTGATTTTCACTCTTATTTTTCTCCTGTTTTGCTTTATTAGCTCTATTAATATCATCTTTCAAAATGGACTCGAGAGTCATAGGAAGCAAAGTAATATTTTTATCCTTATGAACAAGAGTATCTTGATTGTTTCTACCATGGTGTACTGAATTTTATCAAATTGCCATGGTCTACCCAGTAACAAGGAACATGCTTGCATAGGTACCACATCACAATCAACATAATCAGCATATGTAGAGATACTAAAATGCACACGAACAAAGATGCGTGTTACCTTCACCTTGCCGTTGTTGTTGAACCATTGGATGTAGTAAGGATGTGGATGTGGTCTTGTGGTGAGAGATAGCTTCTCCACCATCTCCATGCTAGCCAAGTTGTTGCAGCTCCTCCATCTATGATGGCGCTTGAATAGAACGTTCCTTCACAACTCCTTTGTATGGAACAAATTATGCCTCTGATTTTGCTCAGCTTGTGTAACTCTGCACACTCAAAACACGTTGAGCAACTAAACATTCATACTGTCGGCATCTTCAAGAGCCATGTATTGTGTCTCATGATCGAATCATCTCCACCGTGTTCCTCATGTGTAATAAGAGCCAAAGTCTCCTCATCATAGTCACTAGCGGACTCATACCCACCATCCTCGTTAGCAATCATCACACGCTGAGATTTGCATTCTCTCAAAAAATGTCCTCTTCCCTTACAACGACGACAAATAATATCACTTGTGTGCCTGTTGACGCCATGGAAGAAGAAGAGCTCTGTCAGGCCCCGGCAGTGTGCTCTTGGCGAGATAGTGGTGGTTGTGCTCGCTTTCTTGTATCACGGTTGGAGGTGGCACCAAGGAGGTGATGGTGCGGTGGAAGTAGATGATGCACGTGGTGTCCATGATGAAGGTCGACTGCAGAAAAGTTAGTGCGCGCCAATGCTGTCGATCCTGCACTTCACGTTCAGCTTTACAAGCAAGATGGAATAAGCGAGTGATATTATTATAATCCTTATAGTCTAGAATGGTCTCGAATCTCTCTATTAATCCACCCGAAAACGTGCAAGCATAGCTTCATTCTCCTCAACAATACCACATCTAATCAAGCCGGTTTGTAATTCCCGATAATATTCTTCTCTGAGTTTTTCCTTGTCTTAAGCGCTGCAATTTTGAAGTAATTCACGTTGATAATATGGTGGAACCCAACGAGTACGCATAGCAGTTTTCAAAGCAGCCCAAGTAGCTGGAACAGGATATAATCTACAATGCTCGCACCACCAAACACATGCAAAGCTAGTGAAAGCACAAACAAAGCAGAACACGTCTCTCCTCGGGATATTGTAAACATGTAAATCGTTGTTCAGTTTCTAACTCCCAAGTAAGATATATATCGTGAACATATCTACCCTCAAATGGTGGAATATTCAATTTCAGTTTAGGGAGATGGTCATGATCTCGCACTGAGGGGAGCCCTAATATTGTCATTATTTGCATGTGGACGACCTGGTGGTTGTGGTGCTGGTGGTTGCACGTAGTTCGATGTTGATCAACCTCATCCTCATAATCGTCCACATACTCATCATCCTCCTCGGTACCACCAGCAGCAGATGCGCAGAGCCAAAGAAGCACCAACAGCGAGCAAATGCACCAAAATTTTGTCTGGCTCAATAGGAACACGCTGAGCTCGTCCATACCGATTCGGAAGGGGCGTAGTTGTTGTCGTTGCAGAGGTGCGATAGGTGCAGCCGCGGTGGTTGTGGAAAACGCGAGCAATTCATCAAACTTGCTATCAAGCTTTGTTTCAAACGTCTTCTCAATGCCATCTATCTTCTCCATGGCCTCGTCAAATCTGTTTACCACGCCTTGCACCTGTCCAATCATCATTTGCTGAAACTTATCATGTAGCTGTTTGTTTGTCGTTCTCCCAATCAGTCTCATCGACTTGTGATCCTACCATGGTTAGCAGCAAATAGAAACACACAAGAATATGATCCTCTGAGACTACTAAGAAGTGGTGGTGGTGTATCACAAACCCGTGAAGCAAATCTCAAATTCTTACCAGTTCTTACCCAAAGAAATAGTGGTGATCGGCAACCGTTGTAGTCAAAACTCTCAAAGCTTGGATATAGCGATTACGGGGAGAATCAAACGCACGACGAGATGTATGTAGAGCTGGGAAGGCTTATGATATGGTAGCAAAAATGTCAAGAATAATCAATTCGAGAGATGCAAAGTTGAATAAACGCTCAACGACAGATCTTGTCTGGTCCTAGGCTAGACCGTGCTAGAGACGCGAGCCTAGAACACTAACAAAATCACGGCTGCTGCACGTAAACAAGGGAGGAGCACACTCTGAATTTTTTTTTTTTTTTTTTTTTTTTTTTGCACTTTTTTTCCTCTTTTTTTTTTTTTTGCTCCAACAACAAATTTTTTCGAAAAAGTCTACAAATGGTCTAAAACTGCCTAGCCAGAATTTTCCAGACTTAGTTTTTTTTTTTTTGAAGCTGGAACTATTTTTCTTCTGCGGATGGCTTGGAAGTTGGGAGTCCTCTCTTTGTCACGACTTCGAGTATCGCGTGATCTGGAAATCGAGAACAATGCAACAATTCTTGGACTCGGACTAGGACTGGTGGCGGAGATGAATCTGGTGGAACTCGGTGGTGGCGGAGATGAATCTGGTGGAACTTCGGATGGTGGCGGAGATGAATCTGGTGGAACTTCGGATCGGTGGCGGATATATGTTGCGGTGGACTCGGATGGGCGTGATGGCGGCGGATATGTGGTGGCGTATATGGATTCGGATTGGCGGTGAATATGTGGTGGTGGTATATGGCAGCGGCGACGTGACAACTTTGTGAATGTAACTCGAAACTCTAAAAGACTAGACGCTAAGACCAAAGAACTTGACACGACGATGCAACCGCAAATTCAACAAAGCAAATCTGAAAAAGATTATGCAAAGGCTCGATTGGTTCGGATGGAATGAACTAACCCTAATTTTTTTTGGCTTTTTCGTGGACTATAGGTATGAAGAATGACTCGATCTAAACTACGAAAAATCGGAAAATCTCACCGAGCAACACGGAAATCTGATACCACTTGATAGAGGCAAAGGTGTCCGTCTTTCGATGAGATGGTGGATTTCGCTTTGGTGGAGGTCGACTTTGACGATCCGACTACGAAGCGTCGAGGACGTCGCGCATATAGCAATCGCTAAACCAACTCCGAGAGGTTATTGACCACACCGAGCACGATCAACGACCACGAGGTCTATTTCCTGCGAGCAAACGAAGAACAAGCAAGAAACTGAGATTGCAATCTGGATATTGCGAATATAAGATGAAAGCTTTATTGATCAAGGTGGGGTTCTGTGGCGCTTTGTGCAGTCGTGGAACACAAACGAAATCTGTGAAGTTGCAGCTATGGCGAACTTTTAATCTAAACAAAACCCAAAGTCTAAACGGTGCCCTAAGGGCTGTATATATGGAGGAAGAGGGGAGAATTTCGTGGCCCTTGGTGGAGGGTCCAAACTAACCCTATCTCTTGTTTCCCCACACATACGGACTCTAAAAATAGCCTATACTAATGTATTTCGAAATTACATGGGCCTGGCCCAATAATAAGGTGACGAGACACCTAGAATAGCCTCTGGACGAAATTTATGAAGTGGCATCTTGTATATTTCGTCCAAGGCTTCATGCACTCATTATGGTGGCTTCAAAGTCCTGAAATCATCACTTGTAACTCCATTCTTGTCCCCCTTATGCATGCCATCATCTCCATGCTTGTTCTTGCTCCAATGTTCATCCTTCTCCAAGCTAGGCCCTTCATTTGTAAGCAAAACAAATGTATCCAATTTAGGCGACATCATATTCTCATGAACATTAGAATCATTACCAAGAAACGAAAGTACACGTAATTTAGTTGGCGTCTTGTGAGCTCTAGTAATTGGTCCAAGATGTATAGCAGCAGGGGCTGTGGGTGTAACAATGGTATTGATGTCCTCATCAACATGGAACAAGTTCGTCGTTAATGATGGATTTGTGTTTCGTGCTAACAAGCTATGCATTCCAGCTAGCTCTGTTCGTCTTTTGTTGTTGCAGGAGGCGCATGGAGGAGGATTAACTGGACACTTTGGCGTGAAGAAGACGGAGGACGTACTTGCTTCACATTTCTTTTGGCCAAAGATGAGACGGGATGTTCAGCGTTTTATTGCTCGCTGCACTACATTTCAAAAAGCTAAGTCACGACTCAATCCTCATGGTTTATATATGCCTTTGCCTGTACCTAGTGTTCCTTGGGACGATATATCTATGGACTTTGTTTTAGGTTTACCTCGAACAAAGAAGGGGAGGGATAGCATATTTGTTGTCGTGGATAGATTCTCGAAAATGGCACACTTTATACCATGTCATAAAAGCGATGATGCCGTTAATGTTGCTGATTTGTTCTTTCGTGAAATTATTCGCTTGCATGGTGTGCCCAATACTATTGTTTCAGATCGTGATACTAAATTTCTTAGCCACTTTTGGATATGTTTATGTGCTAAATTGGGGACTAAACTACTTTTTAGTACTACTTGTCACCCCCAAACTGATGGACAAACTGAAGTAGTCAATAGAACATTGTCTACTATGCTTAGGGCTGTTTTGAAGAATAATAAGAAAATTTGGGAAGAATGCTTGCCTCATATTGAATTTTCTTATAATCGTTCATTACATTATACTACTAAGATGTGCCCTTTTGAAATTGTGTATGGTTTCCTACCTCGTGCACCTATTGATTTGTTGCCTCTTCCATCTTCGGAGAAGGTTAATTTTGATGCTAAACAACGTGCTGAATTGATTTTAAAAATGCATGAGTTAACTAAGGAAAACATTGAGCGTATGAATGCTAAATATAAACTTGCTGGAGATAAGGGTAGAAAACATCTTGTGTTTGCACCTGGAGATCTTGTTTGGTTACATTTGCGTAAGGATAGATTTCCTGATTTGCGCAAATCAAAGTTAATGCCACGTGCTGATGGTCCTTTTAAGGTGTTGGAGAAAATAAATGATAATGCATATAAACTTGAGCTGCCTGCAGATTTTGGGGTTAGTCCCACTTTTAACATTGCAGATTTGAAGCCTTATTTGGGTGAGGAAGATGAGCTTCCGTCGAGGACGACTTCATCTCAATAAGGGGAGGATGATGAGGACATCAATACCATTGTTACACCCACAGCCCCTACTGTTACATATACTGGATCAATTACTAGAGCTCGCGCACGCCAATTAAATTTTCAGGTACTTTCGTTTCTTGGTAATGATTCTAATGTTCATGAGAATATGATGCTGCCTAAATTGGATACATTTGTTTTGCTTACAAATGAAGGGGCTAGCTTGGAGAAGGATAAACACTGGAGCAAGAATAAGCATGGAGATGATGGCATGCGCAAGGGGAACAAGAACCGAGTTACAAGTGATGATTTCAGGACTTTGAAGCCACCATAATGAGTGCATGAAGCCTTGGACGAAATATAAAAGATGTCACTTCATAAATTTCGTCCAGAGGCTATTCTAGGTGCTGCGTCACCTTATTATTGGGCCAGGCCCATGTAATTTCGAAATACATAAGTATATGCTATTTTTGAGTCCGTATGTGTGGGGAAACAAGAGATAGGGTTAGTTTCGGACCCCTCCACCAAGGGCCACAAAATTCACCCCCTCTTCCTCCATATATACAGCCCTTAGGGCACCGTTTAGACTTTGGGTTTTGTTTAGATTAAAGTTCGTCATAGCTGCAACTTCACGTACTTCGTTTGTGTTCAACGACCAGACAAAGACGTCTCAGAACCCCACCTTGATCAATAAAGTTTTCATCTAATATTCGCAATATCCAGATTGCAATCTCAGTTTCTTGCTTGTTCTTCGTTTGCTCGCAGGAAATAGACCCTCGTGGTCAGGTTGATCGTGCTCCGGCGTGGTCAATAACCTCTCGGAGTTGGTTTAGCGATTGCTAAGGCGCGACGTCCTCGCAAGTTCGTAGTCGGATCGTCAAAGTCGATTTCCGCCAAAGCGATATCCATCATCTCATCAAAAGACGGGACACCTTTGCCTCTATCACCTCGTGCACATTGGAGCCGTCCCACTCGCTCCTCCCCATGGCTTGGGGCAGCTCGACGGCGGCTCGGTGAAGCGGGACGAAGATGGCGTCGCAGCAGCGCTCCGGTAGCGCGAGTCGCGTCATCGCAGCAGCGGCAAGGAAGTAGAAGGCAAGGAAGAAGAAGAAGATGGAGGGGGCGCGCGTGCGTTTGGCCGCCCCCTCCTCCCCTATTTATAGGGCGTCAGTGACAAAGCCGAGGCGACGCGTCGTGGGGGCATGGGATTAACTCCGCCCACTCCTCGCACGCCCCCACAAATCCCGCGCCGTAATGGCGCACTTAATCCGCCCCGGAAGGGCAACCGCCCACCTCGGTCACGACAGATCTGCGCACGCGCCAAGGCCGTGTAGTGGTGGTCCCGGGCCTACGGCGATGTCCCGTCGCGCGCGTGGGCTGGCAGGCCAGCCTGGCCTGCTAGCACCGCGTGGTGCTCGAGTGACGGGCGGCGCCTCCCTAGCGCCCGCCGCGCCGATTCAAATTCCTACATGCGGCAGCCTCAGCCGCGGCCGGCTCCTAGCACACAACTTCTCCCAGTCGAAGGGAGCAAAGGTGTAGGATCCCTCAAAGGGGAAACTGCTGAGGCACTCCGGTTGCCATCCGTAGTGCCTCACCAGCTTCGGGGACTACTTCGGGGGGGATAAACCCCGGGTAGCCTCATCCGCACGCAAAGATATTTCAAGACATCGGGGCTAGCTAAGCCCCTCGTGCAGAATGGTCGCACGGCCGGCTTCCAGAGCTGGTTGGTGCCACGCGGCCGGCCTCCAAAAGACGGCGTGCTCCAAGAAGGCGGCTAGGGCATAGGCCGGCCTCCAGCAGGCGGTCCGTCACTTCCCTCGGAGTCTGCACTCAACCACTACGACAAGACGGATTATGGCAACAGTGCCACCTGCTCCCCTCGAATCCCGGCGGGGTATGGCTACAGTGGGCGCTGACCAGACGGCCACCAACCCACCTGACGGAGCACTATATCCATACGTCTCCTGACGCCGCCCTCGTCAGCACAAACGGTGCTACAGCAAAAAGCAATCAGAGGGGCCCGCAGGCGGCGGGCCCTACCTGTCGGCCGGATTCTCGGCAGCCGGCGGGACCCTCCAGAGGCGGGCCCCAATAACCGGCGAAGAACCCGGTGACCCTAGACAGTGACACCCGGGTCCTACACCCGGTCGTATTACCATTGTACCCCTAGGTGGTTGGCCTATAAAACCCCCCAGGGCTCACCCATGCAAAGGGTTCACCTCAGTTCAGCCCACACACCATAGCTAGGTGAAGAGAGCTAGCCTGCCCTTCTTCCTCCTCTAGCAACACAGCTCAAGGAGCAACCTTGTACTCATATTGATCATAGTCATCATGCGGAGACCCTGCAGAGCAGGACTAGGGGTGTTATCTCTTAGAAGAGCCCTGAACCTGGGTACGTCTCGTGTCCGATCGAGCTCGTGCTGACTCCCACTTCTAGGACCCGACGACGTCCTCCTGGGCCCATCCATGAAGCCACTCCTTGGCATCTAACGAGAGGATTACCACGACAAACGAAATCTCAAAGGGAAAACTCAATTCACAACAAGATAGAGAGGGGAAAACACCATATGATCCAACTATATTAACAAAGCCCATGATACATCAAGATCGTGACATCTCAAGAGAGAGAGAGAGAGAGAGAGAGAGAGAGAGATGAAACACATAGCTACTGGTACAAAGCCTCAACCACGAGGGTGGACTACTCCCTCCTCATCATGGTGGCCGCCGGGATGACGAAGATGGCCACCGGTGATGATTTCCTCCTCCGGCAGGGTGCCGGAACGAGGTCTAGATTGTTTTTTCGTGGCTACCGAGGCTTGCGACTGCGGAACTTCTGATTTATTGACTCTCCTAGGGTTTTTTGGAATATTTGAGAATTTATAGGGCGAAGAGGCGCAGGTGGGCACAACCCACCTGGGCACCCCCTCTGGTACTTCTTTGGCCCAAGTTGTGTCTTCTGGCCCATGAAAATTCTCCAAAAAGTTTCGCTGCGTTTGGGATTGATTTACTGCGATGTAAAAAACAAGCAAAAAACAACAATTGGCACTGGGCACTGGGTCAATAGGTAGTCCCAAAAAATGATATAAAGTTGGTATAAAATGATTGTAAAACATCAAGAATGATAATATAACAGCATTAATACTTCAGAAAATATATATGCGTTGGAGACGTGTCAGACGTCGGTCGTCCGGTGACTCGGACTTGTTGGACGTCCGGAGGTTGGCGGTCGTCCGGCCAGAGAGTTAGCAACATCCGTCCCTTCATTCGGTTGGGTGTGGGCCGCTCCAGACGTCGAGGGCGCTTCGATCGCCGGGAGTCAGAGAGTGTTGGACGTCCGGTGGCTTCCGGTCGTTTGGCCGCTGTAGACTCTGCAGCTCCGTCTTCGCTTCCATGCTTCCCTCGCGGATGGTGTAGGTGTTCCTTGGCGTTTGCACTCCTCATCATCCGTGAAGCTCCGGCAATACCTACGCATGCACACGAGAGGAATGTCAAGTAGTATACCATCCTCGAAGGGGTCAAGTGAGCACGTGTAAAGGAGATGATTCACCTTTATATATGTGAAGTAGATGTCGCACGTGTCACTTGTCAAACAGACTCTTGACATGGTGATGTCCGTAGGATGCTCCGCATCACATCATCTTGTGCTGATTCCTGCGCCCCCTATATGTGGTAGCTGAAGATTGTACTGACGATCCTCGCATGCGGAGTAACAGCGGCGGCAATTCATCGATTTCTAAAGTAGCGGTGGGGCGTCCAATCTCCTTATCAGATGAGGCGGCTCATGCGGCAGACATGGAGCGCCCGCGGCGGGGGCGTTCAATCTCCTTGTTAGATGAGGCGACTCCTGCGGCGAAGACATGGCGCGCCGGTGGCGGGGGCGTCCAATCTCCTTGTCAGATGAGGCAGCTCCTGCGGCAGAGACATGGAGCGCCGACAGCGGCATGCGTGGGAAGGTGTGGGCAGAGGCTAGAAGAGGAGGGCGCTGGCGAGGGGGCGGCATGGAGGAGGGATCATGGGGAGGGACGAGGGATATCACGGACCCATTGCGCTTCAATTGGCAGACCGTGGCAGAACATTTACCGTGCGTCGTTCGATGGGGAAGCAGACCACAAAGTAATATTGACTCTCAGATTTTGTTACTTGGACCAGATCGAAGGATCCTGGTTAGCCTGTGTACACTTTGTGGGGTGGTTTTAGGGGAACTTATGTTTACTCTTTTAATAGTAGTAGAGATGATTGCAGTTTCCCGCAAAAAAAAGTATGATTGCAGAATTCACAAAACTGCTAGACAAACATCCAGAGTAAAAAAGGGGATCAAATTGTTCCAAAATAAGTATATTTCAGCCGAGCCCATAATTGAATTTTGCATGCATTAAACCTGCGTACTTAACTGCATTCCTACTAACACAATCTCATAAGTATTTATCAGTACATTCTGGCTACGTGAAACCTCCAGTAAATTGGCATATATTCACATTTTCATTTGTGCGAGTTATGTTCCGTGTAAAGGAAATGTGGACACCACTACCATAAAAGAAAGAGGCGCAGGGTTATAGCTGCGACTACCCGGTCGATGCACTGCTCTGGCCGAATATATGGGGGATCCCGTCCCAGTTTCCTTTTTCCCTCGCTTCCCAGTATCCCCCAAGATAGCAGTAGCTGTCGTCCTCGTCCTTCCTGAACCACCTCGGTTGCCAGCCTTTCTCTTGTAACCTTCGAGCCTGTAAATATAAGCCATTACAGGTGGCACCAGCAGGAGTGAAGCCCAGCCAAAAAATGAGCCTGGTGATAAACACAAGTGATATGCTGCCAAATAGCATAAGCACCAAAGTTATCATTTCTTCCTCATTATGAATATGAGTGCTTAAAATTCTCAACCTGTCAGAATCTTGTCATCTTTGCAAATCAAACTAGAATAAGATTTAATAAACTGGGTCTCAATTGCTAGTTGCTACAACCAATTGAAAGAACTCCTGGGAAGTTTCTTTTCCAATGTGTAAGGAAGAACGCTTAGGAAATTACAATCATATTTCACTAATTCATATATTGAGCTTTACAAACATTGTGCCAGCATCAGATCCACGGAACAATTAGAAGATGCTTCTTCATTCATGAGACTGATGAGTGCAAATTACACACGACAGATGAGATTCCAAACCCATGGTTTCTGACTTATAATATTAGCCACGATACTTTGTCGGCCAATGTGACGATCTCAACTCCTATAAATGATGCTATGATAAAAAGAAACAAGAAAACACATTGATAAAAGATTAAATCAAACATATAATACTGGAATACCTGCCGCTGAAGTTGTTCAAGTCTGAGTTTCTCCGAATTTGCCTTTTCGTATTCACCATTTTCCAGATGTCTCTGATCAGGCCTCAGGCGAGAATCAGTAGGAGGCAACATCGTCAACATGTGAGGTGGCAATTCATTTAAAGAAATTGCAAATGGAGAAAGGTTATATCGGGTTTGATTCAAAGACTTGTCTCTCTCCCACAAAAGAACTGCTTCCGACATTGGGTCGTACCACTTGGGTTTAGCGCTTGGATCCCCAAGCACATAATACATAGCTTCATCCCATTTTCCAATTAACATAGCGACTTTCTTTCCAGTCCTATTATCTTGTACAAATCCTTGCACCTGCGTGATTGATCCAAATTATTTAAGATGTTGACCCTATGTGTGCCCAAATATATTTAGACTGCAAATAAATTACTGACGACCAATAGCAAATGCATAGCTAAAGTTGAGACACTTATTTTGGGATGGAGGGGGTACATTGCAGTGACCATGTCGCCCTTTAAGGACGTCAGCCACAGTTCTCTACGGAGGCCAGTTCTTTGGCCGATTCTCTCAGAATCTTGAGAATCAGACCTCCCCCCAGATTCTCCAAGAATCTTGAACTCGTATTTTTTTCGACAATCCTAGCTAGTTACCGAAAAAGGCTCACGCCCCGCTTTATAGATAAAGCCAATGCCAAAGCCAACATCCACAAGGTTCACACCACAAAGGTCCACACACACACAAAGTCCAGGGACAAACAAGCAATATGGGTTAGTGCTGAGGGCACAGCTCAACAAGCCCAACACACACACACAAAAACGGCACACACGCCGGGAGGAAGACATCCTCTAGTCGGGCTCCGGGGGTGGCGGCGGGAGCGGCGGTGCCAGGCGGAAGGCCAACGCACGAAGGTCGGAGAGGAGTCTGTCGATGGCGTCCCGGTCCGAAGGGCGGCTAAGCGGCCGCCAGAGCTGCAAGTAACCACACATTTTGAAGATGGAGTCAATCGCACGTCTAAGAGGCACCTTCTGAATGACAAGCTTATTGCGAACCGTCCACAACGTCCAAGCCAGCACCCCTACGCACAGCCATCTAATATGTCTACAGCGAGGAGGGGAGGCCTGTATTTCCGCAAGCAAGTCGGGGAAGTTGGTATTGCACCACTGTCCCCCAACCGTTTCGCGAAAACACGCCCATAGGAACTGTGCCGTGCAGCAGGAGAAGAAGATGTGATTAGCATCCTCTACCGTGTCACACAGGGGCACATCCATCCCTGAGGCCATGGCGCTTAGGACCTCCACGCCCGGACGGGGCGGCGGCATGATCCATTGCCACAAGAAGATCCGAATCTTAAGTGGGAGGCGGATGTCCCGATAAGGCGAAGGGCTCCGGAGCGACGATGGGGCAATAGCCGCGTGGAGGATTTGGTGGAAGCGGCGGAGGGGTCAAGGCGCCGGAGATGGCATCCGGAGAGTCTCGCCACGCCCATAGGCAGCGGCAGGCGATGTCTGGAGGAGGGCATCCCAAGCAGCCACCTCGGCAGGCTAAAAGGACGACGGCGCGAGGCGCCCTAAGTCGATAAGGGCCGCCTCGGACCCGAGACCAGTCAACTACAATGACGAAGAGGACGGGAACCGGCGGCGGAGGAGTCCCCGAGCCATCTATCCAGCGAGAACAAGGTCGGCGCCAGAGCCCACCGAGATGGAAGTGCCTATCCGCAGGACCGAAGCGGTGACGACGGCTCGCCAAAATCGAACCGCCCGCGTTGGCGAACGCCAAAGGCTGGCCACGCAGTACTTGTTCGGATGATAGTCACCAAAGGCCTCCTCCCCATTGGCAATGCGCCATAGCCGCCGGTCGAGTCTTGCGCCGAGATGACAGAATCCCAAGGCCACCACGCCTTTGGGTTTCTGAATGTCCGCCACCGACCATGTGATATTCTGCGCCCTCCTCGCCAGCCCAGAAAAACCTAGACTGGTACTTGGCGATCTCCTGATGGAGCGTCTCATGAAGGCTGTAAAAGCTCATGAGGAACCATAGAAGGCTGGCAAGCGATGAGTTGATAAGGATCACGCGCGCCGCCGACAAACCAACGCCCTTTCGGGGCTCTACGCGGTCTTTGCATCTGGTCACCGTGGGGCGGAGGTCCGCCACGCGAGGCGCGAGTCACTAATGGGGATCCCCAGATGGGGCGTGGGGAAAGATCCCACCGACAATTAAGCCGATCGGCGATGGATGGCGTCCTCGGTAGGGTAGCCGAGCACCATCACTTCGCTCTTGTCAAAGTTGATGGTAAGGCCCGACATTCTTTGGAAGCACGAAGGAGGAACTTCAGGTTGGAGATCTCGAGGGCGGATCCCTCGATCATAATAATGGTGTCGTCCGCGTATTGGAGAAGGGTCACCCCACCCCCTCCAACAAGGTGCGGGACCAAGCCTCTAATATGCCCCGCAGCCTTGGCCTTATCCAAGACGGCGGCCAGGGCATCGACAACCATGTTGAACAAGAACGGCGAGAAGGGGTCCCTTGCGGACCCCACGAGGTAGGGAAGAAGGGTCCAATATCGCCGTTGATGTTCACCGATCCCGCCACAGAGACGAAAGCATGGCGCGGGTCGCCCACCTATCATCAAAGCCCTTGCGAAGCGGACTTCCCTCGAGAACGGCGATTATACCGTGTCGTAGGCTTTGTGGAAGTCCAAATTAAGGAAGACCGCCCTATGGCGCTCGCATTTAACCTCGTGGCACGCCGTGAAACACCAACACCCCATCCAGGATAAATCGGCCTTGAATGAAGGCGGATTGGTTCGGTGGTGATTGTGTCCGCCAGAGGGTCGCCCTATTAGGCGTACCCCTTCGCCAGATCCTAAAGATCACATTAATAAGCGTGATGGGGCGGGCTGGCGGATATCGGCGGACCGGGACCTTGGGGATGAGGGTCACCACTCCATAGTTAAGCGCCCCAAATCCATGGTACCAGAGTAGAATTCCTCAAAGAGAGCCATGACCTCATGCTTGATGGTAGGCGAACGTCTTGAAGAAAGCTACTGAGGAGACCGTCGGTCCGGGGCGAGAGGGTTCATCCCTTAATGGCGGCGAGGACCTCGTCCTCACCGAAGGGAGCAACCAAGGCCGCATTGGCTTCAGAGACTCGGCGCCCGACCAAATATCGGGCGAGGCTAGCCCCACCGCCGGGTGGGGGTAAATAAAACCTATAGAAGCCATCCACATGAAGGCGGATGGCATGGCAAGACTAATCACGCATCTCCATCCCAGCGCATGGATGGAGTTGCGGCGGCGCCGGCCGTTCGCAACCGCCTAGAAGTAGGCGGTGTTTGCATCGCCCTGAAGCACCCACCTCTGGGTGCCCCGTAGGCGCTAGTAGGCCTCCTCATCCGTGTAAATGATGGATAGCTGGTCCTCTAGGTCATAGCGGAGCAGCCACTCATCCGAGGAGAGCCCGGTCGAGTCCGCGCGCGCATCCAGGGCTTGAATCGCCACCAGGATGGACTTCTTGCGCTCTCTCAAGTCCCGGCCTAGATTAGCCCCCCGTCCCTTCATGAATGGCGGGCTAACTTGGCATGTGCCAAGAATCGATCATGACATGGCGCGATGGGGAGCCGACCTAGCGTAGATCCGGTGGGCGACGACGGCCTCCGGAAGCCAACTGGTTGAGCTGAAGAGCTCGAACCGGAACCGCGGCGGGAGGCGCGCCACAACCGTGGAGAGGAGGAGGGACATGGTGGAACTAATCCGGGTGACCGCCGGGAGCGATGCCAAGGCGTCGAAATTCCCACTCCGGAAACTAGGACACGATCCAAAGACGGATTGTGTCGGAACAACTGCGGTTGGTCCAAGTAAATCGCACTGTCGGTTGAGCTCACGGAGCCCCAGCTCCAGCGATCCAATCGTTGAAAAGTCATCCGGAAATTGACCGGGAATTATTCTTCTCGTCCGTGAACGGATGAGATTAAAGTCACCCCCCACCAAAACTGAAGGGGGAGTTGGAGATCTTCACCGCAACTTCGGCAAGGAAGGCCGGGAGCGGCGGTGATCCGCCGTCCGTAAACCACAATGACCTCCCATTTGAAGTTCGAGCCCTCGAAGATCTCCATGCTAACGAAAAATTCCCTCTATCCATGCCGCCCGCTTTCGAAAGTGGCATCCTTAACCCCAAGAAGGATGCCACCCGAGTGGCTGAGGTCCCACTAGACGGGAGCGATTGCCACGCGAAGAGTGGGGGCTCCAGATGTTCCAAATCAGTAGGGTGAACTCGACTCTAAGGGTTTCTTGGATGGCAACAATGTCAATATGCTCCTCCGGATGTACTGATGATGGTGGCGGCGACGACCGTCATGGCGGCCGCGGAGGTTCGAAAAGGGCCCTCATCTAAACCCCCATCGAGGCTGCTGACCTCAGACACGAGAGGCGCTGCGCTGAAGAAGCGGCGTCTTGAGACCGAGTCGCGACCACGGATGATCCGTCGGCCACGGAGGGGCCGAGCTGGAGGTCAAGCAGCGGTGGCACGAGTCTCGGCCACCGCCGTCGAGGATCTCCGGGCCCTAATGGCCTCAATCTGATCTAAGGAGGACCAACCTCACCTCAAGACAATGGCGAGTCATTGGCCACCTTAGCGAAAGTGACCAAGGGAGCGGCCTCGAGCGTAAAAAGAGCGGCGAGAAGAAGCGGGAGGCGGGATCCGCGCTGACTCGAGGTTCCGCGATCACAAGCGGAACTCCGCCCGCTTCGCGACGGAGAGAAGGCGGAGAGTTGCCGCCGTGACGCCCAGGCGGGGCTGCGCCGCGGAGGACGCCACCGGCGTGGAGGTGGACTGAGCCTCTGGCGTCGCCACACGTCGGAGGGGGCGCGGAGGTCGGGAGGCGACGCCCACCGCCAACGAGGCGGGCGGGAAGCCGGGCGAGGCGAGCGGCCCGGCCCGGCGGGAGCGGGGCGACGAGGGCGCCCCACCGCAGCTCCCGGCGGTGGAGGGACGGAGCAGCAGCGGAAGGGCGGCGAGCTCCACAGCGTCGCCCAACAGGGCAAAGCAGGGAAGCGAACCGGCGGAGGTGGGCTCGGCCCACAGTGTCATGGGCGGCGGGCAGGCGCTTGTCGAAATGGGGGCGACGGCGGGCGGCGAGGGAGGCTCACGCTGGAGATGTCGCCCGATGAATCCGATGCCGACGGGAGGAGCGGAGGGGGTGGCGAGCGGAGGCCACCGCGAGAGCGATGGCCGTCGCCGAATGCTGCGCCCGGCCCGACCAGCCCCCCGCAAGCGGGTTGGGGAGTCCCGAGACGGGAGGCGAAGTGCTCCGACTCATCCTCCTCGGCAGGATCATCGAAGCGGGAGGAGCGCGAGCGGCGGCGGCGGGAGTCGTCATCATCAGCAGGCCCCCCAAGAGACCGCCACCGAGGCGGCGCGGCGTGGGACGGGGGCTCGGGGCGGATCTTGAGGTCGTGTAGCCGTCATCGTTGAAGAAGACACGGATCGTGACGTGGAGTTTGGAGGAGTCGAGGCATTTCACCTTAACCCGGACCTCCTCCTCCTTGCGCAGGGAGAGCTCATCCACCACCACCACCCGGATCTTGGACATCTGCGGATGGTCCGCTCGGATCGAGCAACATCGGGGAGGCGAGATGAGGAGCCAAGCCGTGTCGAGGTGGCGGCGGCTCTGATCCCAGCGTGGCTCGAAGATGTTCACCACGATGTCGTTGGCGCCGGGGTGATGTTGTTCTTTGCGAGTCTGAAGCCCATGCTCATCGCGCTGCGGGAACACCACGGAGGAGGAGTGGGCCGCAATCACTGCCGATCCCACGCGGCCGCAGTGGTTGAGCTCAGCCTCAATCAGCTCCGGTGGCGGCGGCGTCTCCCACAACCGTCGCCAAAGCCAGCCCGCCGAGGGGGAAGCGTGGGCGAGCTCGGGCACCTCGATGTGGAAGAAGGCCAAGTCCTCGATGCCGTGCCCATAGATCATGAGCTCCTCCGACACCGGCGTCTGGGCGAGAATCGCGGTGCCTTGACACCTTGCACAAGTAGCACGAGGCGGGTTGGGGCATGCCACTGGAAGTGGCCGGAAGGCCGCAATGAAGCACTGGTGAGCCACGGCAGGCGGTGGCACCCGAGAAGCCGCGGGAGGCGGAGGCGGTGGCGGCTTGAGCATGGAGGACCCTTCTTCTTCTTCTTCTTGGATCCGGGCGTCCCGGTTCTGTTTACCGCCGTTGGTCGGTGAAACGCAGCTTCTGAGAATAGTGGGCTGGTAGCGGCGGAGGTGGCGTCGGCCGGCGTTGGAGGGAGCGGCGGGCAGCGAGGGACGATCATGGCCCGGGTCGGCGAGGAGACCGGCGCCGAGGGCGGCCAGTCTCCGGGCCGAGACCGTCATGATCACGGGTCCTCATGGAGAGGCCGCGCGAGAGACCGAGAGGCGACGATCTCCATGGCCGCGTGGGCGCGACAGGCGACGGGGAGGGGCTCAGCGGCCGGGCCGAAGGGCATTGCTTGCCAGAGTCCTCTCATACGGCGTGACCATCGGGCGAAGTCACGGCGATCGTCCGCCCGACGTTTAAGCGCTGCGCTCATCCCCATTCCCGAGCATGGGGCGTGGGGAAACGAAGTGAGGCGCGGCGGCGCGGCGAGGCGACGGGCGGCGGCGACCAAAGGCGAGGCGAGGCCGTGGGCGAGGTGGGGAGGAGAGGCGCGGAAGCCCTAGCGAGCCATAAGGATCGGCGCGATGGGCAGCGAGGCCAATGGCCGCTGCCAAGCGGCCCGCCGCCACCGCGGCACATGTCCATAAACCGCACGGCCGCCGCCCTGTCGAGGGGGCCCAGAATCGAGTCCACGGGCCGCCCAACACCACCATGTGTGAAAACGACCGCCGAGGTGACGTGGGGCGCTAGGGTTTCCCTAGCACCATCAGCCGCCCGGCGAGGTGAGGCGGGCCGAGGAGCGGCCGAGGGGAAGGAGGCGGCGGGCGGCGGAGGAGAGAAGGGCGGTAGGATTCCGTCGAGGAGCCGTCATGCACAGGCGCGCGTTGACGGACAGCGGAAGCGGATCGATGAGCGGGGCCGGAGGAGGCCGCGGCGGGCGAGGGCCTCCAGAGGCGCTACATGAACCCGGTCAGCCATGCAAGCAACGCCTACCTTACCAATGGCGCCGCCGAAGCCCACCGCGAGGACCGTCGTCTGGCGGCAATCGAGAAAAAGGGCGGCCGAGGAAGTCTGCGGGCGGCCCGACCATGGGGCCGATCCCCACTACTGGGAAGAGCCACCGGCGAGTCGGCGTCGGCATGGCGCCAGTGGACCAGCGCCGGCGACGACGGAGCGGCCAGCCAGATCCTCGGCTGCAATGTCCGCCAGAGCGAACCGAGGCCGGAGGTATCAAGGGGCGAGGCGCGCGCCGACGGAGGGTCGAGTCTGCGAGGCGAGGCGCGGGAGGGAGGGCGGCCGGCCACGGTGCCGCGCCGTCGAAGCGACAGAGTCGCCAGAGCACCAGATGCCATCCGCTACCTTCTTTCTTACCGGTCCAAACGACATTTCCAAAGACTACTCCTACTCAAGGATTACGAGTCGACGAGTCGTTCCGAGGTTGAGACTCATAGACTAATCGGACTAGTCTTAGACTAGTGCTAGACTAGTCGACAAAGTATTGTAGTAGTCAACTACTAATACCTAGTAGCGATATGTAGTAAATCATACAAAGACATTACAAGATATATACAATAAAACCAAGAAGGTTGCTAACGCAGCCTTCATGAGCCCAAATTTCCAGTCAGCTCAAAGACGCCACCCCCCCCTAGGCTCCAGCCAGTCAGGCAAAGACGCCACCCCCCACTTTGCCCATTTGGGCCCAAGTAGCCACCACATCCCATCCCATCCCATCCCATCCACCTCCCTCCCTCCCTCCCTCTCTCTCTCTCTCTCTCTCTCTCTCTCTCTCTCTCTCTCTCCTCCCTCCAGGCCACCACACGCCTCTGAGGCACGGCCATAACCCCGCCGAGCAAGAGCTCGGCCGTGCCGCTTTGCTTCACCATCCGCCGTTCCGGCGGCCGGTCGATGGAGTCTTTGGCGGTGGCCTCGTCCAGGCGGCTCGTTCTCATAGCTCGCTCTCCAAATTTCCCCTCCCAAATTTGAGTCGAGCGACTCAGACAACAGGACTAGGCCAGACTAGTCGACTAGTCTCTTGACCGCTCGACTCATCGAATTAGTCTACACGAGATTCGCAGTCGACACCACAGTTGCGACTCATAGACTAGTCCATCGACTAGTCTCGACTAGTCCTTCGACTCGTAATCAGTGCTCCTACTGTCCTATACAACAACAGAATGCATCAGAACACGACAAGGGGGTTGCTTCAGACCAAGGGACCCTTCCAAGAGAAGGAACAAAATCATAGTGCCTATATTGATGTTTTAAAAGATGCATTATCTTAGAATTAATACATCCGTCCCATAATGTAAGACGTTTTTCGACACTACACTCGAAAAACGTCTTACATTATGGGACGGAGGTAGTAATTCTAATTTTAATCAATTGCTACTTTTAATGTAAATTATTGTTTAGCCTAGTAGGCATTTGCTAAAAACAGAAGTTTATTACATTTCAATACAACAACAAAGCCTTTAGTCTCAAACAAGTTGGGGTAGGCTAGAGCTGAAACCCATAAGATCTCGAAACCAACTCATGGTTCTGGCACGTGGATAGCTAAACTTCCACACACCCCTGTCAATTTGTAGGTATGTTTTGAAATGTCCCCATGGCAAATTGTAGATAATATTTTTTTTACGTATTGTACCATGGCAAATTTCTTTTTGTATGTAGCATGTCAATTTCATGTTACATATAAGATGAATTTTTCATTGTGTTAAGGCATTTTTCATGTTACATATAGGTGGCATTTTCATGTTACAAAGAGGTGGCATTTTCCTACTGTCATGGTATTTCTATCTCTGTTTTTATGTATACATCCATGTTTTTTTTTCTCTTATGTCTAAATTATACATTTTTTTGGCAATTCATGTATCATAATTTTTCGATTTTTTGTTGACGGCATTTTTTTGCAAAAAGCAGTTAATTGGGCTAGCCAGTTTTGTCCCACGCGCTTTGCTTTATTTCTGGGTCACAGGCGTTCGCTCCAGGATCCCTCCTGCGGCCCCCCCCTATTGCGGTCCAAATAAAAGAGAGTCTATGGCCAAACAGACATTTATGAGCAAGCATCTGACTATACGGGTATCTATTTTATGCTTGATATAAATTCATTTTGTACTGAAATTACATATTTACCTGGTGTGGGTTCCGATCAATAATTGACAGTTCTTTGAATTTAAGCTTGCAAGAGTACTGACTACTTCCCTTGATGTGCATTGTGCCATAGTGGTCACAATAAATTTTCCCTATAATGATATTGTATATGGAAGTAGTAACTTTACTCCACTGGAATTTCTCCCCATCATCAAATTGAAGGGTTAGAACGCCTATTGGATCAAGCTGAATGGATCGACCCCAAAACTTGCCTCTCAGATTCGAATCACCCCAGAATTTCCAACCTCGACCATCACAGTGACATGCAACAACCACGGGGTGGTGACTGACCTGAAATAATCAAATTTAAAATAAGAACATATTTTTAATCAGCCGAGTGAGCACTTCACAAGACACAAAAAGATCGTACTTACATAAAGTTGCGTGGTAATAAGAAAAATAATGTCATGAACTAGGAATTGCTCTATTCGGAAATAACTCATAATCTCTTCAAATAATGACTTTTTGGAGATCCCTAAGAGAGTGTTGAAGAGACTAGACTATAATTGGTCTTGGCTTCTCGCTTCTTTTGGCAATCTGATCAGCATAAAAGAAAATATTGTTTAGCACGTTGTGAGATTATGTGTACTCCTGAGGACCAGGGCGGCCTCGGTATTCAAGATTTGGAGGGTATTCAAGATTTGGAGGTTATTGGATATTCAAGCTGTGAATAGAGGGTGGAGATTGACAATCATTGTCGCAAAATAAATATTTGGGGCAAAAACCACTCAGTTCGGTTAAAGACAAGCCAACAGACTCGCATTTTTGGAAGGGCCTTATGAGGTTGAAGGACGCTTTTTTACAAGTTGGTTCACTCAGTATGAAAAATGGGGAATCGCCTAGGTTTTGGGAGGATAAACGGATCGGCATATGCCCTTTTCAGTTATGTACCCGAGATTATTCAACATTGTCTGACATAAGGATGCCATGGTAGCCGCTGTTCTCCGGGTGGCTGTCAGACCCACCAAGGTCTGAAGAACAAGATTCAGACAACTCTCACTCAAATCACAAAACTTAGCAAATTTGGAGCTTAATTGTGGGAATATAGGCCAAGTTAAGATACACCTAAGGGCCAGCCAGGAACACCGGCGGCTAGGGTTTACCCCAATACAGGGAGAATGATCCCAATGTCTGTCTCCAGATACTTGGCTTTACTTACAAATGAGATAAGAACGAAGAAAAAGTAAAACAGATTAGTTGCCTACTGTAGCCTTTGCGGTAAAGTAACAGCTGTTGAGATATAGATATAGCATGTATATTTCTTGTACAACAAGCCCTCCTCCTTCCATGTATAGTAGAGGACGTGGCCTCCCTATGTACCTATATATATGTGCATATTGCACCCGATCAATATATCGTGAGTTGCATAATATTCTACATGGTATAGAGCCTCTACGATCCCCTGCCCTAGCTGCGTCGCCGTCGCTCCTTAGCCGCCGCCGCTAGTTTCTCTTCGCACGCCCGCGTCGCTGACTCCCTCGCCGCCGCCGTGCTACCCTCGCGCCTCGCTAGCCTCCCACTGCTTCCGCTCCCTGCCCGCCCTCGATCGCTAGCCGCGCGCTCCCTGCCTCCTCTCGATCGCCGCTAGCCACCCAACCCAAAACCCATCGCCTTCCGCCGAGCACCCGCATCGCCAATCGCTGCCCACCCAAACCCTAGCCCTACCCGCCACCATGTCTGGTTCCGATCTCTCCCACCGATCCGCCGCCTCCACTCCTCCGGCCGTGCGTCCACCAAACCCCTTCGACTCCTCCGCCGGCTCCTCCGCTACCACACTTCCAGATCCTGCCTACATCCGCGATGTTCCTATCGAACGCCGCGTCCGGTCATCCTCTCCCACAAAGAGGCGAACTTTTATGCCCGAAGACGTGCTTCAATCTCCTCTTTCGTGAGTATAACCTGCAGGATCACATCGACGCACCGCCAACCTCTTCGTCCTCAACCGCGACGCCGATCCGGTTGGCGATCGACGCCACCATCATCGGTGGCTCTTCCTCACCGTGTCTAAGGACATCTTCCACACCGTCGTTCGCGACAAGGACGATGCATGCACGGTGTGGAACAAGATCGTCGGCCTCTTCACCGACAACAAGCTCCAGCGGATCGTCTTTCTGCAACAGGAGTTTTTTGGGTGTCACCAAAACGACTCCTCCGTCGACGACTACTGCATGCGCCTCAAGACTCTTTCCGACGAGCTCAACGACATCGGCTTCAAGGTGGGCGACGAGTTGCTCCTCTCCACCCTCACCGCCGGCCTCAATGAAGACCTCGGCAACGCCGCCTCCAACCTTACCCTCATGGCGAACCCTACCTACGAGCGCGCGGTGGCGTATCTCCGTCTCGAGGAACGCCGGTTGAAGCATCTTCACTCCCGTGCGTTCTCACACCGCCTTCGCCGCCGGCTACACGCGGGCGGTCCTACACCCAGGCGCACCTCCGGTTTTCCACCGCCGTTCGGCGCCTCGGCTTCTTCTTTACACCGCCCGCCATCTACGGCGCTCAGGCTCCACAATGGCTTCCGCTCTTCCCCAACACCGCCGATGCAGCCAAGAAGAATAACAAAGAAGAATAGCGGCCGCGGCCATGTCAGCAAGAAAGGCCAAGAAGAAGAAGAATAGCAGCCTACTGCCCTCCTCAAGAAGCGGCCGACGCCACTTTGGCGGCCACAACCCATGGGCGAAGTCGTGCGCCACACCATGCCCGTGCCACGACCACTCCGAGCCTCCTAGGGCGGACCTCCAAACCATCGAGCCTTCTTCGCGGTCGACACTCGGGCCGGGTGCCCGCCGCCCTACTACTCCCCTCCGGTTGGCTATGGTGGGCGAACCCTATCATTGGATGACCGGCTACTCCGGTACCTGCGCCGGTCTCCTACGACCCGGCTCTCCTCGCTGCACTTCATCAACAAACTCCGGCCAATGCTTATTCCGGAGGTGGGGACTGGTTTATGGACACCGGTGCATCATCACATATGGCCGCTTATCCGGGTAACCTCTCTTCTGTGTCTCCCATCAACACCTCTTCTCGTATCATTGTCGGTAATGGTGCTGGTCTCCCTATCACTCATGTTGGTTCCACTAGTTTTCCTTCCACCTCTAGGCCACTCTTTCTTAATAATGTTCTTGTGTCTCCTGAACTTATTCAAAACTTAGTCTGTGTTCGTAAACTTTCTCGTGATAACTCATCCTTTGTGGAATTTGACGAAGTTGGTTTCTCTGTTATGGCGCCCTCACCCGGATGGTTCTTCACATTGTGACAGCCTGGCGATATGTACTCCGTCCAGCCTTCATCATCTACATCTCTTGGACGGTTGCTTTTTACTGCATGGCGTCGATCTTTGGCACGCCTGCCTTGGTCATCCTAGCTCCAACACACTTCGTCGAATAGTTCGAGATTTTTCGTTTACATGTAATAAAACGGATGCGCACTCTTGTCACGCATGCCGTCTGGGCAAACATGTTCGTCTTCCTTTTAGTTCTTCATCCACAGTTGCATCGTTACCTTTTGAGTTAATCCATAGTGATGTCTGGACCTCTCCCGTTGCTAGTAATACTGGTTTCTCATATTATCTCGTTATCTTAGATGATTATTCTCACTTTGTGTGGACCTTTCCATTGCGTAAGAAGTCCGAAGTTGCTACCACTCTCACTGCCTTCTACTCTTATGTGTCTACACAATTTGGTCGTCCCATTCTTGCTTTGCAAACTGACAACGGGAAAGAATTTGACAACACCACCATCCGCAACCTCCTTTCCACGCATGGCACAATTTTTCGACTCACATGTCCTTACACTTCCCAGCAGAACGGTAGGGCTGAACGCATCCTCCGCACTCTTAACGATTGCGTCCGTACCCTCTTATTCCATGCTTACATGCCTCCCGTTTACGGCACGATGCCCTCGCTCGCCACCCTCCTCATTAACCTTCGTCAAATGTCGCACCTGTTGGAATTTTACACCACATCGCCTTCTCTTTGGGTCTCCACCTCATACGACGGTCTTCGATTTTCGGTTGTCTCTGTTACCCAAAGACTATCGCCACATCTCCTCATAAACTTGCTCCTCGTTCCTCCGTGTGTCTTTCTCGGTTACGGCTAACACCAAGGGCTATAGGTGCTATGATCCGGTTTCTCACGTGTCATCACCTCCGGCATGTTTATTTCGGCGAGTGTTCGCTTCCGTTTAAACAGAACAACAGCGACTTCTTCTTCGGTGCCGGCTACTCCTTGGCGAACCCGTCCGCCGGCTCTCTGCCATGGCGTGGTGCTCTCTCTGGCCGTTCGATTATTCGGCCGCCGACCACTGCTTTGCGGCCTTGCGGCGTCTACCGACCTCGCCGCCTCCTCCGCATCATCTACACCAACCTTGCCGGCCTCGCCGGCGTCTACATCAACACTGCCGGCCTCGCCGGCGTCTACATCAACCTCGCCGGCCTCGCCGGCCTCGCCGGCCTCGCCGGCGTCTACCCCGAGCTCGCCGGCCTCGCCCGCCCTTACACCGACCTCGCCGGCGTCTTACACCACGCCTCGCCGTCTCTTGACGGTCTGCGATGGCGGGCTCGCGGTCCCTCGCCCGGCTCCACGACCACCCGACTGGTCGCGCCGGCCTCTGCCGGGGCCTCTTCGCCTGGCCCGCCTTCGGCTTCTCCGGCTACTGCAGACGGGACCACCAGGGCCGCCGTGGTCCCACCACTTACCGGTCCTGTCACCCGGTCCCGCACGGGCGTCTACCAACCGAGTAATCGGTACCCCTCGGCGGAGTATACCTGTGTGGCTTCGACGTCCACGGCCTCACCGTCGCCTCTGCCGACCTCCGTCCGTACCGCACTTCGCGACCCTTTGTGGTTTGCTGCGATGAAGGAGGAATTCGATGCTTTGCAGCGTAATCATACTTGGCAGCTTGTACCACGTCCCCTCATGCCAACATCATTACGGAAGTGGGTTTTCAAGCACAAGTTTCATCCGGATGGCACCCTCGACCGCCACAAGGCGCGTTGGTCGTTCGTAGCTTTCACGGTAGCGGTGTTGACTTCACGAGATACCTTTGCCCGGTGGTGAGCCGGGACAATCCGGACTGTTCTCCGGCTTGCGGTTTCGTTCTTGGCGGTACATCGGATGGGCGTCTCTAATGCTTTTCTTCATGGTCGTCTTGAGGAGCAAGTGTTACTGTCGGCTGACCCTCACGGGATTCGTCGGCGAGTCTTCTCCGGATCATGTGTGCTTGCTCTCCGGTCGTTATATGGGCTTAAACAGGCTCCTCGCGCATGGTACGGCGCATTGCCGCGTTCTTCATCGGCTTGATTTCGCTCCGCAGCGCTCCGATGCTTCCTTGTTTGTCTACCACGGTGGTGATGCCATTGCTTTTCTGCTTCTATGTTGGCGATATCATCTTGACGGCATGCTCGATTGCTCTTCTTGACGACTCACCGATCGTCTTCGTCTTTGAGTTAGCCATCAAGGACCTAGGTCCTCTACACTATTTCCTCGGGCTCGAGGTTATTCGCCGAGACGATGGCCTCTTTCTTCATCAGCGGAAGTATGCTCATGAGCTTACGGATCGTCTTGGGGCTGTAGCGCAAACCGGCTGCCACGCCTGTTGACACGAAGGCCAAGCTCTCTGCCACAGATGGTTCTCCCGCTTGAGATGCTCCGTTCTACCGGTCAATTGTTGGTGCACTCGAGTATCTTACTCTTACCAGCCGGAGATTGATTATCTGCGTGCGGCGGTGTGCCTTCATATGCATGCTCCTCGTGATGCCCATGGACCGCGATCAGCGCATTCTTCGCTATATCCGAGGCACTTTGGACCTCGGGTTGTCACTTCGAGCATCGACCTCTTTGGACTTGATTGCTTACTCGATCTTGATTAATTTGGCCGCCTCGACTGCGCCCGCCGACATCGGCTATTGTGTCTATCTTGGGCCATCGCTCATCTCTGAGTCGTCGGCGGCAGCCCGTTGTCTCCGCTCGGTAGCTGAAGCGAAATATCGCGCCGTCGCCAGCGTTGTTCTTGAGTGTTCTGGCCGTCGGCTTCTTCATGAGCTCTTATCTCCGGTTGATAAGGCCACGATTGTCTATTGCGACAATGTCTCCGCGATCTACCTCTCCATGACCCCGGTTCATCATCGGCGCACCAAGCACATTGAGATTGATATCCACTTTGTTCGGGAGCGAGGTCTCTCTTGGCCATGTCTGCGTGTTACATGTCCCTACCTCCCAACAGTTCTTGACATCATGACCAAGGGCTTGTCTCGCCTCCTTTGAGGAATTCCGTTCGATCTTTCGTCGACCATGGTGCCGCTTCGATTGCGGGGTGTTGAGATATAGATATAGCATGTATATTTCTTGTACAACAAGCCCTCCTCCTTCCATGTATAGTAGAGGACGTGGCCTCCCTATGTACCTATATATATGTGCATATTGCACCCGATCAATATATCGTGAGTTGCATAATATTCTACAACAGCGACGCCTCAGAGTCTTCTATGCCGGATCAACATCGACTGCTTCATCATTACACGCGAAGCGGTACCGAGGAAGGAGGGGCGTAAGATGGTAGATGGACAGCTTGCTTGACTTCATGTGCTCGATAGACGATTCAAACTTAACTGACCAAGAACATGGCTGTCAAATTCTTCAGAGAAGTGTTGGCTGGGTCCTGACAGTGGCGAATCCACTGGTTGATTTCAGCCGACCCTCATTGGATAGCATTTAAATGACTGGAATGAGATTGTCCTCAAAGTAGCAGAGGTTCAACTAACTCAGGGGCAAGATCTGTTTAAGTGGGATCTTCATACCACATGAGTTTTTTCTGTACACTCCATGTATAGGCCTTAATGTTAAGTGGGTCAGATTTAGATCAAAACAGTTATGGCGTCTGAAACTGCTTCTAAAGGTCAGAATTCCTGTGGTTTTAATGCACGAGGGTAGTCCTTACAAAGGACAATCGAATAAGTGTAAGTGGCAGGGGGGACACATGGTGTAGCTTTTGCTGTGAACAGGAAACTATCCAAAATCCTTTTTTATTGTACCCCTGTCCATGGCTAGTTCGTTGGTGATATTCCAATCCTTCAGATCTCTCTTTACGGACTCCTTCCAATTTGGCTATGCAGGAATGATGTTGACAAAAAGAAATTTCACTCATGTATGCAGGTGCTACTCTGGTGTACCAGTTGCTTGTGGTCATGGGCATTGTTACAAAAGAAGCAATACAAGGAATCCATGAAGCTTGGCGCCAAGTGGCTCGAACAGATTAACAGGGAGTCTATATCCCAGTTTGGATGGTGTGCCAGTGCTAGGCTTCTTAGTTTATAGAGTAGTCTTGGATGCCATATTACTATCGTCTGGTGTTGGTTGATCTTGTTGTTTTGGTATCTTCCTTTTTCTGTTGAGATTGTTGTTTCATGATTATGTAACAAACAATGTAAGAAGTCTGGTTGGATGCATCGATGAGACCAGGGGTAATAATAACTTCAATTATCTAAGAAACAACTACACAACCTTCTCAGAGAAAAAGCGAAGTCCTTTGTCTGGATAATCAGCTTCATATGTTTCACCAAGTAGAGGATTGAAGGGTTTGCATTGCCGACCTTCAGTTGAAGCATAGCTTGATACTGCAAAAGCCGCAACAAGAAGTGTCCTCATCAAGCTGTCACCCTGTATTGTATTTCACCAAGAATTTATTCATTGCAAAATACAAATGACAAGTCTCCAGTGCAAAGTAACCTTAGTGCAAAAGGTTAAACTGTTAAAAAGGCATTGTAAACAAGATTGAATAGTGTCTTCCTTCAGTAACCAGAAATATTAAAATAAAATACGGTATACAAGTAAAATAGTAAAATATTATCAAGAAGTACTAAAATTAAATATTTACTAGAAAACCTCGGTCAGTTATAGATGACATATGGAAATCACATATTTTTCAAGGACAAAAGGAAAGGATTGACAGGAAAGCCCCAACTTAAGCAAATATTCCAGAATTTAGAATGAACCGCTGGAGATTATACACTATTGGTCCATCAATTCTTCATAGCAAACACAATTTAGACTCCGAAAAGAATTGATGGATGTAATAATTATTTAAGGTAGAGAATCATGTACTATCTGACTCAACAAGAGTTAGAAAAAAAACGTGTTCTTCATAGTAAACTCAATTTAGACTCCAACAAGAGTTGATGGATGTACTTTTCCCTTTTTGCCCCTCACTTAACCCTTCATGCCTAGGACTATATATATACTCTTCTCCCACCTCCTCTCCAGGGTTAGCAAAGATTATATCTAAAACTAAGAGAGCTTTGCTCAGCTACCTCCCATTGTGGGATTCCTCCAATGCCGATACGGTTCCTCATGGAGAACAAGGCCACCTTGCAAGGTGAAGACTCCAAGGAGTTTCAAGACCTCTACTTGTCGAGAAGATTCCCCCATAGGACTTAGGGAAGAACCTTATATTGCTCCCTCTCTCTCTCTCTCTCTCTCTCTCTCTCTTGGATGATTTGAATCAAGGATTAATCCATGTGCATCTTGTTTTCCAACTTGTGTCTTGATTTATGCTAGTTTCCCTCATAATTCCTCTCGTTTTCTCCCGAGTTTTTCGCGTTCTTCCTCAAATCCACCTCCAAATCGTGAAGAGCATCCCCGCGGTTTCCCCGTATCATTTGGCATCAAGAGCAAAGTTGCGACAAATTGGAACCCCCTCACCTCCCTTTGCTAGTCTTTTTTTTCCTGCCCAAATTCAAAAATCCCCACCAAAAATAGCACAAAGTCAATTTCAAGTGATTTGTTAGATTTCGTGCAAATTGGTTGGTTTTGCTTCATGGATCTCTTGCATAGTTGCATATCTAGTTGATCTACCTTCCTTTTCGTGGATTTAGCCCTCAAATCCACCTCCAAATCGTGAAGAGCATCCCTACGGTTTCCCCGTATCATTTGGCATCAAGAGCAAAGTTGCGACGAATTGGAACCCCCTCACCTCCCTTTGCTAGTCTTTTTTTTCCCTGCCCAAATTCAAAAATCCCCACCAAAAATAGCACAAAGTCAATTTCAAGTGATTTGTTAGATTTCGTGCAAATTGGTTGGTTTTGCTTCATGGATCTCTTGCATAGTTGCATATCTAGTTGATCTACCTTCCTTTTCGTGGATTTAGCCCAAGTTTTCTTTTCCTCGTCAAATTTTGATTTTGAACCCAAGTTTTTTCCCTCGAGACCCCGCAGACTCGACCTCCCGCAGCCCTGGGCCTACCCCGGATTTACAAACCTCTTTTGGCACGCTCTTTGGATAACCCGAAGCCCCCCCCCCCCTCCTCCCTCCCTTCCCGACTTAGCCAACACCATTCACCTTTTGGTCATAACATTTCATTCTAGACTCCAATTCCAGCGTTCTTGGGCTAGATTTGATGCTATCGACATGCCCAAGATCACCACATTGGTTTCCACATCATTTGCGTTAGACACTTTTGGAGGAATTTAATCGACACCAACCATCAAGCTCGTTTGGTCGTCCAAGTTTCATCAGGTGAAGCATTCGGTCACCGCCAAGTTTCATCAGGTGAAGCATTCGGTCACCGCTACATCGACCTCACCAACAACTACGTCATCCACAGCCACTAATTCATCCTTTTTGACACATTCGCCGGAAGCACTGTCGGTACACTCTCCATTCCGTCGTAACCTTACTCTTCCCTAATATTGCTTTTGATAGCCAATTGTTCCTTTGCGAAAACTTTGATCCCACTGAGACTAGCTATTTGAGTATTGTCGGCATCGTACACTTGAGTACCGTAGTGACATCTTTGTCATATACATCATTGCTATCTTGAACAATAACATAGTAAGAATCATTTGATATCTACTTGGCGCATCAATTGGTATCTTATGTACATGCTAGCCATATCTCGTGATTGTTAGTCTTGTATCTTGGACTTGGCACAAAGGAAAAAGCAAAGGAAAAAAAGCTTTAAAAAAACAAAATAAAAAAGAAAGAAAAGCTTATAAGCAAGAGAAAGAGCAAAATAAATACATGAAGTATACTTCTTATAGGAAAACATTAAGTTTGCAAGTCGTTACAGTGGTGCCAAGTTTACAAATCCATTGCCCTATACATGCAATCAAGTTAGCATCTCTCCTTGTGTTTGTGCAACACGAGCATTGGTCTTCGTTTGGCCAAAAAAAAATTGCTCATTCCTTTGGTTGCACAAGCCTGCTATCTTTGCATGTGTTCCTTTTGTTTCCTTCCTCTACACTTGTGATCAACTTGCATTGTTTTGAGTTCATTTGGATCTTGGCCAATTTTTTCCATATCTTGATCCGCTATTGCTTGATTTTGGTCCGCTAAACCCTCTAAGCTCCATATATTAGCCTTTTTGCAAGTTTGTAGGTGTTATGTTTGGGAACACTTATTAGCATATCAGCTTTGCTCACTTGGGTAACTTGATATTGTTCTTTCACTTTAGCCACTTACTATTTGCACTAGTGTCATCATATAGGAACAGTGGAGCACTTGTGGAAGAACTTGCGACATAGCCTCAAAAACTTCATCCGCCCAGAACTCTATGCGAGGGACCCACACAAACAATGATAACTATGGTGGTCGTGGCAAATCTGCCCACAAGTCCCACAAGACAATTACCTCCACATCAAGAGAGTACACCGACAAGGGCCACCACCAAACCAATCATCAAGTGCAATCTCAACAAGCCCCCCACAACAAAGAACAAGAAATGCTTCTCAGGCTCAAGTCCACCACTCCCACGAGTTAAAATGACTTCAACGACACTGAGATACCATTTTATGGGACTCATGGCCACGAAGATTATCTCAAGTTGGAATGAAGCACAGACACATCCTTCATCCATTGACAAGTTCCCTATAAAGATCAAGTGAGGCACGCCACAAGAAACTTCCATCACTATGCGTCTGAATGGTGGCGTCAACTTCCTTCAAAGAACTTACCTACAAGTTGGTCCACGTTGAAGAAGGCAATGCTGCATGAGGTTGTGCCATCCAACTAAGTGGATACTCTTCTGCGCCAATTGGAGCGCACCACAAAAGGAACCAAGTCCATCAACAAGTACTTCAAGTTGAAGCGATGAACAAAGCCTCATTTGGATGAAGTACTGCCGGCGTTCTGGGAACGGGGGTACCCAAACTTACCTGCCGGCGGCCCACGGCGTGGCTCCATCGGCGGCCTGGTACGGCCCAGCTTCGACATCAACAACTCAAGACCCTCGCGATGGGCCAAGCCTCGCGCGGCGGACGACACCAAGACCTCCAAAAGGATCAGCCTCCTCAGGCTGGCTCCCGAGGAGCGGAGATTTCCATGCAAGGCTCACGTCGCGAGGTTCAGATGACGTGAGCCATGACGACCAAAGCCAGGCGGGCGCCAACGGGCGCAGTGTACTAGTTTCCTCTTTGGTGCTAAGGACGCAAGCGCAGGCGCGGAGTCCCGAGGGATCAACTAAAGGTTTTCATTCCCGTGCAACAAGACCAAGACCGCCTGGACGGCAGGACGGAGGTCGTCGCCTAGCCCACCACGGCGTCACGACCAGAAGCTTTTGCAGGCGAAGACTACTTTCGTCAGGATAAGATGTACTAGTTGTCTCCCTTCAAATTTGGCCGTTGTGGGATCCCTTCCCGCCTTCATTTGGGAAGACCAAGGCCATTATAAATAGGACCTAGCCACCATCATGGGGGGAGAGCGGATCGTATCCATTCCACCCACGCTAGCTCACTCGAGCTCAAGAACACACCTCCTGAGGTTGTTCTCCACTGTACTAGTTCATCCTCAACCCCTCAAGGCCAATCCACCACAAAGCAGGAGTAGGGTTTTACACCGCAAGGTGGCCCGAACCTGGGTAAACTGCACTGTCCCATTTCCTTTGAGTTCGACGAGCTAGGCTGTGAGATTAGCGAGTAGGCAGACTGGGGAGGTTGAGATCTTCGCGCACACCCCAGAGTTTGAACCTTGCGGAACCCGAAATCTGACATTTGGCGCGCCAGGTAGGGGTGCATCGAAGATCCTCCGCTCCGTCCGCTGCGCTCCGTTGTCGGCTCTCATGGCGGACGCTCCTCCATCGACCGGATCGGCGCGCGCCTTTGGAGGAGCGGAGGGCCTCCGAGCTTTCACCCCCGCCCTGCGGCGGGTGCAGTGGCCACCCAAGTTCAGGCGGGTCTTGCCGCCTCGCTACGACGGCGCGGCAGATCCGACAGGCTTCCTCCAAGCATACGAGGAGGCAGTTTGGGCGGCCGGCGGCGACCACAAGGTCATGGCCAACTGGCTCCCCATGGCCCTCGCGGGCACGCCGCTACCGTCGCTTTCGGCTTGACAGGTCTTGATGGCCTCTGGAAGGAGCTGTGCGGCCTCTTCATCAGCAGCCTTGCGGTCTGCGCGCCGCGTCGTCGCAGCCTCCTCCGGTGGTTCGCGGCGCCGCCGGACCGCCACGTCAAGCGATTCTTCCGCCAAGTGGGTGCGCCACCGTGCGGCGAGGCTCCCTCGGTGGCGGCGCCAAGGCCGACCTCGCCTTCTACTCGGGGATCACCCGCGACCACCACCGGTAGCGCAGCGCGCTCGATGCTCTGCGCTAGCATCTGCAACGTGGCGGTCGCCAAGACCCTCATCGGCGGTGGGCGGACTCAATGTGCTCTCTATGGAGGCATTCGCTTGCTTCATGTGCCCGTGGCGGCTCCGCCCGCCCAAGCCTTTCTCCGAGTCGTCGGCGGCTTCACACCCCGTAGGCGATCCGCCTCCTCGTCACCTTCGCGCCCATGACAACTACCGCGCCGAGCTCGCCGACTTCGACATCGCCCGAATCAGCCTCCGTCTGGCGCCATTCTCGGTACCCAGCCACAGCCAAGTTCATGGCAAGAACTCATCCGACCTACAATCTCATGAAGATGTCGGGAAGCGGCGGCGTCCTCGCGGTGGCGAGGGGCACCAGGGACGCTCTCGGCCCTCAAGCTTCGCCTTGGTCGCGGCGGCAGCGATAAAGTGAGGAAGGAGCCCCAGAGGCTCCGAGAGCTGCGCCAGCAAAGAAGAAACAGTTGTTCTCCCAGGATCGTGCCGAGACAAAGCAAGTACCAGTTGATGAAGACGGAGCATCAGGCGCCACCTTCACCATAGGTGTCGGCCTCCCTCCGGACCAAGAAAAGGCATTGGTCAGCTCCTTGCGCACCAAGGATCTGGTTGGAATCCCGAGGGGAATAATCGAGCATCGCATGAGGGTGTGCCCTAACGTGCGCCCGGTGAAGCAGAAGGCACGACGGCAGTCCACGGAGAAGCAGGCGTTCATCGTCCAAGAAACCCGCAAGCTGCAGGATGCTGGTGTCATTCGGGAGGTGCGGTACCCGGAGTGGCTGGCGAACCCAGTTATAGTCCCCAAGAAGGGCGGGAAGGAGCGCATGTGTGTCGATTTCACCAACCTCAACAAGGCTTGCCCTCAAGACCCTTTCCCGCTCCCGCTCATAGATCAGATCGTCGACTCCACCGCTGAGTGCGATCTACTATGCTTTTTGGACGCCTTCTCTATCACCAAATCAAGATGGTTGTGGAAGATGTGGAGAAGACGGCTTTCCTGACCCCATGCGGATGTACTGTTACACCTGCATGCCGTTCGGGCTGCGTAATGCTGGAGCAACCTTTCAGCGGCTAATGCATATCGCTCTGAGCCAACAGCTCGGGAGGACCGTTGAGGCTTACGTCGACGACATAGTGGTGAAGTCTCAGGAGGCAAGAACCCTCATCGGGGACCTGGAAGAGACGTTTGCCAGTCTGCGCAAGGTGGACCTGCGGCTCAACCCAGAGAAGTGTGTGTTTGGCGTCCCCTCCGGCAAGCTGCTGGGTTTCCTGGTGTCACACAGAGGGATCGAGGCCAACCCGGAGAAAGTCAAGGCCATAGAAAATATGAGCCCGCCACAAACCCTCAAGGAGATGCAGAAGCTGGCAGGCTGTGTGACCTCGCTGGGGCGCTTCATTTCCATGTTGGGGGAGCACACCCTCTCGTTCTTCAAGCTGATGAAAAGGAAGGGGCCGTTTGAGTGGACCCCTGAAGCTGACGCGGCTTTCCAAGACCTACCTGGCCGCCACACCTCACTCCGCCAGCGCGGCGCTAGTGGCGCCAAGGGAAGAGCGCCCAACCGAGGACACACGGAGGGGCGCCTCGTCATCAGCGGCAGCTGCAGCATCCCCAGATGGCGCTCTGGCTTCACCGCCCTTGATCGACATCGCTCCGAGACCCGGCCGACCTCCTGTGCAATGGGCTCTAAGGACGGAGCTCATGAGGCCACGGTTGGTGCGACAAGCAACAAGACCCCTGAAGGTCAGCATACTCAAGAGGAGCAAGACCTCACCAACACCACCTCCCTCATCGAGCACCCGGTCTACTTCGTCAGCACGGTGCTCCGTAAGGTGCGGGCGCGCTACCCCATGCCCCAAAAGCTCTTGCGCTCCTTGTCGCCTCCCGAAAGTTGCGCCACTACTTCCAAGGCCACCCCATCAAGGTCGTCTCGGCTTACCCACTAGAGAGGGTGCTCCGAAGCCCCAATGTTGCAACAGAGTGGAACATCGAGTTGCAGGCGTTCCAGCTGGAGTTCAGCACCACCAGGGTCATTAAGGTCGCGGCCTTCACAGATTTCGTGGCAGAATGGACTGGCGTCCCTGACCGTGAAGTATGCGAGGACCATTCCCTCTTGCCCGGGGACGAGGTGCCAGACGGATGGACCATGTACTTCGACGGTGCGTTCGCACGCCAAGGCGCGGGGGCTCGAGCAGTACTCATTTCGCCCACTAAGGACAAGCTCTACTACGCTGTACAACTCTGCTTCCAGCAAGGCGAAAAGGTCTCCAACAACATCGCAGAATACGAAGGCCTAACTGCCGGCCTCAGAGCTGTTGCGGCACTGGGGGTGTAGCGCCTCACCATCAGGGGCGACTCCCAGCTCCTCGTCAACTTCTCCAATAAAGAGTACACCCCAAAGGACGAGCACATGGAAGCATACCTGGAGGAGGTACGCAAAATGGAAAAACAATTCTTGGCTTGGAATTGCAGCATGTGCCACGAGGCACAAACAAGGAGGCGGACGACGTCGCCAAGAGGGCATCCCGGCGGCTGCCTCAGGAGCCAGGCGTCTTTGAAGAATGGCTCTTCAAGCCGTCAGCAACCCCCACGGTTGTGGAACCGGCACCGCCTCAGGAGGACCTTCCCCGAGCCCCTGCGACAGGCGCCCCAGCCTGCGGCCCAACCTCGAGGGCCCGTCTGCTCCTCGCGCTCGAGCCTCGGGAGGGGTGCTGGACCGAGGAGTTCAAGGTGTACTTGCTTCAGGGGACCCTGCCGCAGAAGGAGAAGATGCCGAGCGCGTGGCTCGCCGAACCCTTGACATCTTGCATCGGGGCGGTGAGTTGTACCATAAGCGGCCAAACGATGTTCTCTTGCGATGCATCTCCAGGGAGCAGGGGCGCGAGCTACTGGCCGACATACATGGCGGGGACTGCGGGCATCACTCCTCGTCGCGCACCCTCGTGGGCAAGGCGTTCCGTAGTGGGTTCTACTGGCCCACGGCACTCAACGATGCCATCGAGCTGGTGAGATCCTATGAGGCCTGCCAATTCCATGCCAAGCAGATCCATCGGCCTGCTCAGGGCCTCTAGACCATCCCGCTCACATGGTCGTTCGCGGTCTGGGGGCTGGATATCCTGGGGCCATTCTCTCGAGCGCCTGGGGCTACCGCTATCCCTACGTCGCCATCGACAAGTTCACCAAGTAGGCGGAGGTAGAAGCTGTCCGCACCATCCCGGCCGGCACACCGTCAAGTTCATCAAGGGCCTCGTGAGCCGGTTTGGGGTTCCTAATTGCATCATCACCGACAATGGCTCACAATTCACCAGCAACCTTTTCAAAACATACTACGCTAACCATGGAACGCAGATATGCTACGCTTCAGTGGCACACCCCAGGAGCAATGGCCAGGCCGAGCGCGCAATGTAGAGGTCCTGAGAGGCCTCAAGGCAAGGACCTTTAAGAAGAAACTCGAGGCCTGCGGCAAGGGCTGGCTCGACGAGCTCCAGTCCGTGCTATGGTCCATCCGCACCACCGGAACCAAGCCGACGGGCGAGACCCCGTTCCTCGTCTATGGAGCTGAAGCGGTTCTCCCTCACGAGGTCAGGCATCGCTCCATGGGGGTCTTGGCGTTCGACGAGGCATGCCAGGACGCCACGCAGGGGGTGGATCTCGTGCTGGGGGAGGAATGCCGCTGTCAAGCCTCGCTCCAAGCGGCGAGATACCAACAGGCGTTGCGGTGGTACCACCGCCGCAGCGTCCGCCCCAGGACGCTTGAGGTGGGTGATCTCATCCTGAGGCGGGTGCTCTCCAGGTAAGGGTTGCACAAGCTTTCACCCATGTGGGAGGGCCCGTTTAGGATCGCCTGTGTCTCCAGTCCTGGCGTCGCGCGCCTGGAGACACTGGACGGGATCCCCATCCAAAACGCCTGGAACATCCAGCACCTCCGGAAGTTCTACCCATGAAGCAAGGCCCATGCCTGTGAAGGTCTCCGCTCGTGACACTCTCACGTAATAATGAGTGAAATTGCCGCGCTCGAAGTCTCTGAGTGTCGCCTGCAGAACCTACGGGCTCCTCCCACGTCCTAGTGGCAGCACTTAGCTCCGCGCTGGTGAGAAGACTAGACTAGGAGCCGAACGCGGTTGTTCTTTTGCTTGCTTTCTATAGTTGGTTCGCAATTTCTTAATGAAATTTGAAGTTTTCGCGTTTCCGTTCGCCGAAGTTGGATTTTCTCTCTTACTTCGATCGTTCTCAGCCTTGGCCTGGGACGAGCGGCAATTGCTCGTCGCTCCTCCTCGCGTGTCTCGCGCATGGGGGCTAGGCAGGTGTGCGCGTTTGGGTTCACCCGCGTGCAAGCGCACCTCGCCGAAACCCCGTCGTCCCAGTGCTTCGGCCTTCTTAATCCTCGCGAGACGCCCTCGATTGAGCTCATGGGCATGCGCACCCTTTTTATGTCCGTGCCCCCCGGGCAGCACGACGTGATGCACTGAGCCACGACTGACCCACGTCAGGGGGCTCGCGCAAGGAGGAATGAGGTGCCCCGTCAAGATATCTAACAACTCTGCAGCAGCTCTACAGCGTCCCCTGAGGCCGACGGCTCCCGAGTCGTCAAGAGGGGGCGCTCCGCCAGATAACCAAGGGACGCGCCCTCGCGAGGTGGGAAGCTGTCGCAAGCGTATCAAGCTAAGTTACCCTAGCCGCGCCTACTCGAGATACAGATATCACGGCATAACATCAAGATAATAAGCATAGCATAGTGGCATAACGCCACGATTCATTACACCCAGTGAGCACTCTACTTTTCAAATGCATGAGAAAGGAAAGGTTAAGCAGTGGCTGCATGACCGCGGCGGCTCTGAAGCGAGCTCCGGCGATCCGGGCTCGATTCAGACCCTCACTCGCTTCACCGGGGCGGCGGATTTACCCATTGTCTTCCCGATCACGAGCTCGGCGGCGCGTGGTTGGTCGTGCTGCATTCTTTGGTGCTCTCGCCTGAAGAGGAGCCGCCGCTGCTGGAAGAAGCACAGCCGTCGTCAAGGGCAAGCTCACCCTCGTCGCCGTCGCGGCCGTCGTCAAGACCAAGCTCATCGTCGCCGCTGCCGTCTTCTGGGCAGCACCCCGCGTGGCGGCCGTCCTCCTTGAACACCCTCACGTAGAGGGTCGCGAAGCCGTCGTGCCAAGTGGAGGGCGCCTCCGCTCGAGCCTCTTCCGCGGCAACGCCGCCTACCGCAGATGACCTCGACCCGACCCACGAGGCCTGCTGCGGCGCAGTCGTCCGTCACCAGCGAGCCGAGAGCCGTCGAGTCGGTGGTCGGCGGCGAAGAAGCGTGGAAGCCGGAGCAAGGTACTGGCGGGCCTTTCCGACCACACGACAAACTCTGGGAGCACATTCGCCGAGGGGAAGCGCGGCCGAGGAGGCCGGGCAACCACGGCGCGCCTTCCCTCGTTGCGGGGGCTGCCCCGTTCCCGGCGGCCCCCACCGCGAGAAAAAGCGCCGCCACGGTGCCGAAGAGACGCCAACAATCAAGAAGTCTTGCGCTGCTTCAGGGCTGCCACGGGTCGCGAACGTGCTTGCGGGGACGGTCGCGGCCCCTCTTGGGCGGCGACGAAACCGGCCCTTCCTTGGGGGCCTTCCCCTTCTCGGCGGCAGAGAGCCTATTCGTCGGCGCCATGGACTCCGTAACTACGGCAAGACAAAGGAGAAGCAGGAGCAGGTAGCGAGAAGATGAAGATGAGCGAGGGGGGCTCTGCCCCTCCCCCTCATTTATAGCTAGAGGGAGGCCAACCGCCAGCCTCCACGACCCCACGCAATGATGGTTTTTCCTGCATACGGCAGGGACTCATCAAATCAAACGGTTGTCGAGGCTGCATGGGGAAGCGAAGACGCCCACGTCCCATCAATCGCCACGTCGACCAAGGCCGCAGGCGGTTAGGGCCATGGCGCTCAAGACTTGCCCTTTGGCCGCGCCGAAGCCTAGTCCGAAGCGCCTTGGGCGGGGGCTCTGTCGATGTTACGGGAGCAGGGTACCTAGACTTGCACTGCGGCCGGGCGTGGCTCCATCGGTTGCCTGATGCGGCCCGGCCGACATCGACAACTCAAGACCCTCGCGAGGGGCCAAGCCTCATGGTGAACGACACCAAGACCTCCAAAAGGATCGGCCTCCTCGGTGGCTCCCAAGGCGGAGATTTCAAGCAAGGCTCACCTCGCGAGGTTCGGATGATCACGAGCCATGACGACCAAGGCAGCGGGCGCCCGGGCGTATGATGTACCAATTTCCTCTTTGGTGCTAAGGAAGCGGCCTTGCGCTGAGTCGAGGATCGACTAAAGGTTTCCATTCCCGTGCAACAAGACCAAGACCGCCTGGACAGCAGGACAGAGGTCGTCGCCGAGCCCACCACGACGTCACGACCAGAGGCTTTTGCATGCGAAGACTACTTTCGTCAGGATAAGATGTACTAGTTGTCTCCCTTCAAATTTGGCCGTTGTGGGATCCCTTCCCGCCTTCATTTGGGAAGAGGACCAAGGCCACTATAAATAGGACCTAGCCACCAACATGGGGGGGAGAGCGGATCATTTCCATTCCACCCACGCCAGCTCACTCGAGCTCAAGAACACACCTCCTGAGGTTGTTCTCCACTATACTAGTTCATCCTCGGCCCCTCGAGGCCAATCCACCACAAAGCAAGAGTAGGGTTTTACACTGCAAGGTGGCCCGAACCTGGGTAACATGTTGTGTCCCATTTCCTTTGAGTTCGACGAGCTAGGCTGTGAGATTAGCGAGTAGGCAGATTGGGGAGGTTGAGATCTCCACACGCACCCCAAAGTTCGAACCTCTCAAGGGTTTGCGGAACCCGAAATCCGACAAGTACTACTCCACAACGGGATTGAAGCACGACATCGCCAAGGCTACCTCCCTCAAGTACAAGTTCCTCGAAGACCTATTCGATGGTGCTATCAAGGCGGGAAGACACATCAAGAAGGCCAAGGCCACTTGCGCCCATGCACACTTTAGGGCGACCAACACCCAACAATACGAGCACTAGGATACTTCCATCAAAATGTCAAAGCTTAACGCGACGATATTCCAAGATGACGCTTTGAAGATCAATGTCCCCGTATGTGGATTGCCTAGCCCTTCCCATCAATTCGGACTTTTGGTTGCTTTGGCCAGTGCATGAAGCTTAACACGGTATTAGGGCCTAAGGTCTTGAGTTCAAGTCCTGGCTTTCGCAGTTTATCCAAACTTTGTTGTTCCCCCTTTGTGTCCACGTATAGGCCTCTTGAACCATACCTCTTGAGTCTATCCACGTGTTGACTTCCCGCGTCATACGTGGGAGGGGGTGTTGAGGTGTATATGTGGATTGCCTAGCCCTTTCCATCAGTTCGGACTTTTGGTTGTGTTGGCTAGTGCATGAAGCTTAACAATCATGATAACAAAAATGCCAAGTCGAGCACAACTCTTTTTGGAGAAGTGGGAACGGTGAGGACGACAATGAAGCCAATCAAGGAGCATTCTTTGGAAACAAGTGACAAGGTGGCAAGCAAGGAACAAGCTTCCACCCATGGAGGCGAATATAGTGAGACACCCGAGCATGGGAATTTCCCTTCTGTTATGGATGCGAGTGATGATGAGCCACATCTTACAGCCTTCATCTTTGGCGACATGGTTGAGCATGGGGTTGTCCCTTCAACAAAGGCAACACATGATAATGACTACGGAGACATTTGCGCCCATATTGAGAGAGTGAGTGATCACCACTAACCACATATATGACGTGATGCCCCACTTCCCATGTGAGGAGAGCAACCACCACCACTTGAGTGACTCCACCAAATGAGCACTGAGATCATCTACTCTGACAAAGCGAGTGAACCACCACAAGAGTTGAGTGACATAGTTGATAGGTCATGTGGGGCCATTTACAACTCTTAACAACTTAATCTCTACCTCTTCGGTGTCTTCTCATTTGGTGCTAGGTCTCATGCATGAAGAGCGCCAATCCTCGACAAGTTCGTCCCTCGAATGGACAAGATGATGACCATGGCACAAGAAGATGAAGTCCCCAAATGGTTCCATAAAGATGAAGATGGCCACAAGATGGTCCTTTCCACCACTCCTACACCACGTGAGTAGAACTACAAATGTAACAATATAGGTGATGTTCTTGTCCCACTAGTGGACGTTGTTGGATAATGAGCAACTAGTATTCACTGAGGGCCAAAGGCCAATACATATACATGTGTGGTAAAGTGCAGAAAACCCCTTATACAATGGGGATATACACAAAGGGGACTATACACATCTACACTAGTGGACATTGTTCGACAAGTTCTCACGACGTTCGTCTGCGCGGCCCTCGCATGGTTATTGGGTATTGTCCATTCCATACCTTGTGCCCATATTACCATATCCACTTTGCATGCTTTGAGCACTTCTATTCCGATGACATGCCATTCTGACCCATGTCTTGCATTAAACATGCTCCATACTTCTTCCACAGTTCCACTTGTATGTTTATTTGTAAGCATGGTTGAAGTGTGTTGATAATGTCGAGAAGTCAGGGTAGAGCAAACTTGACATGGGAGGAGTACGTAAAGAGAGATCTGAAGGACTGGAATATCACCAACTAGCCATGGACTAGGGTGCACGAAAGTTAGCTATCCATGTGCCAGAACCATGACTTGGTTTCGAGCTCATGGGTTTCAACTCTAGCCTACCCCAACTAGTTTGGGACTAAAAGGCTTTATTGTTGTTGTACCATTTTTCATACAAACCATTAATGATGCTTCTTGTGGTGGGGGAGTCATGATGACACAATGTTCTTTACATAGGACTTCTCACCAACACAATGATACTTTGGCCATGCTTTGTTTTGACCATTTTGATTATGCTTACTTTGTTGCATCAAACTTGTTTCCTTGTTCTTTCCATATGTTCGATCGCAACAATGCCCATGCTTTGCACATGCCATGCCATAATTGTTGTCAAAATTCCCCCTTTGTTGCCTCTACCATGTTGAACAATTGCTCTTTTCTGTGTGTAGAGTGCAACAATGCTTTTATTGTTGAACATGAGAATGCCCCCATAGCTTCCTCACATGATTAGGAGATTTTGATCCATCCCATGTAAAGCATGTTCCTTGTCCTTTTTTGCTCAATATGCATGATGCACATATTGCCATGACTTGTGACGTGCATACACAATGCATTAATGCACATGTTTTGTACTAACAGTGATATGCAAGACAAGCATTGCATCATGATGGATGATGCATTTGTCCACCATGCAAACACACTCTTTGATTTGTCTTGTGCATGTGTAGGCCTCAAGTACATGGTGAGTGTCCCATACCACAATGTCGAGTCATCTTTTTCAGATGGTGATGTGGATTTCGATCCGAGGTCGAATCTAGTCGAATCATTTTCAAGCGGGGGAAGATGATGTGGAGCATCCTACTGACATCACCATGGCAAGTGCCCCATCGTTAAGAGACATGCGCATCATACACTTCATATATGCAGAGGTGAAATTCTCTTACGGGTGTCTACTTGGTTCTCCCGCGGATGATATAGTACTTGGCACTCCTACCATGTGCACCTTTCGGTTTGTGTCGAACGTCACACCATGGAGAAGGTCAAGCACAAAAGAACGCCTACACCATCTAAGAGGGGAACTTGGAAGCATAGAAGCAACCATGAAGACGAAGGGGAGCTTCTGGAAGCATCGACAAGCAAGTCCAAGGGAAGACTATTGCAAGTTCTCGACACCCCAGAGATCCGAGCCTTCAAACCATAGGAGCTCCGGGCCTACGATGGCTCCCTCTCTAGGCACCCCGGACCCCCCCCCCTTGACTTCCGTCGGAGGAGTATCAAGACCTCTACATGTGGAGAAGACTCCATGGAATTCAAGCACTCTTTGTCTTAGGACTTGGGGAAGAACCTTATAGTGCCTCCTCTCTCTCCCTTGTGGATGATTTGGATCAAGGATTTATCCATGTGCATCTTGTTTTGCAACTTGTGTGTTGATTTGTGCTAGTTTCCTTTGTGACTCCTCCCCTTTTTTTTCCTTCGCAATCTTCCTCAAATTCACCTCCAATTCGTGAAGATCGGGCCAACCCCATGGTTTGCCCCGTATCTAGGGAGGGAAACTTGAAGGAAATATTGGTGCGACAAGAAGCTCCAGTGTGTTGTCCTGGCAGATGACGAGCAGAAGCGCTTGCGTTTCTTCGAGCTTTGTTGCAGACGGAGTGCAGTCTTCGCAGGGAAGACTGAGAGATAGAAGGATACATGGTCTTCAGTTAAAGCATGTGCGGGAACCCCTCCTAGGCCAATGTGCAAAGCCTAGCAACACTGCTTATCAACCGCCAACCCCGCATTGCCACTTCTGCACCAGCACCAACACGGAAACACCGATGCCTCTCTGCATCAACGCCACTTGCCTTAATGCCACTTGACTCTGCTCACCCGCGGAAGCACCATCTCCTCCCCTTCCAAGCAGCTCCATAGTAGGAGCAAGGCCGCCTAGGCCAAAGAGGAGAAGCAAAGTCTCTGCCCAAATCCTAGCGAGGGCTTAATGCCTCTCTTTTTTTAACCTTGCAAATCCTATAGTCATGTTTTAGAACTGATAAACTCCATAGCTTGCGGGATCAAGCATTCAAGTCCCAAAGAGACTTTTATGTACAATTCCCCAAGTGTCTTGCAATACAACGAGAAATGATGCACTAACCATAAAACTACAGTCAAATTATCTATCAATATTTAACAAAGGAATGTAAACCTGAAAGCTTCGAAAATGGAATGTATGGACAAATACTTAATAAGCATATACAGGGATATCTTATACTGAGATGAAAACAGAACTGTTTTGCATCAATGAGCTATACAGAGAGTTGGAGTGGATTATCAAATATACCTGCTTTCCCCATTGTAGTGCATTGTCAACCAAGTAAGAGTACTCCAGATCCTCAAAACATTTTTGCAAAGAAGACAAAGGCTCATTGAAATAAACAGGGAGACAAACACCGGAGAGATCTTTCCCTATATTTTCTTTAATTATTGACCATAATCCTATTGGTTTCTCTTTCTCCTTTGGCTCAGGTAACTTATCTCGACGCTCAACAATGGGATATTTGGTAAACTTGGCAGTATACGATCTGGAGTCTCCAATAGATTCTAATGCATTGCAGCCATTTGTCACAAGTTCCCTCCTTCGAGAAGCACTTCGTAAAGATTCTACAGACAAAAAATCTCTTGTATCAAAGTATGTCACTTCGTCTTCATCAGATTCAGCATCTGCAACTTGACTTGCAGTGTCCGGATCAGATTCGCTTGCACTCCCGCCTGATAGAACTGAATAAAAATCTGCACATTCAACAGTGCAGTAAAGAATTAACTGAAAGCGTAGGGGACAGCACTACATAAATTTAGCACTCGAAGAAGATTAGAATGTGTCGCTTGCCAACAGAGAATATCATGTTTCAATACTAACGTGAACACTAGTAATATGAACAAGCTGCTAAAAGTGTAAGAAGATTATATCTCTAAAGCAGTATGAATGCATAAGGTGTACTAGCTATAATATGCAGTGCAGGTGGGTGGTAGGATGACTCAACTTGTTAGGACTGAAAGGATATAATGCCAGGTTAGAAAGACAAAGAAAAAGTGGGATCACAAGCAAGATATGGTAGGATGAAGATGAAACTACTGACCACTGTATCTGCCATTAACATAGCCATGTGCTTCCCTCTCTTTAGTTTCATGCACAACCGTTCTCTCCAGCTCAACTTTCTCTGTCTACCAAAAGAACTGAACCATCTTAGTCCTTCAGATCATGTTTAAAAAGTTGTCATTTCAGACTGAAAAAAAAAAACCTCAAGTTACAGAACAGAAGAATTTTATGGCAGCTAGCAACAATGTACAGCTTATATAATTGAAGTGTGCTCTATGCATCTACCACTAATCCATACTTCCATAACACGGGCAGTTATTTTAGTTGCGGCCATAAATGATGTCATATGCTGTCAATTGTCAACCTTTGTCCAAATATATGAATAAAAATCAATTAACAACGACTGGTTCTCAAATGAATGAATAAAATTTAAATGAATCTCACACTTATCACAGGATTTTATAACCATCGACAGTTTATATCCCAATGTTCACCAAAATGTCTCAGACTTACACACAAACATTACATGCACAAAATGTCCATGCATACAGAGTATTATCCTGTCTCAAGAAAAGTAGAAATGCTCGTCTACAAGGTTACAATTATGCAACAATCAGAACGAAACTAGTGGTGGTGATGGTATACAAGAAGCAATTAAGACAAAAAGGAAATGAAAATCCCTGCTAGTATTCAGTTCATCACTAATATGTGATGTGAAGAACCAAATGCTACTGTGTGCTAAAATAATAAAATACCTTTAATATTACCAGGATTCTGGAAAGTGCATTATGTTGTAAACGCAATAAAAAGTACAGAACATTGTCAAGTAAACAAAACTAGAAATAGAAAGTTACCTCAAGCTGACGGAGCCGGTCTACTAAAACAGAGTGCTGCTGCTGCTGAGACTTTATCTGACTGTGCAGTTCCAACAGCTCAGTCATCATAATAGACTCGCATTCATTGACCACTGTTTCATTCAGTCCCTCATGTAGCAGACGCATCCTCAGCTTCTCAGTGGACAGCATAATATCAGCCACGGGAGCAAAATCATTGGTCATTAGCGACCTCGGAAACCGATCCTTTGCCACCAACAAAGCCTCTAGCCATGCATTCCTGTCCTCCTCAGTTTCACACCTCAAGTGTAATGTCTTAGTTCCACTGAATATATACAACCTCTTATCATCCGACCTGCTTGCACGGATAGACGAAACCTGAACACCAGAGCAGGAATTTTTTTACTGTTAAGCAATGCTGGTCTTTTTCTTCCCTCTAGCATTCTGTCAAAGCATTCGTATAACCCCATAATAATGGTAAATTTCAGCACTAAACTAAATTCTTTGCAAACAAAATCATTGATAGCCGTAAACACATCTAGCCCAGTAATAAGAATACAATATTCCTTCGGCCAATCATTACCCGAGCAATGGTACTTCAACAATCTAACTGGTACTTCAACAATCTAACTTCCTAATGGTGCAACCCCAGGTGTGAACAAACCCAATCTAGCGCTGCCAAACACAAGTGTAACGTACCTTGAGGTGTATATCCCCGAAGGGCTTCCACTGCTTCCCAGCAGCTGCAGCGTCCTCCCGCGCCCGCCGTAGCGCGTCACCTTCCCCGATCACCCTTGCCGCCGCTGTCGACGCCGACGATTCACCGCTTTCCCCTCCGCCGTCGCGGAGCTTGTAGTAGGAGAGGACCCCGTCCTCGAGCACGAACCACCTCGACCGCCACCCCTTCCCGTAGTTCACCCACTTGTGCAGCACCCCCGAAACAACAGGGGGCGTGGGCTGAGGCGGAGCCGCCTCTGGCGTTGCAGATAGTGTCGCGGCTGCGACACTGCGGGGTTGGTGGTGGTGGTGGTGGTCCGCGGCGTAGTCGACCGATACGGGCGCGATGCAGCAAAGCGGATTCATGGGGAAGCCAGACCCAGCCGCCGCGATGTGGTGGATCGGTCGCTCAGGAGGATCTTCTGCCGGCGGCTAGGGTTTGCGAGGCCATGGAAACCGTAGTTGCATTCCCGCGAGAGTGGGAGTGGTACTAGCCAGTAGCCAGCGGTGGTGGTGGACTGTGGTAACGATGTGAAGTGCTGTTTTGATGGCGAAGGTGGCCGCGGTAATATAACATGTTTCCAAACTTGAAACAAAATCACATTATTTATTTATATATAATAGGAAAAAAGTTACGGAAATGCTAAAAATCGACATCAGATTTTTAGGCATGGCAACTCAAACGTTTATCATGTCAACTTATATCGACGTGAGGATGAAAAAATTAGTTGACGATCACGGTAATTTTCTAGCAAAAGATATAAACTGAAACGGATTTGTCATCCTCGTCAACTAAATTTGTCACCCTCAACAAACATAATTTGCCATGAAAATATTTGATTTGCCATAACTAAAATCTAACGTTCGTTGGATGTCTGGATCCAAAAATTATTTGCCAAACATTCCAAATCTTGTAATAGATCGAACCCGCGATGCGTCTGGCTGTGGCTTGGTTAAGCATTCAGCTCTAGTAGTTGGTTGTTGGATCGAAGACAATCCAACCATTTGGGTGTTAAAACTAAGGCAGATGATCTTCCTATTAGGTTCTCTTGGCGGTTTGCTTTATCTATAAAGCGGGGCGAAAGCCTTTTTCGGTATTAGGTTAGGTCTTGATTTTATGTATCAAACTGAAAAGTGATGGTTGAACCGGGGCCTAGGTTTTTTTTTTATGCAAGAGTTTGGTGTGGTTATGGATTGCATTGGGGACCTTTAGATCCAGTGGTTATATTTTCGGAAGGCGCTTTTGACATTGGGGACCTCAAGGCACCAAATCCTGATGGGTTACACTCTATCTTCTATAAACGGTTCTGGCCAATGTTAGGTGATGATTTGACTGCAGAAGTTCTTGTTGCTCTTAACTCTAGAAGCATTCCTGAAGGGTGGAATGACACCACTATTGTTATGATCCCTAAGGTTAAAACTCCTGAGAAGGTTGCATACTTCAGGCCAATTAGCTTATGTAATGTGGTCTACAAGGCAATCTCAAATGCTTGATGCATGTCTTAAGCTTATCTTATCGGATGTTAATTAGTCCTACATAGAGTGCCTTTTTGCCCGGGGGGCTTATTACAGATAATGTGTTAGTTGCATATGAAAGCTTCCATGTTATGAAAATTAAACGTGTGGGTAAAGAGGGCTTCTGTGTGGTTAAGTTGGATATGCATAAAACCTATGATGGAGTGGAATGGGTATTTCTGGAAAATATTTTGTTAAAGTTGGGCTTTCATGCCAGTTGGCTGGACATGGTCATGCAATGTGTGACTTCTGTGCAATATCGCATCCGCCTAAATTCTGAAGTAACTGGGAGCTTTAAACCAAGACAGGGTGATCCACTATCACCGTACTTGTTTCTTTTTATGCACCGAAGGTCTCACGACTCTATTGAATCATGTTAAAGAAACAAGTTTGTTGGAAGAAGTCAAAGTTTGCAGAGAGGCACCCACTATTACAAACTTGCTAGTCGTAGATGACTCTTTGATTCTCATGAAGGCAAATTCAAATAATGCTAATACTTTGGTAAATATATGGGCACAAAATTGTGAACCCTTGGGTTACATGATGAGTGCTGACAAATCTAGTATTTTTCTCAGCCCATGCACGGATGTTGGGATGAGGGTGCAAGTTTGCAACATCCTACATACCATGACTGAAGCTCTTAATGATAAATATCTTGGCCTACCAGCACACGTGGGTTTGGATAAAACTTATACTTTTCAGCATTTGATTGATCACGTATGGCAAAGATTGATGGCTGGAAAGAGAGACAACTCTCAACAGGTGGAAAAGAAGTGCTCCTTAAAGAAGTTGCTCGATCTATACCATCATATGCAATGTTAGTCTTTAAAATTCCCAAAAAAAACTTGCAAGGGTATACCTGACATGGTGTTGCGTTATTGGTGGGGAGATGGTGATGTTTATAGGAGAACTCATTGGTTTGCATGGTGGAAAATGTGTGTACCAAAACAACAAGGAGGTGTGGGTTTTAGAGATATCCATTGTTTCAATCTTGCTCTTTTGGCTAAACAGGCTCGGAGGCTTACTGAGAACCCAGACTCCATGTGTGCACGTACTTTGACATCGAAGTATTTTTCCGGATGGTGATCTATTTGTCGGTGTCTAAGAACCAGACATTGTGTTGTTAGCTACAACACTTCGAGAGTTTGGCTATGGACTGAACGCATCTATCTTCCTAGGTCATGATCGATCAAGGAAGGAAGACTAGAAGGTAGAACACACAGAAAGTACACAGGTTAAGTACACAGGTTTAGGCCACCTTGTTGGTGTAATACCCTACTCCTGCATTTGCTCTTTATTTCATATGCAATATGGCTACAGTGTGTAACTTGTGTTGTGAATGAATCTGACCCCTTCTCAGGTCCTAGCTTGCCCATATTTATACTACTCTTGCCTCCCCCCTCGTCCTTGCCAACCTCCCCACTCTGCTCGTAACTAGGGAGCAGACAAGGAGGGAAAGAACCCAATGGGCAAAGAGGATCGTCCTTTCTTCTCCTAATGGTTAAAAGAGGGTGCCCCTTTTGACCATCCTGGGCATGGCGCCATAGGGTGCTCCTGTAGCACGCTCACGCGGGTCCTCCTCCAACACTATAGATGACCCGTTTGACACAGGATGTCGACATCTTCTCCCAACACAAACCATGTCCTTTTGGTCCCTTGTCTTGTCCTTTGGCATGGATCACCTCAACTACTTTCATCATGGCTTCCCTCTCCCGGGCCTCCATCCCTCGTCCTTCTGCATAGGGAGGGGGAGGAAGAGAAAAGGATCTCTTGGTAGATTCTCCGGAAAGTGGTTCCCATGCCGTTTTCATAGCTGAAAGTGCAACTAATCCCCGGGTGGTTTTGGTAGTTCATAACAACATATATCTCATTGAACTAATGTCCATTTAAGATAAATATTTCAGGATGTTCAATGATTGGCATGGAATGGACTAGAGATGTGGACCCTTCAAAGTGCTAAGAATAAGGATCGACAAAAGCTACACAGACATATACAAATGAAAAAGGTTGAGAAGCCTGACTATCTACCGGATCCTGCCGAGGGCACAAGATCGTAGCTGAGGTAACAAGCTAAACGTCGAAGTCCACGCGGAACTTTTATCCAGACTGAAGTCTCTCTGCAAAAACATAAATTAAGCAAACATGAGTACAAATGTACCCAGCAAGACTTACATCAGAACTAACTACATATGCATCAGTATCAGCAAAGGGGATGGTGGGATTTAACATGAACAAGCCAGCTTTGACTTGGTGGCTATCCTAAACTACGACTGCAAGTAACTCTTTTGAGGTGGCACACACGAGTCCACATATTCACCATAACAATACACCACTATGGATCCGCTCCCGTCTCCCTACGAGAACGCCATCCATAGCACTCACACTTATCTTGCGCATTTTAGAGTATCCACTTTCACTTGTCTATGAACTGTATAGGCAACCCAGAGGTCCTTTACCGCGGACGCGGCTATTCAAATATAGAGTATTATTTATAACCCTACATGGGTGTACTTCTTCACACATGTTTCCACCACTTAGCGTCTGCACACAACATGTGCTCGGTAGACTTCAAGTGAAAGCCGACGTGGGTGTAGACCACGACCTACCTAAACACTCAAGTCTCTAGTCCAGGTTTATCGCCTATCCAGGTTCCATCCATGAGAGTCCGCCGAGGTTTCCACATCTGACCCCGAACGATGTGTCTGAGGTTCATGACACCAAACGGGCGCCCGGCATACCCGGCCACGTGCCTACCACATCACACCCCACCCCTCGGGTCAGTGCTGCGCACGGCCTCCAGCATACTACAAACACCAAAAACTACTTGCAACCGCTGGACAGAGGACTAGGGTGGTTAAGAAGTCGGGCGGGGTCATATTTCAGGGCCCAACGTGTGGTAGTAGTTGTTTCATGGATCACAAACACAGAACTCAGTTCCTGAGGACGGCTTCAATGAGACAACCCACCATGTACTCCTACATGGCCTCTCACCGCTACCTTTACCAAATCGTATTCACACACTTAGCTCACACACAGTAGGACAAGTTCACCACTTTCCAATTCATTCCCGATGAATCAGACCTGACACAACCCTAAGCAGTAGCAGGCATGACAAACAAGCATGAATGAGTAGGCACATTAGGGCTCAAACAACTCCTACTCATGCTAGTGGGTTTCATCTATTTACTGTGGCAATGACAGGTCATGCAGAGGAAAAGGGGTTCAACTACCGCTGCAAGTAACAGATGAATCGTTGTTGTCCTAATGCTGTAAAAGAGAGCGGGAGCGAGAGAGTGGGATTGTATCGGAATGAACAAGGGGTTTTTGCTTGCCTGGCACTTCTGAAGATAGTATAGTGATACATCTCCAACGTATCTATAATTTTTGATTGTTCCATGCTATTATATTACCCCTTTTGGATGTTTATGGGCTTTATTTTACACATTTATATCATTTTTGGGACTAACCAATTAACCGGAGGCCCGGCCCATATTGTTGTTTTCTTGCCTGTTTCAGTATTTCGAAGAAAAGGACTATCAAACGGAGTCCAAACAGAATGAAACCTTCGGAAAAGTTATTTTTGGAACAGAACCATGATACGTCTCCAACGTATCTATAATTTATGAAGCATTCATGCTATTTTATTATCTGTCTTGAATGATTACGGGCTTTATTATACACTTTTATATTACTTTTGGGACTAACCTATTAACCGGAGGCCCAGCCCATATTGCTGTTTTATTGCCTATTTCAGTATTTCAAGGAAAAGGAATATCAAACGCAGTCCAAACGGAATGAAACCTTCGGCAACGTGATTTTTTGGAAGAATATGATCCTGGAGACTTGGAGTTCATGTCAGAAGATACTCGAGGCAGCCACGAGATAGGAGGGCGCCCGCCCCCCTTTAGGGCGCGCCCCCTGTCTCGTGGGCCCCTCGAGCACCTCCCGACCGACTTCTTTTGCCTATATAAGCCTACGTACCCTAAAAACATCGAATATCAAGATAGATCGGGAGTTCCGCGCCGCAAGCCTCTCAGAGCCACCAAAACCTCTCGGGAGCCTGTTCGGCACCTGCACGGGGGGAACCTATCACCGTGGTCATCTTCATCATCCGGTGCTATCCATGACGAGGAGGAGTAGTTCACCCTCGGGCGGAGGGTATGTACCAAGAGCTATGTGTTTGATCTCTCTCTCTCTCTCTCGTGTTCTCTCTATGGCACGATCTTGATGTATCGCGAGCTTTGCTATTATAGTTGGAGCTTATGATGTTTCTCCCCCTCCACTCTCTTGTGATGAATTGAGTTTCCCTCTTGAAGTTATCTTATTGGATTGAGTCTTTTATTTGAGAACTTGATGTATGTCTTGTCGTGTTTATATGTGGTGACAATGGGATATCACGTGCCTCTTGATGTATGTTTTGGTGACCAACTTGCGGGTTCCGCCCATGAACCTATGCATAGGGGTTGGCACACGTTTTCTTGACTCTCCGGTAGAAACTCTGGGGCACTCTTTGAAGTACTTTATGTTGGTTGGATGAATCTGAGATTGTGTGATGCATATCGTATAATCATGCCCACGGATACTTGAGGTGACAATGGAGTATCTAGGTGACATTAGGGTTTTGGTTGATTTGTGTCTTAAGGTGTTATTCTAGTACGAACTCTTGAATAGATTGATCCGAAAGAATAACTTTGAGGTGGTTTCGTACCCTACCATAATCTCTTCGTTTGTTCTCCGCTATTAGTGGCTTTGGAGTGACTCTTTGTTGCATGTTGAGGGATTGTTATATGATCTATCTATGTTATTATTGTTGAGAGAACTTGCACTAGTGAAAGTATGAACCCTAGGCCTTGTTTCCTATCATTGCAATACTATTTGTGCTCACTTTTATCATTAGTTACCTTGCTGTTTTTATTATTTCAGATTACAAATACCTATATCTACCATCCATATTGCACTTGTATCACCATCTCTTCGCCGAACTAGTGCACATATGCAATCTACCATTGTATTTGGTGTGTTGGGGACACAAGAGACTCTTTGTTATTTGGTTGCAGGGTTGCTTGAGAGAGACCATCTTCATCCTACACCTCCCACGGATTGATAAACCTTAGGTCATCCACTTGAGGGAAATTTGCTACTCTCCTACAAACTTGTGCACTTGCAGGCCCAACAACGTCTACGAGAAGAAGGTTGTGTAGTCGACATCAAGCTCTTCTCTGGCGCTGTTGCTGGGGAGGTGCGTGCTTGAAGGTATATCTTTAGATCTTGCAATCGAATCTTTTTGTTTCTTGTTTTATCACTAGTTTAGTTTATAAAAGAAAACTACCAAAAAAATGGAATTGAGTTTGTCTCATACGCTTCGTCGTTTTAATATCTTTCGTGAGTATGATCGAAAGGAAAATTGTGCTCAGGTGCTAGAAGAAGAATTACATAGAATGCTTGGCATAAAATCTTTGAATGATGAGCATGATTGCAATGTTGTTAGTGTGAATTCTTTGAATACCCATGATGCTAATGATATGCAAGGCCACAAGCTTGGGGAAGCTATGTTTGATGAATATGGTATTTTTATTCCCCCAAGTTTTTATGAGAATATTTATTATGATGAAAGCATTCCTCCTATTTATGATCATTATATTGATGAAAGTGGGTTTGGAAGAGTGTCAACTTTATTTAGTGATGAATCCACTATTTCGGAAGAGGTTCCAATTGATTATGAGAACAAAGTTGCTATCTATGATGATTATTGTGATGACTTGTATGCTATTAGGAATAATGATAACCATGAAACTTGTCATCATGATTTTAGTTTTCAATTGGATTATGCCTCACATGATAATTATTTTGTTGAGTTTGCTCCCACTACTATTCATGAGAAGAATTTTGCTTATGTGGAGAGTAGTAAATTTTCTATGCTTATAGATCATGAAAAGAATGCTTTAGGTGCTGGTTATATTGTTGAATTCATTCATGATGCTATTGAACATTATTATGAGGGAGGAATATATGCTTGTACGAATTGCAATAATATCAACTTTCCTGTCTATGTGCTTAAATTTTTGAAGCTATACTTGTTTTGCCTTCCTTTGCTTGTTGATTATTGTTCCCATAAGTTGTTTGATCACAAAATCCCTATGCATAGGAAGTGGGTTAGACTTAAATGTGCTAGTCATATGCTTCATGATGCTCCCATTATGTTTCAATTCTTATCTTTTATGTGAGCATCATTGTCATCATCATGCCTAGCTAGAAAGGCATTAAAGAAAAGTGCTTGTTGGGAGACAACCCAATATTTATCCTTACTGTTTTTGTGTGTTCACATTATTATGCTACTGTATTAATCATGTTTTATAGCTTTTGTTTCAATAAAGTGCCAAGTAAGACCTTTAGGATAGCTTACAGTGATAGATGTGTTGCTCCTGCTGAGAATCAGAAACTTTTGCACCAAGTAAATTAGTTTTGTTAATTCACAGAAACGTGCTTCTGATATGTTTATTTTTTCTCTGGATTGGTACACAAATTTCCTTAGGACTTCCTAATGTTTTAGGATTTTTGGACTTCCAGAAGTATACGTTTGATACAGATTACTACAGACTATTCTGTTTTTGACAGATTCTGTTTTCTATGTGTTGTTTGCTTATTTTGATGAATCTATGGCTAGTATTAAGTGGTATGAACCATAGAGAAGTTGGAATACAGTAGATATTACACCAATATGAATTTAGAATGAGTTCATTACAGTACCTAAGTGGTGGTTTTATTTTCTTATACTAACGGAGCTTACGAGTTTTGTGTTGTGGAGTTTTCAAGTTTTGGATAAAGATTCGATGTACTATGGAATAAGGAGTGGCAAAAGCCTAAGCTTGGGGATGCCCAAGGCACCCCAAGGTAATATTCAAGGACAACCAAGAGCCTAAGCTTGGGGATGCCCCGTATGGCATCCCCTCTTTCGTCTTCGTTCATCGGTAACTTTACTTGGAGCTATATTTTTATTCACCACATGATATGTGTTTTGCTTGGAGTGTCATTTTCTTTTGTTAGTATTTTCTTGCTGTTATTTAGAATAATGTTGTGCATCTTTAGTTTCAATAAAAGAGTCAAGGATAGCCTTTGCCATGCTTATTTTGCTAGTATACATGTTGTTGTTTGAAAACAGAAAGTTTACCGCTGTTGCAAAAATTCTCTAGAAAATTCAGAGCATGATATAATGTTGAAACTTTTTGCATATTAAGCTCTGATAAATTCATTACAGTGGGAATTTTATTTAATAATTTTTGGAGTTAGGTAAGTATTGATACTCTTGCATTCTTTACAGATTGTACTGTTTTGGCAGATTGCTGTTATGTTTGCTTGTTTAATGATTCTATTTGATGATAGGAGTATTAAATATGCAGAGGCATTTAGTATGCAATGTTGAATAATAATTTTAGTGATTTGTTACAGTAGAAAATGATAAGGTTTTGCATTGGTTTATACTAACTTATCTCATGAGTTCTTGTTGAGTTTGGTGTGGATGAAGCTTTTGATAAAAAGAGAAACCATGATATGAGAGGAATTAAGGAGACACAAAAGTTCAAGCTTGGGGATGCCCAAGGCACCCCAAGATAATATTTCAAGAAGTCTCAAGCATATAAGCTTGGGGATTCCCCGGTAGGCATCCCACCTTTCTTCTTCAACAACTATTGGTTAGTATCGGTTGAGCCTAAGCTTTTGCTTCTTCGCATGAGTTGTGCTATTCTTGCAATGTCATTTTATTTTGTTTTGCTTGTTGTTTGAATACAATACCAAGATATGAAATTCTTAAATGAGAGGGAGTCTTCGCATAGTTACATAATTATTTAGCTAGTCATTGATCTTCACTTATATCTTTTAAAGTAGTTTTTCATTTACTCGTGTGCTTCACTTATATCCTATGAGTAAATGGTTGAATGAGTTGAATGTCATAGATCTGAAATATATATGTTTCATTTGCTTATCCCATGGGGAGTAATGACTTCACATCTAAGAAGTAGAGGTTGTAAATTTATTGAAGGTTAGCAAGCATTGTATTGGTCATTTGAACAATTCATGAAAGAATATTGAAGGAAGAGAGATTTCACATATAAATACTATTGTAGACATCTTTTATAATTGGCAGCACTCATTAAGTATGACATGCTAAAGAGTTGATGTTTGACAAGGAAGACAACATAATGGGTTATGTTTTCCGACATCTCAGTTAAAGTATATTGTCATGGATCATTCAAACATGTTGAGCTTGCCTTTCCCCCCTCATGCTAGCCAAAAATTCCTTGCACCAAGTAGAGATACTACTTGTGCTTCCAAACATCCTTAAACCTAGTTTTGCCATGAGAGTCCACCATACCTACCTATGGATTGAGTAAGATCCTTCAAGTAAGTTGTCATCAGTGCAAGCAATAAAAATTGCTCTCTAAATATGTATGATCTTTTGGTGTGAAGAAAATAACTTTATACGATCTTGTTATGGAAGCAATAAAAGCGACGAACTGCATAATAAAGGTCCATATACAAGTGGCAATATAAAGTGAAGTTCATTCGCATTAAGATTTTGTGGATCCAACCCTAAAAGCGCATGACAACATCTGCTTCCCTTTGTGAAGGGCCTATCTTTTACTTTATATCTTTTACCTTTATGCAAGAGTCAAGGTGATCTTCACCTTTCCCTTTTTCATTTTATCCTTTGGCAAGCACTTTGTGTTGGGGTGATCCTGATATATATATCCAATTGGATGTAAGTTAGCATGAACTATTATTGTTGACATCATTCAAAGGTGAATACGTTGGGAGGCAACACTATAAGCCCCTATCTTTCTCAGTGTTCGATTGAAACTCCATAACCATTAGTATTGCGTGAGTGTTAGTGATTGTAGAAGACAATATGATAGTTGAGTATGTGGAGTTTGCTATTCCTGAAAATAAGACGAATTGCAATTGTTTGATGACTGGGAATGTAGTTTGCTAGTTTTCAAGAAAGTTTATGGTCTATGCTTTGACATGTGAATTGCTTGTTACTTTATCGTGAGAAGTTTTATGAGATGAACTACTGTTATGACATATTATCGTGCTAGAAAAGGTGATTGAAATTATCATTGATCAAACTTGTGCACATTCTAGCATTCACACTTCATAAATTCTTTCTTTATCATTTACCTACTCGAGGACGAGTAGGAATTGAGCTTAGGGCCTTGTCGTCTCCAACGTATCTATAATTTATGAACATTCATGTTGTTTTATTATCTGTTTTGAATGATTACGGGCTTTATTATACACTTTTATATTACTTTTGGGACTAACCTATTAACCGGAGGCCCAGCCCATATTGTAGTTTTATTGCCTGTTTCAGTATTTCGAGGAAAAGGAATATCAAACGGAGTCCAAACGGAATGAAACCTTCGGCAACGTGATTTTTTGGAAGAATATGATCCTGGAGACTTGGAGTTCACGTTAAAAGATACTCGAGGCAGCCACGAGATAGGAGGGTGCGCCCCCTTGTAGGGCGCGCCCCCTGTCTCGTGGGCCCCTAGAGCACCTCCCGACCGACTTCTTTCGCCTATATAAGCCTACGTACCCTAAAAACATCGAATATCTAGATAGATCGGGAGTTCCGCCGCCGCAAGCCTCTGTAGCCACCAAAAAACTCTCGGGAGCCGTTCAAGGCACCTGAGGGGGAACCCATCACCGTGGCCATCTTCATCATCCGGTGCTATCCATGACGAGGAGGGAGTAGTTCACCCTCGGGGCTGAGGGTATGTACCAGTAGCTATGTGTTTGATCTCTCTCTCTCGTGTTCTCTCTATGGAACGATCTTGATGTATCGCGAGCTTTGCTATTATAGTTGGATCTTATGATGTTCCTCCCCCTCTACTCTCTTGTGACGAATTGAGTTTCCCTCTTGAAGTTATCTTATTGGATTGAGTCTTTTATTTGAGAACACTTGATGTATGTCTTGCCATGTTTATCTGTGGTGACAATGGGTTATCACGTGCCTCTTGATGTATGTTTTGGTGACCAGCTTGCGGGTTCCGCCCATGAACCTATGCATAGGGGTTGGCACACGTTTTCTTGACTCTCTGGTAGAAACTTTGGGGCACTCTTTGAAGTACTTTATGTTGGTTGGATGAATCTGAGATTGTGTGATGCATATCGTATAATCATGCCCACGGATACTTGAGGTGACAATGGAGTATCTACATGACATTAGGGTTTTGGTTGATTTGTGTCTTAAGGTGTTATTCTAGTACGAACTCTTTTATAGATCGATCCAAAAGAATAACTTTGAGGTGGTTTCGTACCCTACCATAATCTCTACGTTTGTTCTCCGCTATTAGTGGCTTTGGAGTGACTCTTTGTTGCATGTTGAGGGATTGTTATATGATCTATCCATGTTATATTGTTGAGAGAACTTGCACTAGTGAAAGTATGAACCATAGGCCTTGTTTCCTATCATTGCAATACCGTTTGTGCTCACTTTTATCATTAGTTACCTTGCTGTTTTTATTATTTCAGATTACAAATACCTATATCTACCATCCATATTGCACTTGTATCACCATCTCTTCGCCAAACTAGTGCACCTATACAATCTACCATTGTATTGGGTGTGTTGGGGACACAAGAGATTCTTTGTTATTTGGTTGCAGGGTTGCTTCAGAGAGACCATCTTCATCCTACGCCTCCCACGGATTGATAAACCTTAGGTCATCCACTTGAGGGAAATTTGCTACTGTCCTACAAACCTGTGCACTTGCAGGCCCAACAACGTCTACGAGAAGAAGGTTGTGTAGTAGACATCAAACCAATCCCAGGAACTTGGAGTGCAAGCCAGGGGATCATCGAGGAGGCCACGAGATAGGGGGGCGCGCCCTACCCTCTCGTGGGCCCCTCGAGGCTCCCCCGACCGACTTCTTTCACCTATATAAGCCTACGTACCCTAAAAACATCGAAAAAGAAGATAGATCGGGAGTTCCGCCGCCGCAAGCCTCTGTAGCCACCAAAAACCTCTCGGGAGCCTGTTCACACCTCCGGAGGGCGAACCCATCACCGTGGCCATCTTCATCATCCCGGTGCTCTCCATGACGAGGAGGGAGTAGTTCACCCTCGGGGCTGAGGGTATGTACCAGTAGCTATGTGTTTGATCTCTCTCTCTCTCTCTCGTGTTCTCTCTATGGCACGATCTTGATGTATCACGAGTTTTGCTATTATAGGTGGATCTTATGATGTTTCTCCCCCTCTACTCTCTTGTAATGGATTGAGTTTTCCCTTTGAAGTTATCTTATCGGATTGAGTCTTTAATGATTTGAGAACACTTGGTGTATGTCTTGCCGTGTTTATCTGTGGTGACAATGGGATATCACGTGCCACTTGATGTATGTTTTGGTGATCAACTTGCGGGTTCCGCCCATGAACCTATGCATAGGGGTTGGCACACGTCTTCGTCTTGACTCTCCGGTAGAAACTTTGGGGCACTCTTTGAAGTACTTTGTGTTGGTTGGATGAATATGAGATTGTGTGATGCATATCGTATAATCATGCACACGGATACTTGAGGTGACAATGGAGTATCTAGGTGACATTAGGGTTTTGGTTGATTTGTGTCTTAAGGTGTTATTCTAGTACGAACTCTTGAATAGATTGATCCGAAAGAATAACTTTGAGGTGGTTTCGTACCCTACCATAATCTCTTCATTTGTTCTCCGCTATTAGTGGCTTTGGAGTGACTCTTTGTTGCATGTTGAGGGATTGTTATATGATCTATCTATGTTATTATTGTTGAGAGAACTTGCACTAGTGAAAGTATGAACCCTAGGCCTTGTTTCCTATCATTGAAATACCGTTTACGCTCACTTTTATCATTAGTTACCTTGCTGTTTTTATTATTTCAGATTTCAAAAACCTTTATCTACTATCCATATTGCACTTGTATCACCATCTCTTCGCCGAACTAGTGCACCTATACAATTTACCATTGCATTGGGTGTGTTGGGGACACAAGAGACTCTTTGTTATTTGGTTGCAGGGTTGCTTGAGAGAGACCATCTTCATCCTACGCCTCCCACGGATTGATAAACCTTAGGTCATCCACTTGAGGGAAATTTGCTACTGTCCTACAAACTTGTGTACTTGCAGGCCCAACAACGTCTACAAGAAGAAGGATGTGTAGTAGACATCATATAGTTCTTCATCGGTGTCATCGAACTCATGGTCGGAACGTCGTCTACTAAGAGGGGACAAATATCGGCAAACAAGGAAGAACACAATCAATGCAATGCCCAATATGATGCATGATCATGACATGTCAATATGCTGTGATTTGAGCTAATGCAACTAGCAACAGATTAAATGGAGTTGGTTTGATCCAAGATTCAAATTCAAACTCCATATGTGGATATTCAAATTCCATTTATATGATTTTTCCTAAACAGTAGCTATAAGTTGTTCTAACATGCATGAAAATGGTACATATGGATAAATTGGATTTGTCTGATCATTTTTCATATATAATTTGTTCCAATTGGAGTTAGGGTTGAATTTCTATGAATTTTAGAGTTTTTAGCTATTTTCTGGAATTTCCTGATTAATAATAAATCCAGAAAACGTATTACTGCGTCAGCATTAGGTCCTCATGCTGACCTGAGCAGGTCAATAGGTGCCGTCCAGGTCAAACCTGACCAGTGGGGCCCACTGGTCAGTGACTTAGTTAGTTAACTGAGTTAATTAGAGCTAAACTAATTATAATAAAAATGTCAGCAGGGCTGGGCCCACATGTAAGTGGCTCAGGGTTAGTTTAGCGAGGGGATTAACACCTAACAGTGATGATTAGCATTAAGTAACACCTAACTAATCCAGTTAGGGCCGGCCGCACATGTCATAGACTCGGGTGGGGCCCAACCGGGGTCAAAGTGGGTCAAACCCACCGGCGAGGCCAGGACGGCGGAGGGGCTCGAGATTTGCCCACGGTCGACCAAATCGACCGCGGTTTGGTCCTACGCGCCGCTGAGGCTCGCACGCGTCTGGCAGGGCAAGCGGGAGGAGATGGGGTGGCCGGAGTTGACGACGGCGAGCTCTAAGGCGGCGGTCGGAGTTCGGGCGTGCACGGAAACGAGGCTACGGAGCACGGCGTGAGGTTCTGGTGGGTGTGTTCGGCTCCTGGGAGTGTACTGAGTGTAGTGACGCGCTCGGTTTGGACGGAGGCGAACCAAAACAACGACGGCGACAAGTCCGGCGCCGGTGAGGCCTCGGTCTCAACAGAAATGAAGGCTACGATGAGCCATTGAGCATGGGGGCAGGGGGATCGGTAGAGGAGCTCATGGCGAGTCTGTGACGCCCCCGATTTAATCGTACACTAATCATGCACGCAAACGTGTACGATCAAGACCAGGGACTCACGGGAAGATATCACAACACAACTCTAAAAGTAAAATAAGTCATACAAGCATCATAATACAAGCCAGGGGCCTCGAGGGCTCGAATACAAGTGCTCGATCATAGACGAAGTCGTGGAAGCAACAATATCTGAGTACGGACATAAGTTAAACAAGTTTGCCTTAAGAAGGCTAGCACAAACCGGGATCTGATCGAAGAGGCGCAGCCTCCCGCTCGAGATCCTCCTAAACTACTCCCAGTCGCCGCCGACACCTTGCGTAGTAGTAGGCACCTCCAGTAGTAGTCGCCATCGACGGTGGCGTCGCTCTGGGCTCCAACATCTGGTTGCGACAACCGTAAAGAAAGGAAAAGGGGAAAAGGGGAAGAAAGCAACCGTGAGTACTCATCCAAAGTACTACAAGCAAGGAGCTACACTACATATGCATGGGTATATGTGTAAGAAGGCCATATCGATGGACCGAATCTGCGAGAATGCCGTAATAAGAGGGGGATAGCTAATCCTATCGAAGACTACGCTTCTGGCAGCCCCCGTCTTGCAGCATGTAGAAGAGAGTAGACTGAAATCCTTCAAGTAGCATCGCCATGTAGCATCTCTAAGTAGCATCTCCAGTAGCATCGCATAGCATAATCCTACCCGGCGATCCTCTCCTCGGCGCCCTGTTAAAGAGCGATCACCGGGTTGTATCTGGCACTTGGAAGGGTGTGTTTTATTAAGTATCCAGTTCTAGTTGTCATAAGGTCAAGGTACAACTCCGGGTCGTCCTTTTACCGAGGGACACGGCTATTCGAATAGATTAATCTTCCCTGCAGGGGTGCACCACATAACCCAACACGCTTGATCCCACTTGGCCGGACACACTTTCCTGGGTCATGCCCGCCTCGGAAGATCAACACGTCGCAGCCCCACCTAGGCACAACAGAGAGTCAAACACGCCGGTCTAAACCTAAGCGCGCAGGGTCCAGGCCCATCGCCTCGAGCACACACTTGACGTTCGAGGGCGGCCGAAGCGCACCTAGCCTAGTGGCGTTCGATCCAATCCGGCCACCCGCTCGTCGTGACGTCAAGAAGGCTTGGTGATACCACGACGCCGGGATACCCATAACTACTCCCACGTAGATGGTTAGTGCGTATAGACCAAATGGCCGACTCATATCAAATACCAAGATCTCGTTAAGCGTGTTATTATGAAGCAACCATGACGCCGATCGAGGCAGGCCCACCTCTCGCCTAGGTGGCCTCAACTCGCCTGCCGCTCCGCCACAAAGATCCACACAGAGGGCCGTCGGACAAAGGTCCTTTCAGCCCCCAATCCGAATCACTCATGGGTACTCTTGAGCGGACCCGACTTTAGTCACCATCTGTAGTATGTATGTATGTATAGTATATACCCATGATCACCTCCCAAGTGATCACGGCCCGATAGTATAGCAAGGCGATCGACAAGAATGTAGGGCCAATGATGATAAACTAGCATCCTATACTATGTATTTAGGATTGCGGGTAAGGTATCAACAGATGTAGCAACAATGTCGCTATGCATCGTAATAGGATTATCAAAAACAAGAACATGCTACACTACTCTAATGCAAGCGGATAGAGGAGAATAGGCGATATCTGGTGATCAAGGGGGGGGCTTGCTGGTTGCTCTGCAAGAGAGAGGGTCGTCACTTCGTAGTCGTCTTTGGCAAGCAGCAGTCGGTCTCGTAGTCTACCGAGAGAGAAGAGGGGGAAGAAACAATGAATACAATGCAAACAGATGCATATCGATGCATGACAAGACAAGTAACGATGCTAGGTGTGCCCAATCGCGGTAGTAGGTGATACCGACGAAGGGGGAAACATCCGGGAAAGTATTCCTGTGTTAGAAGTTTTGACCGTGAACCGGAGGGGAAAGTTGCGTGTTTGATATGTTAGGGGTGTGTGGTGGATGAACGGGCTGCGTATCCGGGTTCGTCTCGTCGTTCTGAGCAACTTTCATGTAGAAAGTATTTTCATCTGAGCTACGGTTTATTTTATATTAATTTTAAAAGATTTAATTCATTTTTAGGATTTATTTAATTATTTAAATTCAACATTATCCAGAACAGTGTATGCTGACGTCATCATGACGCCGGCATGACGCCGCCGATCAACAGGGCGCCGATCGGGTCAACTGACGTGTGGGTCCATGGGACCCACCATCATACAATCGCTCTAGATTAATTAGGGTTTAACTAATCTAATTATTGTTTAATTAAACTAATTAGTTTAATTAGGTTAATCTAATCATGATTAATTATCTTAATTAATTCCTTAATTAATTAATTAATTAATTATTATTTATTTTAATTATTTAGTCTTTAATCATTTATTATTTATTATTATTTATTTATTTTTAATTCATTTTTCATTTTTTTTAATTCGTTCTCTGGGGCGTGGGGCCCTTTGTCATAGACCCATAGGGGCGGGCCCCTCATGCCAGTGGCCCAGGAGGCCACTGGAGCGGGCGCTTAGCAGTGCTGGTCTTGGCGCAAGGGCGGGCGCCTGAGCAGGCGTGAGCCGAGGAGGTCTTTGGCGCGCTGGCGCCGCACGCCGCCGCCGGCCAGCCTGGGAGGCGATGGGGGCGACTACGATGGCGGGTGCGGATGGGGCCGGCGGCGGCGCTGCGGTGGTGGAGCAGCGGGGCCGTGGCGGAAGCGAGCCTTGAGCAGAGCAGTGGCGCGTCTTGGCGAAGTCGCGGCGAGCTGCAGCGGCGGCGCGGCGCGTGCGGCGCTGCAGCGTGTGAGTCTGGCGGGATGGAGCGAGCCACGGGGCTCATGGTGCGCAGCGCCGGCGGCGAGGCTGCGAGCGACGACGGAGGGGCGGAGGCACGCCGAGCTGCGACGAGGCGCAGCTTCGTGAGCGCCAAGCGCGACGGCCGGCGAGGCGCCCACCGCGAAAGCAAGGGCGCAGACGGCGGGCCCACGAGAGGAGGCCACGGTGTGAGCGCGTGCGCGCAAGGGGGAGAGGAGGAGGGGGAGCTCACGGGGGTCGTAGGGTCTATGCAGCGGGGCTCGGGGAGGAGTTCGAGGACGAGCCGCGGAGAGGAAGCAGGCCGGCGGGGAAGGTCCGGCGAGGACGAGCGTCCTGGCGTGGGGCGGCGAAGCTCGGCGCGCGATTCAGCGGTGTCGAGAGGACTTGAGCGGCAGATGACAGGAGGGGTCGCGGCGGCGCGGCGCCAGGGCGCTTTCAAGGAACGGGACGGTGCGCGAGGACGTGGGCGAGGGCCGGCGAGGCCACACCGGGCGATGGCCAGTGAGCCCCGATCCGATCTGGATCGGGGGAAGGGAGAGACGAGGGAGTGGGGGGGAGTGGGCGCGTGGGGGGTTAGGGTTTGGTCGCCCCAGAGGGTTGTAGGGGTTCGGCGGGCCGGGGGAAGGAGCTGGGCTGGTTGGGTGCGCGGCCAGTCGGGCCGTGGCCCAGTTGGGCTGGGGGGGGTGCCCCTTCTATTTCTTTCTTTTTTTGTTCTTTGTTAGTTTTGTTTTCTCTTTTTTTTTATATATTTTCTTTTCTTTTATTTTATTTGTAGTTTCATTTATCTTTAGTTTTATAAAAATTACCACTAGTGCCTAAATTTGTATTTATCAACAAACTACTGTGAGATTAATTATTAACCCATAATAAAATAGTTTTAGCATTTTATAAATTCAATAGGCATTTGTTAATTGTTTTCACTTTGTTTTAATTGTTTTAGAGCCTTCAAACATTTTATCAAAGTTTGGTTTCTCCACCATAATTACTTACGATTTATCCGATACAACCCAAACATTTTAGTTTTAATTTTTGAAAACTTTTGTTGTTTGCTGATTTTAATTTGAATTCAAATCGGTTTGAACTAATCGAGATTAACCACGAGAATCGAGGTGACGTGGCATCATTAGTGGAGGATTACCGTGGCGTAACTATCCCAAGGCCACAATTCTCCTCCACTACAAGAAATCTTGTCCCGAGATTTAAGAGGGGTGTAAGGGGGGAAGTTCCGGTTATGAAGTCTAACGGATCTTTTCATCTTTGATTGATCTTTCGAAGAGGTTGATCCCTTTCATTGACGTCTTCAGTTCTCTGCTTCGGGTCATCATGATGAAGTTGTCGTCCTCCCTTGGGTATCTTCATCGTACTTACGGAAAGGATAAGGGGTAGCTTCAAAAGGACAGACCTCTACAAGGTTGACTATCTGGTCGATAACATCGAGGAAGGTGGCGGAAGTTACTCTCGAATTGAATCTTAAGAAAATATCGAGAGCAAGTAAGGAGGTACCATGAGAAGTTTCAAACGGATAGGCAAACGTTCGATGCCTAATGAGAAGGTGAAACGGTCCAGGGCAACGAGAATAAGTATTGCTTCTGATACCAAAATAGACCACTTGAGACGGTGGTCCGTGAATTACATACGAGTCCACGCACGAGGAATAACTCTGGGAACAGGGGGTGTACAGGAGAGTCAGGTTTCGATCCTGTGGAACTGTGGGTTATGGGCCCACCATGCGGGTCCAAAAGCAGGAAGGACGCCGACATATTGCACGGTCATGGTAGCAAGGCATAGCAGAGGATAGCATGTCAGTTATGTTGGCAACAACGTTGGTACCAAGGGCGAGGGACGAAGAGAACCATTTTCCCGCTCGTTGAACGAGGCGGACCAATAGGCAAAGTTCTCGTCCATCGGTGGTTACCGGAATGCTATCAACAAAAGCAACAGAGTCTTACCGACACGGTTGTACACCAAGGTGTTTTACATAAGCAGAAGAATAGTACTGCTTTATTAATATAGATTACAAGAAGGGTTAAGCAAACCAATGGAAAGGAAAGGTGATTACCAGGTTTAATAAGAAAAATGGCGAGGAAAATGTGTATACACACATATTTCAGGGGTATATCCTTCCCAAGGACAAGCGAGCATGATATCCAAGACAGGATATAAAGTAGAAAACTCTTTAGGTAGGGAGAGGAATTCATGACATTACCCATACAATGTTGTTTGGATAATTGAGCAGAACATTTAGCATTGGGCTTCAAATGTTCTTGTTGAAAATCGAGTACCACAAACATGCTTCGAGATAGCAATCGACATGGTCTTCAAGCAAAGATCGACTTTGGATACACAAAGGATCCATCAGAACAACTTATAGAATAAGTCTTACAATTTCCTCATGGGAGAATGGCTAACCTTGCTAAAAGGAAACTATAACAATAGTTCCTCCGGCCAGTGTGCTAAGCACGACATCACCTTACCGGGTCACATAAAGACCATTGTTATAACTCTTGGAAATATGTTCCAACCATCATATCGTCGAGAGTCGATCTCGATTGGTGTTTGATACCTCGTGCTCGGGATGCCCGAGAAGAAAAGGTGTGACACAAAGTATTGAGGTGACATCGTAAGATTCTCGAGAACGAACTATGGAAGAGAGTTCCAAAACAAGAGTTCATCATTAAACCAAGGAGAGGAAGAGGAGGTGGTGATGGACTCAAAAAAATTCATTGGGATTTCCATAAAGATGGGTTCCCACAATTATGCGGACAAGGAGATAACATTTGTCGTCGATGATATAATGATGTATGCTCGAGGGAAACATACACAATTAAACATTGGTTGAAAGGGCACCGAAATATGGGCTTAGGTAGCATGATCAATGTTAGAATGGCGATTCAATAACCAAAAGACTTAGAATGGAGTTATTGACCATTCACTTCAAAGCAATAGGGTTGCTAGGAATTTTGAATTCGCACATCATAGTTCAATTGTCGGTATTCCGGTTAGAAACAACACGGGACCAAGAAAGAAGGTGATGGAGAGAAGTATCACTATTTCAAGAATTCATAAGAGGTGGAGCAATCCTCACAACATTCTTGATAGAAAGGACGAGAATACTTCAAGGCGTAACACAACATTAGTGGAGAGCAGGTTGTATTCATAATGTGGACAAGCTCGCGATGAAAGGAAGTCAAGGGTGTTGTCGATGATAATAAAAATCATCGAGGGCAAGGAGGGTACTTCTCATCATCCACACAGTTAACATCTTGGAAGAAGTCAAAGTGTTGAAGGTGATCCGACACAATTGTCGAGAGATTTCATGAAGGTGTAATAGATCGGCGATGACAACAAGTCAAAGGAATGATGAAGCGAAAGGTTATTGAAACCACTAGTACAATACAAACTTGAAATCAAAGATTGTTGTTCAAGGCGAAATGATATGCCGAGGACGATCATCGTAAGCTTAGCTATCGTCGGAAGTTGTGCTTCGGGAATTAGGACCAGGTAGCACAGTTAAAAATTTAGCACGGTAATGATATAGCCGATCAGGCTAGGAATGGCGTGATCTGGTACAAACTCGTAAGTAAAGAAGATTACTAAAAGTTGTTGAACCGTAGTGCGGACTCGGTTCAGTTATCGGTGTCTTTGAGTGTTTAATAACTCAGAGCCCGTGAAAAATTGGAATCAGTGGGAATGTAGCACTTGAAGAAGAACTCATAAGAAGTTATGCAGTTCCATTATAATCTTGAGATACCAGGGGGGTAATACTCGATGACAGATCAAGGTAGAGGTTGTACTGGGGTATTGCTCTATAGAAGACAAGTGCTTAAACTTGCATAGGAAATGGTATTTAAAGGAGAACATGGTCGGAACCACGATTTGCAAAGGATCAATTCACCGATACCAAAGGATATTATATCAAGGAAATAGTTACAAGAAGCTTCCATGATAGGATCTACATCGTGTCCATGGGCATGAACACAAAGTTCAAGGTCGACTCCCACTTCTGCAATGCATAACCTTTCATTCACTTCTCGCGTTCGATGAAGTTGCGGTGTTGAAATTTTATCCGCGAAACACCGAAGAGTATGGCTCGTGAAAACTTTCGGGTTCACGGTTTAGAGAAGGCATATGTTCAACCCATAGGGGCTTCTTAGAAACATATACCACAAGTTTCAAGAGGAAATAACACAAGCCCGAAAGCAGAGCATGGTTGGCCAAGCAGAGGATACAACTTAACAAAGGCATTATGTATCCGGGGAAGAACTCACAAGGTGATCAAATGTGAAGGACAACTGTGGGATAACAATCCAACAAAGGATTTGATGGTCCACAAAGGATCGATGTGAGTATCGATACTCTACGGAAGAGGAGAAATGCAATGCAACGAGGTTATGGAATCATCCGAATAATTCAAAGCTTAAATGCAAAGGAATTATGATTTCCAAAACAAGGGATTAGAAGCAGCCACTCGATCAAGGATGGATCAATTGAATATACCAGAGGCATAATCGATTTACGATAGTTTGGTCGGAAGCGGCTCATGTTCAAAATGACGTCCGAGCCGGAAAGATAATCCTAGGACTCGATCGATGATTGTGAACATTCACAACGTATTGACTCAATGGACTCAAAAATGATGGTGACAAAGGATGCCAACAAGATTACTAGACTTATGGGATTAACCATAATGCAAGCAATCAAGAATTTCGAGAGCAATAGGATGCTCAAGATTTTGAGAAGATCGAATGATATTTCGAGGATTGGTGACATACATGAATCAACTGGGGATGAGTGGATACTCGGTAAGTGCGAGAAATTATCCGTAGTGGTATTCGTGTAGCAAAGAACTGCAAGGCAGTAGGCACAAAGTATTCTCGGAAGATTAGAGAGAATTTCGAGGTATCTTGTAATAACAAGATCGACTGGGAATAAAAGTAAGCACGACATGTGTAAGTATTTATCCATAGGGATTTTTTTTTTGGTCGAAGGGAATTGCAAAAGCAACGAGCACAAGGTCTCGAGAGAAAATCGGAGAGTATCTTCGAAATCTTCCGTTCAAGAAAGGTCATCGGTAACAAGGGGCTCTCCGGAGAAGTATTTTCGAGAACCTAAAGTTAGTTTTGTTTTAGCAAAATCATTTAACCCGAATAGAAGAGAGCTCGAGTCCCGAGTAAAGATCACGGAATAAAAGATCCTAATACCACCCAAATGGCGGCGCAGTGCGTAAGACACACAACCATGTTAGTAAAAGTTTTTGCAACGCCTAGACTCGACTTGCCAAGGAGTGTGGAAGGGGATTCCTACAGGCAGTCGGCTCTGATACCAACTTGTGACGCCCCCGATTTAATCGTACACTAATCATGCACGCAAACGTGTACGATCAAGACCGAGGACTCACGGAAGATATCACAACACAACTCTAAAAGTAAAATAAGTCATACAAGCATCATAATACAAGCCAGGGCCTCGAGGGCTCGAATACAAGTGCTCGATCATAGACGAGTCAACGGAAGCAACAATATCTGAGTACGGACATAAGTTAAACAAGTTTGCCTTAAGAAGGCTAGCACAAACCGGGATCTGAGATCGAAGAGAAGCGCAGCCCTCCCGCACGATCCTCCTAAACTACTCACAGTCGTCGCCGCCGCCTGCACGTAGTAGTAGGCACCTCCAGTGTAGTAGTCGCCATCGACGGTGGCGTCGCTCTGGGCTCCAACATCTGGTTGCGACAACCGAAAAGAAAGGAAAAGGGGAAAAGGGGAAGAAAGCAACCGTGAGTACTCATCCAAAGTACTGCAAGCAAGGAGCTACACTACATATGCATGGGTATATGTGTAAGAAGGCCATATCGATGGATCGAATCGCAGAATGCCGTAATAAGAGGGGATAGCTAATCCTATCGAAGACTACGCTCGCAGCGGCCCGTCTTGCAAAGATGTAGAAGAGAGTAGACTGAAATCCTTCAAGTAGCATCGCCATGTAGCATCTCCAAGTAGCATCTCCAAGAGCATCGCATAGCATAATCCTACCCGCGATCCTCTCCTCGGCGCCTGTTAGAGAGCGATCACGGGTTGTATCCGCACTTGGAAGGGTGTGTTTTATTAAGTATCCAGTTCTAGTTGTCATAAGGTCAAGGTACAACTCCGGTCGTCCTTTTACCGAGGGACACGGCTATTCAATAGATTAATCTTCCTGCAGGTGCACCACATAACCCAACACGCTTGATCCCACTTGGCGGACACACTTTCTGGGTCATGCCCGCCCTCGGAAGATCAACACGCCGCAACCCCACCTAGGCACAACAGAGAGGTCAAACACGCCGGTCTAAACCTAAGCGCGCAGGGTCAGGCCCATCGCCTCGAGCACACCAAGACGCTTCGAGGGCGGCCGAAGCGCACCTAGCCTAGTGGCGTTCGATCCAATCCGGCGCAGCGCCGCTCGTCGTCGACGTCAAGAAGGCTTCTGATACCACGACGTCGGGATACCCATAACTACTCCCACGTAGATGGTTAGTGCGTATAGACCAAATGGCCGACTCGGATCAAATACCAAGATCTCGTTAAGCGTGTTATTATGAAGCAACCGCGGACGCCGATCGGGCGAGCCCACCTCTCGCCTAGGTGGCCTCAACACCTGCTGTCGCTCCGCCACAAAGATCCACACAGAGGGCCGTCGGGACAAAGGTCCTTTCAAATTAATCAAGTGAATCACTCGGGTACTCTTCGAGCGGACCCGACTTTAGTCACCATCTGTAGTATGTATGTATGTATAGTATATACCCATGATCACCTCCCAAGTGATCACGGCCCGATAGTATAGCAAGGCAGACTGACAAGAATGTAGGGCCAATGATGATAAACTAGCATCCTATACTATGTATTTAGGATTGCAGGTAAGGTATCAACAGATGTAGCAACAATGTCAGGCTATGCATCAGAATAGGATTATCGAAAACAAGAACATGCTACACTACTCTAATGCAAGCGTTATAGAGGAGAATAGGCGATATCTGGTGATCAAGGGGGGCTTGCTGGTTGCTCTGGCAAGAGAGAGGGTCGCTACTTCAGTAGTCGTCTTGGGCGGCAGCAGCAGTCGGTCTCGTAGTCTACCGAGAGAAGAGGGGAAGAAACAATGAATACAATGCAAGCAGATGCATATCGATGCATGACAAGACAAGTAACGATGCTAGGTGTGCCTAATCGCGGTAGTAGGTGATACCGACGAAGGGGAAACATCCGGAAAGTATTCCTGTGTTAGAAGTTTTGACCGTGAACCGAGCCGGAGGAAAGTTGCGTGTTCGATATGTTAGGGGTGTGTGGTGGATGAGCGGGCTGCGATCCGGTTCGTCTCGTCGTTACGAGCAACTTTCATGTAGAAAGTATTTTCATCGAGCTACGGTTTATTTTATATTAATTTTAAAAGATTTAATTCATTTTAGGATTTATTTAATTATTTAAATTCAACATTATCGAGCGATTGTATCTTGACGTCATCATGACGTCGGCATGACGCCGCCGGCGATCACGCCGATGGGGTCAACCGACGTGTGGGTCGATGGGACCCACATCATACATTCTAGATTAATTAGGGTTTAACTAATCTAATTATTGTTTAATTAAACTAATTAGTTTAATTAGGTTAATCTAATCATGATTAATTATCTTAATTAATTCCTTAATTAATTATTATTTATTTTAATTATTTAGTCTTTAATCATTTATTATTTATTATTATTTATTTATTTTTAATTCATTTTTCATTTTTTTATTCGTTCTCTGGGGTGGGGCCCTTTGTCATAGACCCATAGGGCGGGCCCCTCATGCCAAGATGGCTCAGAGGCCATCGGAGCGCGCTTAGCGGTGCTTGGGTGCGGCGCAAGGGCGGGCGCCTGAACAGGCGTGAGCCGAGGAGGTCTTTGGCGCCTTGCCGCCACGGCGGCCAGCCAAGGGAGGCGGTGTGGGGCGACTACGATGGCGGGTGCGGATGGGGCCGAGGCGGCGCGGCGCTGCGGTGGTGGAGCAGCGCGGGGCAGGCGAAGCGAGCAGCGAGGCGCTGCGGGCACGCAGTGAGCGCTGCGGCGGCGAAGCGCGCTGGCGCTGTCTTGGCGTGAGTCTGCGAGGGATGGAGCGAAGCCACGGGGCTCATGGTGCAGCGCTTGCCGGCGGGCTGCTGGGCGGCGACAGGAGGGGCGGAGGACGCCGAGCTGCGACGAGGCGCAGCTTCGCGAGCGGCCAAGCGGTGACGGCCGGTGAGGCGCGCACCGCGAGCAAGGGCGCAGCACGGGCGGGGCCACGAGGAGGAGGCCACGGTGTGAGCGCGTGCGCGCAAGGAGGAGAGGAGGAGGGGAAGCTCACGGGGTCGAGGGTCTAGGCGGCGGGGCTCGGGAGGAGTTCGAGGACGAGCCGCGGAGTGAAGCAGCCGGGGGGAAGGTCCGGCGAGGACGAGCGCCTGGCGTGGGGCGGCGAAGCTCGGCGGCGGCGCTGTTCAGCGGTGTCGGGAGGACTTGAGCGGCAATGACAGGAGGGTCGCGATCGGCGCGCGGCGAGGGCGCCAGGGAACGGGACGGCGCGGAGGACGTGGCGAGGGCCGGCGAGGCCACACCGGCGATGGCAGTGAGCCCGATCCGATCTGGATCGGGGAGGAGAGAGGAGGAGGGGAGTGGGCGCGTGGGGGTTAGGGTTTGGTCGCCCCGGAGGGTTGTAGGGTTCGGCGGGCCGGAAGGAGGGCTGGTTGGGTCTTGTGACGGGTCGGGCCGTGGCCTGATTAATGGGGTGCCCTTCTATTTCTTTCTTTTTTTGTTCTTTGTTAGTTTTGTTTTCTCTTTTTTTTATATATTTTCTTTTCTTTTATTTTATTTGTAGTTTCATTTATCTTTAGTTTTATAAAAATTACCACTAGTGCCTAAATTTGTATTTATCAACAAACTACTGTGAGATTAATTATTAACCCATAATAAAATAGTTTTAGCATTTTATAAATTCAATAGGCATTTGTTAATTGTTTTCACTACTGTTTTAGTTGTTTTAGAGCCTTCAAACATTTTATCAAAGTTTGGTTTCTCCACCATAATTACTTACGATTTATCTGATACAACCCAAACATTTTAGTTTTAATTTTTGAAAACTTTTGTTGTTTGCCTGATTTTAATTTGAATTCAAATCGGTTTCGAACTAATGCGAGATTAACCACAGTAATCGAGGTGACGTGGCATCATTAGTGGAGGATTACTGTAGCGTAACTATCCGGGCGTCACAGAGTCGGACGAGGGTCTTAGCGAGCTCGGGGAAGCACTATGGATGACGAACAGGCGCCAGCGATCTCTGGCGGCAGAGGAGGAAGAAGACGGGGTAGCCGGTTGATGAGGACATGACTACCTTGGATAAGACCAAAAATATTGCATACATGCATATTTGTCAGGTGATTTCTAGTGCAAACTATTAAATAATATATTTATGTTATCCAGAACAAAAATACTTCACATACTTTTGTGTTTTGTCTAATTGCAGGTGTATGGGACATTTGTACAATCCACATATGAAGATAAGGGAAAAGGAGAAGTTTAGGTGCTGTTCAAAAAGTCTTCTCACGTCACTTTTGGGCCAAGAGAAGATAGAGTCCAAGTCTCTCACGTTACGGATTCAGATTCGGACTGCATGACATACCTGACTCAAAACGTCAACAACTTTTTCATACGGACTCCGAATTGGGTGATTCTTTTTCTGTTGGAAAGTAGATTTCATGCTCTTTCCAGCACAGTTGGAATCACCTTAAAATCCGTCCGGAGCGTTGAGTTATGGACGAAACAATCTGACGTTGCACCAGAATCCGAGTCAAACTACAAGTCCAAAGGTGTTACGTCACCTCCACTTGGGCCCATTGGCCTTGTACGACCTAGGGTTAGTTTTAGGCTGCCTTGGGACGTCCTCCCACCTCCTTGGCCGTCACCCCTTGCTCCTATATAAGTAGATCCATCTAGTAGCTTTTTCTTTGGGTTTTGTTTAGATTAAAAGTTCGCCATAATCGCAACCGCGTGCCGTTTGTGTTCAACGACTGCACAAAGCGCCACAGAACCCCACCTTGATCAATAAAGCTTTCATCTTATATTCGCAATATCCAGATTACAATCTCAGTTTCTTGCTTGTTCTTCGTTTGCTCGCAGGAAATAGACCCTCGTGGTCAGTTGATCGTGCTCGGCGTGGTCAATAACCTCTCGGAGTTGGTTTAGCGATTGCTAAGTAGCGCGACGTCCTCAAGACGTCGTGGTCGGATCGTCAAAGTCGACCTCCACCAAAGCGAAATCCACCATCTCATCGAAAGAAGGGACACCTTTGCCTCTATCAAGGATGATGAGGACATGACTACCTTGGATAAGACCAAAAATATTGCATACATGCATATTTGTCAGGTGATTTCTAGTGCAAACTATTAAATAATATATTTATGTTATCCAGAACAAAAATACTTCACATACTTTTGTGTTTTGTCTAATTGCAGGTGTATGGGACATTTGTACAATCCACATATGAAGATAAGGGAAAAGGAGAAGTTTAGGTGCTGTTCAAAAGTCTTCTCACGTCACTTTTGGGCCAAGAGAAGATAGAGTCCAAGTCTCTCACGTTCTGGATTCAGATTCGGACTGCACAGACATACCTGACTCAAAACGTCAACAACTTTTTCATACGGACTCCGAATTGGGTGATTCTTTTTCTGTTGGAAAGTAGATTTCATGCTCTTTCCAGTACTGTTGGAATCACCTTAAAATCCGTCCGGAGCGTTGAGTTATGGACGAAACAATCTAACGTTGCAACAGAATCCGAGTCAAACTACAAGTCCAAAGGTGTTACGTCACCTCCACTTGGGCCCATTGGCCTTGTACGACCTAGGGTTAGTTTTAGGCTGCCTTGGGACGTCCTCCCACCTCCTTGGCCGTCACCCCTTGCTCCTATATAAGTAGATCCATCAAGTAGCTTTTTCTTTGGGTTTTGTTTAGATCAAAAGTTCGTCATAACTGCAACTTCGCGTACTTCGTTTGTGTTCAACGACCAGACAAAGGCGTCACAGAACCCCACCTTGATCAATAAAGCTTTCATCTTATATTCGTAATATCCAGATTGCAATCTCAGTTTCTTGCTTGTTCTTCGTTTGCTCGCAGGAAATAGACCCTCGTGGTCGTTTGATCGTGCTCGGCGTGGTCAATAACCTCTCGGAGTTGGTTTAGCGATTGCTAAGGCGCGACGTCCTCGCACGTTCGTAGTCGGATCGTCAAAGTCGACTTCCACCAAAGCGAAATCCACCATCTCATCGAAAGACGGGACACCTCTGCCTCTATCAAGTTTAGATCGCATCTGTCATTCATACCTATAGTCCATGAAAAAGCCACAAAAAAAAAGTTAGATATGTTCATCCTTTATCCAAGCCAGTCTGAGCCTTTGCAATTTTCTATTCGTTGCTTGCATAGTTGAATTATCGGTTGCATCGTCGTGTCAGTTGCTGGTCTTAGTGTCTAGTTCCTTTAGAGTTTCGAGTTCTGTTCACATTAGTCACGCCGCCGCTGCATAATTATCCCTTCCGCTGTCCACCATCCCATCTATTAATTTCCACCACGTACTATGTGCTGTTCATTGTCATAATCATAGTTGAGGTCATTCACATCTTTGCCTGATCCAATCTGCATCTTATCTAGTTTGTCTTGGAAAGAGGGAGAAAAAAAAGAGAAAGAAAAAGAAAGAAAAAAAAAGGAAAAAGAGAGAAGAAAAAAAAAGAGTGAGAAAAAAAAGAGAGAAGAAAAAAAAAACGAATCTATCTAGAATCAATCTCGTACCTGAATTCGGATTGGAATCTGTTTTGCGCATTGTTCAGTAAAACAGGTGTATCTTCCTCATACGAAGTCCGTTTTGGCTCCGTGAGTACTCAAATTGAAGCTAGCGACGAGACGCATCTAAATAGTTGCAGAAGCTAGTTCAATATTTGACACCTCAAAATCGGCTTCTAAATAGGTCGTTTTGCCCTCCGAAGTTCGTGAACACAGCTTGTTCCAATTTTCAAGCCAGTTTTAGAATTCTTTGACTCCTCATATCAACTCGGAATTGAGTGATTCTTTTTGCATTGGAAAGCTTGAGTTAGTAGCATTCTTTGAAAGAATTCATCAGAAAATTGGCTCAAACTTTTCAAGAGGAAAGTTGGAGAGAGTTGTTGTATGTCCCGCTTGGTAGTTGTTTTCATCATTATCTTCACTACCGCTGTGATCTTCACTTATATCTTGCTGTCAAGGGCTACTTAGTATCCTTCATTGATGCTAGTTGTGCTACGCCGTGACCTCATTAGTGTTCTAGGCTCGCGTCTCTAGTCCGGTCTAGCCTAGGACCAGCCAAGATCTGTCGTTGAGCGCTTATTCAACATTGCATCTCTGAATTGATTATTGCTAATCTTTTGCTACCATATATAGCCAACCCAGCTCCACATATTTCTACACCGTATATCGTCGTTCCCTAGAAATCGCATTACACAATCCTCGGAGTTATTTGACATCGCTGGTTGCTGTCACCACCGCCGCATGGTAAGAACTTGTAAGATATTGATATTTGCTTTCTTCAGAGCACTTTACAACCACAGCCTAGTAGTTCATAGGAACATTATTCTAGAATTTTGTTTCTTGTTTCTACTAATCATGACAGGTTCCGGAGATAGTAGTTCTTGGACGACGGACACATCTTCACCAACCACGAGAGTTGGGACAACACACACAACCACATGGTCGGGTTATCTCTTTACCGTCATTTGAGGGTAGATTTAATCCTGCTATTTATCTAGCTTGGGAGTTTGAAGTAGAACAAGTTTTTAGTAACCATGACTTTTCCGAACTTGAGCTAGTACGAGCTGCCACTAGAGCATTTACTGGTTTTGCTTCAGTTTGGTGGAGTGTGCATTGTCGAAAAATATTGATAACCAACCCACAACTTGGAAAGATTTGAAATATGTAATGAGACAACATTTTTCCCTCCTTACTATCGCCGTGAATTGCTTCGCAAATTTGAACAATTTAAACAAGGCAACAACACTGTTCATGCTTACTACAAAGAGTTCAAATCTTATATGCATCATTGTGACATAGAAGAATCTAAGGATGATACAATGAATAGATTTTTTGGTGGTTTGAACCATGATATTCAGGCAAGATTTTAGTATATTCCTCGTTGCATTACTGGTATGTATGTTCGTTCTTGTACCTTTGAGAGACAGTTACAGGAGGATGCATTGGGTGATAGAGGCGGGGTGTCCCGATCTTTCGATGAGATGATAACTATTGATTTGGTGGAGACGACTTTGACGATCCGACTACAAACATGCACGACGTTGCGCCTTAGCAATCGCTAAACCAACTCCGAGAGGTTATTGATCACGCTGGAGCACGATCAACCTGACCACGAAGGTCTATTCCTGCAAGCAATCAAGAACAAGCAAGAATATGATAAAGCAATCTGAATATTGCGAATATATATGAAGTATTGATAATGGTGGGGATCCGTAAGCGGTCTTGGTCTGGTCGTTGGACACAAACGAAATACACGAAGTTGCAATGGCTAACTTTTAACTAAACAAATCCCAAGGAAAAGCTACTAGATGGATCTACTTATATAGGAGCAAGGGTGGCGGCCAAGGAGGTGGGAGGACGTCCCAAGGCAGCCTAAAACTAACCCTAGGTCGTACAAGGCCAATGGGCCCAAGTGGAGGTGACGTAACACCTTTGGACTTGTAGTTTGACTCGGATTCTGGTGCAGCGTCAGATTGTTTTGTCCACAACTCAACGCTCCGGACGGATTTTAAGGTGATTCCAATTGTGCTGGAAAGAGCATGAAATCTACTTTCCAACAAAAAAGAATCACCCAATTCGAGTCCATATGAAAAAGTTGTTGGCGTTTTGAGTCAGGTATGTCATGCGGTCAGTCCGAATCTGAATCCGTAACGTGAGAGACTTGGACTCTATCTTCTCTTGGGCCAAAAGTGACGTGAGAGGACTTTTGAACAGCAAATAAACATCTCTTTCTTCCTTATCTTCATATGTGGATTGTACAAATGTCCCATACACCTGCAATTAGACAAAACACAAAAGTGTGTGAAGTATTTTTGTTCGGATAACATAAATAGATTATTGAATAGTTTGCACTAGAAATCACCGACAAATATGCATGTATGCAATATTTTTGGTCATATACAAGGTACTCATGTCCTCATCATCCTCCCCTTTTTGAAAATAAAGCCGTCCTCGGCGTTGCTTAATCTGAAATGTGGCTAACGAAAGAGACAAGGTGTACATGTTGTATATGTATACGCCATCCATTTTACTTCCTTGATTTTTGCATATATGACACATGAATAGATGAGTAACTTGCATAGTTCATAAAATCTAAAGCCAACAAATTAGCACAAGAACTAGAAGGCATGAAAATATTGCAACTCAGTTTGCACATATAAGTGAAGCTCTTATTTATTTCAAAAGATTGACAATGTTCATCATTAAACCATCCCAACATTGGTGAATAAACCTTATTTGAATCAAATTTAAATGCTACAACATGCTCTGATACCACTTGATAGAGGCGAGGGTGTCCCGATCTTTCGATGAGTTGATAACTATCGATTTGGTGGAGACGACTTTGACGATCCGACTACAAACGTGCACGACGTTGCGCCTTAGCAATCGCTAAACCAACTCCGAGAGGTTATTGACCACGCCAAAGCACAATCAACCTGACCACGAAGGTCTATTCCTGCAAGCAATCGAAGAACAAGCAAGAATATGATAAAAGCAATCTGAATATTGCGTGTATGTATGAAGTATTGATAAAGGTGGGGATCCGTAAGCGGTCTTGGTCTCGTCGTTGGACACAAACGAAGTACACGAAGTTGCAATGGCTAACTTTTAACTAAACAAATCCCAAAGTCTAAACGGTGCCCTAAGGGCTGTATATATGGAGGAAGAGGGGGAGAATTTCGTGGCCCTTGGTGGAGGGGTTCGAAACTAACCATATCTCTTGTTTCCCCACACATACGGACTCTAAAAATAGCCTATACTAATGTATTTCGAAATTACATGGGCCTGGCCCAATAATAAGGTGACGCAGCACCTAGAATAGCCTCTGGACGAAAATTATGAAGTGGCATCTTGTATATTTCGTCCAAGGCTTCATGCACTCGTTATGGTGGCTTCAAAGTCCTGAAATCATCACTTGTAACTCCATTCTTGTCCCCCTTGCGCATGCCATCATCTCCATGCTTGTTCTTGCTCCAATGTTCATCCTTCTCCAAGCTAGGCCCTTCATTTGTAAGCAAAACAAATGTATCCAATTTAGGCAACATCATATTCTCATGAACATTAGAATCATTACCAAGAAACGAAAGTACCGGTAATTTAGTTGGCGTGTCTGAGCTCTAGTAATTGGTCCAAGATGTATAGCAGCAGGGCTGTGGGTGTAACAATGGTATTGATGTCCTCATCATCCTCCCTTCTTGAAATGAAGTCGTCCTCGACGGAAGTTCATCTTCCTCACCCAAATATGGCTTCAAATCTGCAATGTTAAAAGTGGACTAACCCCAAAATCTGCAGCAGCTCAAGTTTATATGCATTATCATTTACTTTCTCCAACACCTTAAAGGGACCAAAGAACACGTGGCATTAGCTTTGATTTGCAAATCAGAAATCTATCCTTACGCAAATGTAACCAAACAAGATCTCCGTGCAAACTCAACATGTTTTCTACCCTTATCTCCAAAGAAGTTTATATTTAGCATTCATACGCTCAATGTTTTCCTTAGTTAACTCATGCATTTTTAAAATCAATTCAACACGTTCTTTAGCATCAAAATTAACCTTCTCCGAAGATGGAAGAGGCAACAAATCAATAGGTGCACGAGGTAGGAAACCATACACAACTTCAAAAGGGCACATCTTAGTAGTAGAATGCAATGAACGATGATAAGCAAATTCAATATGAGGCAAGCACTCCTCCCACGTTTTCTTATTTTTCTTTAGAACAGCCCTAAGCATAGTAGACAATGTTCTATTGACTACTTCAGTTTATCCATCGGTTTGGGGTGACAAGTAGTACTAAAAGCAGTTTAGTCCCCAACTTAGCCCATAAACATCTCCAAAAGTGGCTAAGAAATTTAGTATCACGATCTGAAACAATAGTATTTGGCACACCATGCAAGCGAATAATTTCACGAAAGAACAAATCAGCAACATTGACAAAGATCATCGCTTTTATGACATGGTATAAAGTGTGCCATTTTCGAGAATCTATCCACGACAACAAATATGCTATCCTCCCTTCTTTGTTCTAGGTAAACCTAAAACAAAGTCCATCGATATATCCTCCCAAGGAACACTAGGTACAGGCAAAGGCATATATAAACCATGAGGATTGAGTCGTGACTTAGCTTTTTGACATGTAGTGCAATGAGCAATAAAACGCTCAACATCCCGCCTCATCTTTGGCCAAAAGAAATGTGTAGCAAGTATGTCCTCCGTCTTCTTCACGCCAAAGTGTCCCATTAATCCTCGTCCATGCGCCTCCTGCAACAACAAAAGACGAACAGAGCTAGCTGGAATGCATAGCTTGTTAGCACGAACACAAATCCATCATTAACGACAAACTTGTTCCATGTTCTTCCTTCTTTACAATTCGCAATACATCTTTAAAATCAGCATCATGCACATATTGATCTTTGATGGTCTCCAAACCAAATATTTTGAAGTCAAGTTGTGAAAGCATAGTATAGCGATTTAGACAATGCATCAAGAATAACATTTTCTTTACCCTTCTTGTGTTTAATGACATAAGGGAAAGTCTCAATGAATTCAACCCATTTAGCATGTCTACGATTCAGTTTAGCTTGACTTTTAATATGTTTCAAAGATTCATGATCGAATGTATAACAAATTCTTTGGGCCATAAATAATGTTGCCATGTTTCTAAAGTCCTAACAAGAGCATATAATTCTTTATCATAAGTAGAGTAATTTAGACTAGGCCCACTCAATTTTTCGTAAAAGTATGCAACAGTTTGCCATCTTGTAATAACACACCTCCTAATCCAATTCCACTAGCATCACATTCAAGCTCAAAAGTCTTATTAAAATCGGGAAGTTGGAGTAAAGGAGCATGTGTCAACTTAGCTTTCAATACCGTGAAGGCTTCTTCCGTATGCGGTACCCCAAACAAAAGGCACATCCTTCTTTGTAAGCTCGTTGAGAGGTGCAGCAATGGTGCTGAAATCTCTCACAAAACGCCTATAGAAACCAGCGAGGCCAAGGAAACTCCTCACTTGTGTGACCGCTTTGGGCTGCGCCAACTCTCAATAGCTTCAATCTTGGCTTTATCAACTTCAATTCCTGTGGAGTAACAACATAGCCAAGAAAAGATACTCGGTCGGTGCAAAAGGTGCACTTCCCAAGGTTACCAAACAAACGTGCATCACGAGAGCATTAAAAACAGCACGAAATGTTCCAAATGTTCTTCCAAAGATTTGCTATAAATCAAGATATCATCAAAATAGACTACCACAAATCGTCCAATGAAAACACGTAAAACTTCGCTCATTAATCTCATGAAAGTACTAGGTGCATTAGTTAACCCAAAAGGCATGACTAACCACTCATATAATCCAAACTTAGTTTTAAATGCTGTTTTCCATTCATCTCCCAATTTCATACGAATTTGATGGTATCCACTACGCAAATCAACTTTGGAGAATATTGTAGAGCCACTCAATTCATCAAGCATATCATCTAGCCTAGGAATAGGGTGACGATAACGAATAGTAATATTATTGATGCCTCTACAATCAACACACATACGTGACGTACCATCCTTTTTCGCACTAGAATAATAGGAACAAAGACAAGGACTAAGGGATTCGCGATATAACCTTTGTCGAGCAGCTCCTGTGATTTGACGATAATCTCCTTCGCTCTCCTCGGATTGGTACGGTATGGTGCACGGTTGGGTAATGATGCACCGAATTAAGTCAATTTGATGCTCAATCCTCGAATAGGTGGTAATCCTGTGGCACGCCTTGTGGAAAGACGTCGGCGAACTCCCCGCAAAATGTTAGTGACAAGGGGCAAAGAGGAAGGCACGCCCTCGAATGAAAATAATGCCTCTTTGCACACAAAAGCATAGCAAATAGATTTGCTAAAATCTAGCTCATCAATATCGATTTGGTGGCAAGTAAACATGCACTTTTCAATTTAATTTCGTATAAACAGAGATGGTTTATTACTAGGCTTCATGTGTTGCTCAAATTCTTTTGCCACAATCTGATTTTCACTCTTATTTTTCTCCTGTTTTGCTTTATTAGCTCTATTAATATCATCTTTCAAAATGGACTCGTGGAGTCATAGGAAGCAAAGTAATATTTTTATCCTTATGAACAAGAGTATACCGATTGTTTCTACCATGGTGTATGAATTTTATCAAATTGCCATGGTCTACCAAGTAACAAGGAACATGCTTGCATAGGTACCACATCACAATCAACATAATCAGATATGTAGAGATACTAAAATGCACACTAACAAAGACGTGTTACCTTCACCTTGCCGCTGTTGTTGAACCATTGGATGTAATAAGGATGTGGATGTGGTCTTGTGGTGAGAGATAGCTTCTCCACCATCTCCATGCTAGCAAAGTTGTTGCAGCTCCCTCCATCTATGATGACGCTGAATAGAACGCTCCTTCACAACTCCCTTTGTATGGAACAAATTATGCCTCGATTTTGCTCACTTGTGTAACCTGCACACTCAAAACACGTTGAGCAACTAAACATTCATACCACAAAGATCTTCAGCAGCCATGTATTGTGTCTCATGATCGTAATCATCTCCACCGTGTTCCTCATGTGTAATAAGAGCCAAAGTCTCCTCATCATAGTCACTAGCGGACTCATACCCACCATCCTCAAGAGCAATCATCACACGCTGAAATTTGCATTCTCTCAAGAAATGTCCTCTTCCCTTACAACGACGACAAATAATATCACTTGTGTGCCCTGCTGACGCCATGGAAGAAGAAGAGCTCTGTGCAGGCCCCGCGGTGTGCTCTTGGCGTAAAGTGGTGGTTGTGCACCGCTCTTGTATCACGGTTGGAGGTGGCACCAAGGAGGTGATGGTGCAAAGGAAGTAGATGATGCACGTGGTGTCCACGATGAAGGTCGACTGCAGAAAAGTTAGTGCGGCGCCAATGCTCGCCGATCCCAAGACTTCACGCTCACTTTACAAGCAAGATGGAATAAACGAGTGATATTATTATAATCCTTATAGTCTAGAATGGTCTCAATCTCTATTTAATCCACCCGTAAAACGTGCAAGCATAGCTTCATTCTCCTCAACAATACCACATCTAATCAAGCCGCTTTGTAATTCCCGATAATATTCTTCTACTGAATTTTTTCCTTGTCTTAAACGCTGCAATTTTTGAAGTAATTCACGTGATAATATGGTGGAACCCAACGAGCACGCATAGCAGTTTTCAAAGCAGCCCAAGTAGTGGAACAGATATAATCTACAATGTTCGACCACCAAACACATGCAAAGCTAGTGAAAGCACAAACAATGAAGCAGAACACGTCTCTCCTCGTGATATTGTAAACATGTAAATCGTTGTTCGGTTTCTAACTCCCAAGTAAGATATATATCGTGAACATATCTACCCTCAAATGGTGGAATATTCAATTTCAGTTTAGGGAGATGGTCATGATCTCGCACTGAGGGGGAGCCCTAACATTGCCATTATTTGCATGTGGACGACCGGTGGTTGTGGTGCCGGTGGTTGCACGTAGTTTTGATGTTGATCAACCTCATCCTCGTAATCTTCCACATAATCATCCTCGCTCGGTACCAAAGCAGCAGCAGAGCAGGAGCCAAAGAAGCACCAACAGCAGATGGCAGCTGCACGAAATTTTGTCCTGGCTCAATAGGAACACGCCGAGCTCGTCCCATACCGATTCGGAAGGGGCGAGTTGTTGTCGTTCAGAGGTGCGATAGGTGCAGCCGGCGGTGGTTGTGGAAAACGCAGCGAGCAATTCATCAAACTTGCTATCAAGCTTTATTTCAAACGCCTTCTCAATGCCATCTATCTTCTCCATGGCCTCGTCAAATCTGTTTACCACATCTTGCACCTGTCCAATCATCATTTGTCAAACTTATCATGTAGCCGTTTGTTTGTCGTTCTCCCAATCAGTCTCATCGGCCTGTGTTCCTGCCATGGTTAGCAGCAATAGAAACACACAAGAATATGATCCTACAGACTACTAGGAAGTGTTGGTGGTGGTGTGGTGGACAGTCACAAATCCGTGAAGCAAATCTCAAATTAGAGGTCATATCAAAATGATTAAACATTGATTCTTTTGCATCAACAGTTAATTCAATGGGTGCACTCAAAATTGTTGGTATTTCAGTTGTTTGATCACATGACGCATTCATGACAGTTTCAAGATTCTCTAAAATAGATGATGTGCTCAAATCACCAGGTAACTCAACACATGATGCATTCAACTTAACTAGGGATGCATCATTCTCATGTGAAGTTAAATCATCAATACCTTTATCATTACCTTGTCGCAAAGACGTAGCTGATGTAGGTACAGACGTAGACAATGCACCATGCTCTTGAGATGATGCCGCCACAATCCGAGGTGGGGCTGCTCTAGTAGGTGCAACGGTGGAGGAACCAACCGCGGTGGTGAGCATGAACTGGAATAGTAGTTGTTGTAGTCACCCAATGCATCCTCCTCAGAATCGCTCTCAAAGGTACAAGCACGAACATACATACCAAGAATGCAACGAGGAATATATCAAATCATTGCACAATATCATGGTTCAAACCACCAAAAATCTATTCATTGTATCATCCTCGATTCTTCTATGTCACAATGATGCATATAAGATTTGAACTCTTGGTAGTAAGCATGAACATTGTTATTGCCTTGTCTAAATTGTTCAAATTTGCGAAGCAATTCACGGCGATAGTAAGGAGGGAAAACTGTTTTCTCATTACATCTTTCAAATCTTTCCAAGTTGTGGGTTGGTTATCAATGTTTTTCTTACAATGCACACTCCACCAAATGTAAGCAAAACCAAGAATGCTCTAGTGGCAGCTCGTACTCGCCAAGTTCGAAAAAAACATGCTGACTAAAAACTTGTTCTACTTCAAGCTCCCAAGCTAGATAAATAGCAGGATTAAATCTACCCTCAAATGACGGTAAAGAGCTAACTCGCCATGTGCTTGTGTGTGTTGTCCCAACTCTCGTGATGGTGAATATGTGTTCGTCATCCAAGAACTTCTATCTCCTAAACTGTCATGATTAGTAGAAACAAGAAACAAAATTCGAGAATAATGTTCCTATGAACTACTAGGATGTGGTTGTAAAGTGCTCACAAGAAAGCAAATATCAATATCTTACAAGTTCTTACCATGCGGCGGTGGTGACAGCAACCAGCAAAGTGTCAAGTAACTCAAGATTGTGTAAAGCGATTGCCGGGGAGCGTCGATACACGGTGTAGAAATATGTGGAGCTGGGTTGGCTATATATGGTAGCAAAAGATTAGCAATAATCAATTCAAAGATGCAATGTTGAATAAACGCTCAACGACGGTCTCAGTGCTGGTCCTAGGCTAGACCGGACTAGAGACGCGAGCCTAGAACACTAATGAGGTCACGGCGTAGCACAACTAGCATCAATGAAGGATACTAAGTAGCTCTTGACAAAGAAGATATAAGTGAAGATAATGATGAAAAACAAGCGCCAAGCGGGATATACAACTACTCTCTCTCAAGTTTCCTCTTGAAAAGTTTGAGCCAATTTTCTGATAAATTCTTGCAAAGAATGCTACTAACTCAAGCTTTCCAATGCAAAAAGAATTACTCAATTCGAGTTGATATGAGGAGTCAAAGAATTCTAAAACTGGCCTGAAAAATTGGAACAAGCTGTGTTCACGAACTTCGGAGGGCAAAAAGACCTATTTAGAAGCCGATGTTGAGGTGTCAAATATTGAACTAGTTTCTGCAACTATTTAGATGCGGCTCGTCTCTAGCTTCAATTTGAGTACTCACGAGCCAAACGGACTTCGATGAGGAAGATACACCTGTTTTACTGAACAAAGACGCAAAATGATTCCAATCCAAATTCAGGTACGAGATTGATTCTAGATAGATCCGATTTTTTTCCTCTCTCTTTTTTCTCACGCTTTCTTTTCTTTTCTTCTCTCTCTTTCTTTTTTTCTTTCCTTTTTCTCTTTTTTTTCTCTATCTTTTTTCTCCCTCTTTCCAAGACAAACTAGATAAGATGCAGATTGGATCGGCGAAGATGTGAATGAACTCAACTATGATTATGACAATGAACAATTGTGTAGCGTGGTGGAAATTAATGGATGGATGGTGGACAGCGGAAGGATAATGATTGAGCGGCGTGACTAATGTGAACAGAACTCAAACTCTAAAGGAACTAGACAAGAAGACCAGCAACCCACACGACGATGCAACCGATAATTCAACTATGCAAGCAACGAATAGAAAATTGCAAAGGCTTAGACCGGCTTGGATAAAGGATGAACAGATCTAACTTTTTGTGGCTTTTTCATGGACTGTAGGTATGAATGATGATGCGATCTAAACTATGAAAACTGTAAAATCTCACCGAGCAACTCTGAAAACCGATACCACTTGATAGAGGCGAGGTGTCCCGATCTTCGATGAGTTGATAACTATCGATTTGGTGGAGACGACTTTGACGATCCGACTACAAACGTGCACGACGTTGCGCCTTAGCAATCGCTAAACCAACTCCGAGAGGTTATTGACCACGCCAGAGCACAATCAACCTGACCACGAAGGTCTATTCCTGCAAGCAATCGAAGAACAAGCAAGAATATGATAAAGCAATCTGAATATTGCGAATATATATGAAGTATTGATAATGGTGGGGATCCGTAAGCGGTCTTGGTCTGGTCATTGGACACAAACGAAGTACACGAAGTTGCAATGGCTAACTTTTAACTAAACAAATCCCAAGGGAAAAGCTACTAGATGGATCTAGTTATATAGGAGCAAGGGGTGGCGGCCAAGGAGGTGGGAGGACGTCCCAAGGCAGCCTAAAACTAACCCTAGGTCGTACAAGGCCAATGGGCCCAAGTGGAGGTGACGTAACACCTTTGGACTTGTAGTTTGACTCGGATTTTGGTGCAGCGTCAGATTGTTTTGTCCACAACTCAACGCTCCGGACGGATTTTAAGGTGATTCAATTGTGCTGGAAAGAGCATGAAATCTACTTTCCAACAAAAAGAATCACCCAATTCGAGTCCGTATGAAAAAGTTGTTGGCGTTTTGAGTCAGGTATATGCATGCGGTCGAATCTGAATCCGAACGTGAGAGACTTGGACTCTATCTTCTCTTGGGCCAAAAGTGACGTGAGAGGACTTTTTGAACAGCAAATAAACATCTCTTTCTTCCTTATCTTCATATGTGGATTGTACAAATGTCCCATACACCTGCAATTAGACAAAACACAAAAGTGTGTGAAGTATTTTTGTTCTGGATAACATAAATAGATTATTGAATAGTTTGCACTAGAAATCACCTGACAAATATGCATGTATGCAATATTTTTGGTCATATACAAGGTACTCATGTCCTCATCATTGGGTGACTACAACAACTACTATTCCAGTTCATGCTCACCACCGCCGGTTGGTTCCTCCACCGTTGCACCTACTAGAGCAGCCCCACCTCGGATTGTGAGCGCGGCATCATCTCAAGAGCATGGTGCATTGTCTACGTCTGTACCTACATCAGCTACGTCTTTGCGACAAGGTAACAGTAAAGGTATTGATGATATAACTTTACATGAGAATGATGCATCCGTAGTTAACTTGAATGCATCATGTGTTGAGTTACTTGGTGATTTGAGCACATCACCTATTTTAGAGAATCTTGAAACTGTCATGAATGCGCTATGTGATCAAACAACCAAATACCAACAATTTTGAGTGCACCGATTGAATTAACTGTTGATGCAAAAGAATTAATGTTTAATCATTTTGATATGACCTCTAATCTTGGTGATGATTCTGTGTCGAATGACTTATTGCATGTTTGCTTATCTAAGCATGTTGTAGCATGTAAATTTGATTCAAATAAGGTTTATTCACCAATGTTGGGATGGTTTAATGATGAACATTGTCAATCTTTTGAAATAAATAAGAGCTTCACTTATATGTGCAAACTGAGTTGCAATATTTTCATGCCTTCTAGTTCTTGTGCTAATTTGTTGGCTTTAGATTTTACTTAACTATGCAAGTTACTCATCTATTCATGTGTCATATATGCAAAAATCAAGGGAAGTAAAATGGATGACGATACATATACAATATGTACACCTTGTCTCTTTTGTTAGCCACATTTCAGATTAAGCAACGCCGAGGACGGCTTTGTTTTCAAGAAGGAGGATGATGAGGACATGACTACCTTGGATAAGACCAAAAATATTGCATACATGCATATTTGTCGTGTGATTTCTAGTGCAAACTATTAAATAATATATTTATGTTATCCGTAACAAAAATACTTCACATACTTTTGTGTTTTGTCTAATTGCAGGTGTATGGGACATTTGTACAATTCACATATGAGGATAAGGGAAAAGGAGAAGTTTAGGTGCTGTTCAAAAAGTCTTCTCACGTCACTTTTGGGCCAAGAGAAGATAGAGTCCAAGTCTCTCACGTTCTGGATTCAGATTCGGACTGCACAGACATACCTGAGTCAAAACGTCAACAACTTTTTCATACGGACTCCGAATTGGGTGATTCTTTTTCTGTTGGAAAGTAGATTTCATGCTCTTTCCAGCACAGTTGGAATCACCTTAAAATCCGTCCGAAGCGTTGAGTTATGGACGAAACAATCTGACATTGCACCAGAATCCGAGTCAAACTACAAGTCCAAAGGTGTTACGTCACCTCCACTTGGGCCCATTGGCCTTGTACGACCTAGGGTTAGTTTTAGGCTGCCTTGGGACGTCCTCCCACCTCCTTGGCCGTCACCCCTTGCTCCTATATAAGTAGATCCATCTAGTAGCTTTTTCTTTGGGTTTTGTTTAGATCAAAAGTTCGCCATAACTGCAACTTCGCAGATTTCGCTTTGTGTTCAACGACTGCATAAAGGCGCCACGTAACCCCACCTTGATCAATAAAGCTTTCATCTTATATTCGCAATATCCAGATTGCAATCTCAGCCGCTTGTTCTTCGCTTGCTCGCAGGAAATAGACCTCGTGGTCGTTGATCGTGCTCGGCGTGGTCAATAACCTCCTGAGTTGGTTTAGCGATTGCTATATGCGACGTCCTCGCCCTTAGACGCTCAGAGTCGGATCGTCAAAGTCGACTTCCACCAAAGCGAAATCCACCATCTCATCGAAAGACGGGACACCTCTGCCTCTATCACCGGTGATGCGGGGCGTCCGGCGTTGCGTGGCTCCTCGTAGATGATGAGGATGACCCTGCGATTCTTTTGGGCGGGTCGGCGAGGCGAGACAGTGGCTCTGGGCGCGGTGGAGGTGAACGGTGGCGACGATGTGCTCAGTTGCGTGGGAGGGAGAGAGCCAGGGGAGGAGATGGGGATGAGGGAGTGAGCGAGAGGGTTCCAGGGGGTGCGTGGTGCCACCAGAGAAGGCCAGGGCGTCGAGGAGGAGCGGCAAGCAGGAGGTGGCCGGGGCGCGTGTGCGCGCACGGCGGCCACACGCCCTCCTGCCCACTGGCAGGAGGTGGAAGACGACAGGGAGGAGCCCATGGTGGGCTGGGCTAGCTTTGCCCAGCTGGGCTGCTACAGTGCCAGGCCAGGTGGGCTTTGCCAGGTAAGTTTCCTTTCTTTTTTTTATTTCCTGTTTTCTATTTTTTCTGCAACTTGATGGCTTTATTAAAAATACTTAGGCACACTCAAAAATCATGAAACTGCTCATGCTCACTGTTGGGAATATATCCTACAGTAAACATTTCAGTTTACGATTATTTGGGCATTTAAAATATTTTATAGCATTTAAATGCCCAAATGCAAATACTATATGATTTAATTCAGTGACCCTCTATTGTCCTAGAAAAGTGTGCACCATTTTTGCCAGAGGTTCTAGACCATGGCAAAGATGATGAACATTTTAGAAGGGCATTTTGGGTTCATTGAAAATGATTTTAGTAAACCCTAGTTGGTTTAAGGGGGTGCTGGGAGTTCTGTCATCCCCATTTCAACTTTCTGGGAGATTTAAACATGATGCAACACCACATGCTAGCACTAGACATTACCATAAAGTGATCCAAGATCACATTAAGTCCATAGTGTTCTAAATGATCTATTTGCTCAAGTGCTTAGTGATATTGCCCCCAAAACCCTCAGCCACTTTCTCTACCCAAATATGCCCAAACCCTAATTTCCAACTCGGCCACACCGATATTTCCTATCTGAACTACCGAGTTCATCTGGACTTAGCCACTGCCAAAACCCTAACAATTCGGTCCCACCGATATGGATCTCGGTCCCACCGAGATGGCCTTGTCAGCTCTTTGTTGCTTGTTGCAATTATTTCGGTTCCACCGAGATGTTGCAATCGGTCTCACCGAGATGGCTTGATTGAATCTCTATTGCCTTGTTGCTTCACTTCTATCACGCCCAATATGCGACCCTATCCAAGAGGAACTAGAAGGTCCCCCCAAGGATAGAAGCGCATATTGAAGACGCTTTGCAAGGTGGATATCATTACATCGTACCATTACATAATAGATGGGGATACATACAAAGGCATACAAGTGCCACATGAATACAACAAACATCATACAGAAGAGAGGCATCCGACTATAGATGGAAACAAACAGAAAACACAAATGACATCCACTCTGCTAGCCCAGGCTGCTGACCAGGAACCTATCCCCTGATCAACAGGAAGAAGAAGCAGAAGAAGAACTCCAAAACAAGCAAACATCGCTCTGGCGTCAGTTCATCGCATTACCTGTACCTCCAACTGTTGTTGTAGTAACCTGTGAGCCACGAGGACTCAGCAATCCCATTACCATGGGTATCAAGTCTAACAAAGCTTAATGGGTACGTAATGGATAAGTAGTGAGGTTGCAGCAACACTAAGCATTTATATGATGGCTAACTTATGAGTACAAGAATAAGAAGAGAAACCACGCATACGGTTGAGGGAGTCCTGGATTAGGGGGTATCCGGACAGCCGGACTATATACTTTGTCCGGACTATTGGAGCGTGAAGATACAAGACTCAAGACTTCAGCCCGTGTCCGGATGGGACTCTCCTTGGCGTGGAAGGCAAGCTTGGCAATCCGGATATTGTGTTTCCTTCCTTGTAACCGACTCCATGTAAACCCTAGCCCTCTCCGGTGTCTATATAAACTGGAGAGGTTGGTCCTTAGAAGGCCGATCACAATTACAATCATACCATCATAGGCTGGCTCTTAGGGTTTATCCTCTACGATCTCGTGGTAGATCTACTCTTGTACTACCCATATCATCAATATTAATCAAGCAGGAAGTAGGGTTTTACCTCCATCGAGAGGGCCCGAACTCGGTAAACATCTGTGTCCCTTACTTCCTGCTACCATCAGCCTTGACGCACGATCGACCCCTACCCAAGATCCGCCGGTTTTGACACCGACATTGGTGCTTTCATCGAGTTCCTCGTAGCCGTCGCCGCTCGGGCTTGATGGCGCCTCCAATCATCAACAACACGGTCCAGGGCGAGACTTTTCTCCCCGGACAAATCTTCGTGTTCGGTGGCTTCGCACCGCGGGCCAATTTGCTTGGCCATCTGGAGCAGATCGACAGCTACACCCCTGGCCATCGAATCAGGTTCGGAAACTTGAACTACACAGCGGATATTCGCAGAGACTTGATCTTCGACGGATTTGAGCCTGCGCCAGGAGCACCGAACAGTCACGATGGGCACGGCTCAGACATACTGTCGGACAATGCACGGGATATCACCCCTGCAGTAGCTCCGGATTTACATCCGGAGCAGGTTATGTTGCCTGAAGACGGAGGGGTGGACCCCGCCCCGCAGGCCGTACCCCCATCGGCGATAGAGCCAAACACGGGCCTCACCTCTGAGGAGGCTCAGACTCGGACCCCTGACTCAGATCCGGTTGTAGGTTCCTGTCACAAGATTCCCGAGCTGGTTGAGCCAGGTTGGGCTCCGGTAATGGAGTTCACCGCTGCGGACATCTTCCGGCACTTGCCCTTTGGCGACATGCTGAACTCATTAAAAACTCTCTCTTTGACAGAAAATTCCAGGCCGAACTATGTCTGGCTCGAGTGGGGAGCAGGCGACGAAGAAATTCGTTACCCACCTACCACCCACTTCATAGCCATGATTGATGATTTAACCGACGTGCTTGACTTCGACTCCGAAGGCATCGACGGTATGGACGACGATGCAGGAGAAGATTCAGAACCTATGGGGTACCGGACTTCCACCTCATCACACGACATATACATGGTGGATACGCCCAAGGAAGACGACAGTGACAATTCGGAAGATAAAACCCCTGGGCAAAAGCCAAAGCGACGGCGCAGACGCCGTTCCAAGTCTAGCAGCAGTAAAAATATCAGCAAGAGCACCAAAAGGATCGATACTCCGGTCAACCCCGAAGGCAACAACGACCACACGGAACCAGCGATGGAGCAGGACGAACCAGGTCACGTCGAACACAGCTCGGAGCAGACGCCCCAAGACAATGATCCAGAGGGACGAGTTCGTCAAACCGGCCCAGGACAAGAAGACAGTCCGGACGATGATGCATTCATCATCCCTGAAGAATGCGTGGAACGAGAAAACCTCCACAGGAAGCTTATGGCCACAGTTAGAAGTCTAAAGAAGCAGAATCAACGGCTTAAAGTCGCACAGGAAATGCTCAACTGCGGATGGAACAAAGTGCTAGACACTGAAGAAAGATATGGCGACGATCACCATACAAAGAGCTACCCAAAACGTAAGCTACTGCCAGAATTCGACGACGAGGCCGTTCCACCAAAGAGTAACCTCCATAACCGCAACAAAGCAGCTACAGACGCCGCGCACGACCTACGTGAGCACCTGGATAAGAAAGCTGGCGTAGCTAGGTCCATCTACGGATCTAAAGGACACACCCCAGCGAGGGACTGTAGTCATCAAAACGATTATGCCAATCAAATACCAGCTCGGAATAAACACCGGACACAACAACAGCCGACGGCATGCCACAACACGTCCAGATACAGAGGGGCCACTCACCCCCTGTGCTTTACCAAAGAGGTACTGGACCATGAATTTCCACAGGGCTTTAAACCTGTAAACATAGAGGCATACAACGGAACGACAGACCCAGGGGTCTGGATCGAGGACTTTATCCTACATATACACATGGCTCGTGGGGATGACCTCCACGCCATCAAATACCTTCCCTCAAGTTAAAGGGACCAGCTAGACACCGTTGAAAAGCCTCCCGAAAATTCAATTGGGAGTTGGGAGGAACTCAAGACGCTTTCAGGCCAATTTTCAAGGGACTTATGTCCGCCTCCGGATGTCGACGATTTAAGTCACATAATCCAACAGCCCGAGAGTCCGCCCATAGCTTTGGAACAGATTCCTCACTAAGAAGAATCAATTGTTAATTGTCCGGATGTCAAGCCTTAGCGGCATTCAAACACAAAGATCCGTGACGAGTGGCTCGCCAGACACCTCGCCAAGAAAAGCCAAGGACAATGGCATCCCTAACAAGCCTTATGACTCGCTTATGCTGGTGAAGATAGTCGGCTAGCCTATAAAGGCACCAACACCCCAAAGACACCCAAATAAGGGATGGCAACGGAAGCCACGGCGTAATAAAACAAACGCCAAAACAAGGAAGAGAGCTCGACAACACAACGGTTAATGCCGGATTCAGGGGCTCTCGACCTAATCAGCAAAAGAAGCCATCTAAAGGAAGCAAAGAAGGACCATCCGGTCTGAACAGAGTCCTGGACAGACTGTGCCAAATTCATGGCACCCCTGACAAGCCTGCAAACCACACGCGCAGAGAGTGCTGGGTCTTCAAACATGCCGGCAAATTAAATGCCGAACACAAGGGAACGGAGACACCAAGTGAAGACGAGGATGAACCTCGCCATCCGAACACTAGGGGACAGAAAAAATTCCCGCCAGAGGTTAAAACAGTGAACATGATCCACGCGACTCATACATCCATGAGAAGGCACAAACGCGTGCATAGAGACGCGCACGATATAGAGCCCATCATACCCTCACTTAACTACTGGATGCCTTATCCGATCACTTTCGATCACTTGGACGGCTGAACTAGTATTCAGCATGGAGGATCAAAGGCCTTGGTGCTTGACCCAATAATCGACGGATACCGTCTCACCCGGGTCCTCATGGATGGCGGCAGTAGTCTCAATTTAATATACGAGGACACTGTCCGCAGGATGGGGATAAACCCATCCAGAATCAGCCAAAGCAACACCACCTTTGAAGGGGTGATACCAGGCGTTGAAGCCTACAGCAGGGGCTCCATCATACTAGAGGTAACATTTGGCTCTCCAGGCAACTCCAGAAGCGAAGAGCTACTCTTCATCATTGCACCCTTCCAAAGCGACTATCACACAGTGCTCGGAAGAATGGCCTTCGCCCGCTTCAACGCATTGCCACACTATGGCTACCTTACACTCAAGATGCCCGGTCCACGTGGCGTCATCACCGTTAGCAGAATAACAGAGCGCTCTTCACGCGCAGAGGAACACGCGACGGCCCTAGCGGCCGGACTATAAGCAACCTCCAATATCAAAAAATTAACTGGTCGTTAAGACCACGAACACGGTTAGACGAGTCCGGTAGCCCAGATTGGACCGGGGCACCGTATATGTAATCCTATAGCGGATACCAGGGGCTATAAATACTTAATAAAGCCCCAGGCTTGGCTCAACCTTATTGGCAGGCCAGCACCTTACACTTTTACTATCCATCGCATACTTACGTTGTAATCTCCTATGAGTTTTCTTTTTCCACAGACAACATTCGCGCGACACCCTTCCAGGATACGGCACAACGGAGATAAAGGCACAGACGTGCAGCAGGGCCCTGCTCAACAGGTTTCTTTTTAGATTAAGCCCCTGTGTAAACCTTTTCTATTGCCTCTTGTTGCTTAACCATCCCATGGGTTCCATACCCACAGAGGATACTGCCGTTTTTGGCATTTCGCCACGACAGATCAATGCACGTACCTGGAAACACAGGGTTTATCAATGGGCATTCTTGAGCCCATCATCCGTTATAAAGTCCGAATACCTTCGGGAGTGTTCGGCGTCACGACTTTGGCCTTATATGCATCAGCTCCAAATCATGTCTTTGGTCAAATGTTGGGCTAGCCCGGCTCCTGGGTTTGCCGCCTGACGCTCGATATTATCGGCTAGGGTGGCCAAAGGAGAACTATCGCGACAGTGCCTGGTTATTCGGATGAGCACCTCAAGAGAGAAAGCCAAAACCGATCATCATGATACAACGAGACTGATCAACCACTTGACAACTCACCGGAATCTCTAGGATTCCTATGCATTAACGAAGGGCCATTTCCCGGCCAGATACATACGCGCCCGTATTCGGATGCACGCGAAGGTACCAGGGGCTACATAGTAGCCCCAACGTTAGAATCCCGCGGCTAAGTGAAAGTGTTACAACTATATAGTCCGGTTGCCTAGTTCGACGTGCGATCACCTCCTTAATGGACCAAGACGTTGGATCAAGTGTGATTAAGCACATTTTTCGCGAACACCCCCGCATTGTATGCGTGGGGGCTGAAGCCAACGACTGCTAACTTTCGGATTACATATATATCTATAAATAGCCACACAGGGGACACAATCATATTTTCAGGCAAACAGTATAAATATAGCGTTATAATTAAAATAAACATTGTTTTTTACATTAATTCGATTCATCACTTGAACAATACACTCTTCGAGCACTGCGCCTCTATCAGGCGGGCACCCTCTGTGACCTGCGCCAAGTAGTGCTCGGCCGGATATTGCCCCCCCACCGGATCCTAGGACGCTATAATGGTGGCATCCATATCCATCCAATACGCTTTAACGCGGGCAAGGGCCATCCGTGCACCTTCTATGCACGCCGACCTTCTTATGGCATCGATCTGGGGCACGGCCCCAAGGAATTGTTGCACCAAGCCAAAGTAATCGTCCGCTTAGGCCCTTCGCCAAAGATGGTCTATTACGCATCGCATTGCAAGTCAGACAGCCAAGAAGCTCGCTACAACAGCCATCTTGTCACTTAACGGCAGCGGGCGAGTGGGAGCATTGAATTGCACTTAAAAGCTTCTCCACTTCCTTATCACCTTGATCTTTGAAGAACTTCAAAGGTCACCAGACTTTCGCCAAATCCGCATATGCGTCTGCAGGACTCCAGCGTCCATCCAGGGGAGCGTACTTAGGATCGAAAAACTTCTTCCGTAGCAAATAGGAGCTCCCAGCCGTGATTTTATTGGCCTATTGAAGCTCCTCCCGCGCACCCCTGAGCTCGGTCCGTATTTCCTTGGTGGCATTAAGTGCCTTGTTCAGGTCGGCCGAACTATCCTCATGCTCCTTTTTAAGGAGCTCATACCGGTCAGCGGCATTTTTTAACTCGATAGCCATTTCGGCTATCTTTTCCTCGCTTCGGCGATGAGCAGCCTATTCGGCTCTCAATTCCTCAGCCGCCCTTAGGGTAGCCACATTGCTCACCTGAGCTTGTTCCTTGGCTAGAGCAAGTTCCGCCCTCAGGGCCTCCACGGCAGGAGCACCATCTGCAGTCCAAACATATTACATTAATATATGCCACCTTAACATTTTTCCCTACAAGGGAAGGCAGGGCACATACCTTGTGATTGGTCCAGCCGCTTTTTCACCAGCGTGATATCGGCATCAATTGATCCAATTTGCCTCGCTAGTTCGGCAACTTCAACGGACTGATTGGCGGCCGGACCCACAGTTACCTGCACGTATTTACAAATCAGTCATTGGTTTATGATCCCCCGTTTGCCGCCTAGGGCGGGCAACCAGAGTCTCAGGGGCTACTATCTATATGGAGCACACCTACCACGTGCCTCACAGCCAAAGAAATAGTGTATTCTTCATTACATACCTCAAAGCCTCTGAGCAAACTTGTGAATGCTTCATTCAAACCGCTTGTAGCGGATGAAATCTTCTCGAGCACCGCGCTCATTAATGAGCGGTGCTCCTCCGAGAGCGCAACTCGCTCCAGTAAGCCCGTCAGTACGTCCGGACTCAAGGCGGCTGCCGTATTGGCTTCCAGCTTCGGCAGATCCGGACTCCTCCGTGACAACACCTCGGTATCGCCCGCTTCATGAGTCGGAGAGGCGGGTGGGGTCTCGCTCTCCATCATCTCTGGAGGAAGGTCCCCCTAAGACGAACCCTGTTGAGAAGAGCTGCTATCCGGACTGCAAAAAAGTTGAATCCTGGTTATTGATCCAGGAGAAATACAATACCCTCAAATTAACGATTGACTTACATCTCGGTGGAGGGCTGGCCCGTTGGCGGGCATGACGCGGTGAGGATGCCCGTCGCAGCAGAGCCCCTTGGTGATACCTTCTTCCCTTGCTTGGGCATCTTCGTCTCCAAGTCTTCAGAAGCGACCCTTTTCTTCCCGCGCGGGGAGGAGGCCTTAGCCTCCCCATCCCGATTATCCTCCTTGGGGGAGGTATCAATTCCCCCGGTTCGGATGCGTAGCGTGTGGGATTTGGTTTCTTCGTTCTTCCCCTTGTCTTTCCCCGAGGGTATTTTGCTGAGTACCCGGTCGAGCATCTTGGCCATGGTAGGGCCGGGCGAGCCTTCGGGAAGTGGCGCCGGACACCTGATTCTCTCCGCCTTGCTGAGCCATTCCTGGCCGCGGATGATTTTCAGAATAAACAATTATGAAAAATGCAAAACGAGGTGTCCGGTATCAAGGCTACTTACTTGGGTATCTAGGCGATTGCAGCTTAGGCCCGCATCCTCGATGGTGTCCGGACACTCTACTTTCTGTCTGAAGAATAATTTGCACATCTCTTCGAGCTTCAAGCCGAAGAAGTGCTTGACAGTCCACGGACCCTCCGGATTGAACTCCCACATCCGGAGAGGCCAGCGTTGGCATGGCAACATCCGTCGGATTAACATCACTTGCATTATGCTAACGAGGTTAATGTCCCTCCCAAGAAGCTCCCGGATGCGATTCTGCAGTACTGGTACATCGCCAGCGAGCCCCCAATTCCGTCCTACCTCTGTCCAATACGCCAACTGCGATGGAGGGCCCGAGCGGAACTCGGGGGCAGCCACCCACTTTGTGCCTCTAAGGGCCGTGACATAAAACCACCTCCATTGCCATATACATCGGATACTTCTTGAAAAGAACCCTCTGGCCATGGGGCATCGGCGTTCCTGCTTATTACAGCACCTCCGCACTCCACATGTCGCCCCTCGATCATCATCGGCGTCACATTGAAGGTCTTAAGCCATAAGCCGAAGTGTGGGGTGACGTGGAGAAAAGCCTTGCACAGGATAATGAACGAAGAGATATGGAGGATAGCGTCTGGAGCCAGATCATGAAAATCCAACCCATAATAGAACATGAGCCCCCTCACTAAAGCCCAAGCCATGGAGGAAGTGTGGGACAAAAATGATGCACTCATTAGGCTCCGGTGTGGGGATGACCTGCCCTGGAGCAGGAAGCCTGTGCTGGATGTCGGCAGTCAGGTATCCGACCTCCCTAAGCTTCACAATGTCGTCCTCCTGAATCAAGGAGGCCACCCACCGGCCTTGAGGGACAGATCCGGACATATTGGAGGATCTGGGGTGTTGAAGCTTGGGTTTCGGGTGTTAGAACTCGAGGTGCGAGAAGGCGCGAGGAAGGTGGAAAAGAGGCATAGGCCTCGACCCCTTTATAAAGGGGGTGAATATCAAGAGTCCTTGGTGTGACCGTTTGAGGCTTATGTAGAAACACAAGGAGTTATACCAACGGCCATCGTGGGGGCACGCACACCCATATTTATGGAAAATCCCATAATAAGAGGAACACGATCTCTGCCTCGACGAGACGTGCCAATAAAACCGCCTCGTAACACGAGTCGAGGTGGGGTAAGAAACACCGGTTCGCGTTGGACCAGACCATGATGCAAGGGCACGACGCCCGAAGATTGCCAACGGATCGGGTTTATGCTATGTGAAGATCATCTTGCAGATCCAGACACGGTCTACGTGTTCGATAACTACTTTGGAGTATTCGGAGAAGGAACCCGCCTTGCAATGCCGAAGACAATACTGCGCGCCGGACTCATCGTCATTGAAGCCTGGTTCAATGGCTACTGAGGGAGTCATGGATTAGGGGGTATTCGGACAGCCGGACTATATACTTTGTCCGGACTATTGGAGCGTGAAGATACAAGACTCAAGACTTCGGCCCGTGTCCGGATGGGACTCTCCTTGGCGTGGAAGGCAAGCTTGGCGATCCGGATATTGTGTTTCCTTCCTTGTAACCGACTCCATGTAAACCCTAGCCCTCTCCGGTGTCTATATAAACCGGAGAGGTTGGTCCTTAGAAGGCCGATCACAATTACAATCATACCATCATAGGCTAGCTCTTAGGGTTTAGCCTCTACGATCTCGTGGTAGATCTACTCTTGTACTACCCATATCATCAATATTAATCAAACAGGAAGTAGGGTTTTACCTCCATCGAGAGGGCCTGAACCTGGGTAAACATCTGTGTCCCTTGCTTCCTATTACCATTAGCCTTGACGCACAGATCGGGACCCCCTACCCGAGATCCGCCGGTTTTGACACCGACAATCGTCGCAAACTAGTAATGATTAATAAGTGATTCTGAACTACCTACAAGTCAAACATAACCCCACCATGTTCTATTCTCAAACTCACTCGAAAAGAGATAGTCACGGTTAAACACATGGTTGATGTATTTTATTTCGGATCTGGTGTCAAGTTCTCTACAACTGGAGTCCCAACTTAGTCCATCACAAACTCTCACGATCCACGGAGGAAAAACCTCCTTCCAGAACAACCCGATCAAGCTCGGAATCCCGGTTCACAAGACATTTCGACAATGGTAAAACAAAACCAACAAGACCTCCCGACGTGCCGACACCCTGATAGTAGCCGTGCGTATCTCGTCTCAGGCCACGACGGATGAGCGAAGCTTACAGTCGCTGAGACCCAAGTTGCCAAGGGGGCGCCGCAAGGTGCTCTGTTTTGGACCAACACTCATGAGGAGCAATGGCCCGGGTTGTTGATTAATTATCCCCAGGGTCCGGAAAGTCCCTATGCAAGTTTTAGTTGTTATTAGGCAAATGGTACAACCAAAGTTGGGCCTTGCTGGAAGAGTTTTATTCAAAGCGAACTGTCAAGGGGGCCCATAAACCCCGACCATGTTAGGAACGCAAAATCAAGGAACATAACACCGGTATGACGGAAACTAGGGCGGCAAGAGTGATGAGGACATCAATACCATTGTTATACCCACAACCCCTGCTGTTATACATACTGGACCAATTACTAGAGCTCGCGCATGCCAATTAAATTACCGGGTACTTTCGTTTCTTGGTAATGATTCTAATGTTCATGAGAATATGATGCTGCCTAAATTGGATACATTTGTTTTGCTTACAAATGAAGGGCCTAGCTTGGAGAAGGATGAACATTGGAGCAAGAACAAGCATGGGGATGATGGCGTGCGCAAGGGGAACAAGAACGGAGTTACAAGTGATGATTTCAGGACGTTGAAGCCACCATAATGAGTGCACGAAGCCTTGGACGAAATATACAAGATGCTACTTCATAATTTTCGTCCACAGGCTATTCTAGGTGCTGCGTCACCTTATGATTGGTCCAGGCCCATGTAATTTCAAAATACTTGATTGTAGGCTATTTTTTAGAGTCCGTATGTGTGGGGAAACAAGAGTTAGGGTTGGTTTCGGACCCCTCCCTCAAGGGCCACGAAAGCCCCCCCCCTCTTCCTCCATATATACAACCCTTAGGGCGTCGTTTAGACTTAGGGTTTTGTTTAGATTAAAAGTTTGCCATAGTTGCAACTTCGCGTACTTCGTTTGTGTTGAACAACCAGACCAAGACGTCACAGAACCCCACCTTCATTAATAAAGCTTTCCTCTTATATTCGCAATATCCAGATTGCAATCTCAGTTTCTTGCTTGTTCTTTGTTTGCTCACAGGAAACAGACCCTCGTGGTCAGGTTGATCGTGCTCCAGCATGGTCAATAACCTCTCAGAAGTTGGTTTAGCGATTGCTAAGGTGCGACATCTCGCATGTTCGTAGTCGGATCGTCAAGGTCGACTCCCACAGAAAACGATAGCCACCATCTCATCGAAACATCAAGACACCTTTGCCTCTATCAAGTGGTATCAGATTTTCAGGTTACTCGGTGAGATTTTACAGTTTTTCATAGTTTAGATCGAGTCTGTTTCTTCATACCTACAGTCCATGAAAAAGCCAAAAAAATTAGGGTTAGTTCATCCTATCTGAACCAATCTGAGCCTTTGCATAATCTTTTACAGATTTGTTTTGTTGAATTTGCGTTGCATCATCGTGTCAAGTTGCGGTCTTAGCATTAGTCCTCTAGAGTTTCGAGTTCATTCTCACGAGTTGTCACGCCGCCACGCCATATATCACCATCATCATCATCATTGCTGTTGCCATATACCACCACCGCACCAACTTCATCGCCGCTGCCATACACCACCACCACATATTCACCGCCAATCCGCGTCCATATACGCCACCACATATCCACCGCCATCACGCCAATCCGAGTCCACCTGCAACATATATCCGCCACCAGTCCAAGTTCCACCAGCATCTCCGCCACTAGTCCGAGTTCCACCAGATTCATCTCCGCCACTAGTTCTAGTCCGAGTCCAGTATTTGGTTACTCTGTTTTGGTTTTCGAGATCAAGCCATACTCCAAGTCGTGACAGAGTAGGACTCCCGAACTTTCGTGCTACTTATACATGAAAAATAGTTCCAGTTTCAAAAAAAGCCCAAGTCTGGAAAATTCTAGCTAGGCAGTTTTTAGACCATTTGTAGAATTTTTTGAAAAAAATTTGTTGCGGAGGAAAAAAAAGTGAAAAAAATTCTAGTGCCGCTGTACCTACTATTGATGCTTCTCTAGCTCCTGCTGCTACTGCCAAGGTAGTGGACCAATACGAGGATGAGGTTGATCAAAATCAGAACTATGTGCAACCACCAGCACCACCACCACCAGGTCGTCCTCATGCATATCATCGCAACGGTAGGGCTGCACCACCACCTGAGGTACGAGATCATGACAATTTTCCTAAACTAAAATTGAATATTCCACCATTTGAGGGTAGATATGTTCCTGATATATATCTTACTTGGGAGTTAGAAACTGAACAACGTTTTACATGTTTATAATATCCTGAGGAGAGACGTGTTCCTGCTGCTATTTGTGCTTTCAATAGTTTTGCATGTGTTTGGTGGTCTGAACGTTGCAGATTATATCCTATTCCAGCTACTTGGGCTGCTTTGAAAACTACTATGCGTACTCGTTGGGTCCCACCATATTATAATTGTGAATTGCTTCAAAAGTTGCAGCGTCTAAGACAAGGAAAAAAACTGTAGAAGAATATTGTCAGGAATTACAAACTGGCATGATTAGATGTGGTATTGTTGAGGAGAACGAAGCTATGCTTGCACGTTTAATGGGTGGATTAAATAGAGAGATTCAGACCATTCTAGAGTATAAGGAGTATACTAATATCACTCGTTTATTCCATCTCGCTTGTAAAGCTAAACGTGAAGTGCATGATCGACAAGCATTGGCGCGAACTAACTTTTCTGCAGGTCGGCCTCCATCAAGGACACCGCGTGGATCTTCTACTTCCACTGCACCAGCACCACCATCAGGTGCCACCTCCAGCCGTGATACAAGAAAGCAGGCACAACCACCACTATCTGCCAAGAGCGCACCTGCCGGGCTTGCACAGAGCTCTTCTTCCATGGCATCAACAGGTCACACAAGTGATATTATTTGTCGTTGTTGTAAAGGAAGAGGGCATTATGCGCGAGAATGCAAATCTCAGCGTGTGATGATTGCTACTGAGGATGGTGGGTATGAGTCCGCTAGTGACTATGATGAGGAGACTTTGGCTCTTATTACAAGTGAAGAACACGGTGGAGATGATTCTGATCATGAGACGCAATACATGGCTCCTGAAGACGCTGACAGGTATGAATGTTTAGTTGCTCAATGTGTTTTGAGTGTGCAGGTTACATAAGCTGAGCAAAATCAGAGGTATAATTTGTTCCATACAAAGGGAGTTGTGAAGGAACGTTCTGTGCGCGTCATTATAGATGGAGGGAGATGCAACAACTTGGCTAGCAAGGAGATGGTGGAGAAGCTATCTCTCACCACAAGACCACATCCACATCCTTACTACATCCAGTGGTTTAGCAACAACGGCAAGGTGAAAGTAACACGTACTGTTCGTGTGCATTTTAGTATCTCTACATATGCTGATTGTGTTTATTGTGATGTGGTACCTATGCAAGCATGTTCCTTATTACTTGGTAGACCGTGGCAATTTGATAAAAAATTTGTACACCATGGTAGAAACAATCAGTATACTCTTGTCCATAAGGATAAAAATATTACTTTGCTTCCTATGACTCCTGATTCCATTTTAAAAGATGATATTAATAGAGCTAGTAAAGCGAAACAGGAGAAAAATAAGAGTGAAAATCAGATTGTGGCAAAAGAATTTGAGCAACAAATGAAGCCTAATAATAAACCATCTAGTGTTGCTTCTGAAATTAACTTGAAAAGTGCATGTTTACTTGCCACCAAATCTGATATTGATGAGCTAGGTTTCAACAAATTTGTTTGCTATGCTTTTGTGTGCAAAGAGGCATTATTTTCATTCGAGGACGTGTTTTCCTCTTTGCCTCCTCTTTGTCACTAACATTTTGCAGAGTTCGCCGATGTCTTTCCACAAGACGTGCCACCGTGATTACCTCCCATTCGAGGGATTGAGCATCAGATTGACTTAATTCCCGGTGCATCATTACCCAACCGTGCACCATACCGTACCAATCCAGAGGAGATGAAGGAGATTATGCGTCAAGTACAGGGGCTGCTCGACAAAGGTTATATACGCGAATCCGTTAGTCCTTGTGATGTTCCTATGATTTTAGTGCCGAAAAAGGATGGTACCCTGCGTATGTGCATTGATTGTAGAGGCATTAATAATATTACTATTTGTTATCGTCATCCTATTCCTAGGCTAGATGATGCAGAGCATCCCTCAACCATCACCATGGATGTCACACCACCTCCGGAAGCATGGAAAGGACCTAAGTCGAGAGCTCGCACATGCACCATCGAAACCGAGGCCACTTCTTTCCTCTTCGAACTCCATTCGATTTCACATGTGAACCGGGTCCTACCTCAAACGAAGATATATTTCACTCTTAGGTACCGAGGAGATGACTATGTGGAGGCGAGGACGAAGACCCGGACACACAAGAAGGAGAAGGAGAGAAGTGTGAAGAACGAGAGGACCGGAGGCCCCTGGACACTTCGGGTGCCCGGATGTGGACATCCTCGGGTGCCCGGTCCCCTAGCAGCCTGCCGGCCCCCTCCTTGGATGCCCCGGGTGCCCGGCCTGGTTGGCCTCGGGTGCCCGGCCCGCTCTTGGCGCCAGCTGCTGCCTCCCAGGTGCCCGGCCACTGGCCCGGTGCCCGCCCCCAGACTAGAGCTGCTGCCTCCCTCCGGTGCCTGGCTTGGCACCCCGGTGCCTGCCCTCCACCGCCCTCGGCCCAGAACAGGTGCCCGCCCTTGCAGCCCAGGTGCCCGCCCACTGGCGCCTCTGTCCAGTCCGGGTGCCCGGACCCCTTGGCCCCGGGTGCCCGGACCCATCCGAGTGTGTGTGCGTTTTGAGGGTCATTTTGGACCTTTGTATCCCCCTCTCCCTCTATTTCGTCCCTAGACTATAAGTACCTCCCACCTATCTCATTTAGAGGATAGATAAGAATAGACACAAATCATAGAGCTTAGCTCATGTACCTCCCCTTGTGGGATTCCTCTTGAGAGACAAGACTCCATTGGAGTACAAGACCTCCATTGGAGAAGATCCCTAGGGATTCAAGCCCCCCTTGAGGGAAGGATCTACCTAGATCATCAAGCCCTCATCTCCTTCATAGGATTTGGGATGAACTCTACCATGTATCTTGTTTCCCTTCGATTGTTCATGTACCTTGTGGATCTTGTGTGTTTGTTGGTCTAGTGGATGTGTGATTGGACTTGTTCTTGAGTGTTCCTCTTGTTTTCTCTCTTGTGTTCATCTTGTTCTTAGGGATTCCCCCTCCAATTCGTGAAAGATCTCCACTTAGGGTTCCACCCTACAACATCTTGGCATCATGAGCCATGGTTTCTCATGAAATTGGAGCCCCCATCTTGTTCTCTTGCTTAATTTTGTTGTGTTCTTCCCCAACTTCGAAAATTCCCCACCAAAAATAGCCCCAAATTTTTTTGTGATTTGTTGGGTTGATGAGATTTTGTTGGATTTGATCCATGGATTTGCTTGGTTTCAAGTGGATCTAGCATTCCCCCCATCCATCTCCACCTTTCCTTCCACGAAATCCACAAATTTCTTCCATTTATCCATGAATTTCCGCCCAAACCCGACACCCCCGGGCACTCGGACCTCAACCCCCGGGCACCCGGACCCCCCCGCCCACCCCGGGTGCCCGCACCCCAAACCCCGGGCACCCACACCCCCGGGCTGTTTGCCTCGCTGACCACCCCGGGCACCCGCACCTCTCACCCCCGGGTGCCCGCACCCCCTGAATCAGCCCACCAACATTCACCGTTTCGGCCATAACTTTCACTCCCGGAGTTCATTTTTGACGTTCTTTAGCTCATTGAGTAGCTATTGACATCCCCCATCCATATAGATAGGTTTCAAAACCATTTGACTCCATCAAAATTTGGAATTTTGGCATCTTTTCCTAGGCCATCCACCATATCATCCGCAAAACCACCATAGCTTTCCGCAACCTAACCCATCTTCGATCCATATAGCATTTGTGGTTGCTTGAGTGGTGACTTGAGTCTCCTAAGGTGTTTTAGCTACTTAGGGACGGTTGCTTCATCATCAACCACCACCACCACTTCCGCATTGCTAACTTCGGAACCACCAACACATTCCGCTACCACCATTTGACATTTTCCTTGAGATTTTGAGTTCGCGGGTTTTTGCCGTTTCCTAAGGTGTTTCGGCTACTTAGGGACGGGTCTACATCATCTTGGTATCTACATCATCTTGTTATCTACATCAAGAACACTGCCACTCATCATCGCCACGAGGTCATTACCGACATCGACCACTTCACCATTTTGACAACCTAACCGTAAGCAAGAACGGCAACCTCCGTATCACCTTGGTATTGTGGTATCCCCTCATTGTACATTCTTGCCATTACATTGTTAACCCTTTAGCCCATTTTGCTTCACTTGCCTATTGAGACTAGCCATTTGAGTATTGCCGGTAACGTTACTTGTGCACATTAGTGATCCATACCTTCCATTGCATACATACCATATCATATTGGTATCATCTTGGTATCATCATATCATCCCTTGTGTCACAAGATCGTTCCCGCATATACACAATTGCTATCTTGGTTTGTGCATTTCGTATAAGTGGCCATATAAAAATAATAATAAGCTTTTAAGCAAAAAAGAGAGCAAAGAGCTTGTGAGCAAGAGCCATAGCATCATACCACATTGCACATAAGATTGTCATATCCGATCATCTTGGATCATCTTGAGAAGAACACCGGGAACATCATACACAGATCATACTTGGGATTGAAGGCTCATACATTTTGCATCTTATAGGTTGTGCACAAGTGTCGTATCCGTCTATTGAGCAATCGTGCTAGCGTCTCTCTTGAGTTGTGCAACACGAGCGTTTTCCGTGGATTCCACATTTTGTGCTCATTCCTTGGTTGCACGACCCCATTTATCTATCCGTGAGTGTGTTTCCGTGTGCCACATATTGCTATTGGTCTACTTGTTTCACTTGCGAATTTGTGAATCTTTTCCAACATTATTGAATCTTTCTAACATTTTGCATCAAATTTTTGTGCCACTATCCTCACCGAGCTCCACCATAAGCTTTACTTGATAGGTGTGAGTGAACAAGTCCGGTACCAATTCCACTATTCTTTCATCTCACATTGAGTGAAACGGGATACATCCTCAACTTTGGGAAAAGGTAACTTGGTATTGTTTATCTCATTTCCTACTCACCTCTACTCGAGTCTTGTGATGGATAGGCAAAGCATTTCATCTTCGGTCTTCCATGACAATGACAATGCAAACAACTACATCACCAAAACGTCCATCTTCAGACTACAACGTGCAATGCAAGGCATTGAGCGACTCGCCATCGACATTCGCCAAAACGAAGCAAGGATAAGGGACTACCTCGACACCAAGTTGGCCAAACAAAGGGATCAAGTACGAGAAATGGTGGCCAACTACAAGTCTTCTTCCCCTTTGTCATCTTCAAGGCGGCGACGCTCAAGTGGCCAATCTTCGGAAAGTCATCGAGCTCAAGCACTACAACACCATCAAGATGAAGCTGCTCGCGATGCATACACCTACAAGTCCCAACAAGCTCTACATCAAGCTACGACCAGCCATCATGAGCAAAAGATAAGACCAAGAGACAAGCACCACCAAGATGGAGCTACGACTACTACGACCACTTCGGCATCTTTGCCAAGTGTCATCAAGGCATCTTCGCCTTTGGACGTATGGCATCTTCGCCAACCTCCGACGAGTATGCCTACATCGGCCTTCCTCCACGGCAACGGTGACGAGATGATCGAGCATGGGATTTTCCCTTCGGTCATGGAGGAGAGTGATGATGTGCCATCTTCGGCCTTCATCCACGGCGATGACAACGAGATGGTTGAGCATGGGATTTTCCCTTCGACCACGGCGACGTATGATGACTTGAGTGACTTGTGCCACCATATTGAGAGAGAGAGAGTGACTTCACCACTAGCCCCATATATGATGAGTTGCCACAATTTCCATGTGAGGAGAGCCACAACCCCCACCACTCGAGTGAGATGAGTGACTCCACCATATGTGACATTGAGTGCACCTACGTTGAGGGTGTGAGTGAGCCACCACCACATTGAGAGAGTGAGGTCATTTCGATTTCTAACAACTTAACCTCTACCTCTATGGTGTCTTCTCATTTGGTGCTAGGTCCCATATATGACTTGTGCCACCATATTGAGAGAGAGAGAGTGACTTCACCGCTAGCCCCATATATGATGAGTTGCCACAATTTCCATGTGAGGAGAGCCACAACCCCCACCACTCGAGTGAGATGAGTGACTCCACCATATGTGACATTGAGTGCACCTACCTTGAGGGAGTGAGTGAGCCACCACCACATAGAGAGAGTGAGGTCATTTCGATTTCTAACAACTTAACCTCTACCTCTATGATGTCTTCTCGTTTGGTGCTAGGTCCCATATATGATTATGCGCTGATCCGCGACGACTTCGTCCTTCCTATGGACAAGACGATGGCCATGGTGGACTATGATGCACCCCCACATGGTTCCATCACGATGATGACGTTGACCATGCTTTGGTCTTTCCCACCTCACCTACACCACTTGAGTGGAACGAGAAAGGTAACATAGGTGAAGGTGATGCTCTTGTCCCACTAGTGGACGTTCTTGACATTGATTGCTTGCATGATGTTGCTCCACCTATTACCATGCTTCATGCTAGTATGATTTCCCCATGCGATGATTTACCCATTTATGATGAGTTTGATGATTGCCATGCGGAGTCTAGTAGTTGTGATGCCATGTTACATAGGATTTCTTGTGATAATTCTTTTGGTCACATCATGTTTGATAATCCGCTTGACTTGTCATATGCTATGCATGAGATCAACAATATGTCATATTTGCAATCTCATCATAGTGACTATGCATATACCATCAACATAAACCCAATTTGCACATATGGCATAGATGACAAGCCCATGGTTATTAGCATTTGTTTTTCTTGTGATAATATGGATATGCTCCCTTTGCATCATTTATCTCATATGCCATGCCATGACCACCTAGCTTTGGATATGCATTGTTTTGGATGTTCTCCATTTTCTCCATATCATGTTTCCACTATTGCTCATGATGACATCCCCATAGTTTCCTCATACATTTTAGGAGATTTTGATTCATCCTATCCATTGCATGATCTCACTACGTGTGTGCACCATATGCTCCCCATGAATGAAAATGCTATTGTTGTGTCACACACTTGCTATAATTTGCGTCCAAATCATGTTGAACACAATAACTATCATTGCATGATGGATGACATATTTCTCTACCATGCCTCAAATTTCTTTGAGCGATGCTTATCTTGTGCTAACTCACACATGCACATACACATCATGATGGATGATGTGTACATTTACCACGCACACACTTTCTTTGGTTTGTGTCTTTTTTGTGCAGGTACCCATGAATACTTGTCAACCTCGCAATCCCACGAGTTGACAAAACGAGCTCTAGAGAGCAACGATGGCTTGGGATCCCTTGGAGTGTCTTTCCCATCGCTTCTCTTCACAAAAGACTTCATGCAGATTTCTTCTACATGGCTCTCACATGGTTATGGGTTATTTACCACTTCACTTTATGCCCATATTGCCATGTTCACTTTGCATGATATGCTCATTACTATGCCTTTGCCATGCATTTGTGACCCATGCTTTGCATTACACATGATGATTGATTCTACTATGTGTATGTGTATTTGCAAGCTTGGTGGAGATATTGCTTGTTATTGCCAGGTTCTACCTATGACCTATGCCTATGATGATACTATGATCTTGCTTTGTGTTCGTGCTTGCGATATGTCATGTGCATTGCCTATGCCTACTACTTGCACACATGACATGATTGCCATGATTTCCTCTAGTGTGTTGCATCTTCGCTCCACTAGTTCACATGACTTGATTCCTATGCTTTCTCATGTTGCATCCAATTCTTGGATTACTTGGTCCTATAACATGCTTGGTTGCAACAATGTCGTTACTTCACTTATGCCATGTCCCATTGCTTATCACATGATTGATTTGATTGCCTCACACATGATGAACAATTGCTCTTGCTATCGTGTTGAGTGCCACTCGATTTTCACTACACCATGTGCACATTATGATCGGATTGTCTTGCACTTACCCCATGTGTTTAGACATCTTCTCTTATTTGGTGTTGTGAATGCTTCTTATGCATACCATCGACCGTTTGTTGAGCCCTTAATGCACGCTTGCCATGACATTGAGGTAGATGCTTGTTCACTTGTCCCACATATTAGAACCTTTACCTCACCCTTGCATGATCGTTTCCATGATGCTTCTCCATATGATAAATTTATGTGCTTACATGCTATGCCACACTCCCTTGTCAAACCATATGCTATGCTTGATGACGACACTTGCTTGGTGAATCACCTCTTGGATGCTTGGTTTTGCTTTAATGCCAACCACATTTGTTTTTCCACGTGCTTGTTATCTTTGCTCCTTTTAAAGGAATTACAAGACGGTGCGACATTGGAGAGTGACCATTTCGAGCTTCCACATGACAAGTGCTTGGGGGTTGTCCACTTCTACACGGCGACGCCACCTCGTTACCATGGTGATGAGGATCACGATCCGTGGACGGATCTCTCCCAAGGGGGGAGATGATGTGGAGCATCCCTCAACCATCACCATGGATGTCACACCACTCTGCAAGCATGGAAAGGACCTACGTCGAGAGCTCGCACATGCACCGTCGAAACCGAGGTCACTTCTTTCCTCTTCGAACTCCATTCGATTTCACATGTGAACCGGGTCCTACCTCAAACGGAGATATATTGCACTCTCAGGTACCGAGGAGATGACCGTGTGGAGGCGAGGACGAAGACCCGGACACACAAGAAGAAGGAGAAGGAGAGAAGCGTGAAGAACGAGAGGACCGGAGGCCCTTGGACACTTCGGGTGCCCGGACGTGGACATCCCCTGGTGCCCGGTCCCCTAGCAGTCGGCCGGCCCCCTCCCTGGACGCCCCGGGTGCGCGGCCTGGTTGGCCCCAGTGCCCCTGCTGCTTGGCCAGCCAGCCGCCACCCCTGGTGCCCGGCCACTGGCCCCGGTGCCCGCCCCAGACTAGAGCTGCCGCCTCCCCGGGGTGCCGGGCTTAGCACCCTGGTGCCTGCCCTCTCCACCGGCCCTCGCCCAGATCCGGTGCCCGACCTTGCAGCCCGGTGCCTGCCCCACTGGCTAAGGCTTTGTCCAAATCCGGTGCTCGACCCCTTGCCCAGTGCCCGGACCCATCCGAGTGTGTGTGCGTTTTGAGGGTCATTTGGACCTTTGTATCCCCCTCTCCCTCTATTTCGTCCCTAGACTATAAGTACCTCCCACCTATCTCATTTAGAGGACAACTAAGAATAGACACAAATCATAGAGCTTAGCTCATGTACCTCCCCTTGTGGGATTCCTCTTGAGAGAGAAGACTCCATTGGAGTACAAGACCTCCATTGGAGAAGATCCCTAGGGATTCAAGCCCTCCTTGAGGGAAGGATCTACCTAGATCATCAAGCCCTCATCTCCTTCATAGGATTTGGGATGAACTCTACCATGTATCTTGTTTCCCTTTGATTGTTCATGTACCTTGTGGATCTTGTGTGTTTGTTGGTCTAGTGGATGTGTGATTGGACTTGTTCTTGAGTGTTCCTCTTATTTTCTCTCTTGTGTTCATCTTGTTCTTGGGAATTCCCCCTCCAATTCATGAAAGATCTTCACTTAGGGTTCCACCCTACAACAATAGATGCTATGCTTGATGAATTGAGTGGCTCTACAATATTCTCAAAAGTTGATTTGAGTAGTGGATACCATCAATTTTGTATGAAATTGGGAGATGAATGGAAAACAACATTTAAAACTAACTTTGGATTATATGAGTGGTTAGTCATGCCTTTTGGGTTAACTACTGCACCTAGTACTTTCATGAGATTAATGAATGAAGTTTTACATGCTTTCATTGGACGATTTGTGGTAGTTTACTTTGATGACATATTGATTTATAGCAGATCTTCGGAGGAACATTTGGAACATTTACGTGCTGTTTTTATTGCTCTACGTGATGCATGTTTGTTTGGTAACCTTGGGAAGTGCACCTTTTGCATCGACCGAGTGTCTTTTCTTGGCTCTGTTGTTACTCCACAGGGAATTGAAGTTGACAAAGCCAAGATTGAAGCTATTGAGAGTTGGCCGCAGCCCAAAATGGTCACACAAGTGAGGAGTCTTCTTGGCCTCGCTGGATTCTATAGGCGTTTTGTGAGAGATTTCAGCACCATTGCTGCACCTCTCAATGAGCTTACAAAGAAAGATGTGCCTTTTCTTGGCCTCGCTATACTATGCTTGCACAACTTGACTTCAAAATATTTGGTTTGGAGACCATCAAAGATCAATACATGCAGGATGTTGATTTTAATGATGTAATACATAATTGTAAAGAAGGAAGAATGTGGAACAAGTTCGTCGTTAATGATGGATTTGTGTTCCGTGCTAACAAGCTATGCATTCCAGCTAGCTCCGTTTGTCTTTTGTTGTTGCAGGAGGCGCATGGATGAGGATTAATGGGACACTTTGGCATGAAGAAGACGGAGGACGTACTTGCTACACAATTCTTTTGGCCAAAGATGAGACGGGATGTTGAGCGTTTTATTGCTCGCTACACTACATGTCAAAAAGCTAAGTCTCGACTCAATCCTCATGGTTTATATATGCCTTTGCGTGTACCTAGTGTTCCTTGGGAGGATATATCTATGGACTTTGTTTTAGGTTTACCTCGAACAAAGAAGGGGAGGGATAGCATATTTGTTGTTGTGGATAGATTCTCGAAAATGGCACACTTTATACCATGTCATAAAAGTGATGATGTTGTTAATGTTGCTGATTTGTTCTTTTGTGAAATTATTCGCTTGCATGGTGTGCCAAATACTATTGTTTCAGATCGTGATACTAAATTTCTTAGCCACTTTTGGAGATGTTTATGGGCTAAGTTGGGGACTAAACTGCTTTTCAGTACTACTTGTCACCCCCAAACCGATGGATAAACCAAGTAGTCGATAGAACATTGTCTACTATGCTTAGGGCTATTTTGAAGAATAATAAGAAAATGTGGGAGGAATGCTTGCCTCATATTGAATTTGCTTATAATCGTTCATTGCATTCTACTACTAAGATGTGCCCTTTTGAAGTTGTGTATGGCTTCCTACCTCGTGCACCTATTGATTTGTTGCCTCTTCCATCTTCGGAGAAGGTTAATTTTGATGCTAAACAGCGTGTTGAATTGATTTTAAAAATGCATGAGTTAACTATAAGGAAAACATTGAGCGTATGAATGCTAAATATAAACTTGCTGGATATAAGGGTAGAAAACATGTTGTGTTTGCACCGGGAGATCTTGTTTGGTTACATTTGCGTAAGGATAGATTTCCTGATTTGCGCAAATCAAAACTAATGCCACGTGCTGATGGTCCCTTTAAGGTGTTAGAGAAAATAAATGATAATGCATATAAACTTGAGCTGCCTACAGATTTTGGGGTTAGTCCCACTTTTTACATTGCAGATTTGAAGCCTTATTTGGGTGAGGAAGATGAACTTCCGTCGAGGACGACTTCATTTCAAGAAGGGGAGGATGATGAGGACATCAATACCATTGTTACACCCACATCCCCTACTGCTATACACACTGGACCAATTACTAGAGCTTGCGCACGCCAACTAAATTACCAGGTACTTTCGTTTCTTGGTAATGATTCTAATGTTCATGAGAATATGATGCTGCCTAAATTTGATACATTTGTTTTGCTTACAAATGAAGAGCCTAGCTTGGAAAAGGATGAACATTGGAGCAAGACCAAGCATGGAGATGATGGCATGCGCAAGGGGAACAAGAACGAAGTTACAAGTGATGTTGGGCTTTGAAGCCACCATAACGAGTGCATGAAGCCTTGTACGAAATATACAAGTTGCCACTTCATAAATTTCGTCCAGAGGCTATTTTAGGTGCCGCGTCACCTTTTTATTGGGCCAGGCCCATGTAATTTCGAAATACATAAGTATATACTATTTTTAGAGTCCGTATGTGTGTGGAAACAAGAGATAGGGTTAGTTTCGGACCCCTCCACCAAGGGCCACGAAATTCCCCCCTCTTTGATAGAGGCAGAGGTGTCCCGTCTTTCGATGAGATGGTGGATTTCGCTTTGGTGGAAGTCGACTTTGACGATCCGACTACGAACGTGCGAGGACGTCGCGCCTTAGCAATCGCTAAACCAACTCCGAGAGGTTATTGACCACGCCGGAGCACGATCAACCTGACCACGAGGGTCTATTTCCTGCGAGCAAACGAAGAACAAGCAAGAAACTGAGATTGCAATCTGGATATTGCGAATATAAGATGAAAGCTTTATTGATCAAGGTGGGGTTCTGTGACGCCTTTGTCTGGTCGTTGAACACAAACGGCACGCAAGTTGCAGCTATGGCGAACTTTGATCTAAACAAAACCCAAGTCTAAACGGTGCCCTAAGGGCTGTATATATGGAGGAAGAGGGGTGAATTTCGTGGCCCTTGGTGGAGGGGTCCAAACTAACCCTATCTCTTGTTTCCCCACACATACGGACTCTAAAAATAGCCTATACTAATGTATTTCGAAATTACATGGGCCTGCCCAATAATAAGGTGACGAAGACCTAGAATAGCCTATGGACTAATATTATGAAGTGGCATCTTGTATATTTCTGTCCAAGGCTTCATGCACTCATTATGGTGGCTTCAAAGTCCCGAAATCATCACTTGTAACTCCATTCTTGTCCCCTTATGCATGCCATCATCTCCATGTTGTTCTTGCTCCAATGTTCATCCTTCTCCAAGCTAGGCCCTACATTTGTAAGCAAAACAAATGTATCCAATTTAGGCAGCATCATATTCTCATGAATATTAGAATCATTACCAAGAAACGAAAGTACCGTAATTTAGTTGGCGTCTTGCGAGCTCTAGTAATTGGTCCAAGATGTATAGCAAATAGGGCTGTGGGTGTAACAATGGTATTGATGTCCTCATCATCCTCCCTTCTTGAAATGAAGTCGCCCTCGACGGAAGTTCATCTTCCTCACCCAAATATGGCTTCAAATCTGCAATGTTAAAAGTGGACTAACCCCAAAATCTGCAGCAGCTCAAGTTTATATGCATTATCATTTACTTTCTCCAACACCTTAAAGGGACCAAAGAAGACGTGGCATTAGCTTTGATTTATGCAAATCAGAAATCTATCTCACGCAAATGTAACCAAACAAGATCTCCTGTGCAAACACAACATGTTTTCTACCCTTATCTCCAAAGAAGTTTATATTTAGCATTCATACGCTCAATGTTTTCCTTAGTTAACTCATGCATTTTTAAAATCAATTCAGCACGTTCTTTAGCATCAAAATTAACCTTCTCCGAAGATGGAAGAGGCAACAAATCAATAGGTGCACGAGGTAGGAAACCATACACAACTTCAAAAGGGCAAATCTTAGTAGTAGAATGCAATGAACGATTATAAGCAAATTCAATATGAGGCAAGCATTCCTCCCACATTTTCTTATTTTTCTTTAGAACAGCCCTAAGCATAGTAGACAATGTTCTATTGACTACTTCAGTTTGTCCATCACTTTGGGGTGACAAGTAGTACTAAAAAGCAGCTTAGTCCCCAACTTAGCCCATAAACATCTCCAAAAGTGGCTAAGAAATTTAGTATCACGATCTGAAACAATAGTATTTGGCACACCATGCAAGCGAATAATTTCACGAAAGAACAAATCAGCAACATTGACAAAGATCATCGCTTTTATGACATGGTATAAAGTGTGCCATTTTCGAGAATCTATCCACGACAACAAATATGTTATCCTCCCTTCTTTGTTCTAGGTAAACCTAAAACAAAGTCCATCGATATATCCTCCCAAGGAACACTAGGTACAGTAAAGGCATATATAAACCATGAGGATTGAGTCGTGACTTAGCTTTTTGACATGTAGTGCAATGAGCAATAAAACGCTCAACATCCCGCCTCATCTTTGGCCAAAAGAAATGTGTAGCAAGTACGTCCTCCGCCTTCTTCACGCCAAAGTGTCCCATTAGTCCTCCTCCATGCGCCTCCCCGCAACAACAAAAAGACGAACGGAGCTAGCTGGAATGCATAGCTTGTTAGCACGAACACAAACCCATCATTAACGACAAACTTGTTCCATGTTCTTCCTTCTTTACAATTCTGCAATACATCTTTAAAATCAGCATCATGCACATATTGATCTTTGATGGTCTCCAAACCAAATATTTTGAAGTCAAGTTGTGAAAGCATAGTATAGCGACGAGACAATGCATCAAGAATAACATTTTCTTTACCCTTCTTGTGTTTAATGACATAAGGGAAAGTCTCAATGAATTCAACCCATTTAGCATGTCTACGATTCAGTTTAGCTTGACTTTTAATATGTTTCAAAGATTCATGATCGTAATGTATAACAAATTCTTTGGGCCATAAATAATGTTGCCATGTTTCTAAAGTCCTAACAAGAGCATATAATTCTTTATCATAAGTAGAATAATTCAGACTAGGCCCACTCAACTTTTCGTAAAAGTATGCAACAGGTTTGCCATCTTGTAATAACACACCTCCTAATCCAATTCCACTAGCATCACATTCAAGCTCAAAAGTCTTAGTAAAATCGGAAGTTGGAGTAAAGGAGCATGTGTCAACTTATCTTTCAACACCGTGAAGGCTTCTTCCCGTATGCGGTACCCCAAACAAAAGGCACATCCTTCTTTGTAAGCTCATTGAGAGGTGCAGAATGGTGCTGAAATCTCTCACAAAACGCCTATAGAAACCAGCGAGGCCAAGGAAACTCCTCACTTGTGTGACCGCTTTGGGCTGCGGCCAACTCTCAATAGCTTCAATCTTGGCTTTATCAACTTCAATTCCCCGTGGAGTAACAACATAGCCAAGAAAAGATACTCGGTCGGTGCAAAAGGTGCACTTCCCAAGGTTACCAAACAAACGTGCATCACGAGAGCATTAAAAACAGCACGTAAATGTTCCAAATGTTCTTCCAAAGATTTGCTATAAATCAGATATCATCAAAATAAACTACCACAAATCGTCCAATGAAAGCACGTAAAACTTCGCTCATTAATCTCATGAAAGTACTAGGTGCATTAGTTAACCCAAAAGGCATGACTAACCACTCATATAATCCAAACTTAGTTTTAAATGCTGTTTTCCATTCATCTCCCAATTTCATACGAATTTGATGGTATCCACTACGCAAATCAACTTTGGAGAATATTGTAGAGCCACTCAATTCATCAAGCATATCATCTAGCCTAGGAATAGGGTGACGATAACGAATAGTAATATTATTGATGCCTCTACAATCAACACACATACGTGGCGTACCATCCTTTTTCGGCACTAGAATAATAGGAACAACACAAGGACTAAGGGATTCGTATATAACCTTTGTCGAGCAGCTCTCGTACTTGACGATAATCTCCTTCGTCTCCTCCGGATTGGTACGGTATGGTGCACGGTTGGGTAATGATGCACCGAATTAAGTCAATTTGATGCTCAATCCTCGAATAGGTGGTAATCCGGTGGCACGCCTTGTGGAAAGACGTCGTGAACTCCCAAAATGTTAGTGACAAATAGGGGCAAAGAGGAAGGCACGCCCTCGAATGAAAATAATGCCTCTTTGCACACAAAAGCATAGCAAATAGATTTGCCAAAATCTAGCTCATCAATATCAGATTTGGTGGCAAGTAAACATGCACTTTTCAATTTAATTTCGTAAACAACAGAGATGGTTTATTATTAGTCTTCATGTGTTGCTCAAATTCTTTTGCCACAATCTGATTTTCACTCTTATTTTTCTCCTGTTTTGCTTTATTAGCTCTATTAATATCATCTTTCAAAATGGACTCGAGGAGTCATAGGAAGCAAAGTAATATTTTTATCCTTATGAACAAGAGTATACTTGATTGTTTCTACCATGGTGTATGTAAATTTTATCAAATTGCCATGGTCTACCAAGTAACAAGGAACATGCTTGCATAGGTACCACATCACAATCAACATAATCAGCATATGTAGAGATACTAAAATGCACACGAACAGTACGTGTTACCTTCACCTTGCCGCTGTTGTTGAACCATTGGATGTAGTAAGGATGTGGATGTGGTCTTGTGGTGAGAGATAGCTTCTCCACCATCTCCATGCTAGCCAAGTTGTTGCAGCTCCCTCCATCTATGATGACGCGAATAGAACGCTCCTTCACAACTCCCTTTGTATGGAACAAATTATGCCTCTGATTTTGCTCAGCTTGTGTAACTCGCACACTCAAAACACGTTGAGCAACTAAACATTCATACTGCCAAGATCTTCAAGAGCCATGTATTGTGTCTCATGATCGTAATCATCTCCACCGTGTTCCTCATGTGTAATAAGAGCCAAAGTCTCCTCATCGTAGTCACTAGCGGACTCATACCCACCATCCTCGTGAGCAATCATCACACGCTGAGATTTGCATTCTTTCAAAATGTCCTCTTCCCTTACAACGACGACAAATAATATCACTTGTGTGCCTGTTGACGCCATGGAAGAAGAGCTCATGCAGGCCCAAAGGTGTGCTCTTGGCGATAGTGGTGGTTGTGCCTCGCTTTCTTGTATCACGGTTGGAGGTGGCACCTAAAGGAGGTGATGGTGCGGTGGAAGTAGATGATGCACGTGGTGTCCATGATGAAGGTCGACCTGCGAGAAAAGTTAGTGCGCGCCAATGCACAGCCGATCCTGCACTTCACGTTCAGCTTTACAAGCAAGATGGAATAAGCGAGTGATATTATTATAATCCTTATAGTCTAGAATGGTCTCAATCTCTCTATTTAATCCAACCGTAAAACGTGCAAGCATAGCTTCATTCTCCTCAACAATACCACATCTAATCAAGCCAGTTTGTAATTCCCGATAATATTCTTCTACGAAATTTTTCCTTGTCTTAAACGCTGCAATTTTTGAAGTAATTCACGTTGATAATATGGTGGAACCCAACGAGTACGCATAGCAGTTTTCAAAGCAGCCCAAGTAGTGGAACAGGATATAATCTACAATGTTCGACCACCAAACACATGCAAAGCTAGTGAAAGCACAAACAAAGCAGAACACGTCTCTCCTCGGGATATTGTAAACATGTAAATCGTTGTTCAGTTTCTAACTCCCAAGTAAGATATATATCGTGAACATATCTACCCTCAAATGGTGGAATATTCAATTTCAGTTTAGGGAGATGGTCATGATCTCGTACTGAGGGGAGCCCTAGCATTGCCATTATTTGCATGTGGGCGACCGGTGGTTGTGGTGCTGGTGGTTGCACGTAGTTACGATGTTGATCAACCTCATCCTCATAATCTCCCATATAATCATCCTCGTCGGTACCAGCAGCAGCAGATGAGAGGAGCCAAAGAAGCACCAACAATGAGTGGCAATGGCACCAAATTTTGTCCTGTCTCAATAGGAACACGCCGAGCTCGTCCATACCGATTCGGAAGGGGCGAGTTGTTGTCGTTCTGAGGTGCGATAGGTGCAGCCGGCGGTGGTTGTGGAAAACGCGAGCAATTCATCAAACTTGCTATCAAGCTTTGTTTCAAACGTCTTCTCAATGCCATCTATCTTCTCCATGGCCTCGTCAAATCTGTTTACCACATCTTGCACTGTCCACTCATCATTTGCTGAAATTTATCATGTAGCTGTTTGTTCGTCATGTTCTCCCGTCGGTCTCGTCGGATTGTGATCCTGCCATGGTTAGCAAAGAATAGAAACACACAAGAATATGATCCTCAGGACTACTAACAAGAGGTGGTGGTGGGTGTCACAAATCCGTCAAGCAAATCTCAAATTCTTACCAGTTCTTACCCAAAGAAGATAGCGGTGATCGTTGTAAATCAAAACTCTCAAAGCTTGGATAGAGCGATTGCGTGGGAGAGTCAAGCGCACGCGTAGATGTATGTGGAGCTGGAAGGCTTATAATATGGTAGCAAAAGGGTCAAGAATAATCAAATCGGAGATGCAAAGTTGAATAAGCGCTCAACGACGCAGATCTTGGTCTTTGGTCCTAGGCTAGACCGTGCTAGAGACGCGAGCCTAGAACACTAACAAAATCACGGCACAAGCACGTAATCAAAGGAAAAGCACACTCTGAATTTTTTTTCGCTTTTTTTTTTTTTTTTTTTTTTTTTTGCTCTTTTTTTTTTTTTTTGCGAAAAATCACTATAATGGCGAGTGTCTCAAAACTCTTCCTGTGTCAAATCGACAGATGGGCACAAAATTTTTTCGACCAAAAATTTTTTTTTTTTCGATTGCCTGGACCCAAAAACCTGAAACGGGTCAAAAAAACTTTCTATAACGGCGATCGCTCAATACGCTTAGAAACACCTAAAATAGGATAGCCGTAAAATTTTTTTATCCCGTCGTTTTGGAAAATTTTGGGCCTAAGCGGAGGTGGTTTAGGACTCTTTTTTTTTTTTTTTTTTTGAAACCAACCTCTTCTACGCACGGCAAAAGATTGCTGAATCCAAACCTACTCGGACAAGGAAACACGAATCGGAAATTAGATGGATCCCAAAACAAATCTAATATGCAAGGAACTCGGATTGGTGGTGGATATATGGTGGTGGTATATGTCGGTGGTGGTGGTATATGGATCACGGATTCAAGCGGTGGCGGATAAGCGGTGGTGGTAGATGGCGGGCGATGATGATGGTCGGCGGCGTGACAACTTATGACCGTAACTCGAAACTCTAAAAGACTAGACTCTAAGACCAAAGAATAGACACGACGATGCAACCGCAAATTCAACAACGCAAATACGTAAAAGATTATGCAAAGGCTCGATTGGTTCGGATATGATGACCTAACCCTAATTTTTTTTGGCTTTTTGTGGACTGTAGGTATGAAGAACGGACTCGATCTAAACTACTAAAAAGCTGTAAAATCTCACCGAGCAACACGAAATCGATACCACTTGATAGAGGCAGAGGTGTCCCGTCTTTCGATGAGATGGTGGATTTCGCTTTGGTGGAAGTCGACTTTGACGATCCGACTACTGAGCGTGCGAGGACGTCGCGCCTTAGCAATCGCTAAACCAACTCCGAGAGGTTATTGACCACGCGAGCACGATCAACGACCACGAGGGTCTATTTCCTGAGCAAACGAAGAACAAGCAAGCCGAGATTGCAATCTGGATATTGCGAATATAAGATGAAAGCTTTATTGATCAAGGTGGGGTTACGTGGCGCTTTGTGCAGTCGTTGAACACAAGCGAAATGCACGCGGTTGCAGCTATGGCGAACTTTTGATCTAAACAAAACCTAAGTCTAAACGGTGCCCTAAGGGCTGTATATATGGAGGAAGAGGGGTGAATTTCGTGGCCCTTGGTGGAGGGGTCCAAACTAACCCTATCTCTTGTTTCCCCACACATACGGACTCTAAAAATAGCCTATACTAATGTATTTCGAAATTACATGGGCTGGCCCAATAATAAGGTGGCGCAAGACCTAGAATAGCCTATGGACTAAATATTATGAAGTGGCATCTTGTATATTTCGTCCAAGGCTTCTTGCACTCATTATGGTGGCTTCAAAGTCCTGAAATCATCACTTGTAACTCCATTCTTGTCCCCTTAGCATGCCATCATCTCCATGTTGGTTCTTGCTCCAATGTTCATCCTTCTCCAAGCTAGGCCCTACATTTGTAAGCAAAACAAATGTATCCAATTTAGGCAGTCATATTCTCATGAACATTAGAATCATTACCAAGAAACGAAAGTACACGGTAATTTAGTTGGCGTCTTGTGAGCTCTAGTAATTGGTCCAAGATGTATAGCGGCGGGGTGTGGGTGTAACAATGGTATTGATGTCCTCATCACTCTTCCTCCATATATACAGCCTTAGGGCACCGTTTAGACTTTGGGTTTTGTTTAGATTAAAAGTTTGCCATAGCTGCAATTTCGTGTACTTCGTTTGTGTTCAACGACCAGACAAAGGCGTCACAGAACCCCACCTTCATTAATAAAGCTTTCCTCTGTTATTCGCAATATCCAGATTGCAATCTTAATTTCTTGCTTGTTTTTCGCTTGCTTGCGTGAAATAGACCTTCATGGTCGTTGATCGTCTCGGGGTCAATAACCTCTCGGAGTTGGTTTAGCGATTGCTAAGGCGCGATGTCCTCGCACGTTCGTAGTCGAATCATTAAAGTCGACTTCCACCAAAATGATAGCCACCATCTCATTGAAAGACGAGACACCTTTGCCTCTATCAAAATCTGGCGGCAGTGATGCGGATTTCGAGGCGGGTGGCGGCTAATGTTTGGGGCTGGGGCGGCTCGGGCCTATGGCTTAAAAGGGCCGGCCGGGTGCAGTGTCCTAGTCGGACACGGCCCGGTAAGGCGGTTGACTTTCTTTTTTAAATAATTCCGCACAGAAAAACGAAGAAAAGAAATAGTAAACGAACTCCAAAAATTCTGAAATAAATTTCCCCGGTCCTCTAAAAATATAGCGGACAAAGTGAACATTTATTTGGGCCTCTAATGCAATTTTGAAAAACACATTTTTTCCTAATTCAAATAAAATAGCGATAAAACTCCGAATAAAAATTCTTATTTGATTTTAATATTTAACCTCCAATATTCCTTTATTTTGGGAAAGTCATTTATCCCTTCTCTTTTATTTTCCTCTAAGGAATATTCGAAGAGAAAAATAATTAAAATCAACCGTTGCTCTTTTCAAAATTTGAGAAAACTCAAATATGAAAATAACGAAATCCCCAACTCTCTCCGTGGGTCTTTGAGTTGCGTAGAAATTCTAGGATCAAGCCAAAATGCAATAAAATATGATATGCAATGATGATCTAATGTATAACATTCCAAATTAAAAATTTGGGATGTTACAAACCTACCCCCCTTAAGATGAATCTCACCCTCGAGATACGGGTTGGCTAGAAAATAGGTGAGGGTGGTCCTTCCGTAGATCTTCCTCTCGTTCCCAGGTGGCTTCATCCTCGGTATGGTGGCTCCATTGAACTTTGCAAAACTTGATAACCTTGTTGCGGGTGACTCGGCTGGCAAACTCGAGAATCTTGACTGGTTTCTCCTCGTAGGTCAACGCTATCCAACTGAATCGCTTCCAGTGGCACTGTATCTCTCAGAGGAATATCCGCCATCTCTGCGTGGCATTTCTTCAACTGGGAAACGTGGAACACATCGTGAACTCCTGACAATCCTTCTGGCAATTCCAACTTGTAAGCAACTTCTCGCATACGTTCCAAAACTTTGTATGGTCCCACAAAACGTGGTGCTAACTTTCCCTTAACTCCAAAATGCTTAACTCTTCGAAGTGGGGACACACGAAGATACACTCTGTCGACTTTGTAAACTGTCTCCTTGCGTTTAGAATTCGCATAGCTCTTTGCCTAGACTGGGCTACCTTGAGTCTATCGCGAATCAATTTGACCTTCTCTTTAGACTCTTTAATCAAATCTGGTCCAAACAACCGACGGTCTCCAACTTCATCCCATAACAACGGTGTCCTGCACCTCCTTCCGTACAAAGCTTCGAAAGGGGCCATCTTCAAACTGGCTTGATAACTGTTGTTGTAAGAGAACACTGCATATGGCAAATTGTCATCCCAACTAGATCCATAATCTAGCACACAAGCTCTCAACATGTCCTCTAGAATCTGATTGACTCTCCCGGTCTGTGTGTCTGTCTGTGGATGAAAGGCTGTACTGAACTCTAGCCTGGTACCCAAAGTCTCATGCAACTGATTCTAGAACTTTGAGGTAAACTGGGTTCCTCTATCTGATACAATGGTCCTCGGAACTCCATGCAGACATACGATCCTGGTCATGTATATCTTTGCCAACTTAGCACTAGTGTAAGTGGTCTTCACTGGGATGAAATGAGCTACCTTCGTCAACCGATCGACTACAACCCATATCGAGTCATAGCCCGAACGAGTCCTGGGAAATCCCGTGATAAGTCCATGCCTAGTTTATCCCACTTCCATTCGGGTATCGGCAATGGCTGTAGCAAACCTGCTGGCTTCTGATGCTCCGCCTTTACTCTCTGACATACATCACAAACATCGACATACTCCGCAATATCCTTCTTCATTCCGGTCCACCAGAAACTGTCCTTCAAATCCAGATACATCTTGGTATTTCCTGGGTGAATGGAATATGGCGAATCATGGGCCTCCTGCAGAATCAACTTCCTGATCTCTGGGTCATTAGGCACATATACGCGGTCCTCAAACCATAAGGTATCGTGCTCATCCTCACGAAAGCCTTTAGCCTTTCCTTTGCTCATCCTTTCCTTTATCTCCGCAATCTCCTTGTCCATCTTTTGAGCTTCTCTGATCTTATTCATCAAAGTAGACTGAATTTCCAATGCTGCTACATAACCTTTCGGAACTATCTCCATACATAGCTCACGAAGATCCTCTGCTAACTCCTTGGGTAACTCTCCGGTCATGAGTGTGTTGACAATGACTCTTGCGGCTCAACGCATTGGCTACTACGTTAGCCTTTCCAGGATGATAATGCAATCTCATATCATAATATTTGATGAGCTCCAACCATCTCCTCTGCCTGAGATTCAAATCCTTCCGCGTGAAGATATACTTCAAACTCTTGTGATCCGTGTACACCTCACAATGGTTTCCGATGAGAAAATGTCTCCATGTCTTCAACGCATGCACTATGACTGCTAACTCCAAATCATGTGTAGCATAATTCAACTCATGGGGTTTAAGCTGTCGTGAGGCATATGAAACAACTCTTCCCTCTGCATAAGCACTGCTCCAAGTCCTCGATGAGAAGCGTCGCAATACACTTGATAATCCTTGCGTTGATCAGGAAGAATCAATACTGGGGCTGTAACCAAACGTTTCTTCAACTCCTAAAAACTGGCCTCACATTCCTCGGTCCATTTGAACTTGGTGTCCTTCTTCAACAACTCCGTCATGGGCTTTGCAATCTTCGAGAAATTCTCAATGAACCTCCTGTAGTATCCTGCGAGTCCAAGAAACCTCCAGATCTCTCCAACTGACGTGGGTGCTTCCCAATTTTTCACGGTGACAACCATGGTGGGGTCTACTGCTATTCCTTCTTCGGATATAACATGTCCGAGGAATCCAACTTCCTTCAACCAAAACTCACACTTGCTGAATTTGGCATATAACTGATGTTCTCTGAGCTTTCCAAGTACCAAACGCAAATGCTCCTTATGCTCCTATGTCATCAATGAACACCACGACAAATTTATCCAGAAACTCCATAAACACCTTGTTCATCATGTTCATGAAATAGGCAAGTGAGTTAGTCAGACCAAATGACATAACGGTATACTCATATAGCCCGTACCTTGTGGTAAAAGCTGTCTTAGGTATATCCTGCTCTCGAATCTTCAGTTGGTGGTATCCTGATCGCAGATCGATCTTGGAAAATACTTTAGCTCCTTGCAACTGGTCAAACAGATCATTGATCATCGACAGTGGGTACTTGTTCTTGATTGTTACTTCATTCAATCCACGATAATCAACAAGCATCCTCAACGATCCATCCTTCTTCTCCACTAGAAGCACTGGTGATCCCCAAGGTGACGAACTTGGGAGAATATAGCCTTTATCCAGTAACTCCCTAATCTGCTTCTTAATTTCCTCCAAATCCTTTGCGGGCATTCTGTACGGTCTCTTAGATATTGGCCCTGTGCCTGGCAAAAGCTCAATCAAAAACTCGATGTCTTTATCCGGTGGCATGCCTGGCAACTCTTCTGGAAATACACCTGGGAAATCCTTCACCACTAGTACTTCCTCCTGTACAACTCCTGATAAGGAATTCACTTGAGTCCTCTTCGGCACATGCCGGGATACATACTTGATCCTACTTCCTTCTGGGGTGGTGAGCATAATCGACTTACTGGCGCAATCGATGTTTCCTCCATACATCGATAGCCAATCCATACCCAAAATCACATCCAAACCTTGCAACTCCAAAATTATCAGGTCTGAGGGGACACATGCCTACCTATGGTCAATGGCATCTGAAAACATCCTTGGCTTGCCATATGCTCCGCTCCTGGAGAGCTTACTAACATGGTTGTTCTAAGAACCTTGGTGGCAACTTATACTTATCCACAAACACCCTTGATATGTATGAATGCGATGCACCAGTATAAAAAAGAACGATTGCAGTAAATGATTTAACCAAAAACTTACCTATTACTGCATCTGGCTGGGCTTCAACCTCCTCCACGTTAACGTGGTTCACTTGTCCCCTGTTGAAAGGGTTGGGCTTCTTCCCAGAGCTATCATTGCCATTTCCATTCTTTGCTTCAGAACACTCCGTGGCGTAATGTCCATTCTTCCCGCACTTGAAACAAGTAATGTGACTTAGATCCTTCTTGGTGGGCGTTGCTGGGTTGGAACGGTTCTAGCCGTTGCTTCCTCCATTACCATTCCCATTCTTGGGGCCACTATGGTTATGAGAACTCCCTCCATTGGAATTATGGCCTCCATGGTTATGGTGAAGGTGTCCTCCCGAGTTCGGGGTAAAACGGGGCCTCTGCTGAGCTCCAGAATTGTACTTCCCTTGTCCATACTTCCTCTTGCGGTTGTCAATCTGTTGCTGCTTCCCTTCAGTCATGAGAGCTCTATGTACCAACTCCTAGTAGTTGTTGAAGGTTGCCACCATCAACTGCATGCTCACTCATCATTCATCCTTCCGAAACTTCTCCGCTTAGTCAGATCCGTAGCGTCATCATCCGCATAACGTGCTAACTTATCAAATCATCCACATCTTGCCCACTATGCATCCTCCTTGGCGCAAGTTGCGAAACTTCGCGCTTCTTCATGGCCATAGCTCCTGCTGAAACATGGGCTATCTGCGAAAAGCTTGTCTGGCGGGTCCCATGTGGCGGTGTCGATGGGGTAAGTGGCTGTGAAATTCTCCCACCATGATGCTGCGAGTCCATCAAGCTGATGTGCGGCAAAACACACTCTCTCCGCATCTGTGCATCCTGCAATGGTCAACTCCCTTCCAATCTTGCAGAGCCAATCATCTGCAACAATCGACTCGGTGCTACTGGGGAACATCGGTGGATTCAGCCTTAGAAAACGGGCTAAGTGATCAACAGGTGGTGGTGGTGGGTTGTTGTTGTTGTTGTTGTTCCCTTGGTTCTAATTCTTGACTAGTATCTGCATCAATGCATTCTGCTGCTGGATCAACTGAGTGAGCTCCGGTGGGAAAGCAAATCCATTGTCGCGTCTCGGAGGCATCTGATGGGTTTAGAAAAGATGAGAATACCGAATAGAATCAGATCTAGAGGGAAAACACTACCCATATGCACATGAGACAAACACAAACATATCACTTCAATCAATTCAAACAAGGGCATACAATCGGTCTAACTATCGTTACAAAAGTGCTCGGACTATACTATATACATGGGGGAATACTACTACTGATATGGTGGTCGACTAGAAAAATTGATCGGTGGAAGACTCCATGATATCTGCTCCAGCTTCATCAACATAGTCATCATCGCTATCATCGGGGTCCAAGTCGGTGTCGTCGATGATGATGTAGTTCTCCGGGCAAGTGGAACCATCGTCTTCTCCTCCTGGCGCGGGGTCTCCCATGAATATTCCTAGCTTCCTTGTCAAATCGTCATTCTTCTCCATGAGTATCGTCATTTCCTACTCATATCCATTGCGTGTAGACTTGAGTTCTTCCTCCTGCTCTGTAATCCCGGTCATTGCCTTCTTCAGATCTATCATGCCTGCGCACATGTGGTTCTCCTGGCGACGAATGTGCTGGTTTAACTCCTGGATGAAAGCTGTAATGGATCTATCCTTCCTGGTGCTGATCATCTCCCATTGCTCATCTCGGTGCCCACAAATCTGGTAGATAGTATCCTTGAGATCCTTGTGATAAACTTCTCCAATGCGTCCCATGGTGATGTGGGCTGCCATGCTCTTTCCTAGACTCCAGGTTGGTGCATCGAAGAAAACTCTATGGGCTCAGTGACTGGCATGAACGTCCTTCCTGGAACTTGAAATCGAATCATCCAACGCTCCTCTTCTAGCAAAGTGGTGATGTAGGTCCCGGTGAAGCTTGGTATTCCGATGTTTAGGTACCTAGTGACTTCCTTCAAGTGTCGTCCAAAAGGTGTATCTTCATCCGGTTTGGTGAACTTGTTCCTTGCATCTGCCATCCTATAGAGTCGAAAAGGAGAGAAGTTAGAAATGAGGAGAGAGTAGTGATCTAGGGTTTTAGCTTAGTGGTCGTGTCCTATAGTCAGCATGTGCTCTGATACCATCTTGTAGCGACCTGGACCTCAAATACGTTCGATCTCTCGTGCATCGATGTCATCCTGGATCGGTAATGCTAACATGCACAGTACTTGAGGATTTATAACAGAGTAGCAATCACACACTTATTACATCGAGTAGTCTTAAAAGAGAAGTTATTACAATAATATTGCTTAAGGCCATCTAAATACGATAACAGTGGAAGGCTTGGAAGATAAAGTGAGTCCATCAACTCCAACGTCATAGCTGAGTGAAAGACAACGACCTATGGCACCTTACTCGTCGTCTGAAAAGTCTGCAACATGAACGTTGCAGCCCGAAAAGGGGTCAACACATGGAATATGCTGGCAATGTAACACATAGAGTAATGAACAGAATAAATGCTATCACTACATGCATATATGGCTGGTGGAAAGCTCTATGGTTACAGTTTTGCATGAAGATAATTTTTCCCTACAACAAAGGAATACATTTATTTAACTATCATGGTGGTTGTTAAACATTGAGAAGGTTCCTCCAACTCAATCCCAATTAAGCATCATCATTTAAAACCCAAACAAATTATATTTAGAGTGATGAGATCAACATGACAATCCAAGAACTAGATACTCAAAACGTCCATAACTAGGGACACGGCTAATCATGATTAGTTTGAACACTCTGCAGAGGTTTGCGCACTTTTCCCCACAAGACTCGAATACATCCATGGTCGGAGAATCGAGATACAGTCTTTCTGAAACAAGAACTCTTTACTCTGGGTGGACAGCTCCACCTACTTTCCCCTACATCTGCTAGCCCACCACTGAAAGAGGTCTTACAACTTACTCAACTATGCTAGAGCCCATAATAGCTTGTGTCTGCACATGGAAGTTTTTAGAACGAATAATCTTATGATCCCTTTGAGCCTGGGTGGCGGACCATAGGATGATCACACGGGTAGTCCGGGATATCCTTGGACAACACTGGATTCTCTAGGTGCCCTGAAAACCCCTAGGTACTCCAGGTTGCCTCAAGCAATCCACCCAGATGTGTATTAAAGTTGCCACCTTAATAATAACTCTCACATCTGTCATGAATCACTCGAACCAAATCACGTCTATGAGCATAGCATAGCAATATAAGCATAACGTAGAAGTAACTCCCAAAGGTTTGATAATAAACAGGGCAATAGGTTCTACCTCATCATCTACTTCCCAAAACCCACATATTAATACATCACTACAAAAAAAGACACATCCGTGACATTTTGGGCCGAACGATTTTTTTTCTGTCATACTTATGACACTTCTATGACGATAATTTTGACAAAACCCGGTATCATCATAGATGTGGTGGGGTCATACTTCTATGACAAAAAATCATGACAGAAAATTGGCTTTTCGTCCTGGGCGGGCCGGAGACGCAGCTGCATGACATTCTTTGGGCCGTCCATGATGGAAAAAACCGTGGTAGAAGCGAGGGCGAGGAAAATATCGGGGTGTTCCCGGTTACGGTGGGTGGTCGGGGCCGAGCGATGCGTGTTTCTCTCATACACGCACACCCGTGGGTGCGAGGCATTGGGCTCTAACTGAACCTGAGCGATTGCACTGCAGGCTACGCGTTATTGAACCCGAGCGATCGATCGATGGCTATTAACTAAACCCATCGAGCGATTCCTTCGCTACTGCTGCTAACTGAAGCCGATTGATGCTGCCTCTAGATGAATAGTGAGTGTTGCTGTGTGTGTGTGTGTGTGGGGGGGGGGGGGTTGGATGAACAGTTCCCGGTAGGGGTGGATGAGCAGGACCCCGTGGTGTTGCCTCTGGATGAACAGGACCCCGATCGATCAAGCCGGTTGGGGCTAGATGAACAGGACCCCGTGGAGGGCAGGATGAACTGGACCACCCCGTGGAGGGCTGGATGAACAGTAGATGTGGAGGGCTGGATGAACAGTAACCCATGGAGGGGTGGTTGAAAAGGAGCCTGTGGAGAGGTCTGGTTGAACAGTAGCCGGTGGAGTAGCGCATGGTGGAGGCTAGATGAACAGGAGCCCATGGATGAACAGTTGTAGGTGGAGGCTGGAGAAGGTCGACGGTGGATGAACAGTAGCCCGTGGAGGCTGGAGGGGGTCGACGGTGGAGATGAGCATTATCCCGTGGAGTCCCGTTTTGCGGTACGCCATACCCCTCCCGATGAACAGGACCCTCGTTTGGCCGTGGCGCCCAACACAAGTCCGCTTCTCCGCTTTGCGGTATGCCACACCGCCCCGATCAACAGACCCCTGCTTCGGCCGTAGGAGGTCCGCTTCCTCCGCTTTTGCGACGCGCGCACTTCCTCCCGGAGCAGGATCCCGTTTCGAACATGGCCGGTCGAACACAAGGACGTTTCCTTCGTTCTGCAGTACACTAGGCCTCGTTTCCATCGGCTGTTCCGTCCAAGCCGGTTGGCTCCCACGCGTTCCGTTGCCTCCCGATGAACACGACGCATTTTGTTGCCTCCCCATGAACACGAGGGAGACATAGTTTCTCCGTTCCGACCCATCCATGTACAGGAGCCCTGGCCATATGTACGCGCGACTAGGCATTCGAGACCCCGCCTATATGTAGGTACGTGGCCGTACTTACTTTCTTGCACCCTGGCCGCTGTACGTACGTGTACATGCTACATGCGCGCCTCTACTATGACACGTGCATGCCTCTATATCGACCAGTATGTACGTACACGTTCGCGACCAGAATTGACAATGCTATGTATGCTTCGACCAGGTGGGTCCCGACTGTCAGGCACTTCCTTGCGTGCAAAGATGTAGCTGGTGGGTCCCAGCAGTCAGGGGGGCGAATCATTTTTTTTGTCCGGACGCACTTCCTTGCACGCGAAGATGTAGCTGGTGGGTCCCAGCAGTTAGGAGGAAACATTTTTTCATGAAATATGGTGGCCCGTCCGGTGGGTCCCAGCTGTCAGGTGGAGGAATAATTATGCGCGTAATAAGGAGGCACTTCCTTGTTGCGGCCGTGGACCCAGCTGTCAGCCTCTCCATGTACAGTCCACGTCCGATGGAAGCCGTTCCTTGACCACGTTGACCACGCCGCGCCGAGAGCACTAGGGCGATGGACGATGGCGAGGCCTAGGAAGGGGATGACGTGGAGCCGGGGAAGACGCGACAGTGGATGCCCACGCGTAGAGGAGTATGAGGGTTCACTGGTTCGCTGCGGTGTGAGGCTGCCGTCGTCGCAGAATAACAGGGGGCATGGGTGAATAGAGGGATGGCCTGGCCAGCGATGGGAGTAGTAGGGGGCGGTGAGGCCTTCGCCGCATCGCAGCCGACCACGGGAGGCAGGAGCACAAGGCACGACCGGCGCTGGTTTGGGCGGTTGGAGCAAGAAGACCAGAGGTTGAAGAAGCACTACGGCTGTTGGATGGACATCGTACGGTCACTGGAGCTATAATCGTGCATATTGAGTAAGTTGACAAAGCCCTCCGTCCCCGTCAACTTATTAGGCCCACAAGTCAGCCTGCCACTATACTAGGTCCCAGCTAGCAGTGGGAGTATTCATTTTTTTGTGCGTAATAAGGAGGCACTTCCTTGCGTGCGAAGATATAGTGGTGGGTCCGAAATTGTCGGCCGGGCGGTAACGTTTTTAAGTGAAATACAGAGGCCCTTTCGGTGGGTCCCAGATGTCAAGTGGAGGAATAATTATTTTGCGCCGTAATAAGGAGGCATTTCTTTGCGTGCGGCCGTGGACCCACTGTCAGCCTCTCCACGTCATATCCGCCAGATGCATGTCGATCGTCAATTATGTCGACCAGCCGCACCGAGAGCACCAGGGCGATGGATGACAACGAGGCCTAGGAAGGGAACGGCACGGAGGCCGGGAAGACTCGGCAGTTGTTTCCCACGCAGAGGGGGGTACGATTGTACGAGGGTTTACTGGTTCGTCTGCCGTCGCCGAAGAATAACAGCAGTTGTGGGTGAGTAGAGGGATGGCTAGGCCAGCAAGCTGTCAGCCTCTCCATGTACAGTACTCCTCCGATGGAAGTCAGTCGTTGACCACATTGACAACGCCGCACCAAGAGCACCAAGGCGGTGGACGACGGTGAGGCCTAGGAAGGGGACGACACGGAGCCGGGGAAGACGCGGCAGTGGATGCCCACGCGAAGAGGAGTTCAAGGGTTCACTGGTTCGGCTGCGGCGTGAGGCTGCCGTCGCCGCAGAATAACAGGGGGTGTGGGTGAGTAGAGGGATTCCCTGGCCAGCGGTGGGAGTAGTAGGGGGCGGTGAGGCCTCCGCGGCATCACAGCCGGCCATGAGAGGCAGGAGCACGTGGCACGACCGGCGCTGCTTTGGGCGGCTGGAGCAAGAAGACCAGAGGTTGAAGAAGCACTATGGCCGTTGGATGGACATTGCACGGTCACTTGAGCTAGAATCGTTCATATCGACTAAGTTGGCAAAGCCCTCCGTCCCCGTCAGCTTAGTAGGCCCACAAGTCAGCCACCCACTATGGTGGGTCCCAGCTAGCAAGGGGTGAGGGAGTCCTGGATTAGGGGGTCCTCGGACAGCCGGACCATGTACTTGTGCCGGACTATTGGACTATGAAGAAACAAGATTGAAGACTTCGTCCCGTGTCCGGGTGGGACTCTCCTTTGTATGGAAGGCAAGCTTGGCTATTTGGATATGTAGATTTCCTTCTCTATAACCGACTCTGTGTAACCCTAGCCCCCTCCGGTGTCTATATAAACCGGAGGGTTTAGTCCGTAGGACAAGAACAATCATAATCATAGGCTAGCTTCTAGGGTTTAGCCTCTACGATCTCGTGGTAGATCAACTCTTGTAATACTCATATCATCAAGATCAATCAAGCAGGAAGTAGGGTATTACCTCCATGGAGAGGGCCCGAACCTGGGTAAAACATTGTGTCCCCCGCCTCCTGTTACCATTAGCCTTAGACGCACAGTTCGGGACCCCCTACCTGAGATCCGCCAGTTTTGACCCCGACATTGGTGCTTTCATTGAGAGTTCCACTGTGTTATCATGGTAAGGCTTGATGGATCGCCTTGTTATCAAGGACAACATCACCTCTGGGGGAGTCGTGGCTTTAGGCCAAACTCTCTGACTAGGCGGCTTTGTCACGACCGCCTGTTCGGCCGCCGCGCCGACGATGACTTCTCGGGTCATCAAAAATAGCCTCCACGTCAGCTCGGAATACACCGAGCAGATGGATCCAATGGAGCTCTCGTCCTTGAATGAGCTCTTGGATCGCATCGCCGCCTTGGGAGTCGCTACGAACTATGATCGGATCGGGCTTAAACCCGACCAAAGAGAGATTAACTCTCCGCCGGGCACCCAACAGATAGCGGTGGTGGAGGAGCAATGTAGCGATTCTTCCTCTATTTTGAGGATGAGCTATGTCCGGATTCCCGAGCTCTCCAAGCCGGATACCCATTTACAGTAGGATATGACCCAGGCTCCGAACTTAGAATTGGACAACGGGCCAGAAAAATTGGGCAACTTCCCGGAGCCCGAACTGCCTAGTTCGGAAGCTCCTCTGCCCCTGGGTCTCAGATCGGGTCAAGGTTCGGACTTAAATCTACCCACACACCCAGATAAAAGCGATCTTTCCCACATTAGACAAGAGCTCCAAGAGACAGTACATCACATTTGGGCCAGATTCCTCTTTGTAATGAGCAAGGTCAAGGACTGTCGCGAGGAAGGCGCAATCTCATTCTTTTGCAAAAATTGCACGGACAAGGGAATCCTCAACGCCATAAGTCGTCGTGACATAACACACTTCGATGACTTGGCGGCCATAGTACAGAAGTACTGTGCGATGGAAAGCGCCTGGAAAACCCAAGCAAAATTCTGGGATCCTCCGGCCCTCACTAAACCCCTCGTCCGAACTAAAAGGGTGCACTCTCGCAAGTCACCCGATCCAATTACAAAGAAACCAAAGCCCACTACTGGGCGTGGAACCGTATTGGAGGGATGGCTCAATCGGCCATGCAAAATTCACACCACACCAGATACCATACCAACACACATCCTTAGAGCATGTTGGATACTTCGACAGGTGCCCAAGAGCGGCGAGGATCTCCTCATTAACGATACCGCGGAGCATCATCCCGTAGAAAACAACGATACAGTATTGACAATCTTTGAGACTTTTGCCTCAAATAACAGGCGCAAGAGAGCACTCCGCAGCCTCACTGAAGTCTGCCATGTTGCAGCAATAAATCCATGGAGTGACACGGCCATAACCTTCAATGCCAGTGACGAACCTCAATTCTAAACTATCCGAGCACCAGTCGCTTTGGTCCTTAGCCCAATTGGGGACGGCTTCCGGCTCACTAAAGTGCTCATGGATGGTGGCAGCGGATTAAATCTCATCTACGAGGAAACTCTCAACAAAATGGAAATAGACAAGAGCCGCATTGAGCAAAGCAGCACGACTTTCAGAGGAATCATCCCTAGTCGGGAGGCACCATGTGCGGGAAAAATCACACTCGATGTGGTATTTGGCACGCCGGAGAATTACACGTCCGAGGAGATAACATTCCAAGTGGCCCCATTCAGCAGCGGATATCACGCGCTTTTAGGGCAGGATGCATTCGTGAGCTTCCAAGCTATACCCCATTACGGGTACATGAAGCTCAAGATGCCCGGGCCCAATGGAATCATCACTCTAGCTAGTGATCCGGACGTAGCACTCCGCGCCGAAAATAAAACCGCTGCCCTAGCCATTGAGGCATTATCCGAAGCCCTCGTGGCCAAAGAACTAACTACGATGCGCTCCACAGTGGACAAGGACGATGTGATACTCGACAAACGATCCAAGTCCACCTCTTTCAAACCAGCGGATGAAATAGTCAAATTCCAAGTCCACCCAACAGACTCTACAAAAATAGCATCCATCGGGCACAGTTGAACCCCACAATAGACGCCGCACTACCTGCGTTCTTGCGCGAAATTGGGACATCTTCGCCAGGCACCCTTCAGACATGCCAGGCATCCCACGCAGGCTGGCCGAGCATAGCCTAAAAATACTGAAGGGATACAAGCCGGTCAAGCATACTCTTCAGCGATTTTCAGAACCTAAATGACAAGCCATGGGGGAGGAGCTAGCCAAGTTATTTGAAGCCGGATTCATCAGAGAAATTAAACACCCGGACTGGCTAGCAAACCTGGTGATGGTACCAAAGAAGGACAAATCTTGGCGCCTATGTGTCGATTTCAAGGACCTCAATAAGGCTTGCCCCAAGGATCCCTTCCCTCTCCCCCGCATCGATCAAATCATCGACACTACCGCAGGACACGACTCATTGTGCTTCCTCGACGCATACTCCGGATACCATCAAATCAAGATGGCGGAGTCCGATCAAGCCGCAATAGCATTCATCACTCCATACGGCCCCTTCTGTTTCAACACCCATGCCTTTCGGGCTAAAAAATGCCGGCGCAACCTATCAACGCATGATTCAGACATGCCTGAAAAAACAAATGGGCAAAACAGTTGAGGCATACGTAGACGACGTGGTCATCAAGACCAGACACTTCGAATCTTTAATAGACGACCTCAGGCTTACGTTCTACAATCTCCGAACATATGACATCAAGCTCAATCCGGAAAAATGCGTTTTCGGCGTTCCTGCCGGAAAGCTCCTGGGTTTCATCGTTTCCAATAGAGGAATTGAAGCAAATCCGGCCAAAATCCGAGCTTTGTCACAGTTGGCTACCCCAACAGACCTCAAGCAAATCCAGAAATTAACTGGATGCGTGGCTGCCTTAAGCCGCTTAATCTCCCGATTGGGAGAAAAGGCACTACCCCTCTATCGCCTTCTCCGACGCACCGAACACTTCGAGTGGAAGGATGCGGCCATGGCCGGACTGGAAGAAATAAAGGCCCTCTTGGCCAGCAACCCAATCCTGGCCGCACCAAACATCGGCGAACCCATGCTATTATATATAGCTGCAACGCACCAAGTTGTAAGCACAGTGCTCGTTGTCGAACGAGAGGAGGACAGACATAAGTTCCCGCTTGAAAAGCCGGTATACTACGTATCCACTGTCCGCACACCATGTAAGTCACGGTACCCACATTATCAAAAGATAGCATATGCAGTCTTCATGGCATCCCGTGAACTATGACACTACTTTCAAGAGTGTTCAATCACGGTGGCCTCCGAAGTACCACTCAATGATATAATAAATAACCGCGATGCTACAGGCCGGATTGCTAAGTGGGCCATCGAGCTCCTCCCGTTCGACATCATATATAAACCACGGCGAGCAATTAAGTCGCAAGTACTGGCTGACTTTGTCGCCGAATGGACAGAAGCTGAACTCCCTAAAGAGTACGGTGCATACTCCAATTGAATCATGCACTTTGACGGCTCTAAGATGCTGGCCGGACTGGGAGCGGGCGTTGTCCTGACATCCCCCACCGGAGATACAGTCCAATATGTACTCCAAATATTAAAAACAGACTCCAACAATGCAGCGGAATACGAGGCTCTGTTGCATGGTCTTTGGATGGCAGTCTCCATGGGCATTCAATGCCTAGAAGTGCGGGGGGATTCGAACCTCGCAATATCTCAAATAAATGGAGACTTTGATGCCAAGGACCCGAAAATGGCGGCTTACCGCAATGCCATCCTCAAGATGTCAGCTTGGTTCGAGGGGCTCGAATTCCATCATGTGGTTCGAGAAAACAATCAAGCGGTGGATATCCTCACCCGCATCCGCACTAAGCACGACCATGTCCCACCTAATATCTTGTCCGAAAGGCTATTCAAGCCATCCGTGGTGTGGCAAGGGGAGACCGGCAATACTAGTCCGGATCCGACCACAACCCCAGATCCCGAACACACTGACATAATCGGAGGCTCCGCTACCGAAATAACACCCTCGGCCCACGTGATCATGGTTGTCATCGCCCCGTGGACATAACCCTTCTTAGCCTACCTAAATAGGCAAGAACTCCCCGAGGACCAAAATGAAGCACGTTGGATTGTGTGTGCTCTATAGCCTACAAGGTCCACGAGGGAGAGCTTTATAAGAAAAGCGCTACCGGAGTACTCCAAAGGTGCATCTCCGAAGAGGAAGGGCGACAGCTTTTAGCCAAAATTCATGCTGGACTCGGCGGCCACCACGCCGCAGCTCGGGCCCTTGTAAGCAAGGCCTTCCGCATAGGTTTCTACTGGCCGACAGCCCGAGCATACGCACAGGACCTCGTCCAACATTGCGTCGGTTGCCAGGTCTTTGCAAATCAAAGCCATATGCCACCTACCGCTCTCCAAAAAATCCCCATAACTTGGCCCTTTGCGGTCTGGGGGCTCGATATGGTCGGACCCCTTAAAGGAGGAAGCCATAAGAAAAAATACCTATTGGTCATGGTGGATAAATTCACCAAATGGATAGAGGCCAAACCAGTTAAAATGGCCGAATCTGGACCAGTGATAGACTTCATATCAGGGGTTGTACACCGTTACGGTGTCCCCCACAGCATCATCACCGATAATGGCTCCAACTTCACAGCCAACGAGGTGAAAACTTGGTGCGGCAACATGGGCATTAAGCTCGATTACGCCTCCATCTATCACCCCCAAACAAACGGTCAAGTCGAACGAGCAAACGGTCTTATTATGAGCGGCATCAAACCCAGACTAGTGCGATCCTTGAAGGAATCAGATACGTACTGGGTTTGAGGAGCTCAACTCCGTATTATGGGGACTACAGACCACGCCAAATCGCACTACCGGATACACACCATTCTTCATGGTGTACGGCGCAGAGGCGGTATTGCCCTGTGATATCATTCATGACTCACCTCGAGTGCGCATGTATGAAGAAAGAGAAGCCAAGCTTGATCGGCAGGGCAGTCTAGATGCCCTGGAGGAGGAGCGCGATGTCGCAAAAGCCTGTTCCGCATTCTATCAGCAACAGGCTCGAAGGTATCAAAGTAGAGAAGTGCGGGCCAAAACTTATAACGTTGGCGAACTGGTTTTACGCCTACCGGAGAAGAAAAAGGACAAGCTCAAGCCCAAGTGGGAGGGTCCCTTCATCATTGATAAAGTTCTCACCGGAGGAGCATACCGCCTGTGTGATGCATCAGATCATCGACTCGAGCCAAACCCATGGAACGCACCAGACTTCGAAGATTCTATGCATAGCGCCAAACTCTGTGTTCGTCTGCTTACCTCCGCACTTTTTAAATTATGTCCTCTTTCTTTCTTTCTTTCTTTCTTTCTTTCTTTTTATCCTTATGGCCCTAAAAAGCTTTAATTGTGACTCGACTACACAATCTTGACACACTATGGGCGCTCATTATACCTGGGGGCTTCTTATACAGAAGCTTAATATAATTATCTTCCGGGCTTTATGCCCATTACATATGTGTCACTTTTCCATATGTACCTTTTCTTCGCCATTATATGCATTGATATGACTTAAGTTTTGGCCAAGCTGGGTTGCCTGGCTCCTGTGTTTATGCCCTACATTCCCGTTAGTTCGGCTAGGGCATAAGGGGAGCACCTATGCGATTGTTACTGCCGGGTCCGCCGGACGTGTACCTCAGACTGGGTGAAGCCGAAAGCTAGCGTTCTTAAGGGAATATTCGGTCGGCGAACAAAAGATGTTTCTTACCTATTACAATATAAACCCCCAAATGTTTCGTATCCTGTGTCTCTGTTCACAGTTCGGACATGCACATTAATGCATGCGTACCCAGGGAAAGGAACCCTTAACGGAACTATTCTCCCTGGAAGATGTTTCTTACTATCCATGTAATATAACATAGCTAGTTGGGTACTTGTCTGTTCAAGCACTTATGACCCCTACGCCTGGTTTCCACGCATACCCCAGTTTACATAACTGAGCGGGTATTCGGATACACTCCGAACTTTCAGGTCCGGAGGTTGAAGTGAAAAGGTCCGCCATGAAAAATGATTTACAATCCGGCTAGGGACAAAATATGTCAATTGAAGTACACAGTCACTTAGACTGGCTAAATTCTTCTTCTATATCATCCAACAGGCTGTCTAGCCTACAATCCTGTTGGGAATACTTTGCGGCTAATCCTACCTGGTCATATACCAGACTAACAGGAATCTCTTTCCCATCTGACCCTATAGGTCCAACCAGGGCCATGTGATTCGGATCACTCTTGGTGTACCGCGTTTTTACCATCGCCCAGGCTTCCCTCGCACCTTGTCGGCAGGCCGATATCTTCCACAAATGGAAGCGCCGCCGCGCTCCCTTGAGCAGCTCTACAAGTTCCCCCATGCTTCCTGGCAGGGAGGCAGACGGCCACAAGGCTTGGGCAATACCCTGCATCACCTGCCGAACTTGTTCATGCAGCCATGAAAGTTTTGCAGAAGATCGTCATGAGCCGGGCATCTCTCTTCAGATTTACCCGTCGGCATACCTACTGCATATAACTCATTAGCCCGTTTCTTCGCTGAACTGTATAAAGGTTCGTTTGAGCTCATACTAAAAATGCCACGTCGAAGCCTCTTATTCTCCTTCACGGAGTCAGCAAGCTGGTCCAGAACATCTTCCAATTCAATGCCCAGCCGGTATTGGCATCCTGGAGATCGCTTTTCTCTCGCCTAACCCGTGTAAGCACGCGCTCGCCAGCCTCTAGCTGTCGTTTAGCTTGTTGCTCATCCTCTTATATGATCTCCGGATCCACTCCGAGATTGTCTGCAGAATCTATTGTTAGATTTGTGAGCATGCCGAATACTCACTGGTACACGTAATTACATTCTTTTTGATTGCGACAAGTATTACCAGATGAGGCCTTCTTGGATTCCTCCATTTCGGCAACTGCGGCCCTTAGCTGGGCTTTGCACTCCTCCAGCTCTTGATACAAATGGGTGTCCTTCTCTGTAAGAACCTATGCATACAATGATCCTTAAATCAGTTGTACCAACTATTTTAAGTCTCAGGGGCATCTGATATATAACTATCAGATTTTTCTTACCCGTATATCCTTTAAATACTGGTCTGTGGCTCTAGCAAGCCCACCTTGAGCAGCTCGGATGTACGCGTCTCCCGAGTTGAAGGCATTGAACGCCTCTTCGGAGAAATTAGGGTCTGGAGTACGACCCGTCGATGCCTGTGATTCATAGAGCTCTCCACTTTGGAATTTGTAGCGGATATTCTACCGGCATCCTTTGTAGGAGGACCGTCCAGCGTTGTCCTCACGTTAGCCTCCGCCCTTGAGTCCGGCCCTGGAGTCCGGCTGGTGGAGGTGTGGCTCTCCGGACAAAGTCCGGCGAGTGTTTTTTCTGCCAGGGGACAATGGACATTGTTATATTTTAAAGACGATAATCACAGAGCAGGTTTTTAATCATACCTCTGCGATGACGTCTCGGTCCTGACCGCCTTCCTTTTAAGCCTACCCGGCTTCGGTGCCCCTTGTTGGTGAGTCGTCGCGGGTTCGGCACGGTGCCCCGATGGCCTTCCCTATAAAGCGCAATATGTGTGCGGTGGGTAAGGCGTAAAGAAGGGATCCATCTCAAAAGTTAGGACTCCGGTTCTACTTACATGTGATGCAGAGAGTAAGCTAGGATAGTCGACTATGATAGCCACTAAGGCACCGTCGCAGCTTGCCTGGTAAAACGTCCTGTCGACGAGCTCCACAAATATGCCCAGATCTTCTTCAAGTCCGGGGTTGAGGGCCCGATTGGGGTCCTCTGGCTGTGGAGACGGGCTGTGGACCTCCCTCACAGCTTTTCGCAGTTCCTGCTATGAATGAGCAAGGCAAATATTTGTGATGAAAGACTGCGGGAATGAATAGAGTTGAGTAAAAGATAGCAACTCACCCAGCTAGGGGGGTTGTACATGAAAAACCCATCCCGTGGCTTAATGCGGATGAACTCTTCTTCTTCTCCTTTATACAAATCGGACAATATTTTCGCCAGAGCGGCGGTGGAGTCCGGACCTTTACGACCGCAGCGGGTGGCGTCGTCTTCTCCATTGAAGTGCCACATGGGATTCCCCCGGTACTGGAGTGGCTGCACCCCCCGCATTATGCATATTGACATAACCTCGATTATTGTCAATCCTGATTTGGCCAGCGTTTTTATCCTGCCCATCAGATGAAGGACCTCTCTGTTATGTTCCTCCTGGGGGCCTCGGGGACGCCAGCTGCGGCGTTTGTTCAGTGGGGCATTGGTAAACTCAGGAAGGCCTATCCGGATATGGTCCGGAAGGGGGACGTCCTCTATATAAAACCACTCCGAAGGCCAGTCTTCGGATGTCTTCTTCGGAGCGCCATATTTCGGCTCCGCCCACTTGGTATATTGATCCCTCATGATTGCAAGGGACGAGGCATAATAGCTTCTTCCATAGCTCGAAATGAGCTTCGCAGCCCAGAAATAACTCACAAAGGGCGACATAACCTGCGATGTGCACTATGGAGGCAGGAGTGAGGTTATGCAGCTGGAGGCCATAATACTCTAGGAGCCCGCGGAGGAACGGATGGATTGGAAATCCGAGGCCCCTCAGCAAGTAAGGGACAAGGCATACTCGCTCCCCCCTGGATGGGTTGGGGGAACTCTCTGCTTGCTCCCCGCCATTGTAAGTGTCCAATCCGGCTCGGACGGGGACAAGGTCTGCAGGTGGTAGAAACCCCCGGGTCTGCAACTCCACCAATTGGCCGTGAGATACGGTACACTTCTCCCAATCACCTGGCCTAATGCTGTGGGAGCGAGAGGAGGGGCTGCGGCAGCCGGCCATGGTGGGATGGTTTTTTGGGGCGCGCTCTGATGAATCCTCGCTTGGGGAAGACGGTGTGGTTTGGATCTGAGGATCCCCGTCTCTTTAATAGACAATTTATTTACATGGTTAGGGTGGCAAGTGTAAAAATGCCCCGATGAGTGCAACATTAATGGGAAGCTGGACACAGCTCGTTACAACAGGTACTCAGGGATTTTGGAGAAGAACCCGCCTTGCAATGTCAAGATAATCTGTAGCACGGACTCATCATCATTGAAGCCCGGTTCAGGCTACCGAGGAGTCCTGGATTAGGGGTCCCTGACACCGGATTATGTACTTGTGCTGGACTGTTGGACTATGAAGATACAAGATTGAAGACTTCGTCCCGTGTCCGGGTGGGACTCTCCTTTGAGTGGAAGGCAAGCTTGGGTATTCGGATATGTAGATTTCCTTCTCTGTAACCGACTCTGTGTAACCCTAGCCCCTCCGGTGTCTACATAAACCGGAGGGTTTAGTCCGTAGGACAAGAACAATCATAATCATAGGCTAGCTTCTAGGGTTTAGCCTCTACGATCTCGTGGTAGATCAACTCTTGTAATACTCATATCATCAAGATCAATCAAGCAGGAAGTTGGGTATTACCTCCATGGAGAGGGCCCGAACCTGGGTAAAACATTGTGTCCCCCGCCTCCTATTACCATTAGCCTTAGACGCACAGTTCAGGACCCCCTACCCGAGATCCGCTGGTTTTGACACCAACAGGGGGTATTCATTTTTTTGTGCGTAATAAGGAGCACTTCCTTGCGTGCGTAGATGTAGCTGGTGGGTCCGACCTATCAGCGGGGGGAACGTTTTTTTTCGCGAAATACAGAAGCCCTTCCCACGTACAGTCCACGTACAGTGCGTAATAAGGAGGAACTTTCCTTGCGTGCGACCATGGTCCTCGTGGGTCCCAGCCATCAGGCTCTCCATGTACAGTCCTCTTCCGATGACTCTCGTATGTTGACCATGCCACGCCGAGCGCCCCAAGGCAATGGACGACGGCGAGGCCCTAGACTGGAATGACCCGGAGATGGGGAAGACGCGGCAGTGGAGTCGCAGATGGAGAGGAGTGGGAAACTTGACTGGTTCGGGTGCGGGGTGGGCCTACACTCGGCAGAGAATAACAGGAGATGCGGAGTGGAGTGATGGCCTGGCCGTCGGCGGGGTAGTGTTTCACTGAGGAGCGCAAAACAACGCTGCTGGACGCCGAAGGCTGGAGCAAAGGTCCCGCAGCGCTGGGGAAGAAGACGAGAGATTGAAGAAGAATGCCGGCCGTTGGATGTAAATCCAACGCCTTCTTAGGCTTCGACCTACTGGCCCACATGTCAGCCAATCCATTTGTTTTTTAGTCCATTTGGTGGGCTGGGTGAAACAATGATGTAGCATCTATGCAGCCCGTTTATATATATGGTAGAATTTAAAGCCCATTTGCATTTTTCTCGAAATCCGTGGACTTGCTGGGCTGGGTGAAAATATCATGTTGGCCTAGATGGAGAAATGTTATAAAAACATAAACACATGATTGCACGTCGTCACCTAAAAAAAACATGATTGCACGTCTATTACTGCATTGGTCAGTAAAATCTTTGCAAGCTTATGTACGCAATCACTAGGAGTTAACTTGCCAAGTTATATATAAACAATTATTATTATTATTTTGTAGGAACTTTCAACTTATGGAATAAAATATCATTTAAATTTGATGAGTTAATAGTACGTGGGGTATTATTATTTTTTAGGCTAGACGTGGGACAGTTGAGTTGGTTCTAGGGAAAAGTACTGGGAGAAAACTCAGTTTACATCGAAAAAGAAAGTGGGAGAAAATTCAGATATAGGATTAATGAAAACAAAAAATAGAACTGAGCTGTGCGTCGTCTTGAAAAAACAAACATAACTTGGGCTGCTGATGTTATAGACAAGCTAGGTTGGGAGGCCCAGAGGCCGCTTGATACCTGCTGGAACCAAAAAGTGTTGAAACATGTCGTGGGCTGCCCATGTTAAACAACAAAACCTAGGCCATGGACCTGGTGGGCCCGGGACTGTCAGCCTCTCGACGAACAGTTGTCTCCCAATTCCTCTTGTTTTGCTGACCATGTTGGGAACGATAGACGGCAGCGCCGCGGGTAGAGCACCAAGGCGGAGGACGACGTTGAGACCTCGGACCGAGCGAACCAGAGCGAGGGAAGACGCAGGCGGAGGGGAGTACGAGGGTTGACTTGTTTGGGTGCAGGGTGGGCCAGTGGAGCTGCCTCCGCCGGACAATGTGTGGTAGTAGAGGGATGGCCTGGCCAACGCCATAGGCTATGATGGCCAGCCTCTATATAGGAAGAGGACAAAAAATTGAACAAAATAAATAAATACAAATGGATAGGTGGTTGGTCCCATATGTCTGTGTACGAGACCTGCTGGGTCCACCCGAGGAGGGGAATATGTTGGGAGGAAGGAGATTCAAAGCACGACAGCCGAGTGAACTAGTTTTTTAACGGACAAGTGAACTAGTTACATACCTACTAAAAAAGCAAACATGTTAATGGGTTCTTAAAAGAAATATTTCGGACAAAACAGATAATTACGACACATATGCTAATGCATGAAACACTCAGATGATAAAGGTGCTTATAAACAGATAAAGTACAACATCTAGACCTTCCTGGCACGCTTGATCATGACGCTGCGGCTGTCCGTGTACTCGTCGGTTCGGAAGCGTGACACGCCTCATGTCCAAGATCTCGCTCAGACATGTCGTAGCATGCTTATGCATCCTTGGCCGCGTAGGTTATGTAGGCTAGATTCAGAGGTACCTCCCATGTGTTCAGGTCCTTGGTATCATTATCTTCTTTCATGTTGGCGTATCAAGGGTCGATGATGGTCTCGGCGAGGTCAACCATGGAGTCCTTCTCCTGCTCGTTGCTGATGATCTTGTATTGCTTCTGGATGTCGACAAGCTTGTTGCACCAGATGGCCGAATCGTCGCGTTCTTCCTTCTCTCCACCGTAGTGAAGGTGCAGTCGGCGCTACCGATGAAACGGGCGAATGCTCCAGAACCTCTGATGGCCCTACAGAAGTGGTAGATGAGAACCTCGTCCCGCACACATACCTGGGCGACGGCGATCCACTGGTCCCTGTGAGGAGACGAATGGATGGGCACAAGGTCTAGTCCTGCGACCTTGTGCTTTCTCGTCCTATAGGTACTGCTTGAACTCGACGAGGCAGAGCTTCACCGAGTCCGGATCGTTGGTGTACATCACATTCAACTTAGTGCAGCCATAGGACTGAACGGCGAACTCAAAGGGGAACTCCTTGCTGAAGTCCATATCCAGGAGGCTCACCCCTCGGATCGCCATTGGTGTCTCTTCAAGTGAACGAGTGTGTAGGCGGCGGTAGCAGTTCGTTTTCCAGCTCTTGGGGAACTGGATTCAACAAGAAATGAGTGTGTACAGCGACAACGATTATTACCCTCCTCATCCGCTGCCGCCTGCGAAGATGCACCTTGGCGATTCAAACGCCTCCATTAAGAAATCTACTCGGCCACACGCCGATTCACGAGTGGAGTGGGTCTCAGACAGTACTCAGTAATAACAGGAGTTAGTGGTCACTTTACTTAAATTTAATTAGCTTTAATAGAAATTTATACTTAAAACAAGCAATGCATTGGCTCGTTCTATCGCCCACAGGATCAACATGCACAACAATTAGAATTATTATTCTCGGGGCGCACGATCAAAGACATTTGTCGACTTTCACAAAGATAATACTACCAAGTTTTAACTGTTTGTTATGGTTGTTGTCCTCTGCATCATCATGCCGTGTTTCCCACTTGCAAGATTCGTAACCACCAAATAAGATCCAAATAATAAGTACAACAAAGATGCCTACACATCTCATTGATTCCCACTTGCAAGATTCGTAACCAACAAATAAGATCCAAATAATAAGTACAACAAAGATGCCTACACATCTCATTGATTCCCAGACTTGCAAGATTCGTAACCAACAAATAAGATTCAAATAATAAGTACAACAAAGATGCCTACACATCTCATTGATTCCCAGCTTGCAAGATTCAGAACCAACCCATTAGAGCCTTTTGATAAAGTGAATATTGGGATTAAATCCATCTTGGCTAGCCATGTCATACAATCGAAGAACTTGACGAATGCTCTTGACCATCACAACATCTGTAGTTGAGTATTCCTGTTTGCACAACACAAACAAGAAGAGCATAATTTCACTTTAATAGTGGCCTCCTTGAACTCAACTTGCAGCTCCATTCGGATGAGGTCAACCTCCAGCTCCATGATTCAATTCATGCGCCTTTTTCTGTAGTTCACCTGAAATGAAGCAACAATTGCATCATTCAGCTAGCAAGAAGTACTTGCTCTCGTGAGCTGGCAGGTTCTTCTTTAGTAGTTGCACTAAAATTGAGGAACATTAAGGTTGGCTGTCCGGATCATGTAAGGTGCAACTATAATTTTCTCATCCTTTTGTGCAGTTCCACTAAAATAAAGTGCCATTGTGGTGATAGTGACGACTCATCTTGCAAAGGCTAATAAAATGTTGCACGAGATTACCAGCAGAACTTGACGAAGATTTTGGAAACTCCAATCACCATTTTGTGCAGTTCCACCAAAATTGAGAGATGTTGCCCACGTGACATTTTAGTTGAACTGCACAAGACACTCATTCCAAAAAGTGTTTTGTGTAGTTCACCAAAAGGTCACAATAGCAACAAGGTGAAATGGATATCCCTATCTGCACGAAAATATAGAAAGTAAATAGTTGCTGGTCAATAAGAATATATGAAACATGTACAAAATGAAAAGAAGCATCTTAATTATGTTCATGGCAATCACGCAAGGACAAGAGAAATTTTAAAAGCGTCGAGAATGCTTCATGTTACCGTAAGCATTACGATCAACGATGAGATTCCTCAAATATGGGATTACTTTAATGGTGGCATTGCTTGTTTACTGACACAATAAATCAACAACAGCTAAAGAGTTGGTTTAAGGGCATGGGACCGTGGGGACACCAGACACTCAAAGAGCAGTAAAGGAGCAACTTACTTATCATACTTGGGGAAAACAGCAGGAGTGCCATTTGTAACACAGTTTAATTGCATCTTATCACCGAGGCATTAGATTAACAATAACACTGGTTAGACATGTCCCTAAGGTAACAAAGTGATCGCTTCATTCTACATGCGCCTTACATTAACAACAGAAAAGGTTGGTATAAGGACATGCGACGAAGGACGATCAAGATAATGTACCTACAAGGAGGAATAAAGTGGTGATGCCGAGTTTGTTCATGCTATGTGAGGGCAGCAAATCTAATCCTGGAGACCTTTTACTATGTGAGGGCAGCAAACCTAATCCTGGAGACCTTGTACTATGTGAGGGCAGCAAATCTAATCCCGGAGACCTTTTACTATGTGAGGGCATCAAATCTAATCCTGGAGACATTTTACTATGTGAGGGCAGCAAATCTAACCCTGAGACCTTTTACTATGTGAGGGCGGCAATTCTAATCCTGGAGGCCTTTTACTACGTGAGGGCGACAAATCTAATCCCGGACATACTCTGTTGACTTGTCCACCAGCCGCCAGTTTCTATCCTTTTTCAACCAATAATAGATCTGTTCCTTATCCAGTTTGTACTGTGTTTCCCCATTATTTCCCTTTTCAACCAAGAGACCGGTTGGGTATCCAGTCTCTACTACTTTCACCATATTATTTCCTCTTTGAATCAATTCCTAGATTCATGCTACAACTTTCCCCCCTTTCTTCGCTGTTTGAACAAAGCCCTAGATTCGAATGCATGAAGTAGCTTTACCTCTAATAATACTAAAAATTTAGGTGGCTTTGGAAGAGATGATGGGAGTAGAAAAGATGCACATGCAGACACGGGGAGTGGGGCAGAGAGCAAGGCCGCCAAGAACTTATACCTGAGGGTCGCCGGGATGTCGGTGGCGGCAGGTCGGATCTGCGGACAATACGGAAGGGAGGAAGAAGGGTCGGAGGACCTCCCGAGCCGGCGCTATGTCGGAGAGAACGGCACGAGCAGAGGATCGGGCCCCTCCGGCAGCTGCCGGTTTCCTCCCTCGCCGGCGATGACCGCGTGAACGATGCACATAGTCCTCTACACACACCAGCCGAAGGGATCCGGCCGGATCTGTGACCAGCAGTGAGCGGAGAGAAAATGTCGCTACTGTTGTCTTGTTTATATCTGGAGAGGATGAGAGAATGAAGAGAGTAACCCTAGTAAAGCAAGCACTCAGGCCCCTGCGTACATATATAGTGGAGTAATTATCTTTTTCTCTCCACAACAAGCATTTCAATTTGTGTACGTGGCATTAAAGAAAAGAAACTCTCTATTTAAGGTGACTACTGTACGACTCCTACTTACTACTAGTAGTACTAGTATTGTTCACTTATGCTCCCCTCCCCTCCATTCATTGAACAACCCCACGGGTGAATAAACATACAATAAGTATTTATATAGAACGAACAAGCTCGAACTATTTTCGCGTAGTTAAAAGTTGAGGGCGGGGCTTTTCCCGGGCAGGACGCACGACAGTTTTCGGGTAGGCGGTTTAACAGAGAGGCGAGGAGGGTGCGAGTGGCGGATTCTCAAACATACCGCCGGAAAGGTCGGGCTGTGCGATTTGACGGCGCGTTACTGCTGGAAAGATTTGTGACATGACCACTCACTATAGTCATGAATTACTGGCGCTCTGACCGGGGTGATGCCCCCCTTCCGTTCCGTGCTCTAATCTGGTGCATGACACGTCGACCCGGATGCTAGCTCTCCCACATGTCGGAGTGGTAAAAAAGAGCAAAGAATGATGCGGTATATACTGGTACTACTAGTACTCAGGTCGGAGGAGTGCGAACCACGGCAGCCCAGTGAATCAGCAGTGCGAACCACGATAGCCCAGTGAACCAGGAGTAGAAAACAATGTGGTGATATGGCCATAAAAAACAATTTGCTACGGTCCACACTGTAGCATGTATAGTAACACTCCTCTTTGTTTGGATCCCTGAGTTAGAGCTAGTTTGGGTTGAGATAACCTCAAATTATCGAAACACAAGGGGTTAGTTTGAGCTAGTTTGCTCAAACCCAGCTAAAAAAACTAGCCCAATGGAGAGGTTCTAATTGGGTTAGTTATCCTCGGGCCCACTAAAAGAGAACTAAAAAAACTCCCCTGCCCGCACCAGATCGCTCCCCCCTCTCGCATGACTCCTCTTTGTTCCCCATAGGGCCGCCCAAGCGCCTCCGCCTCTCTCCTCCCCACCTCTCCTTCCGGCCTCCGCCGCCCTACTCCGGCCGCCCTCTCCCTCCGGCCTTTGAAGGTCACCCTGCTCCCCCTTCACCGGTCGTTTTTCTCCCTCTCAGGCACGTGCAAGGCCAGATCTACCGTGGAGGTCGCGAGAGGGTGAGTTTGTTTGTTCCTTCTCTGTCTCACAGCCATATCATTGATCTTGCTCGCTCTAGCGCTAATTCTGATTTGGAAAAGTAGATCCTGATCAAACTTGGTATAGATTTGTGGTTCACGCATGGAATTGTTTGATGCTGCTTGAGGAGGTAATAAATCTTTCTAGAGGCCCAAAGATTCAGTTCACATTTCTAGGTATTTCAGTTTCAGGCTTGCATTATTTCTAGAGGCCCAAATATTCAATTCACCTTTCTAGGTATTTCAGTTTCAGGCTTGCATTATTTCTAGAGGCCCAAAGATTCAGTTCACCTTTCTAGGTATTTTAGTTTCAGGCTTGCATTATTTCTAGAGGCCCAAAAATTAAGTTCCCAGTCGGCGGCAAGCGGCCCTCCTACCCATGCCGGTGTCGACCTAAAATCGCAAGGGCCGACGTCGAAGGGGTTCCCGGGGCTTGGGCTCTACAGAGCCTTCCTCCAGAGCGACGACGGCGAGCTCCTCCCTCGGTGGGTGAGGGGCTCCGGGCTCCCTCCCTATTGTGAATGACTTCCGTGATGAGTTAGCGCATGCTTTGTTTCATGGAGTGTTTTTTGTGAAGCTTGATTGACGACTTGTATGTTTAAGTGGGATATCTCATTTGTATGGACAAAGTAAAAATTTTCATGTTTTCTATGCTTGATTTGTAAAGATGGTTCATTTATGTCAATTGTGAGCGAGAGGAGGCCACATAAGAGCCGACCACACCAAATCCGGCAGGAAATAGGGTCCAAAGTAGTCAAATGATTGAGAAAGAGCATTTATTGTCAATCTAACCCTGCCATCCATACACCTCTTTGGTTTAGAGTTAGTTCAGGGTTATATCTAACTCTAGCCTCTAACTGAGTTAGAGTTTTCCTCGTCTCGGTTCATTGCCATCATACTTTCCCCATTCCTGTGTTTTCAGTATCCTGCGAATCAAAGAGGCCCTTTTTTTGCAGGAAAAATCAAAGAGGCCCTTAGACTGGTTTAGGTCCGGTCATTTTTTATAAACGTGTTATATCCAAAATTAATGAACGTGCTCCGTTTTCTATGAAAATTATCTGGTTTCGTATAGTAATTCATTCATTTATTTATTGTTCTGCGGGGGGTTTGCATGTAATTCGTGAGGTCTGAAATGTAAAGTACCCCGACATATGCTCCGAGTCGTGCATGCACTACGACCTAGATGCTCTATGTCCCACATGTCGGCGAATGGGAGCACGTGGAAATAGCCTAGGAGTACATATAGGAGGAGAAATGCGTGAAAAAATATGTACTGTGAAGCGTAGCTGCGGTTCGAAAAGGAGACCTAAAGTGATGATACCTATAGGTCGCACGCACCCAACTAGTGGTACTGGACATATGACTAATTTTTCCCTAAAATAAAAGAGGCACGAGTGCTCAGTACTCCTATTCTATCAACACGAGTCCCATCTGACAACAGCGTCCGTGCTATAGCTAGCTCTCCTCCCTCGTTTCTCTCTTCTAATTCTAACTGCCGACGCCTTGTGGGTGGGTGGGTTTGCTCAATCGCGCCCCACCTCACAAAGGAAAACGTTATGACTAGAATAAAATGCCATATACTCTCTCCGCTCCTAAATATAAGCCTTTTAGATACTATTTCAAATGGAATACAAGATACGATGTATGTAGACATAGTTTAGAGTGTAGATTCACTCATTTTGCTCGTATGTAGTAGTCACTTGTCAATCTTTAGAAAGACTTATATTTGGGAACGGAGGAAGTACTATACTAATAAAACATTAAGGCCACGAGGCGATGCAGTGCTGGTTACAGGAGGAAAGAAGAAGAGATGCATCCATCGACGATGTCCACCTCCTTGACTCAGGGCGCTGACTCACTGAACGACGCCTAAGTAGCAGCGGCTTTCATGGCCAGGTCGACGTGCTTCTGAACAATGGCGTCCAAAGATTCCATCCGCTAGAAGAAGGCCAACGTCTTTCTGTCCTCGCTTGCCTTGTAGTGGCATATGTAGACGATTTCCTCATAGACGTGGATGTGCAGGTCGATGGTTTCTTGCATGGCAAGGCGCTGCTGGCGCAGCCGCCTCGAGGTGCACATTCTTCGTCGCGACCTCCGGCACTGCAGGGCCACCAGGCTTGAAAGAGTTCGTCACCATGGAGGCCGATGAGGGTGGCGAGCAATGAGGAGCTTGTCTTGCGCTGCTGGTCGGAGCAAGACGACAAGGTCGTCTGCGCGCTTCTTGACGGCGGTGAACTTGCGGATGGAGTTGACCATCATGTCGTCCATGCAAGAGGCGAAGCCAGTGTCAGCGAGGGCTACGACGCTGGTGGTCGCCAAGACTGCCTAGAAATGCTACTGCCGTGGGGGATGTGAGGCGCCGCTTTGGATGATTTGGCACAGCCGACTGCCGCTCGCATCCATCGCCTCCATAGGTGCTTGTGGCTTCTGGTCACTTGGTCTTTGATTGGAGTGAGCAGTGTTGTGTAGAGACTTGGGAGTAGATGGATTGGAGTGGTGGGGCGCCTTTAGACTAACCATAGTGGGAGTAACTTTGGTAGTAACATCGAGTCCAACTCAGCAAATTTGCTTATGTGGCAATGAGTTAATGAGGAGAGATGTAGTACTAGTAACTTAGCTAGTTACTATAACATCACATGTCCCAATGCAATATGAGTCTATAACCTAATAAATAAGGCTTTGCATGTTACTATACTTATGTTACTACCCAATATTGAGGTAGTAACATAGTCTAGGGATATGTGTATGTTACTAGTGTATGTTACTCTCCATTGTGGCTAGTCTTATATGAGAGTCTAAACTCTGTTGCATTCACATCGTGCTGGCTCTATTCTACTTCTCCAATTAATTCCCTCTGCATGTAATTGAGGATGCATCATTGACCATTCAACGTCTCGGGAACCGCTACCTCTCCCTCCTTGGCATTCAAGCACCTATGGAGGCGAATGCCACTCACGTCTATCGCGGTCGAGACGCGTTCACGACGATGAGGTGCCTATGGTGACTTCGTAAATTTCAAGATGATAGTGCCGTGCGTGTGTGCGTTCATAGGGGTGAGTGTATGCGCGTGTATATCAGCGCTTGCGTCTTTACGGTGTCAAAAAAATGTAAATGCGTGTCAAAAAGAGACTAGTCGGTATACTCAATATTGTGCACCTCGAAGAGGAAAACGATAGAACTATGTATTTGTTTATGGTGCAGATTCACTCATTTTGCTCCATATGTACTCCGTCTCGGTGTAGTCTAGTCACTTGTTGAAATCTCTAGAAAGGCAAATACTCCTTTCTGGTTTACAGGGCTATACTAACAAGTAGTTATACGTACTAGTACAATAGTGGGCTCACATAGCAATTTTGTCTCATGCAAGAGCCTGGCTATATGCGTGCTCCAATGTTCGCCACGTTCGGGTTGCGCTTGTGATGCGGAGCATCCTTCCATCATCCCCATGGACTCTACATCAACACCTACAACACCACAAGGACCGATGACTCGAGCACGTGCAAGAGCTCTTGAAACCGAGGTGACATCAATCCTCTCACAACTCTCCTTCGATTCACATGAGACATGGTTACTACCTCAAACGGAAACTCTATGCATACTCAGGCACCAAGGAGTCGACCATGAAGAGGCTAGGAAGCAAGGAGAATCGGAAGCGGAAGACATACGTGAAGACGAAGAGGAGAAAGCAACAAGTACCAGGGAGGCCGGACGATCCGGACAGAGGCCCGGACGATCCGGACACAGCCCGGATGATCTGGACCCCGGTCCGAACGATCCGGCTAACTCCACCGAAGGCAACAGAACCTCCACGCTGAAGCCGGATCATCCGGACCCAGCCTCGATCATCCGGACCCGCCGGACGTCCGGACCCCACCGACATCCGCCCTCGCGCCACCACCAAGCAGAAAGCACCTGCACCATCCGCCCCCACCCGGATCATCCGGACCAGCCCGGATCATCCGGACCGTCGCCCGGATCGTCCGCCAGCCGCTTGGCAGCAGGTTAGGCTGAGCCCATGTACCCTTCGCCCCAGCACTCTATATATAGGACCCCTCTCCTCACTTTGAGACTTAGCATTGATTAGCTCATATTTGTGTGTGAGAGCCTTTGCTCATCCACCGGTACTTCTCCTCGAGATCGGGACCTCCGTCTAGGAGAAGATCCATTCGATTCAAGACCCCTACCTAGGGAAGATCCCTCGTGGATGCAAGACCTCCTCCGGAGAAGAACGGCTACCTTTGTATCTTTCCTTAGTTGATTTTGGACCATGTATCACTCGTGCTTCATGATCTAGACCTTGTGTGATTGATCTCTTGTCGGTTGAGTGTCTCTCTCTCGCTCTTCCCCCGATTTCCTCTCGTTCTTCCGCGTTCTTCGTGTTCCTCTCAGAGGATCCCTCCAAACGTGAAAGATCGATTTAATTAGGGTTCCACCTACATCATATGGTATCATGAGCCACGTTGATCACGTTTTTGGAGCCCCTACCTCGTGATTTCTAGCTTGATTTTGTTGTTTTCGTCCTAAAAAACCCGAAAATCCCCACAAAAATACCCCCAAATTTTTTTTGTGATTTGTTAGTTTTGATGATGTTTTGTTGTTTTTGATCTGTGGATTCGGTGTGTAACTCGTGGATCTTGTATTTCCCCACCTTCTCCCCCTCGAAATCCACCCAAAATCCCCGAAATCGTCAATTTCCACCCCATTTTCGTGTTCTTCCCGAGCAGTTCCGTGCGTGGTTGACTTGTTCGATCATCCGGACCAAGTCCCGGATCATCCGGACTCGCCGGATCATCCGCCTCTGCCCGGATCATCCGGCTTCCTCTGCCAAACTGCAGATTCTGCAGCCCACATCCACCACCACCACCATCCACACACATATACACCTTCCCACCCTATCCACCACCATTTCCACTTGCCAAACCCCAAGACTCAACCTCCGTACTACCATTCGATTTTGAGTTCGACAATTTGAGTGAGATTTCCGTGTCCTTTGTGTTTCGCTATCTAGGCGCGAGTGACATCAACAACAAACGCCATTTTGGTCGGCTACTCATCCTCGCTACTGACGGTAACATCGATTTACATCTTTGTCATACCTTGCAATTGCATTGATAACCATCATATACCATCTTTTATGCTGCTTACCCACCGAGACTAGCCTTTGAGTATTGCCGCAACGTGACTTGTGCACATTAGTTGCATACACCATATCATACATACAATTGAGGTGCATATCTCGAATCAACTTGTGTGTCACAAAGTTGTCATCGCATACACAATTGCTATCTTAGTTCGTCAAGTTTGCATAAGAAAAGAGCTCAAAAGAGAAAGAGCCACTCAAGCTTTTAAGCAAAGAGGAAAGATAAGCAAAGAGCTTGTAAGCAAGTGCCATAGCATCATACAACATTAAGATTGTCATATAAGATCATCTTGGATCATTGCACCGATACACCATACATATAGCATACGGGATAGAGATCGTTGCATTTTTGCCTAGTAGGTTGTGCACAAGCTTCAGATCCGCCTATTGTGCAATCGTGCTAGCGTCTCTCTAGTATTGTGCAACAAGAGCATTTTCGTGATTCCACATTTTGGCTCACTTTTGGTTTGCACAATCCCATTTATCTATTTGCGTGTGTTTCCGTACCAATACTTGCTTGGTCTACTTGTTGCATATGCGAATTTGCTAATCTTCTTCAACATTTTTGAGTCAAGCTAACGATTGCAATCAATTTTGTGCCACCATCCTAACCAAGCTCCACCAAAAGCTTTTACTTGTGTAGGTGTGAGAATCGACAAGGATCGGTACCAATAGTGCTATTTCATTGTCCGCATTTGAGTGAACTTGATTCATCTTCAACTTCGGTCAAAGGTACATTGGTATTCATTCTTCTCCTTCTACCACTCACAATTTGCTTGAAATGATGGATAGGCCAAGTTCTTCTACAAATCCACTCTTCATCGAGCAAGACGACGACATGTCATCATACGTTACCAAGAGCCACCTCTTTGGTGTGCAACGAGCTCTCCATCAAGAGCAACAAGCAATGAGCAAGCGCATCGACAACCTCTCCACCGACTTGCGACTCTTCGAGAAACGTACACGAGATTACTTCGACAACAAACTCGACGTGCACAAGAAAGAGAATGATGCAAGAATGGACGAGATCCGCACCTTGTTGGTGAACCGGCGTACTTCTACCTCTTCACACTCAAGACGGAGCCACTCAAGTCGCCACTTCGACGACTCCTTCTCCGACACAAGTACACCGTCATCGAACATTCTTCGTCGAGCCACACAAGACCGCTATGCATCTCGCAACGCTACACGACAAGAATCTCCAAGGGCAAGTTGATGAAGAAGTTCTCGTCCTCAATCGAGCCAAATGGCGCTTGCTCAAGCTCAAGAACGACAACGCCTTCGCCACCAACAAGAACAAGAACGAGCGCCGCCTACACTAAGAGCAACAAGACGCCGAGGCTCAACGTCTTCAACAACAACGAGAAGCACAAGCTCTTGAGGCGGAACGCGCCCTTCAAGCATCAACTCGAGCTCTCGCCAACCGCAATCGTGAACGGCGCAATCAAGAGGAAGCACTTCGAGAAGAAATACAAGAGAGGAACTACCATACGCGTGCGCAACGTCAAGCTCCTCCACAAGCTCCACAAGCTCCTCCACAAGCTCCTCAAGCTCATCCTCAACCTCAAGGTCAACAAGAGCAAGTTGATCATGGACTTCCTCCTCGCCAAGAGCAACATGAGGATGATTACCCTCCACGTCAAGAACGTCATCATCAACATCGACCTCAACACAATGAAGAACAACGCTATGGCAAGCTCATGTTCACAATGCCCAAGTTCAATGGAACCAATGATCCCGAAGAATACCTCTCATGGGCATTGAAGGTCGACAAAATCTTTCGTTTGCACAACTATGATGAAGAAAAGAAGATCGCTATGGCATCACTTGAGTTCCAAGACTATGTGCTCATATGGTGGGAACAAATCCTTGAGCGCCGACAAGCAAGAGGTGAACCTCCAATCACCACTTGGGCTCAAATGAAGGATGTCATGCGAGCATGCTTTGTGCCCACCTACTACAACCGTGATCTCTTCAAGAAGCTACAACTCCTCAAGCAAGGAACAAAGAGTGTTGAAGAATACTACAAAGAAATGGAGATTGCCATGATTCGAGCCAATGTCAAGGAAGATGATGAGCAAACAATGACACGATTCTTGAATGGACTCAACCATCCCATCAAGAAGATCGCCGACTTCCAACCCTACTCCAACCTCATTGAGCTCGTGCATCAAGCTACAAAGGCGGAACGACAAGTGCAAGATGACTTCAAGTACGCCAAGTACTCATCCAAGACATACGGCCTCTCCAACAACCAAGCTTCAACAACTACTCCAACTTCGACATCAACCAAGTCTTTTCCAAGCAACGACGACAAGTCAAGTTACAGGAAAACTTCTACAAGTTCAAGTCGTCCTCCTCCTACTACAAGCAACTCCAAGCCGCGTGCTTCATCATCTACTCCAACCGATGAGACCGCCAAGACAAGCTCCTTCAAGTGTTTTACTTGCGCGCCGAGGCCCCAAGTCATATGAATGCACCAACAAGCGCACCATGATACTCAACGACGATGGCACCTACGACTCAATGAGTGAAGATGAAATGGACGCCATTGAGCAAGTGGCCATGCACCGCAAGATCAACGAGGATGAAGATGATCAAGTCTTTTGTGATGAAGATAAGAGCCCCGCCTTGTTGTCTCCAAAGTCTTGACACTTCAACATCACCAAGAAGAAGACCAACGATGCCACATCTTCCACACAAAGGCCGTATCAATGGGAGATCCGTCAAGGTCATCATCGATGGAGGTAGTTGCCACAACTTGGCAAGCGAAGAACTATGCTCCAAGCTCCAATTGGTCAAGAAGAAGCATCCGCAACCATACAAAGTTCAATGGCTAAGGACTCCAAGACTATACGCTGTTGAGCATACGGTCCAAGTATCCTTCAAAATAGGTGCATATGAGGACACTTTGGAATGTGATGTGGTCCCAATGACCGTTTGCCACCTCCTCCTTGGTCGGCCATGGCAATTCGATCGTGGTGTCTACCACAATGGGCGTACAAACCACTATAGCTTCAAGATGAAAGGCAAAGAATATGTCCTACGACCCATGTCTCCTAGTCAAGTGATAGCCGACAAACAAGCCACCAACCAAAGAGAGAAGAGTGAGAAAGTGAGCCACCAAAAAGTGAGTGAGAGCCACAAGCCAAATTTGAGCGCCTCTTCGCCTAGAGAGAAAAACCTCATACTATTCGCCACCAAACATGAGATGAGAGAAGTGTGTGAGAACCCATCGAGTGTGATACACTTTGTCCTTGTGTGCAAGGATGGAGAACCACAAACTAACTCCACTCATGAACTACCTTTGGTGTTTCAATCTCTTTTGCAGGAATTTCAAGATGTTTTCCCCGATGAGCTACCTCCGGGTCTACCTCCTCTTCGAGGCATTGAGCATCGAATCGACCTCATCCCCGGAGCGCCACTTCCAAACAAAGCTCCATACCGTGTCAATCCCGAAGAAACCAAGGAGATTCAACAGCAAGTACAACAACTAATCGACAACGGTCATGTACGTGAAAGCTTAAGCCCTTGTGTCGTGCCCGTTATTCTTGTGCCTAAGCCCGATGGAACATTCCGCTTGTGCTCCGATTGTAGACCAACAAATACTATCACCGTGCGCTATAGGCATCCCATTCCTCGCTTAGATGATATGCTTGATGAACTTAGTGGAGCCAACTTTTTCTCAAAAATTGATCTTAAAAGTGGCTATTATCAAATCCACATTCATGAGGGTGATGAATGGAAAACTGCTTTCAAAACAAAATTTGTCCTATATGAGTGGTTGGTCATGCCTATGGGATTGTCGGAAGCTCCCGGAACTTTTGTGCGTCTTATGCATCATGTACTTCGCCCATACATTGGAATCTTTGTTGTGGTTTACTTCGATGATATTCTTGTGTTTAGCAAAACCATGAAAGAACATCTTGATCATGTTAAGCTTGTTTTGCAAACACTTCGAAAAGAAAGTCTTTATGCCAATTTGAAAAAATGCACTTTTGGAGTTGACAAAGTGGTTTTCTTGGGTTTCGTTGTCTCTTCCAAGGGTGTTCATGTTGATGAAACTAAGATTAAAGCAATTAAAACTTGGCCCCAACCCACCAATTTGCAACAAGTGCGAAGTTTCCTTGGTCTTGCAGGTTTTTATCGTCGCTTTGTGAAAAACTTTAGCACTATTGCAGCTCCTTTGCATGCTTTGAGTAAGAAGAATACCTTTTGTTTGGGGACCTTTGCAATCAAACGCTTTTGATGAGCTCAAGTCTTTGCTTACTCATGCTCCGATTCTTGCTTTGCCTAATTTTGACAAAACTTTTGAGGTCCATTGTGATGCAAGTGGTACCGAATAGGCGGAGTTTTAATGCAAGAAAACGAGTCATTGCTTACTTTAGTGAAAACTCTCCGTGCTCAACTTAACTATCCCGTGTATGACAAGGAATTGTATGCTTTAGTGCGTGTCCTCCATGTTTGGGAACATTATCTTAGACCTCATGAGTTTGTCATCCACACCGATCATGAAACGCTTAAGTACTTAAAAGGTCAAACTAAATTGAACAAGCGACATGCTAAATGGAGTGAATTTATTGAATCTTTTCCATATGTGATCAAGTGCATTAAGGGCAAGGAAAATGTAGTTGCCGATGCACTTTCACGCATATGTACACTTGTCACCCAACTTGAGTTGAATGTTATTGGTTTTGACCACATCAAAGATTTGTATGCTAGTGATCCATCTTTTGCACATCATTATGCTAAATGTTTGACGCATACATCTTGGGAACAATATTACCTTAAGGACGGTTATCTTATGAGAGCTAACAAACTGTGCATACCCGAGTCTTCTCTTCGTTTGCTACTTTTGCAAGAGGCTCATGGAGGTGGACTCATGGGACATTTTGGACGCGACAAGACCTTCGCCACGCTCTCCAAGAACTACTTTTGGCCCAAGATGTTTCGAGACGTTTCACGCTTCACCACCCGATGTTCTACATGCTGCAAAGCTAAGTCAAAAGCTCAATCTCATGGTCTTTACATGCCTCTTCCAATTCCATATCAACCTTGGGAAGACATTAGCATGGACTTTGTACTTGGTTTGCCTAGAACTCAAAATGGAAAGGATTCCTTGTTTGTGGTTGTAGATCGATTTTCTAAGATTGGCACATTTTATTCCTTGCAACAAGGTAGACGATGCTTCACATATTGCAAATCTCTTTGTAGGAAATCTTGCGCCCACGGAGTACCAAAGACAATCGCCTTCACCGCGACGCCAAGTTCTTGAGTTACTTTTGAAGACTCTTTGTGCCAAGCTCGGCATCAAGCTCTTGTTCTCATCCGCATACCATCCTCAAACCGACGGCCAAACGGAGGTGACGAACCGGACGCTCTCCACTCTACTTCGCGGTTGATCAAGAAGAACATCAAGGATTGGGAGACGGTTCACCCATCGCCGAAATACGCCTACAACCGCGCAAGACATTCGACGACCGGCAAGTCCCCTTCGAGGTCGCTTCACGGCTTCAACCCATTGTCCCCATTGGACATCCTAACTCTACCTCTACAAGAGCGCACCAACCTCGACGCAAGTGCCCGTGCAAGCTACATCAAGAAGGTGCATGAAGATACAAGAAACACCATCGAGCGCCAAGTACAACGACTAGCAACCAAGCTCAACATCAACAAGCAACCCATGATCTTCAACATAGGCGATCTCGTGTGGCTACACCTTCGCAAGGAACGCTTCCCCAACGAACGCAAGTCCAAACTTCTACCTCGAGCCGATGGACCCTTCAAGGTGTTAGCACGCTACAATAACAACGCCTACAAGCTCGACCTACCAAGCGACAAGTACAACATGAGCGACACATTCAACATCAAAGACCTCTCGCGTTTCCATGGTGATGAAGAACTAGATCCGAGGTCGGATCCTTTCAAGGAGGGATATGATGCGAGCATCCTTCCATCATCCCCATGGACTCTACATCACCACCTACAACACCACAAGGACCGATGACTCGAGCACGCAAGAGCTCTTGAAACCGAGGTGACATCAATCCTCTCACAACTCTCCTTCGATTCACATGAGACATGGTTACTACCTCAAACGGAAACTCTATGCATACTCAGCACCAAGGAGTCGACCATGAAGAGGCTAGGAAGCAAGGAGAATCGAAGCGAAGACATACGTGAAGATGGAGAGGAGAAAGCAACAAGTACCGGGAGGCCGGACGATCCGGACAGAGGCCCGGACGATCCGGACACAGCCGGATGATCCGGACCCGGTCCGGACGATCCGCTAACTCCACCAAGGCAACAGAACCTCCACGCTGAAGCCGGATCATCCGGACCAGCCTCGATCATCCGGACCCGCCCGGACGTCCGGACCCCAGCCGACATCCGCCCTCGCCATCACCAGCAGAAAGCACCCGACCATCCGGCCCCCACCCGGATCATCCGGACCAGCCCGGATCATCCGGACCGCTGCGGATCGTCCGGCCAGCGCATACAAGCGTGTTGGGCTGAGCCCATGTACCCTTCGCCCTGCACTCTATATATAGGACCCCTCTCCTCACTTTGAGACTTAGCATTGATTAGCCCATATTTGTGTGTGAGAGCCTTTGCTCATCCACGGTATTTCTCCTCGAGATCGGGACCTCCATCTAGGAGAAGATCCATTCGATTCAAGACCCCTACTGGGAAGATCCTCGTGGATGCAAGACCTCCTCCGGAGAAGAACGGCTACCTTTGTATCTTTCCTTTGTTGATTTTGGACCATGTATCACTCGTGCTTCATGATCTAGACCTTGTGTGATTGATCTCTTGTCGCTTGAGTGTCTCTCTCGCGTTCTTCCCCGTGATTTCCTCTCGTTCTTCCGCGCGTTCTTCGTGTTCCCTCCGTAGGATCCCCTCCAAACGTGAAAGATCGACGAATTAGGGTTCCACCCTACATCAGCTTGGCTCTTCGCCTCTTTGAGAAGACGAACAATGATGTTACTACTACTGCTTCTACAGTGTCGAATCCACTGTTGCATGTCCGTCCACCGCGAGTGGGAGGGATAGCTTGTTGTAGAAGTACTACTATAAGCAAAAGCCTGTCCTCATTTGTGAGCAACCGCGCGCATGGGCGAGGGAGAAGGCGTGTAGTAGTAAAATCAAGCTTCTCCTTGTTGTACGAGTTGACGCAACACATCACAGCACTGGCCCCACATGCTTGCCTCTAAACTTGGCTGAAAGACCCGCAATGTACAATATATTTGCTGCAACCTCTAACATTTACCCACCACAAATTTAAATATATATTCCTGTCTTGACTAGATGAGCGTGCAAACTACAATCACCAGGGTGATAGGTAGGGCCAGAAGACTTTTTTTTTTAAAAAACTTCGAGACGGCCACATAGCATGGAGCCGACCCCAATGATTTTAAGCTTACAGGCACGGTACACGCTATCCTAGACTACTCTACACATGAGAATGCCACACGAGCGTCTGGGCTATGCTTGGCTCTTCGCCTCTTCGAGAAGTCGAACAATGAGGGAGTACTACTGCACTGGAGGAGTACTACAGTACACTTCTGGCCATCTAACACCGATTCAACTGCTACATGTCCACACAGCAGGGAGGGAGAGCGTAGCTAAAGCTTCTCCTAGTCTTGCCACCACCACGCCATGGGTGAGGGAGGGACGCCCGCCTTTGCGTGTATGATAGTTGGGCTCGACAGGTGGGTGGCCAACCTGTCATACAGCCAAAGGCAGGTGCAGTTAAGTCCGTGAGGGAGAGGATAATCAAACTTCTTGTTGATGTACGAGTTGACGCGACACATCAAAGCACTACACTTGATATATTTCAATAATTTGCGTTTACCGATGCATTAATTACAATGCATGCATGCATGCATGCCGTGACTCTCCTTTTGATACTTGCATGTGTTGATTTAATGCACCTTGAAGTAGTATAAAATATGTGACGGTAAAGCTTTGTAATGCCCCGGCCCAAGCGAGAGATGGTTGTGCACGAGGAGGGCATCATGTAGACGGGACATGACCCGACGATGGAGCTCTCTAAGGTCTCGATGGACCTCACCGTGCTCCACTGCCCCTTGTGACTCCACCCCTTGACGCCTCCAGTGTATGAGGTTCGAATACACCTCATCCGTTCGGCTGATTGAGCAAGGTGCAGGTTTCTTGATTGATGTGCTGTTCGATTGATTTCTGCAAAGGCAAGGAGGAACTCGCTCATGCGGACTATCGCGTCGAGTGTCCCGGGAACCAGCGGCAGTGCCAGAAGTGCGAGAACGGCGGTGGCTTCGATGTGCGAAACACAGCTGGTGTCCCTCCACATTCAGATTGACAAGCTCACGTCCTAAATGTTTCTACAGTGCCTTCTGTTTATCTTAGTAATATGCTAATATAGGGATTACCTCGGTCTACTCTAGCTTAAGAAATGGTGGGTTTTGGCGGCGATGCAGCAATTACTTCGACATCAGATCAGTAATTTCCAACAGTCGAACGGATATTTTGTGTCTGTTGGATATAAAGTTCCTTTGGGTAAGAAGTACTACTTGTCATCAAAATGGTAAAAGGAGATGTATGTAGACGTATTTTAGTTCTAGATACGTCCCTTTTTATCCATTTTGATGACAAGCACTCCCTCCGTTCCACAATACATGCCTTCCATTTGTCAAAATATAGATGTATCTAGACATGTTTTAGTATATAGGTACATCCATGATAGAGCCAATCGGATGGTTGAGAACACTACAATTCATAGCTACAGATGCATGTGTGACTCCCAGATGCAGAGGCCGAGGGTCATCGTCCTCCTTTTCAAGAAAAAATAGACGCGTGTGTGAGAGGACGAAAAGTGCAAGCGCACCTCTTCTCTTCTCAGAGATGTACTCCTCCGCTCGAAATACTTGTCGTAGAAATGCATAAAAATGGATGTATCTAGAACTAAAATACATCTAGATACATCTATTTCTCCGACAAGTATTTCGGGACGGAGGGAGTACTAAACTCAGAGTACAAGTTTTTCTGGGTGGCACGATGGTGCGTGCGAGAAGTCCCGAGAGATAGGTTTAATGCGTCTAAAAAAAAGACTAGCCTATAGCTCGCCACGCGGCTGTTCCCGTCGAACGCCCCATTAACCGTAAGATATGTATACGACGGTGCCATCTATTGCACGTACACAACAGTAGAAAAAGAACTACCAAGGCATATGCTACACCACGACCGAGAACACGTGCCCACGTAACGCCATCCGGGAATAGTGCCACACTTCGAAACTAGAACCGTCAATAAATTTTGAGGTTGTGTCTCGTCACATTCCAAATTACTCCACGCTATATTGAATTGCAAACCTGTTCACACCGATCACAACCTAAACGGTTTCCCACTTAGGAGCGTATTAGTATCACGCTATATTGAATTGCAAACCTGTTCACACCGATCACAACCTAAACGGTTTCCCACTTAGGAGTGTATTAGTACTCGGTTATAAATACTAGTATGCCAAGATGACTGCACATTCCTCCTCAACTCCTCATCCACAAAAACAAACGTCATTTAGCATCCTTCCCTTGCGTCTGCCATGGCTAGCGTGAGTTCTGAGTCAAGAGATTGCCACCAGGGAGAGGCGAGCATGGAAGCGGAAGCTCGAGAGATGTCCCGCCTTGCTGCGAAAGCAACCGACATGTCCCACCGCGTGTGAAGTAGCAGCACAGAGGTCCTGTCGCGCTGCTGAAGCAGCACGGAGGTCCCGCCGCACCATTGATGCATCAGACTGGTCCGGCCGCACCATGGAAGCAGCAGAGATGTCCCGCCACGCCGCGAATGCAGCAGAGATGTCCCGCCGCGCCGCGGTGGCCTGGGAAAATTTCTCGCGGGCAGGCGACGACTCTTACAGGTGCATGCATGCGATCGTCCATAGCCAGATGGATCAGATCTCCAGCTGGGTGAGGTTGCAGGACGACATGAAAGCCTCATTTGAATAGGCTACCGGCGTCATCCGGCAACTAAGGGAGGTGATGTAGGGCGGAACCCTAGGGGCCGATCTTTCACGTTTGGAGGGGATCCTACGGGGAAACACGAAGAACACGCAGAAGCACAAAGGGGAAACACGGGAAAAAAAAGAGAGAATCACTAAACCAACAAGGAATCAATCACACAAGTGCTAGATCACCGAACACATAGAGTATCTCAAGATCCACAATCAACAAAGGTAAGGATACAAAGGAACCGTTCTTCTCTGTGAGGAGGTCTTGATGATCTTCCCTAGAAAGGGGTCTTGAATCCGCTTGGGGGATCTTCTACAAAGAGGCCGTGAACTCCGAGGAGAAGTATCCAAGTGGATGAGCAAGGCTTTCACAAAAATATGAGCTAATCCAATGCTAACCCTAGAAAGAGGAAGGGGAAGGAGTATATATAGTCTAGGGGGGCGAAGAGGTACATGCGCTTCGGCCCTTTACTGTGCGTAGACAGGCGGAGCTGGATGTCTGGGCATCGGGCCGGATGTCCGGGGCTTCCAGAGGGGCCGGATGTCCGGGCCAAGTCGCCGAATGTCCGGGCTGGAGGCTTGAGCTTCTGTAGTTCCTGGCGCGTGGCACCGGATTTCCGAGACTTTGGTCGGATTTCCGGGCTGGGGCCGGATGTCCGGGCGGGTCGCCGGATGTCCGGGCCCTGTAGACTTGGCCGGCTTGGCTGTTGCTGATGTAGACGCTCCAGGGGCCGGATGTCCGGGGCCTGGAAGGTCAGCTTGCCCGTTTCAGCTGGTTCTCTTCATCCGTGGAGTTGGCGTCTTGTCCATCTTCACATGCATCCTCAGGAGGTTCTTCTTGACACCTAATCATGCATAGTATATCGGACTTAGGTAGTAGCCATGTCTTGAGAGGATCATATGAGATATCATTTAGGAGAGAAGTCACCTCGGTCTCGAGAGCTCTAGCACGTGCTCTAGTCATGGGTCCTCTTGAGGCTTGGTGAGGCGATGGAAGGTCCATGGGGATGACCGAAGGATTCTCCGCATCATCTCCCCCCCTTGGGAAAGATCCGACCTCGGATCGAAATCCTCATCACCATGGTACGGAGAGAGATCGGAGACGTTGAAGATGTCGCTCATGTTGTACTTGTCGCGGGGGAGATCGATCTTGTAAGCGTTGTTGTTGTAGCGTGATATCACCTTGAAGGGTCCGTCGGATCGAGGGAGAAGCTTGGACTTGCGTTCGTTGGGGAAGCGGTCCTTGCGAAGGTGTAGCCACACGAGGTCTCCAATGTTGAATAACATGGGATGCTTGTTGACGTCGAGCTTGGTCGCGAGTCGTTGTACTTGGCGCTCGATGGTGTGTCTTGTATCTTCATGCATCTTCTTGATGTAGCTTGCACGAGCACTTGCGTCGAGGTTGGTGCGCTCTTTTAGAGGAAGAGGTAGAATGTCCAATGGGGACAATGGTTTGAAGCCGTAGACGACCTCGAACGGGGACTTGCCGGTTGTGGAATGTCTTGCACGGTTGTAGGCATACTCGGCGGTGGGTAGACACTCCTCCCACTCCTTGATGTTCTTCTTGATCAACACGCGAAGTAGAGTAGAGAGTGTACGGTTCGTCACCTCCGTTTGGCCGTCGGTTTGAGGGTGGTATGCGGATGCGAACAAGAGCTTGATTCCGAGCTTGGCGCATAGGGTCTTCCAAAAGTAACTCAAGAACTTGACGTCGCGGTCGGAGACGATTGTCTTTGGTACTTCATGGAGATGCAAGATTTCCCTACAAAAGAGATTTGGAACATGTGAAGCATCGTCTATCTTGTTGCAAGGGATGAAATGTGCCATCTTAGAAAATCGGTCCACAACAACAAACACAAAATCTTTGCCATTTTTAGTTCTAGGCAAACCAAGTACAAAATCCATGCTAATGTCTTCACAAGGTTGATAAGGAATAGGAAGGGGCATGTAAAGACCATGGGATTGAGCTTTAGACTTAGCTTTGCGACATGTAGAGCATCGGGTGTTGAAGTGTGAGACGTCACGAAACATCTTGGGCCAAAAGTAGTTCTTGGAGAGCGTGGCGAAAGTCTTGTCACAGCCAAAGTGTCCCATGAGTCCACCTCCATGAGCCTCTTGCACAAGGAGCAAACGAAGAGAAGACTCGGGAATGCATACTTTGTTAGCTCTCATAAGATAACCATCCTTGATGTAATATTGTTCGCAAGAAGTATGCGTCAAACACTTAGCATAAGGAATAGCAAACGATGGATCATTAGCATACAAGTCTTTTATGTTCTCAAAGCCTATAACATTCAACTCAAGTTTAGTGACTAGCGTGCATATGCGGGAAAGAGCATCGGCAACTACATTTTCTTTACCCTTAATGTACTTGATCACATAGGGAAAAGATTCAATAAATTCACTCCATTTGGCATGACGCTTGCTTAACTTTGTTTGACCTTTGAAGTACTTAAGCATTTCATGATCGGTATGAATGACAAACTCATGAGGTCTAAGATAATGTTCCCAAACATGTAGTACACGCACTAAAGCATACAATTCTTTGTCATATGTGGGATAGTTAAGTTGAGCATCGGAGAGTTTTTCACTAAAATATGCAATGGCTCGTTTTTCTTGCATCAAAACTCCGCCAATTCCGGTACCACTTGCATCACAATGAACCTCAAAAGTTTTGTCAAAGTTGTGCAAAGCAAGAATCGGAGCATGAGTAAGCAAAGACTTGAGCTCATCAAAAGCGGTGGATTGCAAAGATCCCCAAACAAAAGGAGCATTTTTCTTACTCAAGGCATGCAAAGGAGCGGCAATTGTGCTAAAATCTTTCAAAAAGCGATGATAAAAACCCGCAAGACCAAGAAACCAACGCACTTGTTGCAAGTTGGTGGGTTGGGGCCAAGTTTTAATTGCTTCAATTTTAGTTTCATCAACATGGACACCCTTGGAAGGTACAATGAAACCCTAGAAAACCACTTTGTTAACACCAAATGTGCACTTTTTCATGTTTTCATAAAGGCTTTCCTTGCGAAGGGTTTGCAAAACAGCCCTAACATGATTAAGATGTTCTTTCATGGTTTTGCTAAACACAAGAATATCATCGAAGTAAACCACAACAAAGACTCCAATATAAGGGCGAAGCACATAATGCATGAGACGCACGAAAGTACCAGGAGCCTCCGATAAACCCATAGGCATAACTAACCACTCATATAGGCCAAATTTGGTTTTGAAAGCAGTTTTCCATTCATCACCCTCTTGAATGCGTATTTGGTAATAGCCACTTTTAAGATCAATTTTTGAGAAAAAGTTGGCTCCACTAAGTTCATCAAGCATATCATCTAAGCGAGGAATGGGATGCCTATAGCGAACGGTAATAGCATTTATAGGTCTACAATCGAAACACAAACGGAAACTTCCATCGGTCTTAGGCACAAGTATAACAGGAACTGCACAAGGGCTTAAGCTTTCACGTACATGACCGTTGTCAATTAGTTGTTGTACTTGCCGTTGAATCTCCTTGGTTTCTTCGGGATTGACACGATATGGAGTTTTGTTTGGAAGTGGTGCTCCGGGGATGAGGTCGATTCGATGCTCAATGCCTCGTAGAGGAGGTAGACCCGGAGGTAGCTCATCGGGGAAAACATCTTGAAATTCCTGCAAAAGAGATTGAAACACCAAAGGTAGCTCGTGAATGGTGTTAGTTTTTGGTTCTCCATCCTTGCACACAAGAACGAAGTGCATCACACTCGATGGGTTCTCACACACTTCTCTCATCTCACTTTTTGTGGCAAATAGTATGATGTTTTTCTCTCTAAGCGAAGAGGCACTCAAGTTTGGCTTGTGGCTCTCACTCACTTTTTGGTGCATCTCTTTTTGACTCTTCTCTCTATGGTGGTTGGCTTGCTTGTCGGCTATCACTTGACTAGGAGACATCGGTCATAGAACATATTCCTTCCCTTTCATCTTGAAGCTATAGTGGTTGGTGCGCCCGTTGTGGAAGACACCACGGTCGAATTGCCATGGTCGACCAAGAAGGAGGTGGCAAACGGTCATTGGGACCACATCACACTCCAAAGTGTCCTCATATGCACCAATTTTGAAGGATACTTGGACCGTATGCTCAACTCGTATAGTGCCGGAGTCACTTAGCCATTGAACCTTGTAGGGGTGCGGGTGCTTCTTCTTGACCAATTGAAGCTTGGAGCATAGTTCTTCACTTGCCAAGTTGTGGCAACTACCTCCATCGATGATGACCTTGACGGATTGTCCATTGATGCCGGCCTTTGTGTGGAAGATGTGGCATCACTGGTCTTCTTCTTGTTGATGTTGAAGAGTCAAGACCTTGGAGACAACGAGAGCGGGGCTCGTATCTTCATCACAAAAGACTTGATCATCTTCATCCTCGTTCACGCGCCGGTGCAGGGCCACTTGCTCAAGAGCTTCCATTTCATCTTCACTCATTGAGTCGTAGGTGCCATCGTTGTTGAGAATCATGGTGCGCTTGTTTGTGCATTCGTAGGACTTGTGGCCTCGACCGCCGCAAGTGAAACACTTGAAGGAGCTTGTCTTGATGGTCTCATCGGTTGGAGTAGATGACGAAGTGCACGGCTTGAAGTTGCTTGTAGTAGGAGGAAGATGACTTGAACTTGTCGAAGTTTTCTTGTAACTTGACTTGTCGTCGTTGCTTGGAGAAGGCTTTGTTGATGTCGAAGTTGGAGTAGTTGTTGAAGCTTGGTTATTGGAGAAGCCGTAGGTCTTGGATGAGTACTTGGCGTATATGAAGTCATCTTGTACTTGATGTTCCGCCTTTGTAGCTTGATGCATGAGCTCAATGAGGTTGGAGTAGGGTTGGAAGTCGGCGATCTTCTTGATGGATGATTGTGTCCATTCAAGAATCGTGCCATAGTTTGCTCATCATCCTCCGTGACATTGGCTCGAATTATGGCAATCTCCATTTCCTAGTAGTATTCTTCAACACTCTTTGTTCCTTGCTTGAGGAGTTGTAGCTTCTTGAAGAGATCGCGGTTGTAGTATGTGGGCACAAAACGTGCTCGCATGGCATCCTTCATTTGAGCCCAAGTGGTGATTGGAGGTTCACCTCTTGCTTGTCGGCGCTCAAGGACTTGTTCCCTCCATATGAGCACATAGTCTTGGAACTCTAGTGATGCCATAGCGATCTTCTTCTCTTCCTCATAGTTGTGCAAACGAAAGATTTTGTCGTCCTTCAATGCCCTTGAGTGGTACTCTTCCGGATCATTGCTTCCATTGAACTTGGGCATTGTGAATTTGAGCTTGCCATAGCGTTGCTCTTCATTATGTTATTGGTGATGGTGATGATGACGCCCTTGACGTGGAGGGTAATCATCCTCATGTTGCTCTTGGCATGGAGGAAGTCCATGATCAACTTGCTCGTGTTGACCTTGGGGTTGAGGTGGAGCTTGACGAGCTTGTGAAGGAGCTTGTGGAGCTTGACGTTGCACACGCGGATGGTAGTTCCTCTCTTGGATTTCTTCTCGAAGAGCTTCCTCTTGATTGCGCCGTTCGCGATTGCGGTTGGCGATGGCTCGACTTGATTCTTGAAGGGCACGTTCCGCCTCAAGAGCTTGTGCTTCTCGTTGTTGTTGTTGAAGACGTTGAGCCTCGGCGTCTTGTTGCTCTTGGTGTAGACGCGCTCGTTCTTCTTCTTCTTGGCGACGAAGACATTGTCGTTCTTGAGCTTGAGCAAACGCGACTTGGTTTGATTGAGGACGAGGGACTTGGTCATCGACTTGCTCTTCTGAATGCTTGACGTGTAGCAGGTTGCGAGATGCATGACGGTCTTGCGCGCGGCTCGTCGAAGAGTGTTCGATGACGGTGTACTTGAGCCGGAGAAGGAGTCATCGGAGTGTCGACTTGAGTGGCTCCGTCTTGAGTATGACGATGTAGAAGGAGGCCGGTTCACCAACAAGGCACAGATCTCGTCCATTCTTGCATCGTTCTCTTGCTTGTGCGCGTCAAGCTTGTTGTCAAAGTAGTCTCTTGTACGTTGCTCGGAGAGTCGCAAGTCGGTGGCGAGGTTGTCGATGTAGTCGTTCATTGCTTGTTGCTCTTGATGCAACGCTCGTTGTGCACCAAAGAGGTGGCTCTTGGTGACGTATGATGACATGTTGTCGTCTTACTCGATGAAGAGTGGGTTGGTAGAAGTACTTGGCCTATCCATCATTTCAAGCAAAATGTGAGTGGTAGAAGCAGAAGAACTTATACCAATGTACCTTTGACCGATGTTGATGATGAATCAAGTTCACTCAAATGCGGACAATGAAATATCACTATTGGTACCAATTCTTGTCGGTTCTCACACCTACACAAGTAAAAGCTTATAGAGGAGCTTGCTTAGGATGGTGTCACAAAATTTGATGCGATTGAAAGCAAGATTCAATAATGTTGGAAAAGATTCATAATTTTGCAAATGCAACAAGTAGACCAAGCAAGTAGGGGTACACGGAAACACACACGCAAATAGATAAATGGGATTGTGCAACCCAAAAGTGAGCCAAAATGTGGAATCCACGAAAATGCTCTTGTTGCACAATACTAGAGAGACGCTAGCACGATTGCACAATAGGCGGATACGGAGCTTGTGCACAACCTACTAGGCAAAAATGCAACGATCTCTAACCCAAGTATGCTATATGTATGGTATTTCGGTGCTATGATCCAAGATGATCTTATGTGCCAATCTTAGTGTAGTATGATGCTATGGTTCTTGGTTTTAAACTCTGTGCTTATCTTTCCTCTTTGCTTAAAAGCTTCGGTGGCTCTTTCACTTTTGAGCTCTTTTCTCATGAAAAACTTCACGAACCAAGATAGCAATTGCGTATGCTATGACAACTTTGTGACCCACAAGTGGATCCCAAGATATGCACCACGATGGTATGGTATGTATGATATGGAGTATGATCACTAATGTGCACAAGTCACGTTGCCGGCAATACTCAATGGCTAGTCTCGATGGGTAAGCTACACAAAAGTAAGGCCATGTGGGGTATCAATGCAATTGTAAGGTATGACAAAGATGTCGTTGAAGTTATCGTCCTTGGCGATGTTGAGTAGTCGACGGAGGTGAGCGGCAGTGATGGTGACGCTGAACCGTACCTATATAGCCGAAACACAATAGGAGACGGGAACCACAACTCAAAATTTCAAAGACCAAAACGTGTCAAAATCGACATAGGAGGTAGCGGTGAGCGGTGGTGGTGTTTGTGGAAAATGTTGGGGTTATGCGGAAGTAAGCGTGGGCACCGGTGCAAAATTGGGCGAAGGTATGGGGAAATGGGCGTGGGGGATGGAGTTGCTGCTCCCAGGGGCCGGATGTCCGGGCCAGCTGCCGGGTGTCCGGGGCACCGGATGTCCGGTGGACGCGGGGCAGATGTCTGGGCTCTAGATCGGGGACGAACACGATGAACTCCACGGTAAAAATTGCAACTCCGAGACAAAATTCAGACGAATTTGTTGATGGAAATTGTGGGAGAGATGGGGAAAAGCTAGATCAACTCGATGCAAAGCAGATCCGTGGATCAAATCCAACAAAACTTCATCACACCAACAAATCACAAAAAAAATTTGGGGCTATTTTTGGTGGGGATTTTCGGATTTAGGACGAAAACAACAAAATCAAGCTAGAAAACACGGGGTAGGGGCTCCAAAAACGTGATCAACGTGGCTCATGATACCAAGATGATGTAGGGCGGAACCCTAGGGGCCGATCTTTCACAATTGGAGGGGATCCTATGGGGAAACACGAAGAACACGCGGAAGCACAAAGGGGAAACACGGGGAAAACTAGAGAGAATCACTAAACCGACAAGGAATCAATCACACAAGTGCTAGATCACCGAACACATAGAGTATCTCAAGATCCACAATCAACAAAGGTAAGGATACAAAGGAACCGTTCTTCTCCTTGAGGAGGTCTTGATGATCTTCCCTAGAAAGGGGTCTTGAATCCGCTTGGGGGATCTTCTCCGAAGAGGCCGTGAACTCCGAGGAGAAGTATCCAAGTGGATGAGCAAGGCTCTCACACAAATATGAGCTAATCCAATGCTAACCCTAGAAAGAGGAAGGGGAAGGAGTATATATAGTCTAGGGGGGCGAAGAGGTACATGGGCTTCAGCCCTTTACTGTGCGCAGACAGGCGGAGCCGGATGTCCGGGCGTCGGGCCGGATGTCCGGGGCTTCCGGAGGGGCCGGATATCCGGGGCAAGTCGCCGGATGTCCGGGCGGGAGGCTTTAGCTTCTGTAGTTCCTGGCGCGTGGCGCCGGATTTCCGGGACTTTGGCCGGATTTTCGGGCTGGGGCCGGATGTCTGGGCGGGACGGCGGATGTCCGGGCCTAGTAGACTTGGCCGGCTTGGCTGTTGCTGATGGAGACGCTCCAGGGGCCGGATGTCTGGGGCCTGGGCCGGATGTTCGGGGCCTAGAAGGTGAGCTTGTCCATTTTAGCCGGTTCTGTTCATCCGTGGAGTTGGCGGCTTGTCCATCTTCACGTGCATCCTCGGGAGGTTCTTCTTGACACCTAATCATGCATAGTATATCGGACTTAGGTAGTAGCCATGTCTTGAGAGGACCATATGAGATATCATTTAGGAGAGAAGTCACCTCGGTCTCGAGAGCTCTAGCACGTGCTCTAGTCATGGGTCCTCTTGAGGCTTGGTGAGACGATGGAAGGTCCATGGGGATGACCGAAGGATGCTCCGCATCAGGAGGAAATGAGAGGCTCTGGGCCGAGCGCGACCTGCTGAGGGCGAAGATCGTACGAAGTGCAGACCAGCAGGAGGAGACCAGTGCCTTGTTGAAGAGGACTGGCATCACGTCAAGAGACTTATTGACGAGAATGACATGCTCCGCATCGAGCGCCAAAGGCTGGTGGAGGAATCCGTGGATGTTCTCAAGCAGCGTCTTGAGGACACGAAAGAGCTCATCGCCGCTCGCCGCGGACACTAGTTCCATGCCCTGCAAAGAACGATCAAGAAAGTAGAGATCAGCGAGCCAGATCCTTGTCTTCATTCTTCTTTTGCCCTTGTGTATTTCGGGCGTAGCCGCATATGGATTTTTTAATCATCTTTCTAATTATGTAAGACAATTAATTGTCCTTACATATTCATCAGTCTTGCTATAAGTCGCAGTAGATGGTATATAGGTCCGTCAGATCTTACATCAAGATCCGTGCTTTCAGATTTTCTTTTCTCTCTCTTAAATCTCAGTCGAGTGAGACATAGCCACGCCATTAAACAGAGGCTCGAGCGCCATTAATGGAGACCTTCAGAGAGAGGTGTACGGCAGATGGAGGTCAAAGGGTTCTCCTCCCGATAAGCATGCGCAGGGGTCTGATCGCACGCCTCTCGTACTCAAATAGCTACCCTGCACGGCACCTCCTAGCTAATGAAAATGGGGACGCGTGGTGACACGTAAATGGTAGTAAATAGAACGCCCACAGTTTCAATAATACTTGTGTTTCCGATTGTAACGTGACAACACTTGTTCCTAAATGACTTTGTTGATTGTTAATGTGTGCGCCTTCGCAAATCGGACTGCAAAATTACCACAGCATGTTGGTGCCATGTCATGGCACCAAGCCAAGTTTCATTATTTTCATTCGTGTTTTGGATTACAGGAATTAAAAAACTAAGTTTCTCAATGTTTCCAGCCCAGCCATGGCGCACAGAATTTTGAATTTCATTCCCATTTCTTGCATGGAACCTAGAAATTTACTCGAGGACACGCATGTGATTTTTCCACCAACTTTGGTGCACTGGAACATGTGCTTGTATTTCAAATTTGAATTATGCACACAAAGGTGACACGTTCCCTCTGAGAACCACGAGCCTTCTTGAGATAAGCTCTGATTAGCAAGAAGCTTATACCAAAATTTGTTCCTATTCGGCCAATTTTTTTACCACGGCATGGTACTACCATGACATGACACCATGCCAAGTTTCATGATTTTAAAACCAAGTTTCTCAATGTTCTCGACCGAGCCACGATGCCCAGATGTTTGAATTTTATTCCCATTTTTTGCATGGGACCTAGAAATTCACCCAAGGACACATATGTGATTTTTCAACCAACTTTGGTTTATGGGAGCATGTGCTTGTAGTTCAAATTTGAATTATGCACATCAAATGACCAAAAACTCAATTAATGTGTAAAAAAGGCCAAACGAACCCAGAATAATTCCAAAATTTTACAGGGCACTCATGTAGTTCTATGTTGCCTTTGTAAATAAACTCAAGGGGGACAGCATATATTGTTTCGCACTCAAAGATGGCACGTTCCCTCTCAGAACCATGAGCCTTCTTGAGATAAGCTTCGGTTTGGAAGAAGCTTATACCAAAAATCTGTTCCTATTCGGCCAATTTTTTTACCACAGCATGGTAGTACCATGACATGACACCATGCCAAGTTTCATGATTTTTAGACGTGTTTTGGATTTACAAGAATTTTAAAACCAAGTTTCTCAATGTTCTCGGCCGAGCCACGATGCCCAAATGTTTGAATTTTATTCTCATTTCTTGCATGGGACCTAGAAATTCACCCGAGGACATAGATGTGATTTTCCAACCAACTTTGGTGCACGACAGCATGTGCTTGTAGTTCAAATTTGACTTATGCACATTAAATGACCAGAAACTCAATTAATGTATAAAAAATGACAAATGAACCCGGAATAATTCCAAAATTTAACAGGGCACTCATGTAGTTCTATGTTGCCTTTGTTAAGAAACTCAAGGGGGGCAGATATATCGCTTCACACTCAAAGGTGGCACGTTCCCTCTTAGAACCATGAGCTTCCAAATCAGCCCAATTTTTTACCACAACATGTTAGTGCCATGACATGACACCATGCCAAGTTTCATGATTTCCAGGCGAGTTTTGGATTTACATGAATTTAAAATCTAAGTTTCTCGATGTTCTCAGCCGAGTCACGACGCCCAACCCTAAAGCTCACCTAAGAATGAGCTATCATATTTGCTTACCCTAGAAAGGAGGTGGAGGTGGTCTATTTATAGTCTAAGCCACGAAGGGGTAAGTGGGAGAGGGATACAAGGCCAAAGGCCCGTGGCTGCGCACACAGGCGTCGAACGTCCGGTGGGGGTCGGACGTCCGGAAGCTCGGGACGGTCCGGACGTCCGGAAGTCTTCGGACTTCCGTAAATTCTGTTCTATCGCCGTAGCACCGGTTGTCCGGTCGGTGTCGGTCGTCCGTGCGCTGGGACTTGTTAGATGTCCGGCGTTCGTCGGTCGGCCTGCCGCTGTAGCTTTCGTCGGTTGGACTTTTGGGCTGGCTGGAGCTCCAGGCATCGGACGTCCGGCGTTGTCCGGTCGTCCGGTGGCCGTAGATCATAGCACCTCCGTTTCTTCCGTCTTCTCTTGCATGCTTCCCTCGCGGATGGTGTAGGTGTTCCTTGGCACCTGCACTCCTCCTCGTCGTCCGTGAAGCTCCAGTGATACCTATGCATGCACACGGATGGAGTGTCAAGTAGTATACCATCCTCGAAGGGGTCAAGTGAACACATGTAAAGGAGAAGATTCACCTTTATGTATGAGAAGTAGATGTTGGTGATGACCGTAGGATGCTCCGCATCATATTAGCATAAAGTCGCTCATTCCTAAGGGTTTGCAACACGGTTTTAAGATGGATGACATGATCTTTGAGGGATTTGCTAAAGACAAGAATATCATCGAAATAGACCACAACAAATACACCAATATAGGTACGAAGAACAAAGTGCATGACTCGCATGAAAGTATCGGGTGCTTCGGATAAACCCATTGGCATAACTAGCCATTCATATAAGCCAAATTTGGTCTTAAATGCGGTTTTCCATTCATCACCTTCTTGGATGCGTGTTTGATAGTAGCCACTCTTAAGATCAATCTTAGAGAAAATGGTGGCTCCGCTAAGCTCATCAAGCATATCATCTAAGCGTGGAATAGGGTAATGATATCAAACGGTGATAGCATTGATGGGATGGAAATCGGAAACCATGCGATAAGTACCGTCTTTCTTTGGAACAAGAATGACCGGAACGGCACACGGGCTCAAGCTTTCACATACTTGACCGTTGTCGATGAGTTGTTGTACTTGCCGTTGGATCTCCTTAGTTTCCTCGGGGTTGACGCGGTAGGGAGCCTTGTTAGGTAGAGGTGCTCCGGGGATGAGGTCGATTCAGTGCTCAATGCATCGTAGTGGGTGTAGACCTGGAGGTAGCTCATCGGGGAAAACATCTTCGAATTCCTGCAAAAGAGAAGACAACACTAAAGGTAGATCGTGAGAGGTGTCAGTTTTTGGTGCCTCGTCCTTGCACACAAGGACATAGTGCATAACACTTTATGGGTTCTCACACACTTCTCTCGTCTCACTTTTGGTGGAAAATAGGACTAAGTTTTTCTTGTCATTCATCGTGGAGGCACTCGATTTTGGCTTGTGGCGCTCACTCTCTTTTGGGTGGGTCACTCTCTCACTCTTTTCTCCATGATGGGTGGCTTGCTTGTCGGTGATCACTTGACTTGGAGACATAGGTCATATCACGTACTCCTTTCCTTTCATCTTGAAGCTATAGTAATTGGTACGCCCGTTGTGGACGACACCGCGGTCAAATTGCCATGGTTGACCAAGAAGGAGGTGGCAAACGAACATTGGGACGACATCACACTCCAAAGTGTCTTCAATGCTCCGATTTTGAAGGAGACTTTGACCCTATGCTCAACTTGGATAGTGCCAGAATCGCTTAGCCGGTGAACCTTGTAGGGGTGCGGGTGCTTCATCTTGACCAATTGTAGCTTGGAGCATAGTTCTTCACTTGCCAAGTTGTGACAGCTCTCTCCATCAATGATGACCTTGACGGACTGTATTGATGCCGACCTTTTTGTGGAAGATGTGGCATCTTTGGTGTTCGTCTTGTTGATGTTGAAGAGTCAAGACTTTGGAGACAATGAGAGCGGGGCTCGAATCCTCATCACAAAAGACTTGATCATCTTCATCTTCGTTCACGCGCCGGTGCATGGCCACTTTCTCAAGGGCTTCTATCTCCTCTTCATTCATGGAGTCATAGGTTCCGTCGTCGTTGAGGATCATGGTGTGCTTATTGGTACACTCAAAGGTCTTGTGGCCTCGGTCGCCGTATGTGAAACACTTGATGGAACTTGTCTTGACGGTCTCATTAGTTGGAGTAGATGATGAAGTGTGCGCCTTGAAGTTTCTTGTAGTAGGAGGACGACTTGAGGTTGTCGAAGTTTTCTTGTAACTAGGCTTGTCTTCGTTGCTTGTAGGTGGTTTGGTTGAGGTAAAAGTTGATGGAGTAGTTGAAGCTTGGGTGTTGGAGGAGCCGTAGCTCTTGGACGAGTACTTGGCGTACTTGAAGTCATCTTGCACTTGACGTTCCGCTTTGGTAGCTTGATGCACTAGCTCGATGAGGTTGGATTAGGGTTGGAAGTCGGAAATCTTCTTGATGGGATGATCGAGGCAATTCAAGAAACGGGCCATAGTTTGCTCATCATCTTCCGTGACATTGGCTCTTATCATGGCAATCTCCATTTCCTTGTAGTATTCTTCAATGTTCTTTGTTCCTTGTTTGAGAAGTTGGAGTTTCTTGAAGATATCGCAGTTTTAGTAGGTTGGCACAAAGCGTGCGCACATGACATCTTTCATTTCCTCCCATGTGGTGATTGGTGGTTCACCTCTTGCTTTTCGCTGTTAAGGACTTGTTACCACCATATGAGCACATAGTCTTGGAACTCAAGGGATGCCATAGCGATCTTCTTCTCTTCCTCATAGTTGTGCAAACGAAAGATCTTGTCGACCTTCAATGCCCATGAAAGGTACTGTTTGGTATCATTGCTTCTGTTGAACTTGGGCATGGTGAACTTGAGCTTGCCGCAGCGTTGCTCTTCATTGTGTTGGGTTCGAGGGTGATGATGATGCCCTTGACGTGGAGGATTGTCAACCTCATATTGCTCTTGACGTGGAGGATTCCTGTAGTCATCATGCTCTTGATGAACTTGATGTTGTGGAGGGGCTTGTCGAGCTTGTGGAGGAGCTTGAGGAACTTGACGGTGCACTTTTGCTTGATAGTTTCGCTCTTGAATTTCTTTGCGAAGTGCTTCCTCTTGATTGTGCCTATCTCGGTTGCGGTTGGCAATAGCTCGACTTGATTCTTGAAGGGCACGTTGCGCCTCAAGAGCTTGTGCTTCACGTTGTTGTTGTTGAAGACGTTGAGCCTTGGTGTCTTGTTCGTCTTGATATTGTTGCGCTCGCTCTTCCTCTTGGTGACATTGACGTTGTCGTTCTTGACTTGTGTAAGATGAGCTTGGTGTTGGCGATGATGATGTGGTTTCTCATCGAATTGCTCTTGTGGATGATTGCCATGTAGAGGATTGCGAGTTGCTTCATAGTCTTGGCGCGCGACTCGACGTAGAGTGTTTGTTGTTGGTGTACTTGAGCCAGAGAAGGTGTCATCGGAGTGTCGACTCGAGTGGCTCTGTCTTGAGTAGGATGAAGTGGTAGAATGGAGGTTCACCAACAAGGCACGAATCTCGTCCATTCTTGCATTGTTCCCTTATTTGTGAGCGTCGAGCTTGTTGTCGAAGTAGTCTCTTGCACGTTGCTCGGAGAGTCACAAGTTGGTGGCGAGATTGTCGATGCGGTCGCTCATTGCTTGTTGTTCTTGATGCAAAGCTCTTTGTGCACCGAAGAGGTGGCTCTTAGTGACATAGGATGACATGTCGCCGTCTTGCTCGATGAAGAGTGGGTTGGTAGAAGAACTTGGCCTATTCATCATTCCAAGCAAATATGTGAGTGGGAGAAAGAGAAGAACTTATACCAAATGTACCTTAACCGATGTTAAAAATGGATCAATGATTACTCAAATGTGGAACTGTAACACCCCAAAAATTTAACCATGATTGTTTATTAAAATTTTGCCAGGAAATTAAATTTTTATTTTCTGGATTTATCTTTTGATTTCAGAACCTCTCTTTTCTTTGATATTGTGGAGTTTTTACCCCAAGTGAAAACTTTCCAAAAATATTATTGGACTTGTATACCCTCTGAAGAAAACATTTCTTTTTATCATTGGATTTATTTGCACAATTGTTTTTCCTGAGCTTTATTCATTTAAAAAGGATTTTTCATAAGTTTTGGAGCCTCTTTTGCACTGCAACCATTTCAAATACTTCTTTAAAATCCCCACCAAAATTTGGGGATGACATATGATGTCCCTAAATCACTTTTATGCAAAAACCTCTCTTAAGAATTTGGAGATTTTGAGCTCTACTCCAAGTTTTCAAATCTGGTCCAGTTTGCACTTTTGCACTAAAACCTATTTAAATATTCCTTTAAAACATCCACCAAAATTAGGGGATGTTAGTGGGGGTATATAATTAATCTTTGTGCAAAAATCCACTGGTGTTCTTTGAAAAAATTGAGCAAATCATCCTCTTTTGCTCTCTGGTCCAGTTGGGTGTTTTCTACTGCAACTCTATTTTATTCTGCTCTAGTGATAGAGGCAAAGGTGTCCCGTCTTTCGATGAGATGGTGGATTTCGCTTTGGTGGAAGTCGACTTTGACGATCCGACTACGAGCGTGCGAGGACGTCGCGCCTTAGCAATCGCTAAACCAACTCCGAGAGGTTATTGACCACGCCGAGCACGATCAACTCGACCACGAGGGTCTATTTCCTGCGAGCAAACGAAGAACAAGCAAGAAACTGAGATTGCAACTGGATATTGCGAATATAAGATGAAAGCTTTATTGATCAAGGTGGGGTTCTGTGGACGCCTTTGTCCGGTCGCTGAACACAAACGGCACGCGGTTGCAGCTATGGCGAACTTTTGATCTAAACAAAACCCAAAGTCTAAACGGTGCCCTAAGGGCTGTATATATGGAGGAAGAGGGGTGAATTTCGTGGCCCTTGGTGGAGGGGTCCAAACTAACCCTATCTCTTGTTTCCCCACACACGGACTCTAAAAATAGCCTATACTAATGTATTTCGAAATTACATGGGCCTGGCCCAATAATAAGGTGACGAAGACCTAGAATAGCCTCTGGACGAAATTTATGAAGTGGCATCTTGTATATTTCGTCCAAGGCTTCATGCACTCATTATGGTGGCTTCAAAGTCCTGAAATCATCACTTGTAACTCCATTCTTGTCCCCTCTTGCATGCCAACATCTCCATGCTTGTTCTTGCTCCAATGTTCATCCTTCTCCAAGCTAGGCCCTTCATTTGTAAGCAAAACAAATGTATCCAATTTAGGCAAGATCATATTCTCATGAACATTAAAATCATTACCAAGAAACGAAAGTACCGTAATTTAGTTGGCGTCTTGAGCTCTAGTAATTGGTCCAAGATGTATAGCAGCAGGGCTGTGGGTGTAACAATGGTATTGATGTCCTCATCATCCTCCCTTCTTGAAATGAAGTCGCCCTCGACGGAAGTTCATCTTCCTCACCCAAATATGGCTTCAAATCTGCAATGTTAAAAGTGGACTAACCCCAAAATCTGCAGCAGCTCAAGTTTATATGCATTATCATTTACTTTCTCCAACACCTTAAAGGGACCAGCAGAAGACGTGGCATTAGCTTTGATTTATGCAAATCAGAAATCTATCCTTACGCAAATGTAACCAAACAAGATCTCCTGTGCAAACACAACATGTTTTCTACCCTTATCTCCAAAGAAGTTTATATTTAGCATTCATACGCTCAATGTTTTCCTTAGTTAACTCATGCATTTTTAAAACTAATTCAGCACGTTCTTTAGCATCAAAATTAACCTTCTCCAAGATGGAAGAGGCAATAAATCAATAGGTGCACGAGGTAGGAAACCATACACAATTTCAAAAGGGCACATCTTAGTAGTAGAATGCAATGAACGATTATAAGCAAATTCAATATGAGGCAAGCATTCTTCCCACATTTTCTTATTATTCTTCAAAACAGCCCTAAGCATAGTAGACAATGTTCTATTGACTACTTCAGTTTGTCCATCGGTTTGGGGTGACAAGTAGTACTAAAAAGCAGTTTAGTCCCCAACTTAGCCCATAAACATCTCCAAAAGTGGCTAAGAAATTTAGTATCACGATCTGAAACAATAGTATTTGGCACACCATGCAAGCTTAATAATTTCACGAAAGAACAAATCAGCAACATTGACAAAGATCATCGCTTTTATGACATGGTATAAAGTGTGCCATTTTCGAGAATCTATCCACGACAACAAATATGCTATCCTCCCTTCTTTGTTCTAGGTAAACCTAAAACAAAGTCCATAGATATATCCTCCCAAGGAACACTAGGTACAGCAAAGGCATATATAAACCATGAGGATTGAGTCGTGACTTAGCTTTTTGACATGTAGTGCAATGAGCAATAAAACGCTCAACATCCCGCCTCATCTTTGGCCAAAAGAAATGTGTAGCAAGTACGCCCTCCGCCTTCTTCACGCCAAAGTGTCCCATTAGTCCTCCTCCATGCGCCTCCTGCAACAACAAAAGACGAAACGGAGCTAGCTGGAATGCATAGCTTGTTAGCACGGAACACAAATCCATCATTAACGACAAACTTGTTCCATGTTCTTCCTTCTTTACAATTCTGCAATACATCTTTAAAATCAGCATCATGCACATATTGATATTTGCTTTACTGTGAGCACTTTACAACCACATCCTAGTAGTTCATAGGAACATTATTCTCGAATTTTGTTTCTTGTTTCTACTAATCATGACAGTTTCGAGATAGAAGTTCTTGGACGATTTAACACATCTTCACCATCACGAGAGTTGGGACAACACACACAAGCACATGGCCAGGTTAGCTCTTTACCGTCATTTGAGGGTAGATTTAATCCTGCTATTTATCTAGCTTGGGAGCTTGAAGTAGAACAAGTTTTTAGTCAACATGTTTTTTCCGAACTTGAGCGAGTACGAGCTGCCACTAGAGCATTTATCGGTTTTGCTTCTATTTGGTGGAGTGTGCATTGTAAGAAAAACATTGATAACCAACCCACAACTTGGAAAGATTTGAAAGATGTAATGAGAAAACAGTTTTTCCTCCTTACTATCGTCGTGAATTGCTTCGCAAATTTGAACAATTTAAACAAGGCAATAACACTGCTCATGCTTACTACCAAGAGTTCAAATCTTATATACATCATTGTGACATAGAAGAATCTGAGAATGATACAATGAATAGATTTTTGGTGGTTTGAACCATGATATTCGTGCAAGATTTCAGATATTCCTCGTTGCATTATCGGTATGTATGTTCGTGCTTGTACCTTTGAGAGACAAGCATGGAGGATGCATTGGGTGACTACAACAACTACAATTCCAATTCATGCTCACCACCGCCGGTTGGTTCCTCCACCGTTGCACCTACTAGAGCAGCCCCACCTCGGAGCGTGACATCATCTCAAGAGTATGGTGCATTGTCTACGCCTCAGAATTACATCAGCTACGCCTTTGCGACAAGGTAACAAAGAAAGGTATTGATGATATAACTTCACATGAGAATGATGCATCCCTAGTTAACTTGAATACATCATGTGTTGAGCTACCCACTACTTTGATCACACCACCTATTTTTGAGGATTATGTTGATAATTTGACTATGCCATGTGATCAAACAACTGAAATACCAACAATTTTGAGAGCACCAATTGAATTAACTGTTGATGCAAAAGAATCAATGTTTAATCGTTTTGATATGACCTCTAATCTTGGTGATGATTCTGTGTCGAATGACTCATTGCATGTTTGCTTATCTAAGCATGTTGTAGCATGTAAATTTGATTCAAATAAGGTTTATTCACCAATGTTGGGATGGTTTAATGATGAACATTGTCAATCTTTTGAAATAAATAAGAGCTTCACTTATATGTGCAAACTGAGTTGCAATATTTTCATGCCTTCTAGTTCTTGTGCTAATTTGTTGGCTTTAGATTTTATGAACTATGCAAGTTACTCATCTATTCATGTGTCATATATACAAAAATCAAGGGAAGTAAAATGGATGACGATACATATACAACATGTACACCTTGTCTCTTTTGTTAGCCACATTTCGATTAAGCAACGCCGAGGACGGCTTTATTTTCAAAAAGGGAGGATGATGAGGACATGAGTACCTTGTATATGACCAAAAATATTGCATACATGCATATTTGTCGTGATTTCTAGTGCAAACTATTCAATAATCTATTTATGTTATCCGAACAAAAATACTTCACACACTTTTGTGTTTTGTCTAATTGCAGGTGTATGGGACATTTGTACAATCCACATATGAAGATAAGGAAGAAAGAGATGTTTATTTGCTGTTCAAAAAGTCCTCTCACGTCACTTTTGGCCCAAGAGAAGATAGAGTCCAAGTCTCTCACGTTCTGGATTCAGATTCGGACTGCACAGACATACCTGACTCAAAACTCCAACAACTTTTTCATACGGACTCCGAATTGGGTGATTCTTTTTTTGTTGGAAAGTAGATTTCATGCTCTTTCCAGCACAGTTGGAATCACCTTAAAATACGTCCGGAGCGTTGAGTTATAGACGAAACAATCTGACGCTGCACCAGAATCCGAGTCAAACTACAAGTCCAAAGGTGTTACGTCACCTCCACTTGGGCCCATTGGCCTTGTACGACCTAGGGTTAGTTTTAGGCTGCCTTGGGACGTTCTCCCACCTCCTTGGCCGCCACCCCTTGCTCCTATATAAGTAGATCCATCTAGTAGCTTTTTCCTGGGGATTTGTTTAGTTAAAGTTAGCCATTGCAACTTCGTACTTCGCTTGTGTCCAACGACCAGACCAAGACCGCTTACGGATCCCCACCTTTATCAATACTTCATACATACTCGCAATATTCAGATTGCTTTTATCATATTCTTGCTTGTTCTTCGATTGCTTGCAGGAATAGACCTTCGTGGTCAGGTTGATTGTGCTCTGGCGTGGTCAATAACCTCTCGGAGTTGGTTTAGCGATTGCTAAGGCGCAACGTCGTGCACGTTTGTAGTCGGATCGTCAAAACAGTACGTGTAGAGATACTAAAATGCACACGAACAGTACGTGTTACCTTAACCTTGCCGCTGTTGTTGAACCATTGGATGTAGTAAGGATGTGGATGTGGTCTTGTGGTGAGAGATAGCTTCTCCACCATCTCCATGCTAGCCAAGTTGTTGCAGCTCCCTCCATCTATGATGACACGAATAGAACGTTCCTTCACAACTCCCTTTGTATGGAACAAATTATGCCTCTGATTTTGCTCAGCTTGTGTAACCTGCACACTCAAAACACGTTGAGCTACTAAACATTCATACTGTCAAAGATCTTCAAAGAGCCATGTATTGTGTCTCATGATCGTAATCATCTCCACCGTATTCCTCATGTGTAATAAGAGCCAAAGTCTCTTCATCATAGTCACTAGCGGACTCATACCCACCATCCTCGTAGCAATCATCACACGCTGAGATTTGCATTCTCTCGCAAAATGTCCTCTTCCCTTACAACGACGACAAATAATATCACTTGTGTGCCTGTTGACGCCATGGAAGAAGAACTCAGCAGGCCCGGCCGGTGTGCTCTTGGCGATAGTGGTGGTTGTGCTCGCTTTCTTGTATCACGGTTGGAGGTGGCACCAAGGAGGTGATGGTGCAAAGGAAGTAGATGATGCACGTGGTGTCCATGATGAAGGTCGACCTGCAGAAAAAGTTAGTGCGCCGCCAATGCCTGCCGATCCTGCACTTCACGCTCAGCTTTACAAGCAAGATGGAATAAACGAGTGATATTATTATAATCCTTATAGTCTAGAATGGTCTCAATCTCTATTTAATCCACCCGTAAAACGTGCAAGCATAGCTTCATTCTCCTCAACAATACCACATCTAATCAAGCCAGTTTGTAATTCCTGATAATATTCTTCTACAGAATTTTTTCCTTGTCTTAAACGCTGCAATTTTTGAAGCAATTCACGTTGATAATATGGTGGAACCCAACGAGTACGCATAGCAGTTTTCAAAGCAGCCCAAGTAGCTGGAACAGATATAATCTACAATGTTCGCACCACCAAACACATGCAAAGCTAGTGAAAGCACAAACAGCAGCAGAACACGCCTCTCCTCGTGATATTGTAAACATGTAAATCGTTGTTCAGTTTCTAACTCCCAAGTAAGATATATATCGTGAACATATCTACCCTCAAATGGTGGAATATTCAATTTCAGTTTAGGAGATGGTCATGATCGCAGCACTGAGGGGGAGCCCTAACATTGCCATTATTTGCATGTGGACGACCTGGTGGTTGTGGTGCTGGTGGTTGCACGAGTTCGATGTTGATCAACCTCATCCTCATAATCGCCCGCATACTCATCATCCTCCTCGGTACCAAAGGCAGCAGAGGCGAGAGCCACGTAGCACCAACAGCAGAGAGCAGCGCACCAGAATTTTGTCTTGGCTCAATAGGAACACGCTGAGCTCGCCCATACTGATTCGGAAGGGGCGTGGTTGTTGTCGCAGAGGTGCGATAGGTGCAGCCGGCGGTGGTTGTGGAAAACGCAGCGAGCAATTCATCAAACTTGCTATCAAGCTTTGTTTCAAACGCCTTCTCAATGCCATCTATCTTCTCCATGGCCTCGTCAAATCTGCTTTACCACATCTTGCACCTGTCCACTCATCATTTGCTGAAATTTATCATGTAGTTGTTTGTTCGTCATGTTCTCCCAATCAGTCTCATCGGCTTGTGATCCTGCCATGGTTAGCAGCAATAGAAACACACAAGAATATGATCCTCAGACTACTAGGAAGTGGTGGTGGTGGTGTGGTGGATAATCACAAACCGTGAAGCAAATCTCAAATTCTTACCAGTTCTTACCCAAAGAAGAAGCGGTGATCGGCAACCGTTGTAATCAAAACTCTCAAAAGCTTGGATAGAGCGATTGCCGTGGAGAGTCAACCGTCACGACGAGATGTATGTGGAGCTGGGAAGGCTTATAATATGGTAGCAAAAAGGGTCAGAATAATCAATTCGAGATGCAAAGTTGAATAAACGCCAACGACGGTGATCTTGGTTGGTCCTAGGCTAGACCGTGCTAGAGACGCGAGCCGAGAACACTAACAAAATCACGGCGCTGCACGTAAACAAGGGAGGAGCACACTCTGATTTTTTTTTTTCTTTTTTTTTTTTTTGCTTTTTTTTTTTGCTTTTTTTTTTTTTTTTTTTTGCGAAAAATCACTATAATGGCGAGTGTCTCAAAACTCTTCCCACGCCAAACCGACAGATGGGCACGAAATTTTTTCAACTTTTTTTTTCGATCGCCTGACCCAAAAACTGAAACGGGTCAAAAAACTTTCTATAACGGGACTGCCTCAATACGCTTAGAAACACCTAAAAATAGGATAGCCGAAAATTTTTTGTCCCGTGCTTTTGGAAAATTTTGGGCCTAAACGGAGGGTGGTTTCGGACTTTTTTTTTTTTTTGAAACCAACCTCTTCTACGGACGGCAAAAGATTGCTGAATCCAAACCTACTCGCACAGAAACACGAATCGAAATTAGATGAATCCAAAACAAACCTAATATGCAAGGAACTCGGATTGGTGGTATATGGCAGCGGTGGTTGTATATGGCAGCGGTGGTGGTATATGGATACGGATTCAAGCGTGGCGGATCAGCGGTGGTGGTATATGGATACGGATTCAAGCGGTGGCGGATAAGCGGTGGTGGTGGATGGCGGGCGATGATAATGGTGCGGCGGCGGCGTGACAACTTATGACCGTAACTCAAACTCTAAAAGACTAGACTCTAAGACCAAAGAACTAGACACGACGATGCAACCGCAAATTCAACAATGCAAATACGTAAAAGATTATGCAAAGGCTCGATCGGTTCGGATAGGATGAACTAACCCTAATTTTTTTGTGGCTTTTTCGTGGACTATAGGTATGAAGACGACTCGATCTAAACTACGAAAAATCGTAAAATCTCACCGAGCAACCCGGAAATCTGATACCACTTGATAGAGGCAAAGGTGTCCGCCTTTCGATGAGATGGTGGATTTCGCTTTGGTGGAAGTCGACTTTGACGATCCGACTACGAAGCGCGAGGACGCCGCGCCTAGCAATCGCTAAACCAACTCCGAGAGGTTATTGACCACGCCGAGCACGATCAACCTGACCACGAGGGTCTATTTCCTGCGAGCAAACGAAGAACAAGCAAGAAACCGAGATTGCAACTGGATATTGCGAATATAAGATGAAAGCTTTATTGATCAAGGTGGGGTTCTGTGGCGCTTTGTCCGGTCGCTGAACACAAACGGCACGCGCGGTTGCAGCTATGGCGAACTTTTGATCTAAACAAAACCCAAAGTCTAAACGGTGCCCTAAGGGCTGTATATATGGAGGAAGAGGGGTGAATTTCGTGGCCCTTGGTGGAGGGGTCCGAAACTAACCCTATCTCTTGTTTCCCCACACATACGGACTCTAAAAATAGCCTATACTAATGTATTTCGAAATTACATGGGCCTGGCCCAATAATAAGGTGACGCAGCACCTAAAATAGCCTCTGGACGAAATTTATGAAGTGGCATCTTGTATATTTCGTCCAAGGCTTCATGCACTCATTATGGTGGCTTCAAAGTCCTGAAATCATCACTTGTAACTCCATTCTTGTCCCCCTTGCGCATGCCAACATCTCCATGCTTGTTCTTGCTCCAATGTTCATCCTTCTCCAAGCTAGGCCCTTCATTTGTAAGCAAAACAAATGTATCCAATTTAGGCAGCATCATATTCTCATGAACATTAAAATCATTACCAAGAAACGAAAGTACCTGGTAATTTAGTTGGCGTGCGCGAGCTCTAGTAATTGGTCCAGTATGTATAGCAGCAGGGGCTGTGGGTGTAACAATGGTATTGATGTCCTCATCATCTAGTGCCCATGATCTTTCTCCTGCTTATAAACCACCCTACAAAACCCTTAAGCCCAGGAGATGGGACCCATTGGAACATTTTTGATCCATGCAATAATAGCCTTTAGTTTCTGCCCAGATTTGGTTTTCTCAAAAACTTGCACTAACAAGTTTCTGGTTTTGCCCAACTAACATTGCCACCCTCTCTATCATCTAAGGAGACTAGGATCTGGAGTTTTTGGCCACCCCAAGAGATGCCTAGATGCCCATGACATTCTGTCGAGCACTTTGTGTGCATAGCCAGATTTGGCATGATTTTTAGTTTGCATTGTGAGCTTGATCCTCTGACCCAACAAACTTGTCCACTAAACTCCTAGCTAACCCTAACCCAGGCCTGTTAACTACCCGCCTCGCTCAAGCTATCTAGCACACGATGGCATTACGTCGAGCACCTGGCATGCGTGCTCTGGGCGTGCCCAGAGCGCACGTTTTGCACGCGCGCGCACTGAGTCGACGCGTATCGCTGCCGCCCTCCCCCGCACCTATTCTGATCCTTGACCATTCGCCGCCAACGCGCCCGACACCTCCCCCGTCGCAGAGCCGCCCTGTCCCCTCCTCGTGCCCTACAGCACCACCAGCGCAAGCTGCCACTGCCGCCCGGCCGACCCCTGCCATGGACGGCGCCGCCCAAGCCATACGCGTGCGCCAGCTGCTCTCTAGAGCAGCTCAAGCTAATCCACGAGCCGTCTGCTAATGGCCATCGCCGCCACGTCGCCTTGCAAGCTACAGAACGGCGGTTCGCTGTTCTTATCCATGGCCGCCATCGAAACCGACCTTGGCCGACTATCAATAGGGACCCCCGAGCCTCTCCAAACCCCCAGGAAACCTCAGGCCATCCCTCTGATGCTCCCCTAGCCAGCCATCGACGGGGGGAGGCCTTCTTCCTCGTCTCCGGCCAGTTCGGCCGCCGCCACACTCCGGTGCCATGCGTCACGAGGAGAGCCTCCCCCCATCCTTCCAGCACCACCGTTCGACTCCCCATGGCCTTGCGGAGCCGGCTGACCTCTCAGCTTCGACGGGGAGCCACCGTAGCCCAAGCCTCCAATCCTCCCGAAGCCACCGTCCGCCGCAGATCTCGCTGCCGGTGACTCCTGATGAGGACATCAATACCATTGTTACACGCACAGCCCCTCTTGCTATACATACCGGACCAATTACTAGAGCTCACAAGACGCCAACTAAATTACTGGTACTTTCGCTTCGGGTAATGATTCTAATGTTCATGAGAATATGATGTCGCTTAAATTGGATACATTTGTTTTGCTTACAAATGAAGGGCCTAGCTTGGAGAAGGATGAACATTGGAGCAAGAACAAGCATGGAGATGCTGGCATGCAAAGGGGGACAAGAACGGAGTTACAAGTGATGATTTCAGGACTTTGAAGCCACCATAATGAGTGCATGAAGCCTTGGACGAAATATACAAGATGCCACTTCATAAATTTCGTCCATGGCTATTCTAGGTGCTTTCACACCTTATTATTGGGCCAGGCCCATGTAATTTCGAAATACATAAGTATAGGCTATTTTTAGAGTCCGTATGTGTGGGGAAACAAGAGATAGGGTTAGTTTCGGACCCCTCCACCAAGGGCCACGAAATTCACCTCCTCTTCCTCCATATATACAGCCCTTAGGGCACCGTTTAGACTTTGGGTTTTGTTTAGATAAAAGTTAGCCATTGCAACTTTGTGTACTTCGTTTGTGTCCAACGACCAGACCAAGACCGCTTACGGATCCCCACCTTTATCAATACTTCATACATACTCGCAATATTCAGATTGCTTTTATCATATTCTTGCTTGTTCTTCGATTGCTTGCAGGAATAGACCTTCGTGGTCAGGTTGATTGTGCTTCGGCGTGGTCAATAACCTCTCGGAGTTGGTTTAGCAATTGCTAAGGCGCAACGTCGTGCACATTTGTAGTCGGATCGTCAAAGTCATCTCCACCAAATCGATAGTTATCATCTCATCGAAAGATCGGGACACCCTCGCCTCTATCAAGTGGTATCAGATTTCCAGGTTGCTCGGTGAGATTTTACAGTTTTTCGTAGTTTAGATCGAGTCTGTTCTTCATACCTACAGTCCACTAAAAAACCACAAAAAATTAGGGTTAGTTCATCATATCCGAACCAATCTGAGCCTTTGCATAATCTTTTCGTCAGATTTGCGTTGTTGAATTTGCGGTTGCATCGTCGTGTCTAGTTGCTGGTCTTAGAGTCTAGTCTTTTAGAGTTTCGAGTTCTTGTCATAAGTTGTCACGCCGCCGCCGCACCATCATCATCGCCCCTGCCATCTACCACCACCGCTTATTCGCCACCGCTTCGAATCCGTATCCTATACCACCACCGCTATCATATACTACCACCGCTGCCATATCCTACCACCATATATCCACCACCAATCCGAGTTCCTTGCATATTAGGTTTGTTTTCGGGATCCATCTAGTTTCCGATTCGTGTTCCTTGTCTGAGTAGGTTTCGGATTCCAGCAATCTTTTGCCATCCGTAGAAGAGGTTGGTTTCCAAAAAAAAAAGAGTCCGAAAACCACCCTCCGTTTAGGCCCAAAATTTTCCGAAAACGCACTTGACAAAAATTTTTCTGGCTATCCTATTTTTAGGTGTTTCTAAGCGTATTGAGATAGTCGCCATTATAGAAAGTTTTTTTGACCTGTTTCCAGTTTTTGGGTCCAGGCAGTCGAAAAAGAAAAAATTTGGTCGAAACAATTTCGTGCCCATCCTGTCAGTTTGACCTGGGAAGAGTTTTCAGACACTCGCCATTATAGTGATTTTTCGCAAAAAAAAAGAGCAGCGCAAAAAAAAGGAGCGAAAAAAAATTCCAGAGTGTGCTTTTCCCTTGTTTACGCAGCGCCGTGATTTTGTTAGTGTTCTAGGCTCGCGTCTCTAGCACGGTCTAGCCTAGGACCAGACAAAGATCGCCGTCGTGAGCGCTTATTCAACTTTGCATCTCTGAATTGATTATTGCTGACCTTTTTTGCTACCATATTATAAGCCTTCCCAGCTCCACATACATCTACCTCGTGCGTTTGATTCTCCCTGGTAATCGCTATAGCCAAGCTTTGAGAGTTTTGACTACAACGGTTGCCGATCACCACCTGCTCCTGGGTAAGAACTGGCAAGAATTTGAGATTTGCTTGACGGGTTTGTGATACATCACCACCACTTTTAGTAGTCTGTAGGATCATATTCTTGTGTGTTTCTATTTGCTGCTAACCATGGTAGGATCACAAGCCGATGAGACTGATTGGGAGAACCTGACGAACAAACAGCTACATGATAAATTTCAGCAAATGATGAGTGGATAGGTGCAAGATGTGCTCAACAGATTTGACGAGGCCATGGAGAAGATAGATGGCATTGAGAAGACGTTTGAAACAAAGCTTAATAGCAAGTTTAATGAATTGCTCGCTCGTTTTCCACAACCACCGCCAGCTGCACCTATCGCACCTCTGCAACGACAACAACTACGCCCCCTTCCGAATCAGTATGGACGAGCTCAGCGTGTTCTATTGAGCCAGGACAAAATTCTGTCTTCTGCTCTCGCTGTTGGTGCTTCTTTGGCTCTGCTACTACTCGCTGCTGGTACCGAGGAGGATGATGAGTATGTGGGCGATTATGAGGATGAGGTTGATCAAAATCAGAACTACGTGCAGCCACCAACACCACCACCAGCAGGTCGACCTCAGGTATATATTCATAATGGTAGGCCTGCACCATCACCTCAGGTACGAGATGATGTCCATATTCCTAAACTGAAATTGAATATTCCACCATTTGAGGGTAGATATGTTCCTAATATATATCTTACTTGGGAGTTAGAAACTGAACAACGTTTTACATGTTTACAATATCCCGAGAGAGACGGGTTGCTGCTGCTGTTAATGCTTTCACTAGTTTTGCATGTGTATGGTGGTCTGAACATTGTAGATTATATCCTATTCCCGCTACTTGGGCTGCTTTGAAAACTGCTATGCGTACTCATTGGGTTCCACCATATTATCAACGTGAATTGCTTCAAAAATTGCAACGTTTAAGACAAGGAAAAAATTCTGTAGAAGAATATTATCAGGAATTACAAACTGGCATGATTAGATGTGGTATTGTTGAGGAGAATGAAGCTATGCTTGCACGTTTTATAGGTGGATTAAATAGAGAGATTCAGACCATTCTAGAGTATAAGGAGTATACTAATATCACTCGCTTATTCCATCTTGCTTGTAAAGTCGAACGTGAAGTGCAGGATCGACAAGCATTGGCGCGAACTAACTTTTTTGCAGTGTCGACTTTCATCATGGACACCGCGTGCATCCTCTACTTCCACTACACCAGCACCTCCATCACCTGCTACCTCCACCGTGATACAAGAAAGCGTGCACAACCTCCACTATCTCGCCAAGAGCACACCTATCGGGCCTACACAGTAGCTCTTCTTCTTCCATGGCATCAACGGGCACACCAAAGATATTATTTGTCGTCGTTGTAAGGGAAGAGGTCATTATGCGAGAGAATGCAAATCTCAGCGTGTGATGATTGCTACCGAGGATGGTGGGTATGAGTCCGCTAATGACTATGATGAGGAGACGTTGGCTCTTATTACACGTGAAGAACACGGTGGAGATGATTCTCGATCATGAGACGCAATACATGGCTCTCAAGACGCCGACAGTATGAATGTTTAGTTGCTCAACGTGTTTTGAGTGTGCAGGTCACACAAGCTGAGCAAAATCAGAGGCACAATTTGTTCCATACCAAGGAGTTGTGAAGGAACATTCTGTGCGCGTCATCATAGACGGAGGGAGCTGCAACAACTTGGCGAGCATGGAGATGGTGGAGAAGCTTTCTCTCACCACAAGACCACATCCACACCCTTACTACATCCAATGGTTCAACAACAGCGGCAAGGTTAAGGTAACATGTACTGTTCGTGTGCATTTTAGTATCTCTACATATGCTGATTATGTTGATTGTGATGTGGTACCTATGCAAGCATGTTCCTTATTACTTGGTAGACCATGGCAATTTGATAAAAATTCTATACACCATGGTAGAAACAATCAAGATACTCTTGTTCATAAGGATAAAATATTACTTTGCTTCCTATGACTCTGATTCTATTTTGAAAGATGATATTAATAGAGCTAATAAAGCAAAACAGGAGAAGAATAGGAGCGAAAATCAGATTGTGGCAAAAGAATTTGAGCAACAAATGAAGCCTAATAATAAACCATCTAGTGTTGCTTCTGAAATAAAATTGACAAGTGCATGTTTATTTGCCACCAAATCTGATATTGATGAGCTAGATTTCAGCAAATCTATTTGTTATGCTTTTGTGTGCAAAGAGGCATTATTTTCATTCGAGGACGTGCCTTCCTCTTTGCCTCCTGCTGTCACTAACATTTTGCGGAGTTCACGACGCCTTTCCATAAGACGTGCCACGGATTACCGCCTATTCGAGGGATTGAGCATCAGATTGACTTAATTCCCGGTGCTTCACTGCCAAACCGTGCGCCATACCGTACCAATCCAGAGGAGACGAAGGAGATTATACATCAAGTACAAGAGCTGCTCAACAAAGGTTATATACGCGAATCCCTTAGTCCTTGTGCTGTTCCTATTATTCTAGTGCCAAAAAAGGATGGTACATCACGTATGTGTGTTGATTGTAGAGGCATTAATAATATTACTATTCATTATCGCTATCCTATTCCTAGGCTAGATGATATGCTTGATGAATTGAGTGGCTCTATAATATTCTCCAAAGTTGATTTATGAGTGGATACCATCAAATTCGTATGAAATTGGGGGACTAATGGAAAACAGCGCTTAAAACTAAGTTTGGATTATATGAGTGGTTAGTCATGCCTTTTGGGTTAACTAATGCACCTAGTACTTTCATGAGATTAATGAACGAAGTTTTACGTGCTTTCATTGGACGATTTGTGGTAGTTTACTTTGATGACATATTGATTTATAGCGAGATCTTTGGAGGAACATTTGGAACATTTACGTGTTGTTTTTATTGCTCTACGAGATGCACGCTTGTTTGGTAACCTTGGGAAGTGCACCTTTTGCACCGACCGAGTGTCTTTTCTTGGTTATGTTGTTACTCCACAGGAATTGAAGTTGATAAAGCCAAGATTGAAGCTATTGAGAGTTGGCCGCAGCCCAAAACGGTCACACAAGTGAGGAGTTTTCTTGGCCTCACTGGATTCTATAGGCGTTTTGTGAGAGATTTCAGCACCATTGTCGCACCTCTCAATGAGCTTACAAAGAAGGATGTGCCTTTTGTTTGGGGTACCGCACAGGAAGAAGCCTTCACGGTATTGAAAGATAAGTTGACACATGCTCCTTTACTCCAACTTCCGATTTTAATAAGACTTTTGAGCTTGAATGTGATGCTAGTGGAATTGGATTAGGAGGTGTGTTATTACAAGATGGCAAACCTGTTGCATACTTTTCTGAAAAATTGAGTGGGCCTAGTCTGAATTATTCTACTTATGATAAAGAATTATATGCTCTTGTTCAGACTTTAGAAACATGGCAACATTATTTTTGGCCCAAAGAATTTGTTATACATTCTGATCATGAATCTTTGAAACATATTAAAAGTCAAGCTAAACTGAATCGTAGACATGCTAAATGGGTTGAATTCATTGAGACTTTCCCTTATGTCATTAAACACAAGAAGGGTAAAGAAAATGTTATTGCTGATGCATTGTCCCGTCGCTATACTATGCTTTCACAACTTGACTTCAAAATATTTGGTTTGGAGACCATCAAAGGTCAATATGTGCATGATGCTGATTTTAAAGATGTATTGCAGAATTGTAAAGAAGGAAGAACATGGAACAAGTTTGTCGTTAATGATGGATTTGTGTTCCGTGCTAACAAGCTATGCATTCCAGCTAGCTCCGTTCGTCTTTTGTTGTTGCAGGAGGCGATGGAGGAGGACTAATGGGACACTTTGGCGTGAAGAAGACGGAGGGCGACTTGCTACACATTTCTTTTGGCCAAAGATGAGACGGGATGTTGAGCATTTTATTGCTCATTGCACTACATGTCAAAAAGCTAAGTCACGACTCAATCCTCATGGTTTATATATGCCTTTGCTGCACCTAGTGTTCCTTGGGAGGATATATCTATGGACTTTGTCTTAGGTTTACCTAGAACAAAGAAGGGAGGGATATCATATTTGTTGTCGTGGATAGATTCTCAAAATGGCACACTTTATACCATGTAATAAAAGCGATGATGTTTGTTAATGTTGCTGATTTGTTCTTTCGTGAAATTATTCGCTTGCATGGTGTGCCAAATACTATCGTTTCAGATCGTGATACTAAATTTCTTAGCCACTTTTGGAGATGTTTATGGGCTAAGTTGGGGACTAAACTGCTTTTAGTACTACTTGTCACCCCCAAACCGATGGACAAACTGAAGTAGTCAATAGAACATTGTCTACTATGCTTAGGGCTGTTCTAAAGAATAATAAGAAAATGTGGGAGGAATGCTTGCCTCATATTGAATTTGCTCATAATCGTTCATTGCATTCTACTACTAAGATGTGCCCTTTTGAAGTTGTGTATGGTTTCCTACCTCGTGCACCTATTGATTTGTTGCCTCTTCCATCTTCGGAGAAGGTTAATTTTGATGCTAAAGAACATGCTGAATTGATTTTAAAAATGCATGAGTTAACTAAGGAAAACATTGAGCGATGACTGCTAAATATAAACTTGCCGGAGATAAGGGTAGAAAACATGTTGTGTTTGCACCGGAGATCTTGTTTGGTTACATTTATGTAAGGATAGATTTCTGATTTGCGCAAATCAAAGCTAATGCCACGTGCTGCTGGTCCCTTTAAGGTGTTGGAGAAAGTAAATGATAATGCATATAAACTTGAGCTGCTGCTGCAGATTTTGGGGTTAGTCCCACTTTTAACATTGCAGATTTGAAGCCATATTTGGGTGAGGAAGATGAACTTCCGTCGAGGACGACATCAATTCAAGAAGGGAGGATGATGAGGACATCAATACCATTGTTACACCCATAGCCCCCGCCGCTATACATACCGGACCAATTACTAGAGCTCACAAGACGCCAACTAAATTACTGTACTTTTGTTTCTTGGTAATGATTCTAATGTTCATGAGAATATGATGTCGCTTAAATTGGATACATTTGTTTTGCTTACAAATGAAGGGCCTAGCTTGGAGAAGGATGAACATTGGAGCAAGAACAAGCATGGAGATGATGGCATGCGCAAGGGGGACAAGAACGGAGTTACAAGTGATGATTTCAGGACTTTGAAGCCACCATAATGAGTGCATGAAGCCTTGGACGAAATATACAAGATGCCACTTCATAAATTTCGTCCAGAGGCTATTCTAGGTGCTGCATCACCTTATTATTGGGCCAGGCCCATGTAATTTCGAAATACATAAGTATAGGCTATTTTTAGAGTCGTATGTGTGGGGAAACAAGAGATAGGGTTAGTTTCGGACCCCTCCACTAAGGGCCACGAAATTCACCCCCTCTTCCTCCATATATACAGCCCTTAGGGCACCGTTTAGACTTTGAGTTTTGTTTAGATTAAAGTTAGCCATTGCAACTTCGTGTACTTCGTTTGTGTCCAATGACCTGACCAAGACCGCTTACGGATCCCCACCTTTATCAATACTTCATACATACTCGCAATATTGATATTGCTTTTATCATATTCTTGCTTGTTCTTCGATTGCTTGCAGGAATAGACCTTCGTGGTCAGGTTGATTGTGCTCCGGCGTGGTCAATAACCTCTCGGAGTTGGTTTAGCGATTGCTAAGGCGCAACGACGTGCACGTTTGTAGTCGGATCGTCAAAGTCGTCTTCACCAAATCGATAGTTATCATCTCATCGAAAGATCGGGACACCCTCGCCTCTATCAACTCCCTTCGCCCCCGCCAGCCGTTTGACCACCGGGAGGACCGCCCTAGACCAGCGGATCCATCCCTGCCCTTGGAACCCCGCGGGGAGCCGCCGTTCGTCGACGGCGATCGCCGGAGCCCCGCCTCCGCTCGGGCAGAGGAGAAAGGAGGGGGGGGCGACTGGTCAAACCTGACCAGTGGGCCCAAGGGACCCACTGTCAGTGACCCCGAGCCGGTCCACGCTGGCATAAGTGAAAGCATAAAGCCTAGAGTACGCTTTCCCCCCGAACCGTTTTTCTTTTTCTTTTTCTTTTTTTAAACAGAATTTTGACTAAACTTTGGCTGGCTATACCTTTTTAAATATAAGTCCAAATGATTTAAATTTTTTTCTGTTGTTTCTCAAATTTTGTCTAGTTTATTTTCATGTTTATTTGAAAAAAATTTAGACAACTTTTTTGTACTATTTTAAAACTATGTGTTAATTTGAATTTTCTTGAAATTTCAGAGCATTCGTTATTTTATGTGATGATACGATCATTCGCATGAGTGCATAATGAAGATGCTTTGCTGTTGGAAATGGATATGCTTGTGATAGTAATCATCCTCGTATGCCTTTCATGCCTTCCGGGAGGAAGCTGGGAAAGCCTCTGTCTTGGGTAGACACGATCTTGTCTCTAGTTCCTCGTCGAGATGGTTGTGTCCGGTATGGCATGATGAGGTATGATGAGTGGTGATTCTGTTTGTTGGATGAAATATATTTGTTAAGCTAATCATGCAGGGAATACTAAAACCTCCTGAGTCGACCATAGATCGAGTCTTGTTCCAGTAACCCCCATGCTTGTTTCGTACTACCACTTGTCCCTGCCGCAGGTAGGGTACAGTTCAGTAAGTTGCCAACCCCTTTCTTGGCACACACCGTACAGAGAGGCCATGGTGGAAGATACTGGCTGCATCCGGTAGGCATGCCACTTGGTCCGGGGGCATGGGTGTTTCCGGTTGGGACCGAGAGGGGGGCACCCCTTAGTAGCGCGCGGTATAAATTTGATCCCATGCTAATCGAGGTTGTAGCCTACCCACTCTGAGTTTTGCTTGAAAGGTGTCATGGGTGATTCCAGACACCGGTAAGTTAAGCTGGTGTGTGCGAGTCAGGTGTGTTTTCAATTAAAAGACCATAAATGGAATTAGTCCCGATGGACTAAAGGAATCCGTTACTCGTGGGTAAAGAGTACACCCTCTGCAGAGGTTATACGTATTCGAATAGTCGTGTCCATGGTTAAGGACTAAAGTCTGGGATGGGTCAAGTGTCAGTCTTCGGAGGAAAAATTGCTAAACCAGAACATGGATCGTGACTTGTGACTCATGATGATTGTGATTACTATTATTATGGACTAACCATTTACATTATTTGAATTATTGAGTATCCCTGGGATGGTACTACCTCCTGGATATTCACTGTGATTATTCTCTTATAAGCCCTTTATGTGGTGTCGCTCAGACGCCCGACTGCGGCACGCCCGTCTTTTAAATTACTTATAAGCCCTTTATGTGGTGTCACTAAGATGCCCGATTGTGGCATGCTTGTTATTTATTTACTTTATAAGCCCTTTATGTGGTGTCACACAGACGCCCGACTATGGCATGTTTGTTACTTATTTCACTTATAAGCCCTTTATGTGGTGTCGCTCAGACGCCCGACTGAGGCATACTTTATATCATTATCCTTTCGAGGCGTCGCTTCAAACACCCTACCGGTGCATGCTATTTCTACTCCATTATTGCATATTCATGTTGTATATGAATAACCTGCTTGCATGCATCATGGATTTTATTTTATGACTGACGTTGTGATCATAGAATATTCCAGAGCATGATTATCATTTGTTATGTTATACTCGTGTTCATAATGTTTGCGAGTACATTCAAAGTACTCACTGGCTTGTCCCTGACTATTTTCTTGGCCAGATTTCTTGCATGGAGAGGAGCGTTGCGATGACAGCCCCGGAACCTACGCAATGGTGAGAGCAGTCTCGCCAAGATAGGAGTTATCCAGGTCAGCTGTTCCTGTGGGAAATGTAGTCCCATAGACGCAGATGGACCACAAACCATTTCCGCCATCAGCCACTAGAAACCAATTGTTGTACTCACAGGCCAGAATGGTCTTGTACTACACATTTTGTATTTTTGCTTGGAATTTCTATATCAAGTTGGTGCCTCATCAGCTAACAGTAATCCTAGGGCTGGTGAGCACAAGGGCCATTTTCTGGGACATTGATATCCCGGAAATCAGGTCGTTACAACCTTGGTATCAGAGCCAGACTGACCATTGGCTAATCCTATCTTAGCCAGGTCGATAAACCTAGGTTAACCAACCCACCAGACCTTAACCTAACCCCGGCCAAGCTTCTCGTGTAAGATAGCCACACAGTGACCCCGACACCTTTTGGCAGTCGGTGCCAACCTATAAGCCTAGATCGCCGATCACGCGCCCGAAGGACCGACACCTAAATTGTCTCATTCGCAAGCGCATGAAGAAGACTCGTCCGCTTTTTCTATAAAACAGCACGCTAGCCTCAACCCAACACATCACAGCCTCTTCCCCAAACCGAGCTATAATGCCTGGCCCGTCGTGCACAATGAGACCACAGCAAAACCAACCTTGGAGGTTTTGTGACCGTGCTAACAAACCTCACCCGCCGTGCCTTTGCATTAGAAGAGCCCCCAGAATATGTTGTGTACCAAGGGCCCATGAGCGTTGAGAGCCGTCAATTCTGGGCCACTGTGCACGTCTATGGTAGGGTCTATCGCCGAAATGCCCTTACAGTGTTCACCGGAAGGACAACTTCCTTTGAGCCACAAGCCATCCAACTAGCTGCTCGAGAGGCTATAGTTCAACTCTGGCACTTGTCGCCCAGAGTTAACTGTCGCTCGTTCTACTACTACCCCAGCCGTGACAGGTATGGTAGGCCACCTCAGGTTGCCAACGGAGATCATGAGACGGATCCTGCATTGTCGCATCTGGTGTGCTTTGTAAGTGCACTAGAGGAAATGTTCGATCAAATCACCCTCGATCTGATCGCAGCTCGTGGAGAACTGGTTCACCGAGCCCCGGCAAGAGGAGAAGATGAGCCCGACGCCGACAACCCAGTCGTGCTGTTCGGACAACCGATCGAGTCCTTGAGGCCTGCCCCAGCCATCGACCAAAATACTTTGGTGTCCCCAGAAGTGCTTCGTCACCTTTTGGGAACACGCTCCAATGGGATTGTGGCCAACAACCCCCGCGATGGTCATCATCGCTACCCCG